>JAVJGI010000062.1:88828068-88936513 GCA_035590275.1 Ibycter americanus
CCCCCCCCCCCCCCCCCCCCCCCCCCCCCCCCCCCCCCCCCCCACAAAAAAACTGAAAAGTGGGATTTTCCCATCAAGTTTCTGCAGTCCTGCATAATATATCCAGTGGGAATGTGTGATATTACTATCATAGTTGGGTTTTTTTGAACAGATGACAAACTAAAGGCTTCACATTAAGGGTGCGGGTAGAGAGGGACCACCACTCCCACGACCCCCCCGCAAAAAAAAAACCCACCCAAAAAACAAAAAACCAGAAAACTGAAAGAAACCCAAAGACTGGCCTTCTGAAGAGTTGAGTAGTTTTTACTTGACTCTTCATGCAGAAACAAACGTGTTTGTCTGTTTTAGAAGAATCAAAAATCAAAGGAGAGTGTTAAGAGAGAGATGTTTGAACTCATGCCTTTCCTTTGAACACTAAATCACCCTTTGAGTATCATTTTGATTAGGGGGTTCTGTTTTAGTCCAAATTTGACATGGTCAGCAACAGTCTCTGATTCTAGTCACAGTAAAAAAAAAGAAATGAGCTGGGATAGTGTGCTCAGAAGTCTAATAGCAACAGAAAGATGGCATTTCCTCTTTGCCCTCTGTCCTGGCTTTTTGCTTGCATCAAGGGAATTTCACTGTGGATATTAGTAGGATCCATTAAGTCAAAACCCCATTTCAACAATACAAGTCATACTGTGTCTCTCCATGTTTCCATAGACCTTCTTGCTGTGGCTTATAGTTGGCATGAACTCCTAGTGTCTGTCTTCACTAGAAAGACAGGATACCTTCACACACAGTCCAATACATTTGGGTGAACTGACTGACTACTAAAATCGACTTAGCAGTCATTGTGGACCTATTTAACTTCACATCAGCTAGGCTGGGGTAAGCTTTCTTCTAACGATATATTTAACCGTGGCCAACTGACAAGATGCAAAAGACAGTTTTTCTTTGCAAAGCCATGTTTTGCTTCTCTGTTACCTTATGCAGCTCCTTTAAGGTGTGCTCTAACATGACCTTACTTCTAGTGGTCAGTCATTCAACCACTGGCTGTTTGCAGCCACAGAAAGAGGAGGCAGGATTGCTGCCTTCATATAAAATATTCTTTGTTTTCCATCTTCTGTCAAGAAGATGTTTTGCATTCTTATTGTGGAAATCAGAGGCCCAAGCTTTTATCACATTCACTTGTCTCCATGCTTTCCTAACACTCTGCGGAGATAATAATCCTTTTACTTTGAGCTACAAAAGGGTCTTTCAGGAAGGACTGAAGCCTCCCCTGGTTTTCCAGAGGACAAGCAATCTCACGTTTCTGACCATCTTTTCTTTTTGTTTCTCACTTTGTGAACTTCAGTTCATTTTTGTGCTTTTCACTGGTTGATCAAATCTTAATGGCATCCACCTACGTTCAGCTCCATTCAGCAGTATCCATCAGTTCCTGGTCAGGAACAGGTTGTTCCCCACAGTACTTGTGGCAAACCAGAATCTAAGGCTTTAAGAGGATGGTTTTCATAGGCTAAAGACCTAACAATGTACGCCACATTGAGCTCATCCATGCCTACCGAGGAAGAGATCTCTGATGTTCTGGTAGTAGTTAGCTTTTCTTCTTCTGCTTGAGTTTGGATGCAAGCAGGAAACCTGGTACAGATGGCTGGCACGTGGGGACTCGAGATCCCTTGGTAGAACACAGATGCTCCCAGATGGTGAGTAACAACTGAAGATTAGCATTAGGCAGCCATGGATTGCCCTTTCTGGTCTGTGTTACAACTTATGTTTGGCGAACGACAGCTTCAGAAGGCCATGCTGCTGTTTATCGTTCTGTTTTCATCCGTCATGTGCAGTTTTTGATCCTGAGCATGTCTTGCATAGGGTGATTTCTAGTTCTCTTACCATCTTTTGTTGAGCTCTCAGGGTTTTGGCAATGCGTTGCTTTCATTTCTATCAAGTTAGATAGCCTCTCAGATGCTACCATAATTATTGACCTATAATGGCCACTTCATCTGAAGTCATTAGGGAATCTGTCAGTCCAAAAAACTACAAAGGAATGACCCATGGACAGGCCCCAAGTGGGGAGTCCTCCACCCTCATGAATCTCATCCCTGTCCTATCCTCACACACACAGCAATCGGATACTTTCCTGGCTTGTGCATGAATTCTTGCTTTTACACTTTCCTCAGAAAGATTATTAATGTTTTCACTTAAACAAACAAAAAATCCACACTAAAAATCCATCTGAAAAGTGCACAAAGCCCACTCCTGCCCCTGACAGCATTTGTCAAAAGTAATACAAATACCTGGCCCTTAAAGTGGATTTTTCCCACTCAAAGATAGCGAAGATAGCATTGTCAACTCACCTTTTAGAACTACTTAGGGTTTCTTTAAGAAGGTACTCTGTCTTGCAGAGGCAGCAAAACAATGCAGTAGATATGGTGGCTATTCATTTTCATTTAGCAGATAAATCAATACTCACATAAAGCCTGAGTAACTTGTTGGCGCTAAACTATGCAGACCCATTTTCACCGAAATTTGTCAAGTTTCAAGCATGTGGGCTTTTTTATTTTTTTAGAAGGGGATGCATGTTTTTATGTTGCATTACATGAAACTGATACCAATAATAAACTGTAATAATCAACTTACTCATCCTCTCTGTATATTCCAAGGGAAAGGGGTTTTCTCAACATAAACAGGGTAAGTAGAAGTCAAAGCAAAATGCCCCAATAAACCTTTGTGTGTGATTGAGAGCGGGATGTTTCATACTCTTTAGTTTACAGGCGTATGTTATACTGTACACACCGTCTGCAAGCACTTTAGAAAATCCTGGATGCTTAACATAGTCTTAAATCAGGCGTGTTGCCAGTTGTGGATTAAGTAGAGGATAGCTGGGTCATTTTCCTAGGAGTTCCTTTACAGTTCAGTCTTTTTTCTTGGTGTTAATGCTTTTACCGCCATTGGGTGAAGGGAGGCGAGGCTTGGAATACCCTGCCCTAGGGCCTCCTAAACTGTACATCTGTCATGGATCATGTCGTGGAACAGAAATGTTTGTTTTTGCTCCCATTCATTTCAACTGGCAGCCAGTTATTATTAGAATGAAAAATTAAGCTATTATGCAGTGGAAGCCTTGCTGGCTCTATCAAATTTATGGAGTTAATACAGCAAAATTATCCTTTATAGCGGGTATAAGCAGCTGTATGTATAATGCAGGCCCCTTCTTGATCAGTCCAAATACAAAATGGCAGCCTTGTTTTCATTATCATTGTTAAAGCTCGGTAACAATGTCGCTGTATCTCAGAAATTTCAAGGGAGCAGTTAACGAGTTAAGAGTGTTGTAGGTGACCTGGTTAGACATGTAAGTCCACCCTCTGATCTTCAGGAGCTGCAAATGTGGTGAGTTGTTTTCAGAAAGGGAGGAATCATAGAATTACTCAGGACTTTCCAAGGGGTTTGTTTTCAAGTGCTCCTGACTTTTCGTTTGCTGGGGTGCTTTTTGGGTGGATTTTTTTTTTTTTTTTTTTTTTAAATAATGAGGGAATTGGCTGTGTCTTTTACTAAGAAAAGAGGGGAGTTAACTGTTTTATCGGCCTTCACATCCTCTTAAGAATATGGGGTCTCAAAGTCTTAATGACTCATACACCCTTAGACATAAGGCATTCACTAGGAACGAGGTGCCTGGTAAAATTAGAAGGGGATGAACTAAGCGAAAGACATGAAGAGGAATGAATAAATGGAAGACACATCCAAGAGGAATAGAATTTCAATAGTACTTGTGTACTTGAAGCTGCACACCCCCACAAGATACTGTTAAGTGCTATAAACAGAGGGCAGCCTATTGTTCTAAATCTAGCTTTTTCTCTAGCTAAAGAAATTCCAGATCCACCTCAGTATTGCAGACACTTTTACTAGAATGTGCCACTTCAGCAGAAGACATGTTGGTGATGCCAAAAATTCCCCCCAACTTTCTCCCCTCTCTCTGAAAACCATTGTAGTGAAGTTGTCAAGATGGGGTTAAAAGGACTATCTGCACTGCTATGGAATTGCCTTTGTAGCAGATACTGTCTTCATAGCATGCCCTCCAGATGCACTGTTCCTGTGTCTTACTGGCACGTTTGGGATGGACTTGAGAAGAAATAGAAGCAAGTTTCTAGCATTTTGTATTGTGGGTAGACCCATCTTTGGAACTAAGCAGTTATTTTACAAAAGTCATATCACAGGAAGAGAGTATGGGGAAAGAAAGAGCATCTGAGTGAGAGAGAAGAAATAAGATTTTCAAAATAAAAAGAGCTTTGTGAGAAAACCTAAAGAGATAATTCTGAGCCATTCAGTCATTCCTGCTGAAATTATCCTCGTGGAGTTTATCAATCTGTGTGTACCAGTATCATAGGGGACCAATTAATTGCACTCATAGTTGCCTTTGAGCTATTTTGAAAGTAGGAAGAACTCATTTTGTAAATGGTTTAAACAGCACTACAGTCATTACGTACAGTTTCTGGCAGATAATGTCTTTCTAGTAGACGGAAGGACAGAAATATTGTTACACTTCATGATTGCTAATGAATTTTGAAGAGAAACCTAATAAAAATAAATTACAAGCTGGTAATTAAATACAATATATAGTTATTAAAAATAAAAATAAAATTTCCTGTTTCACAACTTTTGTCCAGAACATGTGCAATCAGAGTTCCTACCCAACCTTTAAAGAACTTGCTGCAAGGGGCAATCTTGAGGAAAGAAAGTAAAAAATCCTTAGCTGTAACAAGTAAAATTTGCTTGAAAAAGAAGTCACAACCTCATAAAAAGTGAAGCTGGCATTCAGAGCTCGCCAGGAGCCAGGTGTGGGTCATCTTCTAATGAAAGCCCTGGAGATGTTAACAGGAGACAGCTGGGGCTCTACCACAGTTCTCTGCACCGGTTCCTTTCCTGTGTCTGAAGCCCTGCTCTGACTAGCCTCCTCAGGAGCCAGGTATGCCTGAGCTCTGCCCGTCTGTCTCCTGGTGTCCTTCTGGGAGGCTGCTGTCCTTGTCTTTGGTGTGTGGAGGTGTTCTGGGCAGGCCGGGTTTGCATCTGGCTTGGGAGAGCTGATTTGTTTTGCTGTTGGTTTTTCAGCTCTGGTCCTTAGTAGATGCTTCTCAGGGTAGCACCAAGTGCAGGAGAAGGCTCTCCTGCTCCTGTTGAGCAGTAGGGAGGAGGCAGCAATTGTTTCCTGGGCTCCTCTGTAGAAATTCAGAAAAACAATGGCCAAATCTGGGAGTCCTTTTCAGCAGAGATTACTGGGCAGCTACCAACTGAAGTATTTGGAGAGCAATCATCATATCATTGCCTTCCATTTGTACGGAAAGAGCCGTGTGAAAAGAATGCAGAGATACTGATTCTGGCTTATATTTAAAAGGCCCTTTTCCACAGACTTGGTCCAAGGTATGTAAATTTGGCCCTAAAGGATTCTTCTGCCGCCCTTACAGGTCCTACCATCCTATCAGGGTTGTATGAACAGGCTGAGGTGCTAGAGACAGTCAGGCCTCCAGTAGCGATAAAGTGAAATAACTGGATATACAGAGAATTTATTTATCGGTGATGGGCAACAGCTATGAAATTGTGTTTGGTGTTGCTGCCAACCAAGAAACACAGAATCTTATTCTTCTTTAAAAGTGGTAGAAATATGGGGAGACATTGGCAAGTTTTGTCAGAGGAGCTAATTTCTGCTAATACCTTCACACTTTTAAAAGGTATAAACCTTTAAGGAAGTTTTAGATCAATTTGGAAAGATTCACCCGCTAAACTACTAATAATAGCATCTTCCTAAATTATCTAGGGAGAGCACAGAGATTTTGCATTTAAACACTGACCTAGCCGGTTCTTGCAGAGGTCGCGAGTGCCGAGGAAAGCAAACAGCACATTGATTTCTGTTAATTTCCCATAATCCAGAATTTGCAATGGAAAGGAAGTTAAAGTATTGTTCACCTTTAGATAAATCTTAAGGTCAGAAATTGATGAAATGCATAGAGGAATGACAGCCTTGTGAGTTTTGGAAGTGCATAAATCCTGGGGATTGTGTTACTTCTGGCTAAACGTTTTTCTGTTCATCTTGAAGGGGTATGTTTTCATTTTAGGCAATTAATCTCAGTATATCTTTTTTTGACACAGATCTATTAGGAATTTTAGAGACTACAATATAGACTCCAGATGCTAGGTGTTCCTTCATCTTTTTGGTACACACTTTAATCCATAACAACCAACACATTTATTTTATGAGCCTTCACAATCAAGAGAGTCTTAATATCCTTTCTGGCAGGTTTTCACTCTTTGATTTCACATTATATGAGGGACTGGTTACTTTGAACATACTTTAGAAAGCCTCAAAAGTAACTCCTTTATGGTAACTTTACATCCCTATGGTAAATCCTGTTTTGCTTTTAAAATATGCTCACGAGCACACGTATGGAAGTGTAGCTGCATTATAAGCTGAATGATAACACATGAGATTGTCAGCCCACAACACACTGCCAGCACACAAGGTTGACTATTTCACACAGAGTGACCAGGCCTCATTAGAGACGTCCATCATCCAGGCTGAGCCTCCCTCTCCTGGTTTCGTGACGGTCCTGGTGCTCAGCAGTGAAATAAAACACATGCTGATCAGGCTGCTGTGTTGTCCTGCGTTACCAGTTGGTGCTTGCGATGTGTTTCTCCTTTGAAACTGCTCCGTACTGAACGTAACTATAGGTTTTCTTCTGCTCCTGGAATTTCAGGCTATGGATTCTTTTTATTTGTTTCATTTCTCTGAATGCAATTGTTTTCTTTGCGTGTTTTCTCTATTATGTCCCAATTGATGATGGTGGGGTTACTGCAGATTTACGAGTGCAGCTCTGAACAGATTTTGGCTCCTGACATGTAGAAAACTTTCCTCCCTTTTTTTTGTCTCTGCATCTATTGCCTCTGTGTCTTCTTTAGAAATGCAACTGTTAGAATTTGTAAATCCTACCAGTGAAAAAATGACATGCAGGGAAAAGCAAAGATGTTTACCCATCGCTGAGCCAGACAAACATCTTCATTTCAGTGATTCAGAAAACAAATCAAATAAAGAAAGAAACCCTCTGATGAACTCCTCCCTTGCTTCCTTTCATCCAGCTCATCTGATGCTGAAGTGAAATACATTTCTACAAGTACAGTCAAGCCATAAATTGAACAATGAATATCTTGTCCAGTAAAGCTCATATCCCAGCTGGGGTTTTCAGCAGCAGCTTGAGCAACATTTCTGAGAGGAAGACCTTTATGAAGGAGATTAAGGAGTGCCCGCATTCAGCAGGCACTGCTCTTTTCCCATATGACTGGAGGACTAATGGCTGTGTGTGAGATCCTGGCTGCTCTCCTGCATGCAAAGAAAAAGGGGCAGTCGGATTCCCGCTATTTATGCTTGGAAACATTTGGGAGTGAGTGGAGCTGTAGGTTCACCTCCCTCTGCAATGACTGGTCTGGGTTGACCAAAAGGTACTGCGACAAGTTTTTGAAGGTGTTTTTGTGCCTTGCTCTCCTAGTGCTTGTGTTCTTAAAAATTGGGTCCTTTCTGCTGGAAAATACTTGCGTAGTTGGCTGCTGCTTGTGGGCCCCTGGAAGGGTTGGTGCAAGAGAGATTTTGTGCTAAATTCTGGTCCAGGCTGTAACTTCATCCTCTTATGTGGCCTCTGATAGTGCTGGGGGTACAAAAGTCTCCCTGCAGATCTGCTTTTGAAAGCCCTCTCCTTATGATGTGATTTGTACATGCACTGATGTGAATATTTTGAATCTGCTATGCAATGGAAATGACATAGTAGGCAATTCTAATATGCCACTCAAGCTGCCATCTTACTAATTTTCATACTTGTTTGCCTCTCTTTGTTGCTCAATAACTGGCATCTGCATCCATATTGGTGGTCCTGAGAGGGCCCCAGGAAAAGAGGTAAATCCTGCTGAATGTTGCATACTAAAAAGAGCCCACACATTGCTGCCCACATTTTTCTTTTTTTTTTTCCCCAAACTCTTGGATTCTTGCCAGTGGCTTGGAAGGAGGCTGGATTTGGACTACTGCATTTTCTTTCTCAGTCAAGAGAATGTGTCTGAAATTCATTAGGGTTTTTTAGCAATGATGAAAAATCGAAAAGGAAGGGTGCACAGTTACAGGTTCAGTGCTAGTTTGAGGCTGTGCTGCTTGAAACATATTTTGCAAGGAGTTGTCATAGTCTGGTAGTTGCAAATCTGTAACAGCAAATATCTTGGAATTGTAGTGGATTAAGGCTTTGCATATTAAGTGTAGTGTGCTGATGATACAGGAGGTGGGGTCTGCTGTACCTGTATGAGGGAGGGCCAAAGCACCCAATTTTAACATACATTGTAAGTTTGCCGATGTTGGATTTGACTTCAGTGACTAAGAAAGTGGCTCAAGACCCAGAGGACTACTGCAGTCTTAAAAGCCTGACATTAAAGCAGGCTACAGAGAGAGAAAGTAGCAACAGAACTAAGAGGCAGGGGATCTACATCCAATTTTCTCTGTGCTAAGATAAATGAAGATGATTCAGGATAACACTGTTGTCCTGCACATACGAATAGGGTTTGCTCTTAAGCTTCTTTTTTAATTCTGGGAGTGGTTTTTAGGTTTGGGGATTGGAAAAACCTAACCTGGATTTCACTGCAGCTAGCCCAATATTTTAGCGGAGGAGGGCGAGGCTTACACTCTCATTTTAACCATGTATTCTCTCAACAGACCTACAGAAGCTCAGACGTGCAGATAATGTCACCCACATCTTGCCCTGGCTTCGGGACCACGAGCTAATTTTATAACAATTGACGGTGACTTAAACTAATGTTGCTAGGGTGCTGTCAGTGATGCTGAATAAATAGGGAAGGACTTGAGGAGAACAGCAAACAGCAGCTGTGACGACTTTTGTTCTGAAGCTACCTCTGCATGCCAGATTTTACCCTCCAGGCACAGCAGCAGAGCATGACTCCCACCTGTTATCTCTCACCATTGAGGCTTGCTTCTTTCTGTTTAAGTTAGGTTAAATATTTCCCCTTTTCCCAGGATTCAGAGCTCATCAGCCCAGCTGTGGCGCACAGTCTTGAAACACAAAACAGCTGGAGACATAATGTGAACAAAGTTCACCTTTTCTTGTTTACATTTGAAAGCTGCTGCACTGTTTATGGGATGATGCATTTGTTTAAACAAATGTCCAACTATTATTGATTTTTCCTCTCCTTCCCCCCCCGCCCCCCCCCTTTATGACTGTGTCACTGGTGTCGTGCAGCAGAAATCTCTGGCTTTAGCACACCTGCGCACATATTGACTGTGGAAAGAATTAGGCCATGCTCTCCCTACAGTTGCTGTGGTGAAACTCAGGCATGGATTTACCCGAGAGACCCTGTGGAGTCTCTCTCCTTCCTTTTGGCATCCCCACAGTTCTCTGTGAGTGTGCATCTACCCGTTGCGTAGTACACCAAAGGGTCAGCTGGGTATATAGCCCCCCTTTTCTTATCCTATTTCTTCTCTCCCTCTTGCCCCATCTTCTGCTCATACTTGCATCCTTCCAGGGTGAATTCTGTAAGAGGGAGCAAGAAGCAGGGGTAGCAATTGAGAATTTCAGCTGCTTCGTGCATTTGGTGAACTGGTAGCTTGGAGATTGTGAGCCCTAAAGGTACCATTATCATCATCTAGTTTGACTTGCTGCCTAGCACAGGGTACAAGAGCCTCAGCCAATTATTTATTTGAACAAACCCAGCAACTTGCATGACCCTGAAATTTCAGTCTTAAGAACGGCAGCTAACAGCAGTGGGAATGCAATTTTCGAGAACCTGCTACACCTTTCAGAACTCTTTATTTACCCTGATCATTTACTATTAATGTCTTGTTTGGTTTTGAATTGGCCTAGATTCAGCATCAAACCAAGAGGGTAACTTTCATATGTTTGCAATATTAACACTGATCCAAATTATTGCTGTGATCACTTCATTTATTTTTACTGCTTGTCTAAAAAAAGAGCTTTTTGAACTCCGGAGGTTGTGTAGGTCTTGTTGCGATAAGAGAGAAACTGCCCTAATGTGCAAGTACCGTGGATAAGGCAGCAGTGTTAAACATCAAGTGCTTTGGCCTGAGGAAGCCAAAAAGTACACAGTGGTGGCATGTAGCTTGCCTGCTGCTAGGTGAGCTAAAACCCCATGTCTAGAGTCCGTCCTGTATCGGTAAGAGAAAGAAGTACCTCTGCTGGGGCAGTTCAAACAGCAACACATTCCCCATACAGGGCTGGAGATGTCCATTTCTCTTTAGAGCCTGTAGAGGTGGCCGGTACCATCACAGCTGGTTAGATGAGGCACTTTTCTATGGTTAGAGACGGGGAAGATTCTTTCTCCCCACCACCACTGCAGAATAAGCTACTTAGAAGGAAACTTTCTTCCCAATTTCTCAAGGTTTGTGCCTTAAAACCTGGAGATTTATGTTCTTTAAAATGTGTGTGGGTTTTTTAATCCTGTCTAATGGAACTATAGATGGTCTCCATAACCATATAAATCCCCCGTTATTCTTTGATTTCAGCCAAGACCTTGGCCCCAGTGATGTCTGGTCATAATGAGCTCCACTCGCTCGCAGTGAAGCTAATTGTATTTGATATGGCTCCAGTACTCAATACAGGGAATAAACTTGCTAGGGATGGAATTCACCTCCATCCAAAGGACTTTAGTATATTGGGCAGCTCTTCTGAGCAAGCCAACGTTTATTCTTAGCAAGCTAATTGTAAGCATGACCTATCTCATAGTCTGTTTCTTGTAAGGATAGGTCCTGCTCTCCCAAATGGCAAGGAAGGCAAATGAAGGTTGAAAATACTTCTGGTTAAGATACAGGCTGAAACGTCTCTAAGTGTTAAATTTAATCTACAGGGAAAACTTCCCTTGAGAAACTTTTGTTCTAAAAGATTGTATATGTGCGTGTTTTCATTTTTGCTTTGTCACTTTTGCATGTCACTTCTTGCCTGGGTTCCGGTCTAATTACAAGCAGGGGCTACCAGATGCATAGTTTTGGGAGATACCACTCCTGGGGAAAAGTTGTTTTTTCTTTCTTTTAAAGAGTCAGAGGTTACAGGCTTGTACTTGTAGTGTGTGACACTAAATCACTCATTTTTTTTAATCTGTCCCTCAGACCTGTAGAAGTCTGCTTTCCAGTGGATGTTAAAATCTGAAGTTCATTTTTCTTAAAGAATCTTGAAGTTTCTTTAAGGAGAAAAGGAGATCACTTTTATCAACCCTGATATTTTGCAATCTAACTAATGAAAATACATTTATATGCCCAGGATCTATTAGCATTGTCTTCCTGAGAGTCATTTAAATTGACAGCATGCGTCTGTGTCCTAGGTTTCAGGGGTTTCACATCTTGGAGAATTTTAGGGGATTTTTCAAGGCATATGTGGACTTCTCACCATTTTCCTGCTGGTCCAGAACTTGAATACCATGAGTATGATGGGGCTTGCATTGTTTTACTTCTGTAAATTTACTATGAGGTTAAGGATTAAAAAAAAAAAAAGACAGACATACCCCCACATAACTGAAGCATAAATACGACTGTGACTACCCATACATACCTTTTGTTCCTCATTATTCCTATTCTTTAGCCATGAAAACATCAGATTCCTGTAAACATGACACATCCACGTTCCAATGAAGCCTGTAAAAGTCATTGAAAGGCCATCTTCTCATTTTAGTTCTAGTAACGTAAATCTGGAATAACTCAATTCGCTTAATTTGAATTGCATGAGTTGACATAGGTGTGGCTGACAGTGAAGGCTGGCTAGCGGTTCCCAACCCCGGGAAATCATGAGGTCACACTTGCTTCTTGGTCCAAAGACAGCTTTGTCTTTATTCCAGGTGAAGCCACACCAAAGAAGTCATTCAGATTTTTTTTTTTTTCTTTTTGCACCTGTAATTTAGTCACAATTAGCATGTGGGATATAGAGGTGTCAAAATACTTAGAGCAACAACAGCAGGTTTAATCGTTATTGCTTAATAATGTATTACTAGAAAAAGTATGTGTAAAAGAAAATCCCCTTTCTGTTCCCGCACACCGCGCTGTGAACAAGTAACTTTAGGAACTTTTATAGGAAGAATCGTATTAATGAACTAAGCTTCACAGAAATGGAATAAAACAAACCAGACTCAAAAAACTAACTCCAGCCTTCCCATACATCCTCTCCTTGTAGGCTTGGAAAATCCCCAATGATCAGCAATAATCAGTCATCCTCGTATTTTCAGTGTGGCTCAAAAAGGTCAGGGAACACACAGGGGAAGGGGATAGGGGCAGCAGGTTTTACACGTCGGGCCGGCTTTCCAGTAAGACTAAAGCTGTGGGTGACTGCACATGTAGACAAGTCCTTGTGCAGTATTCCAAAAGCAGGAGGTAAAACAGCCCCATACTTATCCTAGTTATTCTTTGAAATACTACCTTTATAAAAAAGAGAGAAAAAACGTCTCACCACTTAAGGAAAGGACAGAGAATGAGAACAGTAAGAGCTGTATAATTGGGGAAGTGTGTTGTTCTCTTTCATTTTTATGAAGGCCATTCATTAAATTCTTTCCTGAAATACTTACTAATACCTCCAAATACTGTTTCTGTAAAAGGACTTGGAATCATTAGATGAGATTTTTCTGAAGTGTGGTGAACTCATTGGCAAGATTTTTTCATTTTTTAACAGAAAGATTTCTTTTTTTTTTGCTTGCAAAAGAACTAGAGCCTTGTCTCTTAGGTTTTTAAGAGCACGAATAAGCCTGCAAGCATTTATACGTTAACACTTTCTGATCTGTGTTAATCCATACAACTATTGGTATACAAATTGTGTTGAATCTATTATGAAAAGTTTTGGTCTATACAGTTTCTCAGACATTGATGGATATGAATTAGAGATGTATGGCCTTATTAGTCAACTTCTGGACTTTTGAGAGTGTATCCCTGTGTTAACAATAGCCTTTTCTAAACGAGGGAAAATGTTGGCGTGTTAGTATTTAATATTAAATTTATTTAAATACCTTAAAATATTTTGATTTAAATAATCTATTTTAATGAAGAGAAAAATTATCTTAAAAATAAATTTGAGGACTCGTGCATTCAGAAATGTTTGTAGTACCAGATTTTCATGGACTTTTTTTTTTAAATTAGAACAGTGATTCATGAATCACTAAGCTGGGCTGACAATCCCCTTGTTTACTTTGGGCAAACTGAGTGACAAAAATAGACTGTTTAATAGCACTTTCCTATACTGGGCAGTTTTCATTATCCCACAATATATTTATGGGATGGCAATATAAGCTGCAGTAGATTGTATTGGCATTACCAACGTTAGTATCATATTCCGTTTGTAATATTTCTAGCACTACAGCCCTTCATTGTATTGCCAGTGGGATTTTCAGAATATGCATCATTGACATAAGTCCTCTCCCCCCAAAGTCAGTGGAAATTGTAAATTCTGAAATAAAAGCAGAGATTAGCGAGTGAGAACTTTTGAAATGGAAAGTTGAATACCAGGGCAATGATTTCTTTTTCGGAGGGGGGGGGGGAGATTGTGCTGTCTGATGAAACTCAATGAATATTCTTAAAGATGTGCAATTACACAGTTACATAGCAGTTTTACACAGTCTTCAAGTATTTCTAAAGCTAGATGCCAAAAATTGTATCAAATGTGGTACCTTTGCCAACGTGGTGAAGTTAATTTAGCCTTTCTAGCATGTCTGCTCTGCGATCCTCTCTTAGAGTCATAATATTTCTTCCATACTGGCTGGATTCAGGGTACAACATAGACTCTCTAGGAATAAATCAGGATTATGTAGAGAAAGTGACTGTTATTTATAGGCCTCTTGTTCACTGGCGAAGAAGTTGAAGTGTATGTAGCTGGTACGATGGGAACGGTGAGGAGGAGACCCTCGAGATCACAGGAGACGTTTTCCTTTTCTCACTTCCCTGCCTGGCACCTGAAGAAGAAATTTTAAGGAAAGCCCTGCTTTGTCTCTGCAGCTTCAGACAGAAGCCGACCCACTGGAGATGCAGGCAGGAGAGATTTCAGCTGCTGAAGTCAAAGAAATATTTTCTGATTAGGTGTGAACTGATTTTATTATTCTTCCCTAAAGGCTTATAAGTTGACCAACTTTAGGTAACTTTTTATGAAGTACCAAAAGGCATTTATCTAATGCCAGAGCAGCTGCTGACAAATTTCAAGCTTTTATTTCAAAGCATGAAACAGTTAAGTGGTTGGAAGAATATTTTGAAGCATGAGACAAGCAAAATAATGTGGAGAGCTGTACATTTATTTTGGGATGTCTGTAGCCCCAGTTCTCATGAATTTTTACTTGGTGTGGTGATCCAGCCAGTTCACAGAATACTTCCCAGCTTCCACCTCAATATCCTTATGAACACAAATAAAACCAACAAACCCCCAAATCGAAACACCAGCTTCCCCAAATCTGAATTTAAAACAAAAAGCCCAATTTGAAGAATTTCCTTCCAAGTAACTGTAGTTGTCTAAAAGCCATGTTTTAAAGTTGCAGATGTCAGCTGATGGGCTTTACGGGTGCTGTGTGTATTTCCTGCGCTTGCAGAAACAGCAGATGGCTAAAATTCTGACTTTGGCATGTGTGTAGGACTGCACCAAAAAGGATCACTGTGTATGTACGGGGCCAAACTGATTTCATTTGGGATAACTCAAGGAGATGAAGTTCCGTATGAGCAAGTCCTATGCAAGGCCAGCATCCCAATAATGTATTTTGGGGCTTGGGTATTTACAAAACGCAGCCAGTTTTGAGGCCAAGTCCAGATCTTACCAATGCTTACCCAGCACAATTTGTGGTAAAATTAAACAAGTTTGCAGGATGTCTGTCTGTAATTTTCACTTGTGAGTAGTTAATTTGGCTGCTCTGAGTTTTAGGAGTTTACGTGAAAATATCTTAAAGGAGCTGGGTTTCAAAACCTTACTGGAGTGACTTCTTACTGGCCTTCTGAGATGTCTTCCAGCTGAGCACTGGAAAATCAAGGCTACTAAAATCACTAGGAGCATGACTTGGAGCAGTTTAGCCTTCCAGACCTGACTTTCCTTCCCCCCTGAGAAGAATTTCACTGGGAACTGATTTGCGCTTGAAGAAATGAAATTTTCCTAAAGAGTTAAGTAACATGTATTTTCTTTGGGGGGGGGTAGGGGGGTATGGGGGACACACCAAAATATGAATATTCAAGATGTTCTTGACCAAGGGCTGTGAAGTTGCTGATGATGGGCCTTCCTGATCCAGTCTCTGTTGCAGAAACTTAAATTTATAAACCAAACACATTCCCCTGATCAATAATCAGGATAATAGAATATTTTTAGTAACATTTAGAAAGTGTAACTCAGTCTGACATGATTACTCATGCTCACTTAAAAAAACCTGTCAATCAATACCAGTTATCAGATTTTCTACAAACAACAGTGGAGAAAGGGAGAGGCTTGTAAAGTTGCGTGTAAAACACAGCTTTGGTGCAGTCTAATAGTTGCTTGGAAGATACAACACAGTCTTAACTATTGAACTTGCCTCGATGCGCTGTCAGGGCTGTCTGTAAGGAAGCACGCGCGATAAATGGCACAGCAGTTAAGTCTTGAATATGGTGGTCTACTATGGATATTCTCTTGACAACTGATCAAAGCATGATGGATTTGTAAGAGAGGAGCTAAAAATACTTCTGTGTAGATATGAATCTTGGTCATGCTAGATGGAAAAGGAAAATGATGATTGAGTTATGCTGATTCTGCTAAAGAGCTCCAGTTATATATTAAGGCAGTAAAACTCTCTATGAAACATGGGAGGAATGTATTACTAGTTAATTACAACAGCAAGATATGCCGTTGAAGGGATTATTACCATATTTTATGATGACTGTTTTATCATCTCCTTGTTTATACTTTCCTTTGGTAATGAACTTTTCTTCTGAACTTTGAAATACTTAATATTTGAGCATTAAATATTGTACCCTTTGTATTTGGTAGGAGTAGTTCTTAACACAGCAAGTAAGAATATAACTGCAGAGGAATCAAAAACCCAGATGGGGAAAAATGTTATTTTCTGTAATTACGCGTTGTGTCCATGCATCAGCAGTGTTGTGGCTGGTTCAGTGTAGTTTTCTGGTGGTGATGAGGTATGGAAAGCAACAGCTTGTTTTATAGTGGAAAGCAAATTCTGCTACTCTGACCAATGTGCCCTGTAAAGCTGTTGGATTCCCAGGCCAGTTTCAGCAGCACCTCTTCAAATGTGGATGGCTGAAAGATGAACATCTCTTGTTTTAAGTAGTTGGACAACTGTTTGATTGCTCCTTTCTATAGGAAAATAATCTCTTCGTGGACTGCTATAAGTGGCATCATTTTTCCTTTGGGTTCCCATTCCTCTTTCTGTATATATTACACATCTGGACTGTAACTGAAACTTGCTCATTCTGCTGAAACATCTGTTGCATCCTGCTGCAGAGGTCTACTTATCTGCTACTTTTACTCCGTACTGCATAATTTTATTACATCTTTGTCTAGCGACCCCAGTCCAGATACAATCAATTCAAAGTCACACAGAAATAGTTAATATTTTTTGAAAAAAGTTACCATGTTTCATAACTGGATCACTTTCTTTAAAGAAAAACAAAAGGCAAGGTGGGAAAAAAACCCCCAACCAAGTCACTGAAAAATCGTAAAGAGTTTTTCCCTTTTGCTTTGGAAAATGTAAATACCTAAGGAGAAAAATGGTAGGAAGTTTCCAGTTAGAAAAAAAGGTTATTGCTTTCTTCTGTTTAAAAGTATCATTCTGGTTATCCTGTTTATGGAGAAGCTCATGAGACCTTCACAGAAAAAGGAGAGTAACATAATGGATTCTTCTAGTAAGAGAAGGAAGGAGGAAGGGGGCAAAAAAGGTGCAGAATTTTAGGCTAAATTCTGCTACTTCTGTTCAAAGAACCATTATGGTGGTTTCTGCTGCTACACCCTGGTGAGGGCAGAAAGAGCTGGGATGGCAAATATTAGTGGACTCTGGAGCTCAGAACTTTACTCAGTGAGAGATGCTCAACTAAAGCACTGAGAGAGAAAAGCCTTTTATTTGCACAAGCACATTTCTGCACACGTAGAGGAAGCTCTGTGTCGCACCATCTAGAAGATTTAGAGTCACCACATGACTCTGGGCTAATTAAGGCCCTGTGCATAACATTGCTGTTTTTTCCCTCATCCTCAGGCAGCAGATCTTCAGCTGGCTGCTTTCTCAGCGTTGTAGAAGAAAATAAAACAAAACAGTGATCTCTGAGAAAGGAGACCCAGATTCAACAGTCTGGAGAGCGAGTAGTAGCAGGGAGCTTCTATAACTTTTCAGGACAGCAGAGACAAATTGTGGCTTGTTTGGGTGGCTGGTTTGTTGGTTTTTGTACCACCATCATATCCCACGTAATGGAGAAGTCCTGATGCGCTCCTGAGGTGCTAATTGTGCTCCCTTCTTTGCTGGGAAGGATGGGGGACTTGGATTTCATTGCTACAAGCCTGTGTGGCTTTCGATGGGTAGTTTTAAGCGCTGCCTATTCATTCAACGTTCATGGAGAACGTAACAATTATTTATTTTTTTCCTAGCAGACTAAAGCTGAAGAGGGCAAGGGAGATACTCACACAAAGGAAAACCAGCTGCATTTTACAAATACCCAAATTGCTCTATCAGAGCATTAAATATTTATCAGTGAATGTCTGCCCATTGAGTACTTTGGTATATTTAATTTCTTTTTATTGTTATTGTCTGTCTGGGCTTGGACTTATCTCCTTGGCCAAAGATAAAAGATGATTTGTGTCGTAAATGTATGGCGTGTGAGGCAGTGCTTAGGTTTTTCTTGAGATTCAATTAATGAGGCAGGAAGAGGGCAGAGGTATGGTAGGCGGCTTTGCTGAGCCGCCTTTTAAATTTCATACCATATTGAAAATGGAGCTCTGGCAAAAACAGTTTTGGTTTTGAAGGTCTGCTCCGTGTTAGCAGTACAAGAGGCAGCTGCCTAAAATAGGAAAATATTAGGAGGGTGTTTGGGGCCTGTTTGCTGAGGGCAAGGCAGCGAGCTGTGGGCGGTGCGTGTTTCCCGGCTGCTAAGGGCAGCAGGGACTACGGAGCTCGCACTGATAAGGAGTGAATGATAACATACTAATGCACTTCTACTTTTCTGCAAAGTATTAAGGCTAGAGAGCTGCAGACTGTTTGTGACACATGGTAATTTGTTGAAAATTGCTATTTCCAAAGTAGAAAGGACGCGTTATATTAGCAGAACTGAGAAGAAAATAAACAGCTATTTTTGGTTTTGATTTTCTTCGTAAACAAAACAAAATGAAAAAGCGCCTTTGGAACTGGGGAAGATAGACACAATGTTGGCTATTATTTACCAAATCAAACTTATTTAAATGCACTGTCTTTGATACTTAATAAATGTTGTAGTGTGGGTTTTTGTGGCTAATAAAACTTGGTTTACATTACACCCCTTGTCTGCTGTGATTTGCCTCCTAGGGCTCACTTAAAGTGCATTAAGAAGCTGCACACAAGATCAGGGTGATTTGCTGCAAAACTTAAATAATTCATTTATGCACCACTGCTCTCAGACAGTGTTTTTACAAATGCTATAATGAGACAAGCTGTGAAATGTTTTACATGGTGGAAATGAGGGCTGCTGCTCAAGTAACGTCTTTCTGCACAAATTTTATTCCTTGAAGTCTTCAAGAGGACTTCCAAAGCATTATGGTGTAGACCTCCAAAGCACACTGTCCCGCTGGTAAGGCTGTTTGTCCTAACTCAGCAATAATATTTTTTACTTCCACGTGCTTTCAGTGGGGGATCTGAAACGAGCACGGGATATTTAAGGAGTGCAGAGTGCAAACTATAGTTCAGTAAAGCTGGGAAAAGACCCTTTTCCAACTGTGACTAGAACTTGTCTGCCACACTGGTACTCATTCTTACTTCGCTCTCTGCAATATACTTGACTTTTTATTAATGGGCACGGAAGAAATTGGAATGATTGAAGTTAAAATATACCAGAACTAAGCTTTACTGTCAACGTTGTTGACAACTCCCCTGATGTTAGCTCTAAATTCTCATCCTCTGGAGTAATATTTCTTCTGTGTAGTTATAACCTTCAGTACCCTCTGCAAAAGTCTTACTGTCATGAAGAAGAGCTTGAAAGTATGTCCTGCACCTGCACTCTCAGGAAGGAGTTGTCCAGACATAAAATAGTTCTATTATTTACACTAAATGTTAGAATAATTTTTATTTTTTATTGCTCTAGTAATCTGGATGGAGAAGGGGGGATAGCACTTGAGGCTGGTGGAGCAAGTGTGACCCCTCTGTCATTTTTGTATGCGTATTAGGCTATAGGTCTTGACTGTGTGATTGGATCATACTTGTTCTACAGGAAGAACAAATTACGGAAGAATTAAAACATAAACAAATTAGTCTTAAATTAGTAACTGGGTAAGAGTAATCTGTTTACAGTATGTGTCTGACTTTGCCAGAAAAGTATCCAACAGTTTACATTTCCCATGCACATCTCTCCAGTGATGTGGGGCTTAAGATGATATGGGGAAAAATACAAGGTGTGAGTGTGCTGGGTGGCTTTGGTTGGAATTTGTAACTAATTGAAATAATGTATAATTGGAAGCAGGTTTTAATTCTTAGGATTACGAGAAAAGTGTTCAATCTTTTGTAACTTCTTAATGTATCAAATTTGCTTTAGCATTCTTCGCTAGAAAATATTTTGCAATTGCTTGGATTTTGGCATGGCCATTATAAACCTTGAAGTGTGCAAAGGTGATTATCATTTTACAGAATGAAAGCTGGAGAAAAAGGAGGGAACAAGATTCAGAAAACAAAATGTTTGGGCTGCTGCTAGGTAGAGATCCCTTTGAATTTGCTAACATATCTGTGAGCATTTTCTCCCCCTTCTCAGCCAGTTTTGAATCCAAGGAAATTACCATCTGTGCATAGATATGCAGGAAATGAGCTAAATTTGTAGTGTAAACATTTTCAAATGAATATTTGCACAGTACAGTCTCTCAGCAATGCATTATCCTCTTTTATTTGATAATCAACACATATCCCTTATGAGTTGCATTGAAAGGGAAGAGAAAGACTCTCACTAAACTCTAATTATCCTTTCCTTCCTCCTGGGAAGAGCTCTCTTTAAGCTTCCTTTTGTGAGCTGCTCTGCGTTTCACAGTCGTTCCACCTCTTGATCACTCTTTCTCCTTATTTTGCCTCAGAGTGGACTCTCAGATGTAAGGGCATAGCATGAGCCCAGACAGCTCCGTATAGGGACATCTGTTGAATTTCTATAAGGTAGGATTGCCAGGCCAACCCAAAGCCTCAGAGAGATTCAGAGCAATTAACTTTCAACTGTGGTTTTTATACAGGACACAAGCTTGTGATAATACATAAATATTTCTTGGCTTAGGACTGGGAGAATGACATATTTCCATTAGCCCCGAAGTACTTTTGACTCAATTCAATCTGTAGCAACGTGAGTCAGCTGTTTCGGCTAAGCAGTGTTTCTAATTCAGCCTTTTCCTAATAAGCACGTACACATAACGTGAGCTTCCTACACAGATTAATCCATGTTTCCTCCATATGGTTTGTAGATTTTTATTTTCTTTTCATTCAGTGCAAGCTGCTGAATAGTAAAATGCAGTCAAGATCTTGTTCTAGCGGGGGGAAAAAAAGGGAGCCCAGCTGAAGTTGCCAGGGAATTGCCAAATTAGCATATCCTGGTTGTTTTGGGAAAGGAGTTTTTCAGCCAGTCCCTCTGACTACTAGGGCTTGAAAGTGGATGAAGTCCTTGAGCAGTCCTGTATAGGAGGCTCTGCAATTTTCTGGGTAGCTTTCTGAAGGCAGGGTTTGTAGAAGCAGCAGCAAGCTGGACCAAACCGCGCTGGAGCTGGTTCAGAAGGACAAAGGAATCTGTGGAGTTGCCCTGAGAGTATTCAGCTGAGATACAACACCTGGGTGTGGGGGAGAGGGGGTGGCGATGTCAGAAGACAGGAGAGGAAGCTGCTGGGGAAGGTCTGTGTTTGGAATAACACAGGACTTGAGAGGCTTGGGAGTAATATTTCGTATTTGTGAAGGGCAGTAGTTTACAGTCTGTGCATGGAAGAGAATGACTCAATTTGCTAATTTTAATGTGCAATTAGGAGTGTTAGAGTGATACTAGCAAAGTCTTGCTATTGCTACCGCTAGGCTATCAGAATAAAGCTGTAGACCTATTCATGTGCATCCACGTACACGGAGAACACAAAGACAAACAAGGGTGCACATGTGCATCGTAAAGCACTGCAAAGCATACCACCCTGCCCCCCCCCCAGCAACCTTGATTAACACACCCTCCCACCCCCCAAAAAATAGTAATTAAAAAAAAACCAAAGCAAAATAACCCTACAACCTTTTTCTTTTAGTACCAATGAAATCTAATGGTACGGTTTTTCTCATTCAAACAGGGAGAATGTTAATTCCCGGAATGCACTTTATACAAATTAAAGTCCTTTCCCCCTTCCAAACATAATTTTTAACAAAGGAATCAATCTCTCTCCTAGCAAACCAAGGTGAACAAATATATATATAAAATAATTAAATTGCTTTTTTCTTATTATAAGAGTTTGTTTGGTTTGTAAAACCAAGCTGGAATATTTATGCCCTTCCTCTTAGGGAAGGTCAGCAGATACATACTCAATTACCTATTTGTGTGCGTTAAATCAAACGACTCTATATTCAATATTTTGTTTTTTAATTTTGCCTGAGCAGGAAGCTGGAAATCCAAATTAATGACTCTTCCCCAGTGACATAAATTCTGCGAGGTATTTGTAGCTTGCTTGCCTTGTTAAAGTGCTTTGACATGATTGATAACTGTTGTCCTCTCCGACAGCGAAGCCTGCACAGCAGTGGCAAGTAGACCAGCAAGCATGCAGAGAACTTGCACGAGGTTCAAAATCCGAGATGTTTTCATTAATTCTGCTTCCAGGTTGCAAGGAATGGTTTCTAAATAGGCTGGTACCTTTCTTGTCTTCTCGCTAACAGCTGCTGTTAGACGTGATAATATACCAAAGTCACTGCTGCTGAGCAAGGCAAAGTGAAGCTTGTTTCGGTGGGGTGCCTGGGGGCAGTGAAGTCCCTTCTGCTGAGGGAGGAATGGCTGTGCCGGGACTGCCTTGTGCATGTCCTGTCCTGGTTATATAGTGTGGGTGGTGTAACTTGCAAAGGGTCCACGTGTGAGTGATCTACCAGCTGCCCCACTGTCTCCCTCTTTCTGTGTTTACCTGTGCACTGACTGGTTGGACGCTGAACCCCTGCAAGGGCAGATTTCTTCCAGAGAACAACAAAGTTACCATAACAAAATCCAGGCAATAAACGTTTCAAACTATTTTACACTATCTTTTTAGTGTTCAGTTCATTATTCTCAAGCAGTGATTGACCCTGCGCTGCAGAAAATGTCTCACACCAAGACAGCCTTTACTCCAAGGGTCTGGGAATCTGATGGACCAGTGCAGGCAAGATGAGGTGCGAGCACATTGGGAAAGGCTTCTGTTAATTTGGGGGCTTTCTTTTAATTTCATACTCTTTTTTTTTTCCCTTTATGTGATGCTGGGGTGGAGAATGGATTTGTCTTCTGTGGGCTAGTGTTTGTGAGGCTAGTGGAGCTGCTAAGGGGTAGCTTGCCAGCTCACATTATTAGGATCTTTCCTGCAATACAGTAATTCAGTCCCTCCCAATTTGTTCAAAATACAGGGGCTTAACTTGAGCTATAGGTATTGTCTACAGTAAGTCCTTAGGAAGGTATAACTGTAAACAGATTAAACATCAGATAATAATTGCATGGATCTAGCAATCTATGTGAAAATTGGAAAAATAGTTTAAAGTGTTTGGTCTTGAAATAACAAATATGCAACATTTTAAAGAAATTGCTATTGCCAGAGCTTTGAAATATGAGTCTGAATCAAGGTTAAAATTGACAAATGACCCTTACAAAGGGCTAATGTAAATGAGTGGCACCAGTCACCTGTGGATGTTGATGTGGCTAGGATCCCAGCAGAGGTACCTGTGTTGCAGGATGGACGCCTCTCTCTAATGAGTGTATTGTTACTGCTAGGTTTTATTTTCTCTTTAGGCTGAAGCAGAATGGAAACGTAAGTAAAAGAGCCATGCACATTGCTCTTTTCATAATCCTTGCGCTATGAACTATTTTTTCCCCATAGGCTATTAGTGTCTTTGAATAAGTATCTAGTTCCTTTCAATAAACACTGTGCATCTGAAGTTAAAGTGGCTACTACTAACTAAAGTGACAGCTACTCAACTGCTAGCAACAAAAAGCTTGTTAAACCTGAAGATGTCACATCATTTCCGTAGTTGCATTTCTGAGCTCTAGGAGACTCGAGTGCCATATTTTCCAGGCAGAAACAGGTAGTCAACTAGGGTGTTTATTCATTGAAGGTCAGGCTTTTGTATTATGAAACTTCTAGCAGATGTGATAAGCAGTAAATTGCAGATCCATCACCTTTTCTTTTCTATCTTTTTTCTTCTTTCTTTTTTTTTTTTTTTCCTCCCAGTGAGCGTGTGTGTGAAATCAGCAGAATACTGCCTGCATTTGATTTATGGCCCACTTTTGACCAACTCTTATCAGGTTCCCACAAGCCCTTTTCTGATGCAGCTCATGTCTGAATGACAATAGACAACCAGTGCCATTATGCTCCAAAATCCCTCTCTGCATTCTAGACACCTAAGATTACATCTGGGCTATTGATTTATTACTCCCCCCGCCTTTTTTTTTTCCCCCACAGGGACCAGTTTGTTCAGCCTGAACAAGATAGACTATTATTAAACTGAGCAAACTACTCCATGTGAACTTGGTAAAGAAATAATCGTTTGCAACCACCTTTCTAACCACCCAGGTTCATAAAGAAATGTAGGTGTTGAAATATTAAGACTGTTTATATATGGGTCCCACCGTTCGTGTTTGTTCAGATTATATATAATTTATATACATGAAATGAGACCCAACAGGCATTCTGTTGTGTTGGACATTATAGGCATATTGCCTAAAGCACCGCAGTATTACCACCCAATGTACAAACCCCAAATTATTACAAATCTGCGTTATAGAAATACCTACTGTAACACCAACTGTATCTGTGGCAGGGAGGTTTTATGACACCTTTTAGAGCCTCAGCAAAATTTATATGTTCTACCAATAGATTTTTTTTCTTTTCCTTTTTTGGGAGGGAGAGGAAGCTATAAATTTTACAGTAGGTTGGATTTTTATATCTCCTAAAAACGTTCTGTGCAGGATTCACATTTAATATCCCTCAGCTATAGTCATCTGTGTATTTAAGTCACTAAGTGAAAAGGTACAGACAGGGATTCTACTTAAAAATGATTCTTTTTTTTCCTCTCCCTCTCCCCTCCCTGCACACACCCCCCACCCCGACACACACCCTAGGTACATAGGTCACCTTTGCATCGTCTTTTGGTTAAAATAACATTAGAAGCTGATTCACTGATTCAGGGTTCACACATGGAACACCTCTGGCCCACTTTCAGGAAACTCTGAGCACCATCAGCCCAGACCAACAAGGTCTGCAGGTGCTCTGAGAAAAATCAAGGGTATAGCATGGACCAGATGCCACAAACAGAGGCTTTCAGAGCTGTGCTCCTCCTGCCGTTGGCCGTGGGGACAGATCTGCTTCACTCTCAACTAATCCTCCCATGGTTTATGTCCTACCTCAAAGGATTTATTTTATTCCACCTACTATTCAATTCATTGTGGACAACCGTCTTATCATCACTTGAGTCCTGTTAGAGTGTGCCCTGTTAGACTGTTTGTTTCAGTGACACATGTGGGCAGAAAGTATCACACACAGGCTGTAATTTCAGTATTTCCTTTTACTGCCTTAGCGTACTGCTGGTAATTTTTTTTTTTTCCCAGGCATTCCTTTGTTCTCCTGTGGAGCAAAACTCTCTATCAGCAAAGAACCAGATAGTGCCAGCATCAAGTGGGAAAAATATATTTTTTATCATATATTACTAGATGTCTATTTTCTATGTTATTGTTTTCTCACATTTAAGAATAAAGTAGTCCTCATAGGAAAAAAAAAAAATTTTCATTGAAGTTTTATAATTATTCTGTGATTCCTTCTGTAGGCTTCTGTTTCTTCTCTGTCCATTCAGGGCTTGATCTTGCCAGATTCTGTGTCTGTTCCAATAAAACACCTATGGACATGCTCCAACAGCATTTGGAAGCTCAGACATCCCATAAATGCTTTTGAAATACTGTAGTATTTCTGTTTAAAGAGGGTTAGTCGACAAAGTGTCTGAGCAATACCTACCACTGAGGCCTTTCAGAAAGGGAAGAGGATTTTTCCTGTGAAACCGTGCCTTTTCAATTAGAATCTAGTTAAGCATCTAAATATTGGGATGAGAAAAGGAACTGTTTGATGCTGAGTCTGACTAACTGAGACCCTGTTCAGTAGGGAAGAAATAAGTTACACAAAAATACATAAATTGGAGTTTCACAGACCCACAGATGCATTGTTACAGGTAGCGGGGAGCGCTTCGGCTCTGTGAGGATGCTGGAGAGTTACAGTGGTTTCTGGTTAGAGAGAATAATTAATGGTCGATGGAAAAGGATGAAATGGTTTTTCCTCAGAATGGAGCAAGTAAGAAGGGATGTAAAGGCAGCGCAAAACAAGAAGTGGAGAGTCAAGCAAACTGAAATATGGCAGGCTGAAAAACCCAAAAGGGAACACTTTTTCCCGTAATGTGTAACTCAGCTGGGAAATTCTGTGCTTCTGTTCAACTGAGAACAAATCAAATTTTAGAGAGAGATAACCAAATTTATAGCAGTAGTCCATGCTACAGCAGGAAGAGCAACAGCAAGGTCATTAGAAATGCTCTGCATCCAGCCATCAGTCGCTGGGTGTTTGGGGGTTGAGAGGGACAAATAGCCCGTAACTGCAGGCAGCAGAGTTGCACTTTGAAGCCTGGTTCCAGCCTCAGGAGACTTCCTGGAATGTACTGTTGCCCTTATCTAGTATTGCAGTTTCATTGCTTTTGTTATTCAATTAAATGTTTTAGAAAAGTTTGGGGTGACCAGGGTGTTGGATGTCCTGTGCAGAATGGCTTTCCTCATCTCCCTGTGTCCTGGTTCACTGTTGTGCAGAGGAAACGGGAATCACAACAGTGCAAACAAGCCAAACAGTTTGTAAGTCTTGACTCAGCTGACAGTCACTTTTGTGACAGTTGCTTGCTGTTTGGAATCAGCTCTTCAGCGTCTTTCCAGCCTGTGTTACAACTGCTGTTTCATTTTCATCTTGGTGTCACCAGAAGCAGCAGTGGTAGAAACCTGCTCTGGGTAAGCCAGATCTAGAGTTTTTCTGGCTTTGTGGAGGACCTCTTCCTCTGCCGTGGAAATGCCTCCCTTTTATTGCAGTTGACTTGAAATTGTGATTTATTTGTCTAAAGGCATTTCCTGGTTTCACTTTGTTTTGGAGCAGAAACCTACTTTCTTCCGTTTAGCTCCTGGTGTCTTCTACCCTGGAATACAGATACTGGCCTGCACAAGTATTGGCTTGCATAATGCTGCTTCAGATAAAGGTCATAAATGGTCTTATTTGGAAATTAATTCAAATAAGAAAGAGGACGAGCCAAAACCAAGCCTCTACTGGGCATGTTAATAATGTCATTTGTTTACAGAGTGTAAGATCACTGCTAGAGGACATCCTGAATCATCGGCTGTTGCCCTTAGTGTTTGCCCTTGGTTGTCCCTGTTGTGGGGGAAGCAAGTCCAAAGGTCAGAGAGATCTGCTGGACCAACACTGCCTGAAGATAGCTATTCATCTTCCGGAAACCCCGGCTGATATTTTGAAAGATCAGTGTTAGGATTTTGATGCCTAAAAAAAAATAGATGGGATTCGCTTCATTCCATGGACTAGTTCCAGTACAGTCATTGGCACTGCAACCAGGAGGAATTAGTGCTGCAGTTCTTGAACACTAACCAGGAAAAAGGAGGCAGTTGTCACGTCAGAAGAGTGTGGCAGCAGACCAGAACTGGTGTTTGGGGGCTGTGACCATGGGGTGCATGATGGGAAAGCCTGGTGGCGCGTGTTTCTTTTGTGCTTATTTCTTACACAGGTAAAATCTGTGTGGGGTGGGGGTTTTTTTTGTTGTTGTTTTTTTTTGAGCAGCCTTCAATCCAGTATTTGCAGAAATATTCCCCGCAGAAGACATATTTGTTTTAATGCTCCTCTCAAACACATACAAAAAGGTGTGAGAAGACAGTCAAAATATAATTGCTAAGAAAGGGTGTCGGCCGTACAGGCAGGCAGGGCTTGAGTAGCTCCACGCAGAACGTATGCCTGGGTTTCGGCAGGTAGCAGGTAAAATAGCAAACAGATAGGCAGCCGTATTGTCAGCTGTGCTGAAAAGTGCTCTGATGCCCTTGCCGAAGCATTTTCTCATCAAGAACAACAAAATCAGATGTTTCTATCAGAAACATGAATAGCACAAACACATGGCTCTTGGCTCTTTCCTTCAGTAAGTAGCAGCAGCAATTAATTAGCTTTTGGAACATGTTGCATCTATAGGGGGAATTCTAGATTCTCGCTTTTTTTTGGAAGGTTTAACAGTATTTCTGGGTAGTTCAGCAACATCAACGATGCACAGTTGATGTGTGGAAGAAGCTGGTGTTCTGGCTTTGGCAACAGGTACACAAAGGGTGTCTTCCCAGAAGTTCAGTTGCACTTCTGGCTTAAGAGAGCACGTTTCACTTATTGCGGGGAATAAAGAGCAGGGGATATTCATACACTCTGCACAGGTCTCCTGGGTGTAGCTACGGGTAGTAGGTAGTATTTATGCTCCATTTTGTATGCTTGTCAACAGCTCTTTGTGTCAGACAATTTTTTTTTTTTAATGCAGGTTGTCCTCAGGAAAGTAATGAAAAGGAGTGAACGTTGTCTCAGCTGCCATAAAGTGTTACGTTCTCTTTAGTATAAATCATCATCCTGAAGTTCATTAACCTTAATACAGTTTAGTCTTTATGTGTCATCAGTTGAGCCCAAGCCTTCCAGATGAGTCATTCACTATGTGCTGGATTTGTGGAGGCAAGCTCATTTTTGCATATAGTGAATATTATGCGTAGGCCTCTCTCCTGCGCTCTGCTCGTTGGAGTGAAATTGCATTTGTTGAACTGAGAAGATGTTATGAGAAAAGCAGGCTGGTGACAGCCTAAAAGAGGAAGAGGAACCGACTCCAGAGGAAAAGTCCACGGTGGCATGATAGCAAGGGTGCCAGTGGAACGGTGTGCCAGCCCTGGTTCACTTTTTTCTTCTGCACCAGTGCATAAATCAGGAATCGCCCTGTTGCGGCAAAGGGAAGCATGTAGCTGGGGAATGTCCCCGAAGCGCAGCCAGCCTGGGCTGTTCACAGAGCGATGCAACGTATGCACTCGGGCCCAGAAGTGAGTGCTGGTGACACTGAGCAAGTGGGGGAGCCCCAAGGGATGGCAGCAGAGCTCAGCTGGTGCCCTCAGCAGCCACCTTAGCACACCAGCTGCTTTGCCGATGTCCCCGTGCTGCCCAAGGGTCACATCCTGGGTTGATTTTAAGGAGGGATGTAAAGCAGGATAATATAGCCGCTGACCTTGTGGATTTTTACAGGGAACTCATCCAGTGCCTAGGGGCTGGCATGACACAGAAGGTGCTTGTTGGAAGGTTTGACAAATGGGCGGTGGAGACTGGCACTGTGCGTGGAGCGGAGGCAGGGGTCGATGTAGTGTGTGTGAGATGAAAGATGAGGACAGGGCTAGGTCAGGAAGAACACTGTATCTGGGGCCATTGTCTTTCCCACAGTCCAAATTCCACATAATCATTTTTTCCGTCTTCTCCAGCAAGTCGAAGGCGTTTATAATTCGCACTTTTAAGCGCTGCTATCTATTTCTGCTATTTTGTGGATTAAAAAAAACCCAACACCTGAGCGCATACAGACAGAGATATAATAGAAGAAAATAAAAATCCCTCCATAGCTTCAGGTCATCACTGTCTTGGCTGCGTGAAGCTCACCTATTGACAGAAATCATCTACCTCCAGCTGATCTTACTTCTCAGCCAAGGTCTGAAAGTCTGTCACCTCCCGTCATGATCTGTCATACAAACATCACATGCAGTGTTAACCTAGCGGTTAGAAAGATTTGTTGCAAGTCTGTTGGATCTTTTTCTTTGTTGGTTTGGTTTTTTTTTAAACCACTTAATACAATGGGGGTGAATTGTCTTATAGGTTAAGGGCAGAGGCTGGGTCTTAATTTATCCTACTAATCTGCCCACAGTGTGCACAGGAATCCTGCAGACTGCATGAAAAGTGCTTGAGTCAGACCCTTCTCTGCTCAAGACTCAATAAGGGCATGAGTTGATCTAAACACATATATCTTCTTCTGTGCCGGGGGGATAGGGGGAGGAGGAAAAAAAAAAATAAAAAAAATCAATGCTGTCTCTGGCTGAATTTCTAGTTCTGTTTCACAAGGCTGTTACTTGGCTCATCTCCTTACCTCCAGACGCTGCAGAATAGCCCTGCTGCAATCCCTTCGCATTGGACCGTCTGGATTTTTCTCAGAGAAAACAAGCTTGGCCTTTTCCTTCAGCTTCTGCTTCTTCTCTGTCTTGTTCTTTTTTTTTTTTTTTCTTTTTTTTTTTTTTTTTGCCCTTTTCCCCCCCTCCTTTTTGTCTTCTGTAGGCTGTCACAAACTGTGCCTCCTGATGCCCTGTTCTGGCTGCTCCAGTGCCTTCCTCTCCAGGCTCTGAGTGGGGGCAACGCAGATGAATTTTCCAAAGCCTGAGACCTGCAGTGTCCTGCTCTTGGCCCCAGAAAAATAATGACTTGTACAGATTTTGCTGATTTGTATGGGGTCTTTAAAAGAAGAAAGAGGAAGATTGCCTGCTAAACTTCATCTTCATTTGTGTGAACAACCCATTGTTATTTGTATATGAAGGATTTTTAAAGGCTTCTTGGCAGAATTGAGAGAAATGACCCTTGGGTTTTTAAATAATCTTTACGGTCCCTGTACTGTCTTACAGCCTCAGTTCAGAATTTACTTATATCATTACGATTAGTGTTGAACTTCAACATCTTTGCTTAACGTAGTTTAAACTAGTAAACTTTTAAACATACTTTATACATAGTATAAAACTTAAATATAGGTTTTTTCCTCTTTTAAACAAATTCTTACTCTTTTCCCTTTGTTTTCTGAAAACTCTTCTTTTTGCTGTCACAAAACGGTGCTGACTAAAGCACTAAAAATGCTTTGAAATGTATTGTAATGATAAGATATCACTGTGTTCAAGGTCTGGAGGGAGTATAGAGTGGGGTTATAGTTTTGAAAACCCCAAATAATTTGCCTACACCAAAGCTCCTAATCTTTGCACCACATCATCTATTGTATGGAAGAATCAATCAATCAGCTGTAATTGACACCTCTCAATTAACTAGTTTTGTCTCCAGTTCTTAACTAGGTGAAGGGCCCATGAGGACACGGGTCCTATCCTCAGCTACATCGCTGGGAACAAGACTGGGGCCAAAGTAATGTTTGAAAGGTTTTCTTTTATTTGTAGAACAAATGTTTTCACCCAGCTGTAGCAGAGTCAAACAGTGTGAAGGAAACATTACAATACCCCTGTCTATTTATCTGTGTTTTTATAAGGTCACCCATCACCATGGTATCTAAGTGTCTGTCTTCTTTCCTTTAGGGGTCCTGGTCAGGAGTTGAAAATAAGGAAAAGAGAGGAAGAAAACCACAAAGAAAGAGGCATATGAAAAGTGAAAAATATGGAGCTGGAGGTGAACCTAAACACTCAGAGGTAATTTGCCTTGAGGAGCAAGAACCCTTGAGACCTATGTGTAGACTTTAGAAAAAAGAATCTGTGAACAATAGTAAAGGCTATGAACGTGCTATCCTCTGACAGGTATGTAAACCTAAAGATTAAAATAACAGCTTCAAAAATCCTTCTGTCAGAGTCAGTTTGCTTTAGCTAGTCAGGGTTTCAGGGGAAGTATCACAAAGACAATTTATATCAAGTGGAGATAGCAAAGGAGAATTCTGTGTGAAATTTCTAAACAGTTTGGTTCTTGAAACATATTTTCTCTAGCTTGACAAAGTTTGCATTAAAATAGCATTATATAAAATTAGATAATTAACAATTAGAACTAGTGTTTTTTTTAAATATCTTTTTCTGTATATGTTGAATCATCTCAAAGCTAAATTTCATACTTAAGATGGAAGATGAAGAAAGAGTCAGGAAGGGCACAAAATTGAAGTTCCCTTTTGTTTGTCTTTGTGTCGTTTATTGCTGTGATTTGAAAATATTTTCACCAACAGTTCTGGCAATCCCAATACTCCTTTACTTCCCAAAGTAATTGGGAAGGGTTCCTTAACAGGCTGTTAAAGTTTTGTCTCAGTTTAGCAATATATTTCCACTCTGTCATGTTCTGGGGGTTTGTGCTTTTTTGTACTTGACACATTCATGGTGAGACCGAGGAGAGGGCGGCAGGTGTTTCAATCAAGAGTCTGTGACCCAGTCTCCCTCTGTGTGGGCTGCCCTGAAAATTGTCTTGTGAGAAACAGCCTTGTGCTCTAGTGGTGCCAGTCTGCAGCCGTGGTGCTGCTTTTGGAGAAGTGGAGGGAGTGGGGCAGCCAAGCATCCTCACCTCCATCCCTGGCGGGGGAGCCCTGCCTGCTTCGAGTGTGCAAACCTTAGCGTTAGATGTCTGAAGAGGGTGGTGATAATAGAGAGTTAAGTGTATCTTGCTCTGGTTTATTTTCCCAGTTTGATTAAATATGAGTGCCGCTGAATATCAACTATTTGTATGCAAATCACATCCCTTCAACAAACACAAGCCACTAACCAAACTCCTTTTTGCATACTGTAAAGAAGAGAATTCTTGACCGCAGAAAGCAGGCATGATGTACATAAAAGGGGTGAAATTATTCAGCATGTGCTTATTGATACTTCTTTAAACAGCAGCTTCCTCCTCCCAGAGATCTTCCTTGAGGTTTGCAGATGACCACACATAATGATGTGGTTTCTCGTCACTAGTAATAGCTTGGCGAAGCAGCAATATGTGGTGCAAAATCATATTACTCAGTAAGTGGCGTTTAACTGACCTAGTTACCCCGAAAGCTAATTGCTAGCTTGTATATAATATTGCCATGCCTTCCAGCAACACAGTAAACTTCAAGAAGTGTTTAGCCAAAATTTTAGCTGCTGTCAGGCCGTGTTTGGGTATAAGGCCCACTGAAGTCAATGGCTGGCTTACACTGTGAAGCAAAGTAAGACTGAACAGTCAGATTCTCAAGATCATCTCATGAACTTTGGCATTTACTTTGGCAAATCCCATGCCTCCGTATGTGGCCCCTGATCTAAGCTACTTAGATCTATGACCACCTTAGAAAGATGTGAGTCATCGCACTGACTTCAACGTGGTAACTCGCATCCTTCACCAGCATCCTGCAAGCTGCCCCTCTGCGCTGGCCCTGTGCTCCAGTAGGCTGCTGAGCAAGCCCGTCTGCAGCTTCACGTGTTTATTAAAGACAAATGGGTCATGATGATGGATTGTGTTTTGGCTGCCTGCTTGGAAAGTTTGACCCCAAACATTGACCCCAAATATTCGGATCTCCATGTGGTTCTCTCCTATTTTATTCCATCGTGGATGTCCTATGTAAAGGCATTAATTCAAGATGAAGAACCTTACTAGAAATACTCCCACCGCCCTGCCAGATTCTTAAATAGGAGCAGTAAAATTATTTCTTTAATTGTTTCGTCCAATGTCAGTTTGTATGTACCCCTTCTGTGCAACGAACTTCATCACAACTCCAAAGAAGTGTTCACAGTTGTTCCTCAGACCTGTTCCTTGTGCATGTACATCCGAGAATCATAAAAATCTGAGATGGAAAAGTTCTTCTGCATTAGATCATCTCGTCCCTGCCCTTGCCGATGCAGATTTTTTTCCCCCCTGTAGAGTATATTCTCTAGCGCTTTGTCCGGTCTAGCTTTAAGTAGATTAAATATGGTACTTTTTCGCTGCCCTGTCAGAAGCTGTTGGAGAGGCTCACAGGTAATTGACACTGGCACCCTTTGAAGGTGCGTTGTGGACCTTACCACACTTGTCATTTGTATCCAAACACGGTGCTTTCCTCCAGCTGTCAGGGGTATTGTGCGGCCATAATTCTTTCAGACCCGGCATACAGCCTGTGCTGAACACTTAACAACTAAGATGGAACAGAAGAAATGAAAATGTGGTTTTGGTTTCTTTTTGGCAGACAGTGTACATAGGGTTAATTCTTTTGAGCAGCCCAGAGGTGAAATAGTAAGGTGAAGGCCTCCAGAATATTTTGTTGATGAAAACTAGTGGTATTGAGATATGATGTTCTTGTCTGCACATGAAGCTTTTTCCTAGATAGAGAGTTATATTTTATAGGGTTCAATTAATAACTACCTTTGAAATACCAACTGTCTGCTCTCGTGACACGGAAAGCAGGTTTAGCCAAACGGTGAGTGCTTTTGAATGCTACTGACGATATACACATTTAAGTGAAGTAATAATAATGTTTGCAGTTTCCTTTTTCTTTCAAGGAATCCACCAAGTGTTTCGCTCAGTCCCTGCTTAAACTACAGCTGCGCTGGGGTTGGCACGTGCCTGCCGCTCCGTGGCGTGACAAAATATAGGGCAGGTTTGATGGGATGTCAGCAGTAAGCTGCTGGGCCCCTTGTATTTAGACTCTTAATTCTTGAACTGTTCTGTTTTTCCCTAAAGATGTTGGTTCACCGTTGTGAACAGAAAACAAAGGGCGTTAGCTAATCTCTTGGTTTAAATGGTTTCTTTCTCCTCTCATTGTCACCAGAACCCCGACTTGTAATTCTACCAGCCATAGACCTATAAAGCCATGAATCTCCAAGTACAATTCTCCATCCAGATCACTGTCATTACTCATTTCTATAGCTTTACAGATAGGGGAATACTGTCCCTTGGTGTAGCCTCTTTACTTACTACTTTTACTGAACTCTTATTAAAGGTTCTTGATGCAGGGATTATTCATAGCACTCTCACTGCTTGCCATTACTGCCTCCAAGTTCATGAATCCCAAACTGAGACCACATTATGTAGCTCAGAGTTCCTTGGACATGTAGCATCACATTAAAATGTTGTTTTAAGCAATTAATATTTTACTTATAGACACTTACAAATATTTATTATAAATGAGGCTTTAACCAGCAGGTCATGAGAAAACAATCTATTACATTTGTATTAAAACATGTTCAAAATTTTAACTATAAGAGAGAATATTCAGCTGAACTGTAAAAAAAATGACAGCTTTGGCCAGTTCATGTCAGGCTGCCATGTTCAGTTGAGAAGGTGGATTTCCTTGTGTTCCACACTAAATCCAAGAAACTGAACTCTGTGATTTAGGGAACAGCTAAATACTGCATGTTCTTGTCTTGGGCAATACTCCTGTTCGAGACCATGGGTCAAATGCTGCCTTTGAAATCCTCCATGTCACTCATGGGGCTGAGGAGGAGTTTTGCTGGATTTGAAAGATGAGGTTTTGTGCCTGCTGGGAAGCCCGCTGCTGAAAATGGGATTCATCTTCCTGACTCCGACCTGGGGGGGTTTATTCCAAGCCCTGAAGGGACCCTCATTTTCGCTGACCCGGTAGATCAGAGGTCTGACTCCACTGGAGTTATCTTCTGTTTGGTAGGTATCCTTCCTTCCTTCCTTGTGACACACCACTTCAAGTGGCGTTTTCCCCCTTTTCTGTAAAGCCTTTCTAGGAAGGCATGGAGGCACAGCCTTCCCGGGCTGTTTTCCTGAAACTTCATGCCCTTTGGGAGAAGGGTATACTTGGCTAAGATCCACCCCTTCATAATACAGTGCTGAAAACAGGGCAGTTTTAAATATAAATAATCATATGAAATAGTCAAAATCATCGTCGTGACTCTGGTAACTGTTTTATATCTTTACCTCCAACCAGAATGACCAAACGTCTCTGATTAAGTATCCTACAGAAGCATTTAAAGTCAGCAATTTTAATAGTTCTTAACAACTCCCGTTGATGGTATTATTTTTCATTGGGAAGAAAAATGGTTATTGCTCACATTGACCTCCAGTAAATCTTGTCACCCAGCCCATACCCTACTCTCGAAATATAATTAAAGCACTCTGTTTTGATAATAGTGACTTACAAAAGTGTAGGAACTAGTATTTACATTTTCTCTTTTTATTGCTCTTAAGTTTGGTATGAAAAGAAAGGTAATGCAACTGAATTACCTTAAATGGCCATGACTGATTTATTTCTGTCTAGGAGTGTTGTAGTTTACATACATCAAATATATATATATTTATATATTTATACACACACACATATAGATTTTCTAGGATTACCTCAGTGTTTGGTTGGTCTTTTATTATTTTTTTTTCACTGTGGTGATTTTAAATTCAATCCACAGTGTAAGCACCTTCAGAGGACCGAAGCAGTTGTTTTTACCCCACATGAAAAAAAAAAAAGTGACTAAACAAATACATAAAAATCAGGTCTGCAGCTATATATTTCTGAGAACTGCTGTTCATAATATTTTGTGTTGTTGTAGCAACATGTTCCTCATCTATATTTAGTTTAATAGCTGCTTTTGGAATATTGCAAGCTAGTACAGTATATTATCAAGTGGTTTGAATGACATCATAACCTATGAGTGTCATCTCTTGTGGGTTATAAAATCCTCCCAAACCCTCCGTTTGTATTAATGGCTTGTAATATAATTTTAAACCAGGTATTATAGTTTACAGTGGAAGGATAAAAATTCTGGCCTGCCTCGTACGGTGCAGCGGGGGAGGAACAGGGCAGAGGAAAGTGTCTTTCCCACCCTACTTGTGTATGGATGGTGTGAGGTAGGCAGGATGATGCTTACTGGGCTTAGGTTTTGCCAGTGGGCTAGGAGAAAATTGTCAGTCTCTAGGGAGTATTTTAAGTGGTCCCTGCCCACATGTAAGAACTTGATCTCATGAAGAAGTTGGGGTTTGGACAGAAACGCCACATTGGCTGCACCCCATCTTTTGCCATGTTGACCTACACATACAAAAAGGCTGGAGAAACCTACTATGTGGTCTGTGCCTCGTGTTCTCTACCCACCACAATAGAGAAAAGACAATCACATTACTTGCTAAAGATGCTGTGCATTCTCAGTCACCTTGAGCTAGCCTGTCCCACCTCTCAGGTGCTGAAGATTTAGCTAACGAGTCGACTTTGGCTGTAGTCAATGGAGAGAGGTGGGTGTCCCTGTGAGGCGAGTCATCCCATGTGATGCCCCCAGATGCGTAAGACAGGACACGTTTCTTGCTAGAGGTGTGTGTGCCTCTTTCCACTGATGATTGAGGTACTTCCTTGAACTGAGTTGAGCCTCCCAACTAGTGTTGGTGACTGGGATGAACCCCATGTCTTCATGCCAAGCCCAAATGCTCTCACAAGGAATGTGGAGTAGCACCTTCAGCCATTTTATGGGAGTCTCTTGGTGTCATTCTGTCTCCTGTTTCTTATAGAGGAATATATTTCCTTTAATCCTATTATATACAGGAGGCCTCCTGACAAGGTCATAGTAGTTGCTTGTTGGGGAATCTGTGGCAGGTATCTGTCTTCGCTGAAGTGGAAGTGGAAATCTCAGGGAATGTCGTGAATCCAGAATTTAAGCCTTTACCTGTGTGGAAACTCTAAGTGTCCATAGGTCACTGGTCACTATTATGGCCCTATAGCACTGGCTAGGATGCGTGATTCCCAGAGTAATTAAACATGCCATATGTTGCCCCTGTTGCCACGAAAGGGTCTCCCTATATTTTGGAAGGGACTGCTGTGGATGTTGTTGACCTCTTTGCATGCCTCTGTGATTCTGCTTTTTCCCCCAAATGCCATCAGGACAGAGTGTTTCCTAATACCGAAGTGGGACATAAGATACGTGGATAAATACATTTCCATCTAAAACTGCAGCCATCCTCATGGCAAAGAAATAAAGCATCTTGGGATAAGTAGGGATGTGCGGAGTGTACAATGCAAAGTTGCCTTATTCCATAGCATAAGAGTAAATTGTGAAAATTCCTGGTAGGAAACACTTGATGTTTATTGCATGTGCTGACGCTCAAAAAACGCTTCTTCTGTTTGTAGTGAAAGATTTAGCATCATATACATAATTTTTATGCTGTATTATTTGTCCTGGTGTAAATTTAGAAGCATGTTTGTTTTTTAAAAAATTGTTTGCACACAGATATAATTTTTTTGTCCCTGAAATGTTCACCATAAATAGTTCAGCTGCTGTAATGTTCTGCCACTAGAAATGATCAATAAAACGTTATTAAAATGTACAGTCCATGCATATCTAATTCCACTTACCCACATGTTACCTAATTACAGATTTTAATCGCTTCCCCTCCACCCCTGAAAACCTGCTTGGCAATGTGAGTGTATTGAAAATGTGTGAAGAAATTCACCTTTGATTTCAAAGAAAAGAAAAGAAATTAGGTGTAATGCACCCAAAAGGTTAAATTTATCATGCTGGGAAGAGAACTGCATATCACAGAAGCTCTGGATATTTTTGGCATTCAACTTCTCCCACCCCCCTCCCCATCTTTAATCACACCCAGAATGCAGTGCTTGTAAACTGTACTGATGTGTCAACTGTCCTCTATTTATTACATCTTACGCTTTAAATATCACCTCTGACAAACAAAAGAAAAGCAAATGTTCCTAAATTTCCTGAAGGGCTGAAACATCAAGCCCGGATTATTATTGTTTATGTCTCAGCTTTAGCAGCTCCAATGTCTCCATGGTCTGCTGTGCGCCGTGGTTGGCAATGATGGATGACCATTACAGCAGCTTATTGGAAATGGCTTGATTTATAACCTGTTCTCCCGCCTCAGTCTAATGGCTTCATTTCTTTCCTCCAGTGCGTGATGCCACAGCCAAGGTCATTGCGCCAATGGCCTTTTGTTGTTAGTTTGCTGATGACCACTGTGCCCGAGAGTCAGCATGCGGGGAGGGCAGGGGGGCTGGGGGGGGGGGGGGCACGACACAGCCAATCTTTACATTTTATTTTTTTTCCCCTCTCAGCCCCGATAACTGCAGCAGAACAGTAGATTAAATGCTGTCTTCTATTTGCTTCCTGTGCTTGCCAGACAAGGGGCTGCTTTATGATCCTCACTGGGAAAGTCTATTACTCACATCTACTTTAAATGACCAACATCAAATATATACAGCTCCCATTAAAGCTGAGATCAATAAAAATGCCATTAAGATAGTAAAAGTTGCTGATATTAGTGAAGCCCCCAAACAAAATATTTGATTTTCTTTCAGGTTGTTAGTGAGATGGAATACGAACATATAAGAGAAAGGAGAGAGGGCCATGCCCGTGGTCAATAATTTATCTCTGAGATTCATTCAGCCTCTCACCCAATATTTCCCTCCTGTCTATTGATTCCTCATCATTATTTGTCATAAGCTGTCCTAACTCAAGGAGAAAATATGCCCTCCATGTCCAAGGGGAGTCATACCTGAAGAAATAGAAAGGAATTTCATTAAAAGCAAGAAAGGACTGCCTTGGCTTTGAGAAACTCCAGCAGAAACTTACACAGACTTGTGTTATGTGTAGGTTTTTGTGGTTTTTTGTGTGTTTTTTTTTTTTTTTTAAAGCAGCATTTGAAGCCCATTAGACAGTACCATGACAGAAAACGCCTAAACTTTGAAGCAAGTTGCTTTGATTACATTTTGTTGCCAAGGAGCTGTGTTTGGCCCTGAATAAAAATGGGCCTATTTAAAAAAAAAAAAAAAAAAATAGAAGAAGAAAATACTAAAAAGCCAACTTTAAGTTATTTTCAATGATGCTCTCCTGAGCCACACTGAATCTGGAGGTGGAAGTCTCCTTCAGGAGGTCGCAAGGATTTGGCACCAGCAGCCTGGCCATCAAAACAAAGTACGAGCGATGGTAATATAATCATTAAGATAAACTGTAGCCCAAACGGTAAAAGCATGAGTCGCAAAATGGAATTAAATTTTTAAGTATGGTTATTTGCTAAGAGGCTGTTTAAAACAGGCAATATTTTAAGTTAATGAGACCCATATGTTTTATGGTATGTCATTCAACTGCTTTCTTTGGAAATGGCTTGGAACAATAGCTTTCATGCTTACTTTGTAAAATCCAGAAAGGATAGTGATTGGGAAGTATGTGTGTGTGGAAATCCGCAAGGCGTAATGATGCATGTCTAGGAAGTGTCATCTGTATGTTTGTATATTGTTACCTCGAAAAGTGAGTTTATCTCCACGTACCACGGCCGAGTATCCTGTGCTTGCCCCACAGCCCCATCTTTTTCTTTTGGAGGTGGGAAGCTTCCTAGGAGGGCACGTTAAATAGGGATAGGCTTGCTAACGGGGCTTTCGCAGGCTTCTCGAGTGATATTTCTGTGCCTGCCAAAGCAGATCAAGCTTGCCTTCGATATTACGTGGGGTGTCTTTTGCCAGGGTGGCTGCAACCCCGGCGGAGGTAGCGGGGAGGGACTGGGCTGCCGTTCTCGCCCCGTGTGGTCCTTCCTCCCATACAGGGGCAGGCAGGCAGCGCAGATTTTCAATGGCCAGGGCAGAAAGCTGACAGGCCCTTCCCCAGGGCACACACAGCACCCGTGAAGTAAACCCACACCTGGTTTCACTGTGGTTATTTTCTCCTCTCTCTTCTTTTACATCCCATCTTTTGCAGGCATTGCTGTGGTCAAGCCCACTGTAGCTCTGGGGTTCTTGATAAAAGACTTTTCTTCTCCAGTTTTAAAGACTGAATCTGTTGGGGTTAGACCTGCCCCCTATATGCTGTTACGTTTCTTGCTTCAGCACCATATTCCCTCTGCAGAAGCTGCCTGAAAAGAAGAAAATATCTAAAATGGTTCTATTTTTTTTTTGCATGCTTTTTTGTTAATATGCACTATTAACCAGGATAAATCATTACTGTTTTTAAGTGTCTGTGGTCACATAAATATGTACTTGTGACTCATTAATTCTTCCCGGTCTGAAATACTGACAAAAATATATGAGCTGGGAATACCTGAGTCAAAACTGTAATTTACTTGAGTCTTTTTAATGATACATTCTGGATAGCATCATATAACTGGTGACAGAAATAAGCCAACTCATATTCACCTAAAACAACTATTCCTTGATTCTTTTTAGACTGTCAAAAGACTAGGAGAGAAGAATAAGAAGGAGGGATTTGAAAAATAAAGTCTGTAATTTTTCACCTGCAGTTTTGTACCCATGTTCAACTTAAAGAGGAAAAAAATAAAAGGAAAAGAGGGAAAGAAAAGAATTAAAATCTTGGTGTGACCGATAGATTGCAGATGTTGCTTTTCTTCCCAGCCCGTACCAGGGAGTAAAATCTCTGCCTTCTGTCTTGTTCACCCTCAGCTAGTGAGAGCTACAAAACTGTGGATGCGAGATGAGAAGTTTGGGTGAGGCCTTGGTGTGGACTGGCCGTGTTGTGAACGTGCCACAAAAGAGCCTGTCGCTGCCTGTCCCAGCTGGTATCTCCGGGCTGTTGGTTTTGGAAAAGCTTTGTGGGACTTGCAGCTTTGTACATGGCAGGGAGAGGGGCTGGTTTAGCACAAAGGGGGCAGTGCCAAGCCTTGTCTGATTTTTTTTTCATGGGGATCTTTAAATGATAAATGCCATTTTAAGCGTAGAATTAGGAGCACTACTTATGGCCAACATATTGTTTCATAATTTTTATTTCCGACATCGCACGGTGCTTGGGTTTTTCCAGCCTTTGCTAGAGAGCTCTTTTTTGACTGCATAAGCAGAAAATGGCAGATTCAGAAATCAGCTGTTTCCCTAATGAATTCAGAGAAACTCACGTGGAAACAGTGACTCTTAAGGCTCATTTTTCATTAATGTGGAGGAGACTGGAGTTCTGACCATATAAAGGTAAAAGCAGGTGTTTCTCCGGGGCTATATTTGGTTTCTGCAGGGGTGACACACACGGAAAACATCTCGGGATCATTCTGTGTGTAATGTGTTATCAAAGCTTTATATTAGAAATCTATTGCCTTTTGGAAACGAGAAAACAAAATGTGATGTGAGGGTCAGGAGTAGGTCCTGGTGGTAGCAAAGCCCTGTGTTTGCTGTAGCATATTCCCTTCGCTTCTCCTGCTTTCTCTCATTATCTTGTTTGTTATGTGTAGCTGAATAAGCACGTAACCTCTAAGGCTGTGGAGCAGATCATTAGGAGTTACTGATTAACACCACGTTTCAGTAGCAGATCCTGAGTTCCTCTTTTTACAAACTGAAGGGGTCTGGCTTTATGATTTTTTAATTAGAGTGTAAATATTGCAGCCTCATAAACTGCTTGATTTATAGATGACAGCAAAGTTTGCACTTCGTGTAAGGACACGGGAGGCTTCAGATGTACTGTTTCAGTGCCCCTGTACAGCCATCCTGTTCTTTTGCCTTTGCTGCATTCATCCTCCCAGCCTCACTGATAATGCCTGTGTGTCGTTTCTTTAAACTGTCAGGACGACTGAAATTCCTTTTATGTTTTTTAAGCAAAAGAAGGACACTCATAATGTATGTTTTAACTGATGAAGACAGAGAAAAAAGTTGGAGTGATGTTATTGTCGCTGTCAGCCAACAAGGTGAGGATAAAAATTGATGTTCGTTATGAGGATTCCAGAGAAGTTGGGCCAGATCCATCACTGAGCATCACTGTAAATGTCAGAGGCATGAGAGAAATGGTAAATTAAGACTGACAAAGATCTGAGGTGTTGGTGGATGCTAGAAGGGTATTTCTGATACTCGTAATGCAAAGCGTTACCAGATTTTTAAGGATGGAGACTGTTTCATCTCAAAGAAGGGAAGTCTTGCCTTTCTCAGGCAATCCATAGAGCTTGGCTTCCACGTGCAGCGCAAATTAGGAAAATCGCAAGCAGAGGGAGTGTTATTAATTTTAACTGGGCTTGAATCAGCATTAATAGCCAACAGGGCACCTAGAATCCTTAGCAGAAGCTGTTCATCAGAAGCTAGGACCCATCCCGGGCGGCAGGGTATTTGGCCGTCTCTGTCCTTGGAGCAGAGAAAGACTTTGCAGACATTGAACTTCGGTTCTTTTCCCTGTGGATCCTCCTTACTCTGTCTCTATAGCTGACCTTCTTCTCCAGCTTGCTGTCAGCACTGCTAGGCTTGCGTGGGGATGACTCAGCCTCGGATCACTCTGAGGGGCGGTAATCCACCTACTTCTTTGTACGTGGCTTTTGCAAACCCTCCTTCCCTACCAGCGCGGCTTGCCTCTTTCCATCTCGTGCATCCTCTGGAAACTCTTAGTGCCAGCACTGCCCATAGGATTTGTCTGTTGGGATTTTTGAGGGATGTATTTTGGGAAGGCTCTTTGTCATGTTGTGTGGAATTGCTCTATCAGCCATTTCTTCGCTGGGCTGTTTGGAGACCCCTCTACCCCTCACACAGCCCACCTGCACTGGGCTGGTGGCCCTGGGCTGTGGGCAGGGGCTGGAGGGAGCCAGGGCACGGTGGGTTTACCTCTGGGCATGCTGCAGCGGCATAACCCCACCTGAATGCTCATGGTGAGAGAGGCAAAGAAGGCTAAGGCAGAGAGTTTTCCTTGATCTGTACTTGATTTAGAATAGAATAGAATATTTCAGCTGGAAATACTGGACAGTCTTCTGTCCCCAAATCCATCGCACAGTGCCTGCAGCTCTGAGAGTCAGGGCATAGCAGATGGAATAAACCCTCCATTTTATTCGCCCCGGCAGCCACTCAGAGCGACTTTCTGCAGTCAGCAGCCTGTGAGAAGAGTTATAAATTCTCCTTTCCACCCCTTAGCGATGCAATCCCCACGCTGGTCCCTTCCCTGCTCCAGCACCAGTGACCTCTCCTGTCTCAGGCTAAACCGCTGGGAGAGGAGGTGGCCAGCTCCTCCAAGCCAGCAGCCCGGCTTCGGAACTGAATGCTTTCAGAAAATGTTGGCACTCCGTTTGTCGTCTTTGCTCTGCAGCAAGAAGACTAGAAATGTAATTTTTTTTTAATGATATCCAAAATGTTCATGAACAGTGATGAAATCCAAAAACATGCCACAGTGTCAGATTCACCTCTCTCTGCTGGAGCTGTACTTGTTTTACTGCAGGAAGTATTCTGTGGCTCTACAGTAGCAGCCTGGGTTTGTTGCCAAAGGCCCAAATACTGAAGTTTGGAATATATATATATATATATTATTTTTTTTTTTTTTTTTTTCATCAAACTTGTTGAAAGGCCTTTCAGTGCAAGCTTGATGTCAATGGCAATTACATATATGTTTACAGATTATGGCTCCAATCCCATCCTGGTAAATGTTTTTGCACATGGTTAAATCCACACATGTAATTGCCTAGAGAATAAAGTCAGAAGTGGTGAACGTAGGAAGATAATAACTGGAACTGAACTGTTTTCTTGTTCCTGTTTAATTTTGAACCTATTCGACCCTTGCGAGTTCAAAAGTTCACCTCAGTCTTGACCATTATTGAGTTTGGATTCTGTTTAGGAGAAACTGTGACTCCAAGTACAGGGAAGGGTCAGAGGACAATAAATTCAATAGAATAAATAAAGTGATAAATGAAGCAGGCAGAGAGACAGAAAAGTGAAAAATAACACATATTGGGGAGTTCATGGTTTCTGTGACGTTGAAAGGTGTTTTGCCACTGACTCCACTGGGGCTGGGATTTCTTCCATAACACCTGGTTCAAAATCCCTGGAATTCAAACAGGATGTTTCTATTACCTGTAGTCCTCCTGCGTCACTTACAATGAGCTTTAGTTTGTAGCTCTAATGCATGCTGTAGCTCCCAGTAACCCTGAGCTGCAACGTGTAGCAGCCCAGTCTTCCTGGGGTGGAGAAGAAAAAAAAAAAGTGACATTACAGAGAAGAATGGCTTTTCCTCCTCTTCCAGTTTCTCCACAGAGGCTTCAGAGCCTCAAATGCAGTTATCTTCGCAACCCTGTTGCTTTGTGTCCCAATTTCTTTTGTGTTTCTTGAGCCTTTCTGTGATACAAATGAAGCCGGCACCAAACACTTCACTACAAGTTTTGTATGAAAAAGGGCTGAGAACATGTCAGTGCATGTGTGTGCCTACTGCCTTCAGCGGCCTCAGCAGAAGTTCTTGCGTTGTCAACGCTGAATTTAAGCGTGTCAGGGTGTCCTAAAGGTGAAGCCCAGTTTGCTTTGCAAAACACATTGCATTTTCCCTGGGCTTCCAATAAAGGAAGCAATTTGGCTCGGTGTCTTTACTTTCAAAAGCCCAGACTTACATCAAGAAAGTGCAAAAGTTAACGTCAGGCCAAAGCTGCACCAGGGACATGTAAAATATTTTGACTCTGCTGTCTGGAAGGAAGCAAGGGAGAGCAGCAGGAAATACAGATTTGTCTGATAGTTTACAAAGCACTTCAATACCTTTTGGGTTGAGATGTCAGGGCTTATATTTATTATTAATATTTTTGTTTTCTTGAGATCCTGATACTTCACGGTTTAAATTGTCAAAAATTTACCCATCATCAGCATCTAAAAGAATTCCCCCCCCCCCAATTTTTTTTTTCCGCTTGCAGTAATTAAACTGAGCAGATTCCTGCTCTAATTCTGCTGAGTTTATTTTACTGGAAATTATCCACCTTCTTTCAAAAACGCAAACATTAATTGAACAGGAACATACCAACAACTTGTAAAAATAATTAAAAATCAAGGTTTCAAGTTTAGTATTTCCTTCTAAAGCAGTGTCTGAAAAGTAAGATAATTTCTCTGCATTCCATGAGAAGTGTTCCTAGTCTATCCAAGACACTATACTTGATGGGTTAAGCACTTGGAAGCCGAAGGAAATGGTCCAACCATTGCAGAAAGTCTGAGGTTTGAAAGAGAGAGAAGTATTTGCAGTGTTGCTTTCAAGTCAGATCTGGGTATTCCAGCTCAGAGACATTTCTTGCTGTCAGTAAACTAAAAATGGAAAGCAAAAAAATCCAAACCCTGGAAAGGAAGGAAAGTCAGAGAACCTGAGTAAGTGATGATTTATCTGATAACAAAAATCCTACTACCCCCGTCATTCATGGTTTATTTCTTTGGCATGCAACATTTAAGAGAAATCCACTGAGCGCTAGTAATTTCACTATTGCAAAAGCCAAATCCTTCATTTAAACTTTGGAGACAATTTTTCCATTTACTTCTCTGCCACTCAAGCAGAGAGCAGAAATCATAAGCTCACTCATACCAGTTCACCTCATCAATTAGAAAAGAGACAGGAGTTGCTTCCAAATGAAAAGGGGATGCAGTAGAGGAAAAATATGCTGGAAAAACAAAATAGATTGCCTCTAATAACTTCTGGATAGTGTTCCAGGCTTGGGTTGGCCATATTGAGACATCCCTAAACTTTGGGAAAGTTGAGATTTGGAGCTGCCGGTTAGAACAGAATCATCAGAGAACTGGAGAATACTGTACTTAATTAAAGAAATTGATATAGAGAACAGAGCCAGCAGTTTGTCTTGTTTAAAATAATGAAATCATGAATTAATACACTTTAACCAAAACTTGAAAATGTAAAACCCAAACGCAAGTTTTAAGTTTGTGCTTGCTGCCAAAAGTGCCATTTGATAGTGCCCAATTAGCACAAGTAGCAAGATTAGGGCTGATGAGTCCTTTGTGTTGACACAGGAAAGCTAAATGCAGAACACTGTTTGCTCTGTTTGGGTTTTGTTTTAACACCACCTTTGGCAGCTGAAAAGTTACGCGGTATTAAAATCAAAACTTAATGGAACAGAGTGAAAATTTGTACAGTTTCCAAGGTCTCTGGTGGGAAAGTTGTTCACATTTGATAAATCAATTCCCGAAGTAAGGTGGTTGGAGAAAATTGTGGTGTAATTCTCAATAGAAACACGTTTCTTACATAGCAGAGAAGACAGTGTTGTCTGAAATGTTCCTTTAAAGGGAAGCGTGTTTCCCTGTTTCGTATCAGGTTTGCAAGGTTTTTGGGTGGACACTTAGTCAAGCTGTTCTTTCTGTTTGGAATTGAAACGGGTGAGACCATGTCCTCCCACTGAAAAGCAATGGCTTACGGGCAGGCAGGGGGTGTGTGGTAGCCTTCTCGTGGTGGTTTTGGTGCTGCTCCTTTGCGACCCACATCCGCGGAGGCAGCATGGGACGGGGTTGCGACTCTGCCTTTGGAGGGGACTCGGTGTTTGAGAGGGACACCTGAAGAGTGGCCAGGAGTTGTGTTTCTTTGCTTTCACTGGGGATGAGCAAAAGGTGGTGCTGGTGATGATGAAAATGAAGGGAACCTCTTTCTACAGAGGAACCTGAAGTTTCATAGTTTCAAAGGGCAGCCTATCTCTGCCATAACTTGGAACTAGAGATCTGAAGCACATGGATTTCATCTAGATCGGATGGGAAGCAAAAGCTAGAAGGTGTCATTGTGCTGAATATGATGCTGTTTTTCTTACTTTTTATTTTCTCTTACCCTTCATTTCTTCCGGGAAAAGATATGCCGGATGCCCATTAGCTCAGCAAATCCAATTTTTGGTCAACCTTTATCCTGAAATTTAAGAGACAGATTTAAAAAACATTATTATGAACTATTCCCATAAGCAGTCTAGTTTAGGGGAAACCGCTTACGTGTGGGTGCAAAGCGAGTTAGAAAAATAACCGCTCAGGCTAGCTGCCAGTGGCTCATTGTCAGCCTGGAAGGATGTACTGAGTAACTTCTGTCTAGGACCCTTTCCACATTTGCATTAATGATTTGGATAATGAAATGGATATTAAACTTATTAAATTTGCAAATGACACCAAGCTGGGAGGGTCTGCAGGCAGGTTGGTGGACGGGATTAGAATTCAAAATTATCTTGAAGAATAGGAGAAAAGTCTTGGAGAAGACAGGGTGCACGCGGTGAGACCAAACGCGAAGCTCTGCGCGTAGGTGGAAGTGAACACTGACAAACACAAGCCACAAAGCACCTGTTTTAAGAGAAGGGATCAGAGAGGGCTTTAGCAGATCGGTGGCTGGATGCAAATCTGCTGTGGGGAAAAAACCAACTGTGTGGAGGGCAGGGAAGGTGGCGTGAATATTGAGTTGGTGAAGGGCGTTCGTCTCCTCCGTGAAGCATTGGTGAGACTTTGGCTGTGCTTGCTTTTGGGTGTGAGAAGGAGAAGAATGTGCCCAAGTGGAAGGGGTCACAGGGGAGCAAGGAGGTTGCTTGGAGGTTTGCCAGATGTGGCCTTTGGGGACAGAGTGAACATGTCAGGGTTGTTTAGAGTAAAAAAGGCTGAGGGGGCACGATCGGAGGCATCAAATATATAAAGGGAGGATGCACAGAGAAAGGGGATCATTTTTCCTCTCCGTCCCCTTGACAAAGAAGAGAAAGTAGTGGGATTCGACTGCAGTAAATAAGGTTGTTAGACAATGGGGAGCACATCCTGACAGTATGGGCTGATAAGGACTCAGGAGGTCGAGGAATTGCAGGCTCCCAGAACCTTTGTTGAATGGCTGGATAAAGAGGGCCCCTCTTCAGAGCTTCCCAGGGACATGATGACCATCGTAAGACCTTAAGTTCCTAAGTTAAGTAGTCAAGAAATGTCTTTCTAGGGAGTTTATGTCAGGAAAACGCCAGTGAAGAAAGTTTCCAAAGAAATCACCCCATTACCAAGCCCTCTCAGAGAAACATTACAGTGCCTACAGCTGCATGGAGCTGACAGTGGTGTCAGCCACGCAGGTGTATTGGCACAGGTGGCTGTGGCTGTGAAGAGCTTTCCCTTCCATCTGCCCTGAGCTCTTTGGTCTGTGTGAACAGAGTATGAAAGCATGCGGGACTACTTACTTGCTGGAGCAGCAAGGAGAGAAAAAGTGTGTAAGGGAAGAGGATGCTTGCATTGTACATGGACCAGTACACTCATCTTTTGATACATACCATCATCTAAGAAATACCTTTCTGGAACAACAGGGACCATTTATAGCCTGATCCATCTCCAGTTCATAGCTCTCACAGGGGCACTGGGGGTACCTCTCCTTGCTCTCTGCAGGAATCTAGCATTGTAAACCAAGCACTTAGGATGAGAAAGAAAGAAAAAGCAAAACGGGGTTGCCATGTGGCAGTGTTGTTCATATCCCCTACAGTGAAAATTAAATGTAAAATGATTTCTTTTGAAGATCAAGAAATGACACAATGGAAGAGTACAGTAGAGTGTAAGTAGAGGGTAAATGTAGCAGTGCAGGGCTAAATAAAAAAAAAATTTCCCTTCCTTCAAGGGTTGTCCCTTCCAGAGTGAGATATACTGCTTTACCTTGAGATTCTGTTTTATTTCGTGACATTGCATCTTTAATTTTTGCTATAGCTTTGTTTCGGTGTGTGCAGTATGGATTCATCTGGTGCTTTCCAAGTGCGTTGAGCAGTTTGTGTGTATCCAGCAGAGAAAAATCTGTGCTATTAATTGAGCGGGGACTCAACCGCATAATAAAGGGTTGTGAGTTACAAACGTGCGTGACGCAAGAGGCTGGGATTTTCCTGTGGAGCCTAACTTTTGCGTTTCAGGCTTCCAGGTGCTTTAGTTTGCACCTCTGGTGTTGGGTAAGGATGTCAGGCGGTCTGATAGGAGGATGAGTGGGGCCAGACAGCAGTCGAGGAACGCTTGTTCGCTGCCCGTTCTGTGAGCAGGCGCTCAGGCACGGCGGTTGCAGGAGCAAGTTTGGGGTCTGTTCGTTAAAGGAGGCGTCTCCACCAGCACAGTGGTAACTCTGTCTGAGGAGATCTCTTGCAGAGGTTGTAACTGCCAACTTGTCAGGTCTTTCCTGGAATTGTTGGTCTCTCTGGGGTGCAGCAGGCTGCGGTGGATAAAGCCACAACACTGACATATCACTTACCTAGTTCTGCTAGACTTAGCCTCTCCGTGAAGTATGCAAACTGCCTCCGTCTTGTGCAGAATTTGCATTATCTGAAGATCACTATGTATGCTATGGTCCATTCGCCTTTGCAAATGCTGTTTAAATATAGCATCCATAAATAAATGTTAAATAATTCATGAACATAATTTTGTAAATTCTGCTAGGCCACACCTCTCTAGGGGCATATTTATGAACATGCGTCAGCCTGGAATCAATGCGTCTGCCAAGCGCCCTACCTCTGAGGCAGAATTCCCACATCTAGCCCAAAATGCTGCAAACGACTCTGATTCCACTTCACTAGTCATCCATCATACTGTCACTTTAATTCAGATGCTGCTACTTGTTTTAATAACATACATCTTACACAAAGAATATTGCTAACACAAGATTCTTGAGGTAGATTTTTACAACCTCATAAAATGGTATTAACCCTTTGATCCCTGATATTCTTTTCATACGGCTTTTTTTTATGCTTATCAATAACCTGTGTTCGTGGGGTCTATTCATGCTGGAGAATCCGACATCAATCACCGCAGTAAAAATATTATTCCTCCAGCATTACCCTAAAGAATTATGGAAAGAATAAAAGTGTTATTGCAGGAATTATTTAGCAAACAATAGATGGATAAAATGTATTATGGTAAGTGTTAAATTATATCACCTCATTACAGGAAACTACCTGAGATAGCGCAGAAGGTAGTTCAGTGCTTTTTCTAAGTAGTTCAAAGAGAACAATAGCAGAATCCCACAAAAGGTTTTACTGTGAAACCCTGGAATGACAAGGCAAATGATGTATTATCAAATAAAATGATAGTTTAGAGAGGGAAAAAAAAAGAAAATTCTATCTGCATATTTCTGAGTTGCACCTGGAGATTTTTTGGGGGTGAGGGGAGGAGAATTATAGTAATTTACGGTGAGCTGCTTAACACTCAAGTATTTAAGGGGCTTACATTTTTTTTGCATGCCTTTATAGAAATACCTTCCTCGTTGTGACAGCAACATGGAACGTGCAGTTTTAAAAAATATTTTGCTTCTATTCCAAATAAGGAACACACTGAGTTCTTTCTTTCTTCCTTCTCCCTGCTTTATTTCTTCACAGTCAGCACCAGGAATTAGAAAAGATTTTGCTGAAATGCTTGATTAAACCAATTACTAAAATCATGCCCATATTTTAGGTATTATTAGGGATACCTAAACAAGGTTGGGTTCCATGATTTCACCAAGTAGACTCTTATCAGTTAATGCAGATTTAGAGAGGGGAAAAAAAAAAAAGCATAATGTTACGCTGGGCTCATGGGATTCATTTGATCAACATGATTAAATTATTTCCTTACTCAGCTAGAAGGAAATTACTAGTAACCAGACATTATGTGTCTGTTAATTATGTGCAATAAGGTTCTCTGCTATCACACCAGCTCTTGCATTCATGTTCTGTGTGTTTTAAAGGCATTCTCATTTTTTAAATGTAAATATTGAGAAGGGACAGCTATAATTTTCTATCCTTTATTTAATAAATATCTAAGGTGCCAAAAAGCACTTGTAAGAAGCAGCTGTTTGTCCTTGGTGTAATCATAGGCAAGTTTGTGGAGATGACATGCTAGCATTTCACCTGGTCGCCCCCACCAGGATTTTTTTTTGTGTTGCAATGGTTCATTTTTTAAGTTGGATCATTTATTATTGTAAGGAATGTGAAGGAGGGTTTGCCAGAAACCTGTAATTTTGCTTGAAATAGGTAATCTCCCTGATGCAAGGTCTGCTCACCTATACATTGTCTTTGTGCCAGATCTACATTCTGCTCCGATGCTGCCCAATCTAGGATTTCAAAAGGATTTTTTATAAAGGAAGAAACAACATATGGTACAAGAGGGGCCTTATTCTTTTTCTAATGAAATGATGGGCTTCTGTTTCATATTAAAGTGTTAATAGGTCTGAAATTAGGTCTCAAAAAAGAGAATAGTGCTTTTAAAATTCTTAATATGATTCATTATCTGCAGTCAAAACCAGATGACATTTATTTTTATCCAAAAAAAAAAAGGCAAGCCAGAGGGGGAAAAAAAATATCCTGGATTCAGGCTCTGATTTATTGAAGAGAAAGCTCTTTAGAATCACAGCTTGGGCTGGAGGCTGGAGGTTTTGTTTGAGTTTGAGAACCTTCATATGTTTATGAAATCTAAACAAATATTTCAAAGAAGGTGGTGTCACATTTGAAGTAAGTGATCCTATTAGGCACTGGGATACGGCTGCTTTGTTGAAGGACTGGGCAGCATTTTATGTATGATAGTGCTGTGTACTGCTAATATACCGAGACATTACTTTCATCCGAAATGCCGATAGGACTGAACTTCTCTCATGCACTTTGGCTTTCAGTGTTAATAATGAATGAATGAAGTTCAGAGGATAGAAGCTAAATGGATATTGTGCTTTAAAAGAATGAATTTTAACTAACAGCATGCCAAGCTATTCAGAAATGAGCGAAAGACAGTAAATGGATGTATGTATGGGGAGCGGATGGGAAGGCTGTAATGAGATGTTTGCCTGAGTTACGCCGTTATAAAACACTACAAATTTCAATAGAATTGAAAATATATGTTAATTAGAAATAACGAAGGTTTGATGACACTTCCTTGATTACGTGGATTGTGGGTGCATCCTTTTTTGCCACGGTTGGCTTCCACGGGACAGCCATCTCTTCCACACGCTGTTACTTGCTATCATTATGTTACTCTAGGTCTGCCAGAAAAGTTAAGTGTGAATCTAATGTTTTTTGTAGACCTTAAGCACTGCCAGTAGGCAGCCTCGAAAGTACCTTCTCTGGAAGCATCATCTGGATGATGCCTTCAGACTTTCTTTATCTGATTACTACGAACCACCAAGCTGCAGTGACTTGTTGTGCAGATCCTCAGTTGTTGTCAGTCAGCTTCAATATTACAGTGTCGGCTCACCTCGACGCCAGGTCTGGCTCCAAACAGTTGTCAGCACTTGTAGCACGTAGAAAATGGCAGCAAAGAGCAAAAACATCTTGAGGTTTCATGCAACCAATACCAACGACTTCTCTTCCACCCTCTGCCTCCCACCTCGAGGTGCTGTAAAGGCTTACCCCAGAAGACCAGGCACTTAGAGATGCTCTCAAACATGTGGAAACACAAAGCATGGTTGTAAATGAGTGGTGCTTGTGATCGGCTGTGTCAAAGTCACAAAACAACGATCCTCAGCACTTTCTCATGGATACAAAAAGAATTATATAGCAAAGAGCTAATCCCAAAATGATGTGCATGTATGTGGAGAGGTATGCCTGACATTCACATTAATACCAAATGAGTTCATCATGATTAATGTTATTACATTAAATATCGAAGGAATTAATAATGATTAGACCATTATTTTAAAGGGTTACCAACATGACACTGGCTCATTTTTTAACAGCTGTAGGCAGTTGGGTTTGGACTTTTTCTTCTCTGCACATTTCCAGTCCTCACCTCCTTCAACCAAATATACTCACTTGGAATTTCATCTTACTGAATTTATGATTTTATGACTGTGTTTCCTGCCAGGGCTAAATCCATGTCCCAGTGAAGTCATTAGGAGCTTTGCTATTCACTTCACCACTGCGAAAAGCTGAGGCCTGATCCTGATTTCCCTGGACTGAGAAGCACTATTTCCGTTGGCTTCACTGAACTTTTATATGTCCCCTTGATCCTAGGAAAAAGCTAAGAGAAGATATAGTTTGGTTTTTTTCCTTAATATTTAGCATAGAAGGAATGAAGTTCTCTGTCATACCTCAGATACTTTGGTGGGAAGATGAAAAGAAAAACAAAAGGAAAAGAAAAATTAAATTGAATAGTGAACAAGCCAAACATAAAATGCTCCCAGAAAACTCTCTCCCTGCAAGAAGACGAGTTGCACCAAGACTTCAATGAATCACTTGGCCTTGTCGCATGCTGCAGGCTCACGTATTGGAATAAAACAGAACTGGAACGGGAAAAAGGCTGCAAAGAGTCTGCTATGAAATCTAGCCATGCGCGGTAAACAGGATGGCCTGAACTAGGGAAGAGCCACCCGTCACAAAATTATTCTCTTTGTGCAGCAGCTCACACCTCGTACGTGGCAGATGCGAAGCTGAAGAGGTTCTTGCTTGCTGCCTACCCTTCATCATCCCAGTTTTTAATGAAAACTGACTTTTCGGTTTTACACAGGATCTTTGCTTGAAGGACTGTGCATTACGTGCGTTCTTCTTCCTTTTCCAAAAAAAATAGTCTTCAAAGAGATCAGTAATAAGGTCCAAATTACATGTGCAGTATTATGCTTTAAATAAAACTGGCTTAACTGGTGTAAAAAAGGGGGAAAAAAAAATAAGATGCAGACTTTGCAAATAGGAAAAGCGCCTGAACCAAATGATTAAGAGCTATTTGTTTTATAGGAATGGCTGCCAACACTTGGGTAATACACTGTTTCTTGATGCACAAATAGTATTATATTCCACACTTTTAATAAAACTAAAGAAGCCAAAAGTTCTCATAAATTATCTATTCAGTAGAAACCGCTAAAACCTACTAAATCTGTTTTGAAGTACTAATATTTCATAGTATTTAAAAATAGTGCGTATCAAAGTGTGTCATTTATAAAGGGGAGAAAGCAAATATTTTTCCATTTCTGATTTGAAATTCTTGGATAGAAGGATAAATCTTGTAACAGTTGTCTGCTTTTCTTTACTTTTTGTCTTTGCTGGTTTTTCACAGGCCTTAGCATGATTAAATTGCTTCTTGATCAGCTGCTGATGATTAGGCATTTCAACCCATTCACAGAAAAGTGTATTAGGAGTCACAGTTTGGCTGTAATTTTTTTCCTGTTTTAATTGTTAAGATTTTTTCTGTGGTTGCTTTATAAAATGGTAGCTTGAGGTTTTCATTTGGACTTTTGTTCTGCAGTACAAGAAATTCAAGAAAAGAGAGGATTAAACTGGTTGCAGAAGCCCATTTATTATAATGTTGCTTTTCCCATAGGTCTTCCTGTTGTGTCCAAGGCGTACCAAGCTCTTCAGCAAAATATATATATGTGTGTAGCTGTATACGAGGGAATGAAATGTATCAGGGACCATTCTGTGCCATCGAGGCTCTGGGGCACAGAGCTGCCCACTTGCATATTGTTACACGCTTTTGCTTTCACAATTAAAGTGATTGCATGGAGGCTGCCTACTGGGAAGGGTCCTGGAGCTGTGAAAATATGTGGTCCTTGCCAGGGATTTCTCCAAGGGAACGGTGGGTGGGTTGGGCCAAAGTGTGCAAGGGATGGGACTGATGACCGAGTAGTGTTAGGTGGTGGAGCTGTGATTTGTAAAGCATGCAGGTACCTTAGTGTGCTTGCTGCGTATTTGTATCACTCTTGCTGCCAAATGCTGGTTCAAAACCAGATTTTTCAACTTCCCAAATTTGTGTCCATGTTCACTGCGTCCATTTTGTATTTTTCAGCAGTGTGATAGCTTTTTCGTTCAGTTGATGTCAGTGGACAGTGGCAGTGCTTGCTGCCTCTAAAAATCTCATCATAGAAGTCTGAACATAAAGTTCAGGGTCAAAGTCCCCTGTTTCTAAGCCCGTATTTAAATCTATGCTTACATCTCATGGAAGGTATCAAGATTAAAGTGTAAATTTTAGCACACAAACATCAAGAAGGATGATTTTCTCTACCAGATCAATATATACCACCCTGAAAAATCTGAGCCCAGCTATATTTAACCAGATCCATGTATTGCATATGTAATACTCTGTGAACTGGGCATTATTATCAAATACAATAAGAGTAAAATAATGTGCAATGGGGTCTTTTGTGTAGAATAACTTACATGCTGGAGAGATGTAGCCAGTGTTGTCAGTAGTGGTACGGCCAGATATCACTGTTTATGTTGTTCCTGAGTTATGTGTGAATTTCTCTGTTGTAAAAATACCTGCAAAATGTATATGCAGAAGAGAAGATGGTACTTTCAGGTCCGGGTGGTGTGCAGGTGGTGAGCTGACTGAAGAAAAGCACAGCTGTGTGATTGTGCTTTGAAAGGTACATTGAGATCGGCTGGTACACTCTACAAAGACAAGGTATTAAGTCTGCCGGGAGTATTTTGTAATTATTACAATGGAAAATTCAAACCCCTGTGTGTATGCTTTAGTTCTGGTTAGTCATTTGTTTTCCTGGAGGAACGTCTAGTGGTTCCTGGCAGATTTCTGGTCCGCGCAGCAGTAGGCTCAGTGCCGGGGGGATACCTCAGATATACATCCTGCTTGATGGCCACCAGGACCGTGGCATAAGTAACAGGTTGGAGAAGGCTGGGTGTGGGAAACCTACCGACACGGTGAGAGAAAACTGTATGGTCCGGGCTAGTGAGTCTCAGGGCTTTGCTTGCCTGGCTGGTACCAAGTGTTGGTTGCCCAAACGCTTTTAAGAACCACGGAGGACACCAGCGTGAGTTGTGCCACGGGCTTCAGGGGAGGCAAACGTTTCATAGCTCCGGTACTTGTCAAAGCTTATGGGATAGGGGAAGGTTTAAATGTGTGACAGTGGCACTAAAGCTCTTTGTGTCTGTTGCTTGACAGGAGCCAGGAAGGTGACCGCAGCCTGGGCTGGGGCAACGGGAACGTTGGCCGAGCACTCGCGGAGCTGCACCCACGGTCCCCCTGCGCGCTAATGTGGCAGACAGCATCAACGGGCTCACCTGCCCCCACGCCTCCCCCACAGTGGGTCAGCGAGACTTATAGCAGTCTAAACTGGGAGTGTGTTACCTACTTAAACTGTTTTTCTGACTTAATAAGAATTTTTCATCTACAGCAAGCCATTTTAAAATATTGTCTATACACAAACAGTCATTCTGAATAATAGGCCTGCACACAGTAAATGTCAGCTCTTTAAATCACAGAGGACTTCGGAAGCGGAGTAGAGAATGCTTCATAACAGTTTAAACTTCAGCCTCCCATTTATTATGTATGTGTTTATAAATCTCTGAGGGGCACTCTTTTTCCTTCTGGGAAGCCCAAAGGAGCAGAGTTGTTTGTCAGCCCGGCTGGGTGGTGTGTGGTGCCGTGGTTGCTCCTTTGCATTCTGACCCCATTTGGTTTCAAGGTTGGTAGCCAAGGTTGTGCCTGCAGAAATTTTATTTTCCTTTCTCCTATTGGTAGCCAAGGTTGTGCCTGCAGAAATTTTATTTTCCTTTCTCCTAACGGCAGCATATAGGATCTTTTGTTTCTAGGAGGATGGTACCAGGAGAACAAAAAGTGGCGAGGGGTCAGCAGCGCAGTGTTGTGTTGTGTTTTCCTTTTTAAGCTGAACGTGAATGATCACCGCCTTTAGAAAAGGGCTCTCCGTTTGTCACATAGGAAGAGGCGAGGGTGTCTTGCACAGTGATGGTGTTGAAAAATTTCTCCAGCGTTCCCATTTATCTTGGTTAGTATGAATACTTTAGCATTAAATGGAGAAAAGGAGAATCCATCAATAGTTAATAACTGACCTTAAGATAGGAATTCAAAGTTCACTACAATTAAACCCAAGTGTCAGCAGAACCCACGAGGGAGACTATCAATATATTTGACTATACCTACCCATAGATAGCAGATTTAAATTCTGTAAGGGAGAGGACTGTGCATTATTCCTAATAAAAACATATCATTGTACGGTCTTACATCCCAGACAAAACACAGAAGTTCTGTGTTATGAATGATAGTGGGAGAGCACATACTGAAGAGCAAATGTGATTCTGGATGGAGTTTCATCACATGACTCTATTGTAAACCAGATGTTTGTCAGATTCAGTGGGAGAATGTATCCATCTTGAAATTTTTAATAAGGTTACGTAAAGGATTAAAAGCAACCATTTACAATGCACAGAATTTAAAGATAATTATATTTCTCTTAAATTTGTTATGTGGTTGGTGGATCATTAAAAATATTTATATAATCTATCTATGGTGCAGTGCACCTCATGGATGGCTTCTTTCATTATGATGTTTGATGTACATCCACAGCATCAGAAAAACAAAACATAAAGAGGCTGTTCCACAGACATAAACAATACTTGTGATATAAAAAATATGCTCTATTATTAAAAAAAAAAAGGCTGCAGCCAAACCTAGGAGTTATGGGGTAAGATCCTGATGCTCAGAGGAGAAAATTACATTTCCCTGTGAAAAGCAGTGCTGGCCTCACCCCAAGGGGAGCTTGCTCTGGATAGAAAGTAGATATGTTGTTACTCTTGCCGCTGCAGCTGATTTTTCCTTCTGTTTCTGTCCCCTTTTGAGGAAAGAAGACAGAGAACAAAGCTTGAAAAAAAGGGCAGAGCGACAGGAGAAAAGGAAGCTTTATTTTGTAGCTAAGACTTCATAAGCGATTACTTTGCATTTGCAGATTTCTTTGTACCAGCACCCTTGTAGTACCTGTGGGCAGTTTTATGGGGCTACATCCAAGGCCACTAACTCTCAAGAGTATCTTCTCTATTGTCCTTTTTGTTGGCAGATAATTCATAAGGGAACTTCGTAGCAGGGTATATAAAGTATACACAGAGATGCACACATGGATGCTGCAGTGGTGTAGCATTACATTGGTCTCAAAAAAAAAAAATGCTGAACAAACCTATGTGAAGAGGTTTTGAGGTTTTTATGTGAAATAGCATTTGAAAGCATGGGAAGATAAACAAATCATACTCCCTATGTCATTTTGGGACATATTCTTCCACTCAGTGGGTTTCTAACGCATGGGGAACAAGGACAAAGTAAGTTAAACTAGTAAAATAGGAGAATACCTTTCCCTTTTCCATAACCTCCCATGTAGCTACAGGTTGTATAATTCCACCTGGACTTTAGTTGTGATGTTTTAATACACCAGCCGACTGATTGGGAGCGGTAACTAACACCTGTAGCACTTTAATCATTCCTGGTACCAACAGGATCTGTTGCATACCTCTCCACCAAGTCAGAAGGCAGTGTTAATGCTGGGATACAATGTACTAAACCCGGGAAGTAGGCTTCTGAACGTGGTGCTAGTTTAACCGCATTATGGACTGTGTATTGCCCAGATGGATTATTACAAATGGAAGATATTGCTGATGATCACTATACCCAAGTTAATGATGTGGCAGAAACCTTGACACTCGCTAGCTGAGAATTGTAGGGCTGCAGCTTGTTGTCACACTGCTTTTCCAGCTGGCTCTTCGCCTCCACCAGCCCTTGTGCATAGCATGGCCTGGGAGGGCTCAGTACCACCTGCTCAAAAATCAGGGAAATACCAACTTTCTTGTGGAATAGTTAAGCATGCAAGAGAGATGACTGATTCAGAGCCCTTAACTATAATTTTTACTAGAAAAAACTAGGTACCCCAAGCTTCTCAATGGAAGAAAGCAAAAGCGGTCTTTTAGTACTCTTGAGTGACAGAACGTGGGTTCTTTCTGATTTTTTGCCTGAGCCTTGATAGGTTTGGGAGGATGATGCTTCTATATCTGTAGGAGAAACAAAAAAATTAGGGTTACTGGAAAAATTGTGGAAGTCCTGAAGATTTGATTCAGAATTTTTCTGCAGCTGCTTCACTGATACTGACTGGGCACCCCCATCACTGTAGGAGGTCCCTCAAATGTTTAGTGAGTATATTTTAAATATTTTTCCAGCAAGTTCTCTGCATTCAGGTAGTTGGGAAGATGGGGCAAATCATCAATGTCTTGGCTTCTGTTTAAGCTTGAGAAATAACATCACAATTGCCCTGTTGAGATACAGAAATGTATCTCAAAAGCCCAAAGCAGGACAGTTGCTAAGAGGTATTTGTTGCATTGAGTAATGTAATTTTACAGCCTTGAGATTGTCTTGGAGAACATTACTAAGTTAAAAATGTCAGCCAAGATCAAAGCATAGTGAAAAATATATTGCTGGAGCGGAGACTTGGAGGTGAGGGGTAGGAGATCCCTCCGAGGAGACTGTGTCCAAACCCTGCGCCCACTTATCCCTCCCACTGCCCCCTGACCATGTTAGCTAATCTCGTTTTAGAGATACAGCACAGGAAAAGATAAAACATGAAATAGCTGAATCTGACTGACTTTGAATGTCTGTCAAGTTTCATGTCTTTTAAGTCCTAAACAGATTTATTTCACTTGTATCAGTCACTCTGTGGCAGGTCTACATAAATCAGAAAGCAGTCTGGGAGAAGGTCCTTCCGTTGCCAACTTGCCGGTATTGTGAGTTCCCACAGAGTACGTAGATATGCGTGTATATGCAGAAGAGATTTGAGATTCAGTAATCATCATGGAGTGTCGCCTTCCTCATAGCTAAATACCCAGAGGAGCTGGCTGAAAAGGTTAGCCGTATCTGTCAGGTTTTTTGGGTGCAACAAAGGATCTTGTCCATTCAGTCTAAATAAGGCATAATCTCGGCTGCACGGGTCAGATATTCCAAGTTCATTTACCAAATCACTGGGCAAATGTCACAAGTTCCAGACAGACTTAGTATAGAGCGATGCAATCTATCAATACTTAAGCATATTGGAGGGAGAGCATCATGGCTGGGAGTGTTATTTATTCAGTGAAGCACATGCTGAATTGAACAGCATGCTTTGGATAAAGAGGGTGGGGGTCTAGCACTCATCTTTCCAACGAGCTTCTTTATTTCCATGTAGAGAGATTTTATACTCAAAAGAACTGTAACAAAAGCCATTTAGACTCACTTGCCATCCGAATGTATTATTTCTCCCTGTTAGACTGCAAAGTCTTAAGGAAAACAAGTTGTTGCTAATAATTTTCAGTTCAGATTGGACCTGTGTGGGCTTATAAGGTCATTCGCTTGACTGAGCAACCACGGACGTTACACAGTGGGAAGTGGGCAGGGCTAGTGCTTGACAGCTGTTCTTGGGAGTGATGGCCATATGTATCCCTTGCCACAGGACCGGTTTTCTGATTGAGATCATTCATTTGTGGAAATACTTGCCTGCGCTCTGAGGGATGATGCCGTAAATTCAAAATAACGTGGAGATGTGTTGGGTTTACATGGGCATGAGTGGGCTCTGCTGGTGTCCGCCTGATGGCTCCAACTGGCACGGGGTCAGTTGTCCCTCTGAACCTGTCCCTTCCCCCAAAGGGTCACCTCTGTCAGGAAAAGGTGTAGAATAGCATCTTCTTAAATCAGCAAGGCTGCATTTAGTTACTCCCAATAAAGCTCTTTTTATTGCCTTTGTTCCGTTGCAAGCCAGTGGGCAGCGGTGGTCAGGTAGTGTACCGGCACCTGGCTGTGCTCAGAGGAAAGGTATTTTTTTGTCTTGGTGCCTCGTCTCCCTCTCTTTCTCCCTTGGTCTGACTCATGCACTTATCTTACAAGCTTTGTTATCACTGAGAATGCCTCTTATTGTGCTTAGATACCGTGCCTATCAGCATGATCTTGTTTGAGATATCTTCATTTCACAGATGAATATAACCAAGCACGCAACAACCCTTAAAGCCTTTGCTAAGGTTGCAAAGTGAGGTAATGTGAGAATTGTGATTGCTTGTACACACTGAATTCAGCCTTCTTGTGCATATGTGTCAAGATACAATCTTTAGTGAGGTGTTCACTCATCATTTCTTCCAAAGGCCACTTCCCTTAGCTGTCAGCCTGTTCTTTTAACTCGTTTGCTCCCTGTGCTTTCCTAGGTCTTTAAAATAGCACCCTGAAATCACAGAAATGCTACGGTGATGACATCCATGTGAGCCATCAGTATCCTTGGGAAGTTCAGGGCTGGGCTGCATAGCATTCTGAAGTGTTTGGGGTTTATTTTTAGAAGGCTAAAATCAGTAAAGTTGGATCTTACTTAGAGCTATCTGTACAGAGCCCACTCAAACTGTGAAGCAAATAGGTTCTCATCAGGTAGCAATCCCATCACCAGGACAAGCCTTTGTGCTCTGCAGAGCTGAGGCAGTCTCAGTAAGTGTCCAGGGCAAGTCCTTACCTACTCTCTCCTTCCTTGTGTGCTGTGCCAAAGTACATACCTTTCAGGGATTCAGACTGTGTTGAAGTTACATGATGCTGGGGTGCTTTCACATGACACTGCCAATACAGATACATTTTAAGTTGATTCTGCCCTATAGCTGCCAAGTATCATGGCTGTTGTGAGAGAATAGAGTTCATCTACACCTACAGGTAATTACCATGTTGTTAACGTAATGAAAATGTAAGCAGTCCGCTCTGTCTGCAGCTAAGCCGGCGTAAAGGAGATCTGTTGTTGTTAAGCAGCCCCTTTTTCCTTCCACTCTCCGTTCCCGTTGTCATGTTTTTATAATTTTCCTTAATGAATGCACCCCAATATCTTGGGGGTTCAGAGTGACTAGCTGGGCAACTGATGTCCCATCCGCTTTACCTGTCCATGACTTTTGGGTCTTACACAGCTTTTTGCCTGCTTGCCCTCTAATAAGAAGGCTGGAGGGGCTGTTCAAAGGGGGAGGACCTAATGTCACTAACATCTAGTCCTTGCGTGTGGCTGCAGTTTTTCCTGTTCTTGAATCCTTGCCTGTATTACCCCAGAATCCACTTTAACATATGGAGTATCTTCATAATTGGCTATCTAACAGTATAGTTAACACCAGCTTGTTTGAATAGAGGCATGGAGTCAAGCTTGCAGGTCTGTAGGGCTTTACTAAGACTTTATTTCTATTAGCGCTCCAATCCACAGCATCTGTAAATTCGTGATTTTAATCCCCACTTTTTTAATTCACCAGTGAGTGATACGCTACATCCAGCCTGACTGTGCCTGCTCTAGCAAAGGTGTCAAACTGCTCTGGAAGTAGATAAAAGAATTCTTTGTGAAGTAACCATCGGACATGCTGCTGTTGCTATTTGTAAAGCTGTTGTCTTTCATCAACTTGTTTTTCAATGAGGTTTTGAAAAGCCATTCTGAATTGTGTAAATATCTGAATATAATTGGCTTTCCAATTTCACAGCTTATCAGAAGGAGAAAAGGAGAAGGGGGGTAAGACCCTAGATATTTCAAAGACAATAAGTGCATTTGATGTAATGGTCTATGATTTTGTCTTTTGTTGTTTAACCCAGGATTGAAGAAACAGATGGTAAGATTTTCTAGGAAGCTTAAAACAGAAGCCAAGCTAATACAAAACTGTTCAGCTATCAGACAGGGTAAATCCATTCTGTCGCTTTCGGGTTTTTTTTCCAAATCACAACCCATCAAAAGAAAGGTTTAGCTTCATAAAAAGATATTTACCAGGAAGCTTTTTGCGAAGGAGAAGGGCATGCTTTGTTAAACCAGATGCATTTTATTTTTCCTGGAACCAAGATTTATGAAAGCAGTATGCTCATATTTCTCCATATACAGTAATTGGAACTCATTATGCTAATTGTATTTCCATTATCACTAATTAACAATCATAGTGACCTGGCCCACAGTCTAATTTGTCTTTAATCTGTTTTTGTATAGGGAGTTTTACCCTGTAATTTCAAGGTGATAATTCTATTCAGCACAACTTTATTGAATAGTGAAATGTAATACTTGTAATATTTAGGGCTGTTCCCATTCAGATAGTTCAAAGGGAACGGGAAGTGAATTTATACCTGTCCACGCTGCTGCGTTGGGGGATCTGCCTCCCTCTTGCACTCTGTGTAACCTACCTGTGTCTGACTTAACCTGTATGCAGCTTATCTAGAGTAACTGGGGGTTGGTCAACATTTGCTGATGAGATTTGCGAGCTGTGAAGGAATGTGTGTGTGTGTGTGTTTATGGGTGGATAAATCTGTGGGAATTTGCCATTTTTCACTTTGTGACACTTCACCTGCAGGAAAACAGGATTTTCCTTAAATGGTGTTTCTGGTGTCAGATAAAACACATCCTGTGTCTTGAGAGGGGGGGGAACGCCTCTGAGCTTAGCGTGAAAAGTGTTTTGAGGTCTTTTTCTTTTTACTTAAACAAGTAAATGCTTGTTTGCTTTTTCTCCAGGGTTTGCCAGAATCCAGACGTTCCAGGGTTTTTCCCTGCAGTTTCAGAATGAGGGAAATGAGCAGTGCCGTGCCACTGGGATTTTGCAAATCCTGCTGTACTGCTCATCCCTCTGGAGTCAGTGTTACAAAAACACTCTCAGCAACTTATTCCAGGCAACCCAAATGTTTTTCTCTGGTGGTGCTCACTTACTGCCCTTTTCCCTCTGCTGATTCACTGGCTGTGCATTGCTGCTGATGTCATGTTGTTCCCATCTTACCCACTGATCGATTGGTACCAATAATACTGCGCTGTGCAAGCCCTCTCCCTTAAATCCTTGGCTTATTTCCACACAGGGTGCCACCTTTGAGTGAGGTGGGTACTAAATTTATCCGATTAGCTATATTATTGCATACCCTTTGCACTGCCCCTGCTGTGCTTTGTCATTGAGGACTTTTGAAGCTGGGAGCGACTCTAATCCGAGTCATTGATCTATATCCTGGCTTCTATTTCTAACCCTTTCTGTCCCAGCAACAGCCCAGGTCTCTGGGCAAAGGAAATTTGTGTCATTTGGTGTCAATGTAGCTCAACAACTTTAAATCATTTGTTGATTTATCCCTGGATGGGTATGCATATATACATGCATACACATACAGATGTATAAATATATATATATATATATATGGAGATATACGTATATACATATTTTGCTCAATCAGTTATTTTCCAAATGATTTATCTTGTTGCAGCTCCCTCCTTCCAGTGCCTTGGTCTCCCTCTACATGCCACTTCCCTACTTTAGGAAGAGTTGAATCATGTCACTGTCACAAATCCTTGTGGCTCGTTCCCTTCACACTGGAATGTGCGACCTCCTGAATCCACAAGTGAGCCCTGCTTCCACTGGACCCTTCCATTCTGCTCCACGGGGAAACTGCTAAAGCCCCCTGGGTCTGGTCCCACCTCAGCTGCCTGGGCGGCACAGCCTTTGCATAGTAAATGCTCCTCCTTCACCAGCACATAAATCAAAGAGTACCACCTAATCAACAAAATAATCTTAATCAATGCTTTCACCGTCTGGCTTTCCCTAGCAAATATAACTCCCTGTTGATGTTTCCCATCCTCCCTTCTGTTATACCAGATGGTGTATGTTCCAGTCTTTTTATTATCCTTCCCTGACCACGACACTTCGCTCAGTCCAGAGATCTTCATGCTGCATCCCCTGAGTGTTCTCATCAGCAGCTCTGTCCTGCTCATTGCATCTTGATGTTTCAAGCATCTTGCACTAATGACCCTCTTCTCCCCCTCCTCTTTCGCATTGATATTTTTCACAGTATTCATTCCCATAGGTTGCTCGGCTGATATCTGGTAGCACATGTGCTTTAACCATCACATATCCTAAGCGACCTCTGAGTCTGTACAAATGTTGGCAGCATATAGGCTGATTTTATTCTTCTATGTTACAGCTTCCTAAATTCTTCAGAATAAATTCAGTGTAGTAACCTCTTCCTATTCTTTTTTCTTTTTTTTCCCCCCCTCCTTAGAGAAGATTACAGAAGTTGATCTGCTTCACATTATCTACAATTAGGTTGTTGCTGGATAGGATGACATAATGACATAAGCATCGGTCAGAAGAACTGTACTTCCTAGATGTACAGATTTGATTCATGGCTTTGTCTTTCTAAGGTGTTTACTCTGAGGAACAGGCAGTGTGTTTGTGATGTAAAAGGCAGGAATTTTCAGGCAGAGGCCCTAGCGGAATATGGCATATTACATAGGATGTGTTTTCTGGGGCATTCAGGGCAGTGTAAGATAGCCTCGGTCTTGTGCTCAGTGATGTTCGTAAGTTGTCTCTGTGCAGGTACCCAAATCCTTCCTGTTCTTATCCTTGTGTTTCAAAATAGAGACATTTTACGTTATTTCTACTGTAACAGGCTCTCAAAAAAAATTGGATCTCCTTTCCTGAAGTGCTATGGCAGAATAGCACCCTGTGAACCAAAGACATGTATATACTCAGTGCGCAGCCTGAGTCAACAGAGTAACCTCTCCTGTACCCCCATAACACTGAGTAACTGAGGCCAGCTTGGCTTCAGAGCCTCTTCCAGCAGCAGCGGGGAAACTCACCAGCAGCAAATCCCAGACCGAGTAGTTCCAAGTTCAACTCAGCCAGCCCTCGTTTGAAACATTTTGGGTAGAGAAACACAATCTCCCTAGGCTACCCAGCTCTCCAGGCTGCAGTTCCGCTCTCCCTGAGCACATGCTCCCTTAATACAATTTGTAGCAAATGTAATAGACATGTGGAGTTGAAAGAGAGGCTGAGTATCTAAATTGCAAAGACCACAAATCAGTCACTGAGTAGATAGATATGCTAAGTGAACGCCATTTTTCTGGAGTATCTGACACAACTGGAAAGCACAATGCAGGGCGATTTTATCACAGAGGATTTTCAATTTGTTGTTTAGAAAGATGGGTCAGTAAGCATCCTCTTTATCCCTAATGACTAAAGAATGTAAATAATCTTGTTGTAACCATTTTTCATGTACATTTTCTGTCTGGATGAGGTATATTGCCTTCTAGGTATTACTTTTTTTTTCCCTATTGAGGAGCATAAAGGCTTTTTTTTTTTTTTTTTTTTTGTCCTCCTGTTAAAAGAGGCACTGCAGACTAATAGCTCTTTCATTCATCATAGAGGGTGATGCAACTAATGTTTTAAGTGGTATTGTCTGCCAGTAATACTTAGTCCCATTGTCGAAGACTGCAGTGCATAGTGTGCCTTGGAAAGGTGGGCTGTAGGGAAACATGATGACTATTTAACTCTAATGTCAGAAGGTTTACAGCTACTTATTCTAAAGAAGAACCTAAACTTTGCCTTCTAATTTATTCTGCTTCGTTATTGAATAAAAATGTTTAGCAGCTCCAGTGATTTGTATCACATTCTTTCACTCACGTGTTGCCATTTTGGGAAATACACTTCCTTGCCTTTATTCACCCACTATTCTTTTGGCTGATGGTGAAAGAGGTCCTGAAACATTTATTGCACTCTGATACAGGATTATATGTTCAGAGAAGAAAAAAATGTGGCCTACATAACTCTGATGCAGTTGAACAATTACCAGGATTTTGCCAATAGAAGGGACCTTTGCGAGCTAATGGCCTGTGTAACATCACTCAAGCAACCTCCCCAAAAGCTTTCTGGAAGTCCAACAGTTGTGACTTAGTTAGAGACACCTTTTATGACTTTGTTGACATGACTTTGATTTAAAAGTTTCGAGTGATGGAGCATCTATTACAACCTTTAATCAGTTGTCTTCCCTGTAAAGAAAAAAAGAAAAAAGTGCCCATATTCTGGACCTTAATTTGTCTAATTTGAACTTCAAGCCATTGAATCTTGTTAAGCCTTTGTCAGCTGGATTGAAGAGTCATCAATTATCAATTTTCATTCCCTTTGATAATAGACACTTATAGACTAATAAATTATCCTTTAACCTTTTCTTCATTAAGCTAATAGATTGAGCACCAGGAGCCTCTCACTTCAAGGCATATTTTCCATTTTTTTATTCGTTCATGTGACTGAGTTCTCTCCAATTTTTCAACATCCTTCCAAAGTATAAGCACCAAGTGTATCTGTACGATAGGTCCTCCACCATAATGAAGGATGCAGTTGCACTGCTTTCCTCTATACCTTATCACGGAATCATGGAATCCTTTAGGTTGGGAAAGACCTTATGTTTATTTAGTAACAGATCACATTAACTATCAGATTTTTCCAGCAGTCTCCCACAAATGATTATTCACAGTGACTTCTAAGTACCTATTGTGAGGATGGAATAATTTCTCCGTCAATTCAGTTTCGTTTCTGGCTATACGACCTGACATTTTATCAGGTTGAAATGCGTACTGTATGCTCAGCAAGGCGGAGAGATTACCAAGCTGGCAAACTCTGAATTGTGTATTTGTTGTTTCTGAGAACCATATGACTATGGGTTTGGTCCCTGAACAGGTATGCAAAGGGAGATGTACTTGTTGGTCTGGGAGAATTATATAGCTGGAAAGACCTAGGCTGGAATCAATTAATAACAAACAGGACGGGAGGAGGGTGTGAATTTGCCATTTTGGATATAGTGGTGTGAAAAGTAACAGTGAATCGTTACATTGTGCTCAAATTGTGCTGCTGATAGAGGCTCCTGATCTCAACACTCAAGACGATTGAGCAAGCTCATGACAAGCTCTCCAGTTGTCCCATTCCCTGGTGAGGAGAATGGAAAAAATTCTGCAAGGGTTGGCTGGACAACCCTGTCGGGTTTTTTACTGAAAACAAAGCATTAATCTTTAGTTGAAAATCAGCCAAGTCTCTGGTGTTTAATGCTAAAACATTCTAGTCCTGATGATGTGAGTGTTCAGTATTAATAACTCTGAGACCACAGTGAAGAAATTGGAAAAGGCTGGGGGGACAGTCAAACGGGAAGTCATCAGAAACTGGAATTGAATGCCATGGCTGGGGAAGTAGCATTAAAGCAGCAGGCTTGTGTTTCATAGCAAAGTTGTGGTCTTGGGAGGGAAAAGGCAATACGTTTTCTTCTGTTTATTTTAATGATCTCATTAATATTGTGGATTCCATAATTTATCTACTTGGTAGGAGCATTGATGAGAGGGGAAAAAGCATTACAGAATTGGCACGGTGAGGAACCTAGAACTCCAATATAGTCCTTCAAAGATACTGAAATAAAATGGAGTCAACCTTCCTGATAGCAGAATACTTCCAAGACAGTTTGTATGAAATCCTTTTTTTGTTTGCATGAACCTTAAACTCTAGAAATGGAATCTTTCATTATCAGACTGGAATATTATCTGCAAATCTGTTGCAAAAATACTCAAACTAGATTTAAAAAGAAATATGGAGTGTAAGAAGCAGAACACACTAATGTGGGTATTTCTTTATTTCTCTGTGGGAGAAAAGCTCCACTGATGTTATTTTTTTTTAGTTAAGGCTGTGGCCAAGATTTCATCAAGCAAGGTACTTAAGCACAGAATATTTTGAGGTTACAGTGGAGAGTTTGTAATTTTTCATAGCGTATATCACAGATAGATGTCCTGGTTTTGGCTGGGAGAGAGTTAATTTTCTTCCTAGTAGCTTGTAAAGTGCTGTGTTTTGGATTTAGGGTGAGATTAATGTTGATAACACGCTGATGTTCTAGTTGTTGCTGAGCAGTGCTTACACTAAGTCAAGGACTTTTCAGCTTCTCGTACTGCCCTGCCAGCAGGGAGGCTGGGGCGGGGGGGCACAAGAAGCTGGGAGGGGACAGGGACAGAGCCAGGACAGCTGACCCAAACTGGCCAAAGGGATATCCCATACCATATGATGTCATGGTGAACAAAAAAAAAAACCTGGGGGTAATTGGCCAGGGGGTGGCGGCCGCTGCTCAAGGGCTGGCTGGGCATCAGTCAGCGGGTGGTGAGCAATTGCATTGTGCATCACTAGGTTTATATATTCTTTTATCATTATTATTATTTTCCCTTCCTTTTCTGTCCTATTAAACTGTCTTTACCTCAACACATGAGTTTTAGCTTTTTCCCGATTCTCCCTCCCGTCACACTGGGGGGGCAGTGAGCAGAAGGCTGCGCGCTGTTTAGCTGCTTGCTGGGTTAAACCACAGCAGTAGAGAAAGCACGTGCATGTCAGCTCCACAAGCTCACCACTTAAGTTTCGTCAGAAGTGCTTGCAGTTCAAATAAATTTAATGAGAAAAAAAAGCTAAATATACTCAACAAACTTAAGCATTAAAGAGAAAAATTAATTCAAAACACCACCACCAAAATAACCAAGATTCACTGTTGCTTTCGAACTTGGTTTTATAATGACTGAACTATGGTTCTGCGGCAGCTGAGTGAGGGAAAAGCCACTGCACCGGTGTATATGGTGGTGGAAATGTACATTTAATTTAAAAACCCACAACCTTCCATAGCAATAACAACCTCCAGGACAACACACTTGGAGGGTAAAAGGAAGGAAGTCCAACGTTACTATTTAAAAAATGAGAATAAATAAATAAAGAGCAAAGAGTGATTTCAGTCAATAAAACTGGCCAAAAATAATCTTGTATTTCAGGAGTGGATTAGAAGAACAAGGAGATTCTTTACCAAGTACCAGTGAATTTCTGTTTCAGATACATCTGTTTATTCTGCCTTTAAACAATGCTTAATGCACGTGCATTCCATAAAGCTTGAAAGCTTTCCTTTAGGGGCATTAGGGCATAAACTCAGTATCTTTTCAAAATAATGGACTAGTTTGGGGCTCCCCTGTGCAAGGAAGATGGGGATATACTGGAGCGAGTCCAGAGGAGGGCCACAAAGATGACTGAGGGGACTGGAGCATCTCTCACCTGAGCAGAGGCTGAGAGAGCTGGGGCTGTTCATCCTAGAGAAGGCTCAGGGAGGCTCTTAGTTAGGCGTGTATATGTATATGTGATGGAGGGAGGTAAACCAGAGCCAGGCTTTTCTCAGCGGTGCCTAGTGACGGCGTAAGAGGCAATGGGCACAAACTGAAACACAGAAAATTCTGGTGGAGTATTAGGAAAAGTTGGTTGGTTGGTTTTTTTCCTCCTGAGGTGGTAGCATCTCCATCCTTAGAGCTTTTCAGACCCTGACTGTACATGGTCCCGAGCAACCTGCTATAGCTGCTTTGAGCAGGCGTGGTGGACTAGACGTCTCCAGACGTGCCTTATGTTAATGTTGACAGATTCTTTACCCCAGCAATGATGGACTTCAGTGGCAATTCTTTATAAGTATTAGCTTATTCTTTAGGGCAATGCTGTCTTTTTTTATTATTAGAAAAAAAAAAATATCTGAGAAGGCAGTTCCCATTGTCGAGTTGCCCTAAGTACAGGACTGACAGTCTCAAGTGGAGCATAAAACTGGTGATGTATTTACTGTGCATCCTTTGGGCTGGATGCCCAGGACCTTGCTTGCACCCCCCTTCATTCTCGGTGAAAATGGGGATATACAGTTACGCAGAGATATATTGGATCTTCCATGGATGTTAGCTCCTTACATAAAAAGTAGGCATTAATATATTATCATTATGTACAAACCCCAGGCCTCCATATTTTTAAAGAAGGATTTCTTACCTCATCAAGTTGTTCCGGGACCTTTCCACAAGGTGAGAGAGGTTCTTGCAATTTCTTATTATAACCTATGTCAGTTGTAGGCTTTGAGAAGTGTGAGACTATGCTGGGGCCACTGCTGCAGTGTGTCTGGTGAGGGAGAGAGGGAAATCGCAATTTTAAAAAAAAATTATTTTATTTTTTTGGCATGCCGTTACACTGAACAGCCCAGCCATCCTGTGGAAAGGTCAGCGAGTAAAGCAGCGGATGCACCTTCGCTCGCAGCGTGGAGCCTGCAGCCATCTCTCTCTACACATGTGCCCACAGGAAACAGGCGCCGCTTCCCTCCCCGCTGTAAGGCGGCACCTAAAGACCCGGCTGAGCCTGAAGGAGAGAGGCCAGGGGTAAACACTGTTCAAATTACTTCTGTGCAGGTTTAACTAACTCCTGAAAGACGCTGGCAGTGCTATCTAGATGTGCAAGGCCAGCTTATATTATATGTTGCATGTATTTGTGCTGGCCGTGATGAATCAAAGAAGCAAACTCGGACTGAAACCTATAATCCAAAGCAGTCAGGATTTTCTCCTGTGTTTTGTGGAGCCTGTGTTTCCCTCCAGAGTTTAAAGATAGGAAAGATGGTGTTGATATTACATATGTTGAGCAGAACGCACGGACACTTGGAATACCCCATTGCAAATTCATGAACATTTTACTGTCTTCTTTGGGAAGAATCCATAAAAAGCCAGACCAACTTTTTCTGAAAGTTCTTAAAAGTTATTAAAAAATGGAAATGTATGCTGTATGTATTTGTAAAGTGCCTCTTTGAGCACACATATTCTATCAAAGGGAACAAATGCATTGAAACATAAGGCTATCACATCTGTGGATAAAAGCTCCACATACCTCTGAACCTTGCTTCCCTTCAGTTTCAACCTCTGTCTTAATGGAAATTTTTTAAGGGTGTAATGGTTTGGCACAGTTGCAAGAGCACAAGACAAAGAAACGGGAGATAAAACCTGATTTATTGTGTAATGCTGACCAAGACTATTGCATCCCTGCTTTACCCACATCATCTTCTGCTATACTTTCTTCACATTGTGTGAATTAATTACTACAATATACAGAGATAATAAACTAGTCTTCTGTTTTCATTCATAAATTTAAAAGTTTCATAATTACTTTTGTTCTCTTTTATTCACGATCCACAAATCTCTGAATTGCAGTTGGTGAAGAAACCTGCCTCCTAAATGGGCAGATGATTGTACACAGAACGCGTTTAGGAGTGTCAGCTCCTTTCTCTTTTTTATTTTTCATCACCACTGTTTAAAGCTAACAAACTAATAAGGAGAGACTCACCTAGGAAAGCCATCCAAGCTGGAGCGCTCCAGCAGCCCAGTGCGTGTTACTGACTATGTGCTGAAAGTCACAGCAAGCTTCGTTCAGATCTTCCTGTTGCTAGAAGTTGAGGATAAATTAATTAGATGTGCGACTTATGCTGATTAACTGTGAGGTGGCAAGAGAGTTGCCCTGATTTCCACTGTGTAATATGGATGTACAGTTCATTTGATGACCACTGAAGAGCGTGTGTGCTTGACTCTTCCTTAAGATCAGCTTACTGCAGTTTCCAGGTTGGGCTGAGGTGGCCTGCAGGTGACTTATTTGGATCAGCAAGGCGCTCCGGTATGCCAGGAGGAGGGGAAGCAGTGAGGAGTGCATCCCTGGGTTGCTTGTTGTTGCTGTCTTCAATGCCGAGGATGCCCTCACTGTCAGCCTGGAGTGCTCGTCACAGACCAGATGACTGACCAGGGAAATATTTTTCCAGGATCCTTGTGTACAAGTCATGTGGTTGACAGACAGCTAGTTGTCTTTAACTGAGTTGTTTTCATTGAAAATAAGTTGTCGGACTGCTGAATATCAGATTTGTAGCTATCCATGGGGAAAAAAAAAGAGAACCCATAGTCTCGGAGTTAGTAAGGGTGATTGTTCGTCTGTGATACCAGGTGTAGTGATGATGGGCACCACTCACACTGCCCAGTTTCAGTTGTTCAAAATATCGTGAGACGGGCTTTGAAGGCATTCATTTATTAGTTTACAAGAGTAATTCACATAGCATTTTTTCCCTCAGTTTGTCTTTTCATGTGTGATGATGGCTGGGGGCTATCCTTTTCCAAGATGTACTTTTTTCCCACAACCATCAGGGCTATAACATATTTAAAATGAAAAAAAAAAAACCAAAAACAAAACCAAAACCCAAACAATAAAGGAACCTTAGGGGCTTTGTGGGGGGAGTTTCTTCTACAGTTTCTTGATTCTAGATGTTGGATTTTCGAGAAATACACGTGGAGCCTTGGGTCTGATAATGAAAAGTCTGGCAACGCAGAGATGATGATCTACTGCTAGGGACCGACCTGTGGATGCAGTGGCCTGTGTATCACGTTGCTGTGAGACACCCTTAAGTCTTTTTTTTCTAGGGGCTATGCTGGGAGCCGGGGAGCTTGCTTCTGAAAGCCTGAGCAGATAAGTCCCATTTGAAACCTGACAGCGTTGCCACTCCCCATTGCAGACTGAATCCAGTTGCATTCCTAAGGCCACAGCTGTAAGGCAAGTTTGTGGTTTTATTTTTGTTCTTTTCAAGCCGTATTTTTAGTGCTCCCTATAATAAATCTTCATGTTTTGATTACGTGTAAAAAGACAGTGACTAGAGACAGAACACAGTGCTACCAAAATAAACTCGCTTAATGCACGATGGTCCTGCCACAAGCACGGACTCCCCTCTTTGCCTAAACTTAATCTCATTTGAAGTGGTGCAGGGAGAAACATGGGCAGAAGGGAAGAGTCCTGTCCCAATGAAAAGAAAATAAAATTAAAAAGAGAGAGCACAAATATATACGCTGGCAAAACGTGCGCGAAGGGTTGCCTAGCAATTCTGCAGGCTGTTCGTGCCGTTTGGGGAACGCACTCGGAATTAGCACGAAGGGGAAGGCAGGGCCAGTTACGCCAGGCTCTTTAACGTGGCAACTTGGCCACCGTTTTCCTGAGGCTGAAAGTAGCAATTTACTTTCATCGAAAATGAGTCACTGGGAGCAACCAGCACGGAGACGTGGCTACGCAGCGGGGGCCTGCGGCGTGATGGGGCCAGCTGGAGGGCCATGGTGGCTAATGGCACTGCTCAGCACGTGCTGGCTGGCTCGGATTGTCCCAGCAGCAGTGCTGGGGCACGCAGCGGTGCTGGGTGCAGGCAGCCTGGGGACCCCAACCCATGCCTGTGAAGGGAGGGGCAGTGGTGTCCCGGCTCCCACCCTGCTCCCATGTGAGATCCCGCCCGGCGCTGGGCAGCGGGTGCAGGAGCCCCAGGGGCTGTCACTGTCCCCAGAGTGTGGCCAGGCTCCAGGTCTGCCACTGCTTGCTCAAACTGGGCTTCCTTATGTGTATCTGCGCACTAAACAGTGCGCGATACGTATTTTTTTAGTGCAATGGGTGATGTCAGGAAGTGCTTTGGTTAAGGGAAGAGTTTTTTTGAATTCCAAGTATCTTTGTTTAAGGCTGCATTTCTAAAAGCGCTTGGTAAACCCTGCAGACAGCAGCAGCTTTGGAAATCTGCAGTGCCAAAGTCAAGTCAAAGTTCTTTGAGAAAGACTATTTAGGCGTTTTCTTTTAGACGTACTTTCTTGTATCAACTAGATTTCACTTCGGCTTTTTCAGCAAATGTAATTGTGTTAGTCAAGTCTTAGCTCAGACCATATTTAATCCTAAAATTCTAATTTTGCTTCTCCTTTCTGTGTTAATTTAATGTCACTTCCAGTGTAAAGCTCAGGTTTATGGAATTCAATTCAGTGATTTTTCATGTTTCATATCAAATGGTGGGGAAGAGGCTACGGTCAGAGAAAGGTTCTTTCATTTTTGTCTTGGGAGGTGGAAAAGGTGTAATTGGAAGTTTCAGATTTATTCTTTATTAACTTTGTCCTAATGAGCAAGTTGAGTACATTTCTGCTTTGGACCACCAAATTTTTTCTACCCCTTGAAAAGCTGGTGTGGTTTTTTTTTCCCCATACCCATCTCAAGCAAGTTTCTATTTTTTCACAGGCTTAACTTCCCAGGAACTCCTGGAAATATATATCTAGTTCCTAATCTCTAAATTAACCAGAATTTCTATTAAACTGTAAGTAAGGTACTTACTTTAGAAATATGTGTTCAAAGAAATTGCTATACTTCATGGCTCTATCAATACGTACTTATCTCCTAATGGTATACGTGTTTAATATATATGTAAATAAGAGTTATTAGCAGAGATTGCGTGTTTGGTTGTAACTATGGGTGCCAGAAGATTACCCTGGGGATCTTTTAAACTCTTCTTTGTTTTATTCCACATGAGAATGATAAGATTTTTATTGAATTAAATTTAGTTTTATTTAAATTATCTTGATATGTACCCAGAAAGTGTCTATTTAAAAGAAAATGTGTATCTGATTTCAGAGACTCAGAATAGATACTTCCATACTTCTCTTTGGCACAAGGGAATATGACAGGAACATTTTATTTCAATATTACTTTAATTAAGGAAGAGCTGATATGGAAAGTGTGTAGTGCCCTGTAATTTGATACGGACATTTTCTAACCTTCGAAACAGACTGTGGAAAGCTCTCTGTGTATATCAGGTCCTGGGATGAGCTAGAGCGGATACTTTTTGAGTTTGTCATCTATTTCTGGTGTCATGGCAGTATTTTTCCTTATTAAATCCATAAGTTATGTCACATCTATTTCTGTTCTTTCTTTGAATCAGTCAAGGTTGTGGGTTTTTTTCATTAACTGTTATACAATGTCACCTATATTCCTGGCATTTGTATTTCTAGAAGAATTTGTGTGTCATTTTTGCATGCTTAGCACCTGCAAAAAATGGAATTTATGAGTTCATTTTGCATACAGCGTACCTGCATCCCTGGCTTTGCATTTATTAATTGAACTTGGAGCATGTAAGTAATTTCATTTCAGACATACTCCAAAAGGGGATGTGCAAGTCAAGAAAGTATTGTAGGATCGTGTGTGGAGAAGCATTTTATGGTCTGTTTTGGACACGCTGGTGCAAAGGCTATTTTGGTACGGTGGTAAAGCACAACCAACTGCCTCGTTCAGCTTTTGCATTATTCATGGCTTCCCTTCAGAAACAGAGTGTGCATGAAAGCCAGCATTCCAGGGCTAGCAGCTTGAGAAGGATCTTTCGCACAAACCTTGTCTGAAGTTCTCTGCCACTCGGGGCAATAGGAATATTTTCCAAAACCTTAAGAAAATTGGAAACCATGGGATTATACAGGGTAAAATGTCTGTTTTGACAGTACTGGATTTTTTTTGTTTGGTTTTAGGTTTTATCATGTTTTTCTAGGTCAGGTAGATGAGGCAAAAACACGCTTATGTTGCAGGGAGTGACAATTCAGATACGCCAGAGAGAAATGTGTAAGAAAAGCCTGTCATGGAAAGGATGCAGCGGGAACTGCGTGCTGCCCAGATGTGGTGTAGGAACACCACATCTTTCTTTATTTAAAAGAAAACCAAACCAAACAAGTAAAACACAGGAAATTCGGGCTTCATCTGTGCTACCATCCTTATGCTCAGCCTGGAGGAGGATGCTCTGCAATCCTCAGGCCACACGGGTCAGGCTGCCTGGGTGGAATCCTGCTGTCCCAGAGCAGGGACGAGAGGAGATGAGAGCAAGGCAGGCATCTATATAGCATGGATGCTCTGTGCCATGTGCTCCCACCCATGCACCGGGAACTAGCCAGTGTGTAGGTGTCCCGGGCATGGGAACTGCCTCACCCGGGGCAGGGGGAGAAACGTGCTGGGATCAGGCACAGAATGAAGAGCTGGTTTTGAGCTCTTGCGGCTTGACAGCAGCCACCGCCGCCGTTCGCTGCAGCGAAGGGTAGGTGAGCGCTGCCGGGATCGGTGCGTACGGTGAGGGGGCAGGACAGAGCCAGCGGTGCTTCCCTACCTCAGTGTGCTTCTTATCCACGTGGCAAGAGTTTGTTCAAACTCGTTGTTCCTTTGTCAGCGTCTGCGTTTCTGTTGTGTTAATGAAAAGAAGCTGGAAATTAATCTGTCGATATTGCTGCAGAGCTGCTGGCTCTTTTCCTGCAGAAAAAACTGCCTGAAAAAAACCAAGCACACACAAACCTGAAAGGAGGAAAAAACCCCAAGTTTTATAAACAACATCGTATCCATATCTTGAAACTACCAACAACACCAACTTCATGAGAAATTCTAGCTCTTCCCATTGTCAAGTTCGCTAAATGTAAGCAGGGTGATCAGGTTCCTCTTCTTCATTCAAAGCTTTTGGACAAGAACTCCAAGCTAATGTAAATGTCCCTCAAGGGTCAGATTAGGTCTCAGTATCTAATCTCATTTGAACATTGAAGTGATTTGGATTTTTTTCCTGTCTTTATTTTCCTTGTAAATATTCTTTCAATTTTCTTTTCTTTCAAATCTGTTGTCTTTGGGAACTCCTCAGTTGCAGAAACTGGTTTTATGCATAAATAGATAATGGAAATTCTAAGAATTCAAAGTTTGTTTTCAGACTGAATTAAAAAGAAGAGTAGTTGTTTCAAAATGTACTCCAGAGTGCAAATCACAAAAGAACCTCTAGCAGTTGATACAGGAACATGGAAAAATTTAATTTTTCTTGGAACATTCTGAAATAAAACAATATAATTGTTAATACAATTCAAGTAAAATTAATATGAATTAAAAGCTGAATCAAATTAAACAAACTGATAATCAAAGTGAAATATTTTTGCCTTAATGAAAAGCTTTTGATATTGGAAAAATAAATATTTTTATATTATTAGTATAAGATAGGAATTAGACCTTCTTTGTGAAGCTTTAAACTTTAGAAAATTTTAAAATAGTGTTTAAATTACCATGGTGGAATTTTTTTTCTTTTTCTTTTTTTTTTTTTTTCCCCCCAGAGTGGAACGTTCTGATGGAAATCTGTTTTTCTTTCATGCACAAATTCAGTCCAGAAAATATGTAATGCCAATGCATCGTTTTAGTGCTAGCTTCAGTCACTTACTGAATTCTGCTCACCTTACTTATGGCATGCCCCTGCTGAGGTCAAGGCTTAGGTTTTAGCAGTGAAGCAAAGAGATTTTGTCTATTTATTTGGTAGCTAAATCAGGAATCCCAAACTAGCTGGATGTCAGGGACCCAGTAAGTCACAAGAAATGGTGCCTCATGGCAAACGACAGAGCAATGACCCCTCCGGCTCCGTATGCCTCTTGGTTCAGGTTCTGCGGTGGGACTCATTCAAATGAACCATTCGGTCTCTGGTTTATCCTAGCACAGTGAGCCAGTGGTGGTCTAGGATACCTCAATATTCCCCTAAAAATTAGTGCATGAATTTCTGGTTTTGTTGTGTAGTGGTGCAGACCTCCTTATTATTTCCAATTGCTGGTGTATCAGACCCATATAACTGAGAGCAGATTGGGGCTTTCTTTGTGGATGGTACGAAGTACCAACGCCTATGTGGATGTGCCTTTTCTGGTTTGGTATTACCAAACTGAGTGTCAGTTTGTGAAATATTTACTCTATCTGCAGAGCAGATGGAGTGGAAATGCTCATGTGAGTAAATATTTGCCATATATGGACTGCACAATCTGGCTGCATCCTTGCTTATACTCGATAATTTATGCTTTTTAAACAGCAATGAAGAAACCTCAAAAGATTCAGAGGTTCATTTGGATTCTCATAAACGCCAAAAGCTTGGATGCTTTCCCCCGCCTCTTGAGGCTTGACAATTTCTGTAAGAAATTTGGTGAAAGCACTCTCTGTAGCAATGCAGCTCGTACTTTCAGTTCTCCTTCCTTCTAGGTGCAGAAAAAGTGGGATAACTACAAGGTAACAGGGAACATTCATGGCATATGTTTAGACTCTAATACATAGTACCATTTAGAGTTGCGTCGTGTGATGTTCCAGATAGGCAGGCCCATTTTTACCTAAAAATATCTGTGCTATTTTGGGTGGGGTGTTGGTTTTGTTTTGCTTTTTTGAAACACCTAATTCTGTTCAAGACCCTATATAAAAGAAGTCACATTTGGCTACCGTCAGTTGAATATGTTATATATAAACTCATTTGCCATCTCTTTCACTAGATAAGGAAAATTTCAAAACACATGCACCGAGTGAAAGAGGAGGGAAAGTTGGTTTTTTTTAATTATACTTTTAAATTATTTTATTCTGAAGATTTATTAAAAGGAGAAGAAAACCCCCTAAAGTTCTGAAGGAATATTAACATAACATGCCTGTAACTCAAGCTGTGTTTAATGAGAGGTGCTGTTTTTTTCTGCCATGAGGGCTACAGTCCAATGAGTGATAGCTATGAAAGAGGTCACATACATATTCATCAAATTCGACATGCACATGTAAACTGGTTTTAATAGGCCATGACAGCAGAAGTTGTGTCAGGCAAATAGCTGCACATGTGCTCATTCCCTCGACTGGCATATTTAGCCATTATCACTCTGGTATCCATGGATGAAATATTAGCTTGTTAACTTAAGACCATCAGTTGTTGCTGATGCTTAGTGGCAACCAAAAAAGCACAGATTCCCTCTGCAACTTTATTATGTGCAGAGCTAGGATTGAATTATTACAATTTCATTGTAATATTTCCATTTCCTTCCCTTATTTATTACAGAGGATATTTGTAAGTGATAAATTGGAATGCAGCTACAATATAAATAAAGAGACTATTGATTTGAAAATACTCCAAGGATTGAATCCTGTTATTTCCATGAATTTCTTGCACTGTGTTTCTGATTGTACATTCAGAAGGGACAATGTTGCCACAGCATTAATTTTTCCACGAGCACCTAGCAGTATGTATATTGACATTACAAAAAATAAACCAAAGGAAAATACAGTCCTTCAAAATCCTCAGCACAGCAAGGGGTAAACGACCGTGCTCTGCCATGTGTAAATCAGCCTACCTACTGGATCCCACTGGTTTATTTTGCCTAAGGTGTGACAGTTGGGTTAATACTTAACCTCTTTTTGTTCTTCTCTTCTAGGGCTAGGGAAAGGGATGCTAGGCATTCCTTTTCCCTTCGTTTAGGGGCATAGCATCTTCCTGCGTTAGGAAAAAAGCAGAGAACGGCAACTATGTACAGAAACCCAGGCTTACTTAGCCAACAGCTTTGTATTTTAAGAAGGAAGCTGTACTGTATTGTGATCTTTTCCCAAGAGAGATGTTTTAAAGGCTACAGATTTTGGCTGGTGTGTGGGACTGGGCTATGATGTTGCATTTGAGAAAGTGGCCCGGAGTGCTGCAGCAGCAAATGTACCCTTGTGTGATAGAAGATGGGTGCAGTGCTTCACAGACCTAACTTACTGCTATACATGTGTTAAGAAACCTGAAGTGAAAGCTTGAACAGGGCAAAAAACCTAAAAAAGAGTTAAACCTTTTGCATTCTAATTATTTGTGCTGAGGTGTGAACGCTTTACTTTTCTGAAGTGGTTCCCTTGCATTTCTTGAAGAGCTTTTGCAAATATTGAGAGCTAGTGAAAGCAGATGTCAAGCTTGGCCAAATTATGGTGTACTTGATTGTAATTTAAAAGTAATAAAACAAGTCAGCACTGAGGCGACTCATCTCAGTAAAGAAGGACATAATTCCCTCTGTAAACAAGTCCCTCCCCTTCCATGTCGGATCAGAAGACTTAGCTACCCAGGTCACAAGGACAAAACCTTTGGGTGCACAAATGAGATGTGGAAGGCAGGTTTTGGACTGTGTCCTCTCCCAGCCTGCTGGCTCTGGACGAGGTGGAGGAAGGCTGCCAGGAAGCTCAAAATAGTTTTTAGGTTTTCTTCTGCACAAGGACAGTAACCGTCTTCCTGGAGATGGTACTTGCGAATTCCTGGTGCGTGCTGTGATTTTAGTCACAGTCCCTCCTGTACGTGGCCTGTCCTCTGAAAAGCTGTTGATGCCAGGTCTATTATGAAGCTGGCCGAGGTAGCTCTATCCTGTCTGAGAGTTACTCCCTCCCTGGAGGGAATACTCATGTAGTGAACTACAGCTGCAGTGACTAACACCTAAGAGTCTTCTCCAGAGTTGAGGCTGAGGTTTATTTTAGGAAAGCACACCTTGTCTTTGTGATTTCAGACTCCCACACAGCTGGGAATGCCACGGCCCGTTGAGAAATCTACAAAACTGGACTCTGGGGGCAGATAGTTCCAGGAGTTACTGCGTCCTCCTTTGCGTGTCTTGTACTCTGCTGTTCTGTGTAGGAACAAGGTTGGAGACCAGCACGCCGTTAACCATGCCAGCTGCCAGGAGAGTCAGGTTCAGTGAGAAATACTTAGTGAAAAGTACTGTGTTTCGGTTTTGAGGGACTAATTTGAACATTATCTGTATTCACAAAAGGTGACATGTTTTGAGAGGGTCCTCTCTGCCAATTTGCCTCTCTGCCTTGTGGATTTGGCAGTACCTGGTTCAGAGGAAGGCAAGGCACAGCAGGATAACTGCCGCTCTTTGAGGGTTAGCCTTGCTTGAATCATCTAGAGATGAGGGTGGTGGTATAGCCTGAAAGAGCAGGAGTTGTGCCCTGACCAAAATGTTTCTTAGCATCAAGCGCTGCTACTCCAGGAAGTTTTGATATCCGGATAAACACACAGTGATTCCCGCCAGTTGGCTTCATCTCTGAGCTGGAAGAGCCTCTTCCCCGCAGGACTGGAGATGCAGGATCTTGCCGTACAGGTCGCTGGAAGATCAGAGTTTCTGAGTCTGAAGTCTTCCAGGCAGCGTCTTCCTATGCAGCTCCGTCTGCTGCGAGGGGTTGCGTGGAAGGCTCTTAGGTGCTGCTGTGCTATAAATGAAGATAATTTAAGAGCAGAGACATCGAGAGTTGACACAAGTTAATCTTTTACTGTTGCTCTATTTCATATTTGTTAATGCAGCAAGTCTGGTTTCAAATATTTTGAAAGAAGACCTGCGATTGCTCCAGTATTAACTGTGCAAGGAAAAGTCTATCCTATAAAAAGACTTTTATCTTTTATTAAAAAATGCACTAAGTCGTGGGAAAATGTTCAAAATGAGGAATGATCTGATAAAAAACATTAGAGGCCTGGCTTTGGCTTGTATGAACTTTTCTGAAAGAGAAGGGACGTGTTTGTATATTTCTTATCAAACAACCCCAGATTTATTTATATCAATCATTCCTGTAACATGACATGTGAAATTAGCATTATTATTTAACTTCACATTACAGCAGCAAGCTACATTGGTTTTGATCTTGCCTGGATGGAGGAGATGGTTTCCAAAAGTGCTTTGCGAGAAATCGGAGGACTGGCTGCTCTTTGGTAACGCAGAGCACAGGGTTGGGTTCATCTGGGTTTAGGAGCACAATTTTTTATGAAAGCCAGCAGAAGGTTGCTACAAAACTTCCTAGTCATATTGAGAAACCTGTCCTTGGAGCAGGAGAATAATATATTGCAGCCTTTGTCACAGAGCAGCCTTTGAGGTTTTTCTTCACTTTTCTGACCTCAAATCAACTTTCTGTCTTGAACATACAGTAAACACTTCAACTGCATTCATTCTGAAAGGCAAACGCATCTGAGCTTGCAAGCAAAGCTATTTATTTGACTTTTTTTTGTTGTTGTTTCTTTTCTGACAAGCTGTTTAGCCTCTTTGATTTAATGACGTGCTGAGTTAATTCATTATTTGTATATGTAGGGGGCTAGGGGTGTGTTGGGGTGGATTTTTTGGCTGTGGCCCCAGCATTTGCAACTGGAAGTCTAATTAGCGGATGAGGCAGCAAGAGCTGCTTGCGTGGTCATTTCTCTGTGTGTTTTAATTGAAATCAAGAAACACAGCAAGTCCATGGTTAATGTTTATAAATATGTGTACAGTTAAACTTAGTGTGACTGTTGAACTGTTCCATGAGCTTCCGAGTCCATGACCCAGTGCTCCTGTGGTGGTGTCCACACAGCTTTGCTGCATGATCCCACATTATTGGTGAGATGAAGGGTCAGAAATGAAAGAAACGCAAAGTGATAGAGCCTGCACGTTAAGTGCTGAATATACCAGGAAATCAGAACTTGTAAATTAGTCAGTTTTGAATGAAGTCCTCTGTTAGCCTGCCTGCAGGGAAGTTTTTATGCAGTAGCAGATGTCAAAATCATGTGAAATAAAACCTGATTATCTTGCTCTTTCTCCTTTCCTCTGAATCTCTACTCCTTTAATTAAAAAAAAAAAGAAAGAAAACAACAAAACCTTCATCCTGAAGTTTTAGAAAAAACCTTTAAAGTAAGGCTGCCTTTCTGTAACCAACTGCAATACTTAAGGCCACCAAATGCCAGCCACACTGTCCCAAACAACCAACAGACCATTCCCTAAGGAATAAGCAGAAACAGGGAAATAAAGCCTCAGGTTTTTCTCTTGCTACCCTGCCCAACGAGAAAAGCCCTGTATACCAGTTCTGACTACTTTTCCGAGCCAGTAACATGCCATTTGGCACGTAGTTCACTAAAGTTTATGGGGAGGGTTTTCTGATGACATGACACATAAAAGGTGATGTCTTGCATGTGTTTTTCCTTCCTCCCCTTCCTCGCTGAATGCTGGGTCACCGTTGTCTGGTTGAACATACACAGCGTGTGCACTCTGTGAATTCACACTTCCTTGGCAAAGGCACCTCATACAGAAAGCTCACTCCATAAATAACTTGGGCTGTGCGTTTATTCTGCTCTGAAACGCTGTAAAAAATAAAAGGCTACCTATCAAAGTTGTTTGTCTAATAATGGAGGAAGGGGACGATATTGTAAACACTGTCCAAATGAATTGTAGTAACCAGAATAAATGGTGGTTGCTGTTACTGAGCGCTGAGACTGAATTGAGGCCTTTCCAAATACATCACATGTGACTTTAATCCATTCCAGAGCCCAGGTCTCTTCCAGACTCGGAAATTTGATGCTCCAAGGTGCTAAGCCCCCTCTATTGCTATAGAAATCAATAGGGCAGCAGCCTGCTCAGCACCCTGCAAAGGTGATCAATCTGTTGCGGGCCTGATCCTGCACAGTGCTTCTCTCCGCACTTAATTTTCGGCAGGGATATACCGCCTTTTGCAAGGACTGCTCACTTGCTTTGAGTCAACATTTATATAGGGTTTACAGCGTCAGGACCTCAGTCTGCGTTCGGTATTTACGTTGCTGCTTCCTAGAGCGCCTTCCTTGTTACGGTCTACTCGAATGCGTCCGCATTCCTCTCTTTAAAATCAGCGGTTTATCTCCTTTTGGTGGACAAACATTCTTGGCACTGAACTTGTTAGTAATAAGCCATGCCAAGGGTTTGAAAGAATGTGTTTACAGTGTATAAAAAAGACCGTAGAGGATAAAGTTAAATTATATCCAGCCAAAACTGATTTTATGTGAAAGTTTAATCCAGCAGGTGCAGAAACAGTAGGGTGGGGAAGGGGTGGAGGAAATCATAAAACAAACCAAAAATGTTCTCAGCCATCAATATTTGCTGCCTGCGAGGGGGATGAATCCCACTTCAAACAGCCCTTTAGACGCCGCCGCTTAAGGGTCAGAAAAGGAGCTCTTTTGAGGCGACATTTAAACCTTTAATAGCGGGCAGGCAGTTTTCTGTAAGCATTTTCTCTCGTGGCAGGCCAGTGACTTCGCTTCTCGCTTACCTGTCCCCGGCAGCCGGGATGGAGCGGTAACCTAATCCGGTGCATTTTTGGGGTGGGGAGCAGAGGCAGTGCCTGCAGGCTTCCCCAGCCCATCCGTAATTATACGGCCGGCAGAGGAGTGCCTCATGTTGCGCATTATGCCCTCACCGAGATTAGTAATTATAATATCGGTTTTCTCCAAATGGGTCTGACAGAATGGCAGTGGTAGCAGAGGTGACTCAAAGTTTAGTAAGTCTTAGGGAAAGTTTACTGTCTCCTGCTGCTTTCTGTCTCACAAATTTGGCCTCTCTAATAACCAGCACCGGCCACAAACAGTAGGAATCCTTTTCAATCACTATTAGCAACACTTCATTTCTGTCATATTTGACCCCTGACAAGCTGCAGCCCAGCAAAGAGCATTCCCCGCAGAAAGTAACTAGACATCCAGGATTTACTCTGTGACAAATGACATTTTTAAGGGCCCTTAAAAACACTGAGACAAATTCACAGCAGGACTCTGGAAAACCCTTTACCAATCTCCGAAGGAGATAAGGGATAGTATAGCCCTTACTCTGTAGCAACCCATCTTTAGCTATTTCTTCTGTGTGACTTCGTGTTTGCTGCTACCTCCAGTAGGAAACTGCTGCTCCCCTTGTGTCTTAAAAGCGTGATGAGGTAATTTGTGTGATATACTGAGAAGTTTCCTAACACAAAGATGTCTTTCTCCCACCTAGATTCTTTCACTTGCAACTCTTTCTGGGTAGTTCAGCAGCCCTGTTTTTACTGGGGAAAAGGCCAGGCACAAGAAGGTGGTTACAGCCACCAAGCCGAGTTCTAGCCTGTGCCTTCATTTTAAAAGAAGTTTTTTAGTTCATCAGGAAACCAAGTCTTTATTAAAATTATGTTGGGCCCAAGAAAGAAGTCATAGTGAGGTCTTTTTTGCATGTTTAGTTTCTTGTAAAGCCAGTTGTGCGTTTGAGCCTAGGTTGCAAACAGCAGTACGGAGATAACTCGCTGTTGTAAGGGTCTAAAATGAGTGCGGTGGGAACCTGGAAAAGGCGACCAGAGGGAGAAGAGAGCAGGATAACTCGGTTGAGAGATAGGAGTGAAATAAGTGGGAGATGCACAGACTTGTCTTTAGACACTTCCATCTTGATAATTCTTGAGGTAGATCCTGGTTGCTCGGTGAGATCTGGAGGATGAAGATGAGGCCGTTGTCCGGTCAGTGTCCTGAATATATTAAAAAGTCAGGAGAGATGTAGCAAGACAGAAAAGCCGGGGCATTGGGTGCCACAGCTCCTTACCTGCTCTTCCCAGCTCTTCTTCTTTCTGTATTTCATTTCCTCACCCTGTGATTTAGAGGGGGAAAAACCAGAAAAACACCTTGGCTGATGGTTTATGGCCATCGGGGTCACGCTGAACACTTGTGCCTGTGCCGTGGCAGGTGGTGTGTGCCGCTCCCCACCGCTGGGAGCATGCGGGCCAGCAGCGCCCGGTGCGGGGAGCCCCCAGGTGCAGCAGGCGCTGCCCCGACCGGCAGAGCTTCATTGTTTGCCCTTTCACCATATTTTTCTGCAATGCTCGCGGTTGACATTTGAACATATTTCGGAGGGTGTGTTGTAGCCCACAGGCCTGTTGTCTCTCTGACCTGGGAGCCTCCCTGGGAGCCAGGCTGAGCATTCATCCTCTGTTCAGTGAATACCTGCCCAGCGCATCCCTGCTTTAGTGATTTGTGAGGCTCTTTGCTTAGCGTCAGGATTCCCCTGAGCAAGCTGGGAAGCGTGTCGGTGACTGCAGGCAGAAGGGAGGGCTGTGAAGCCACTGCAGAGGTACATTGCTTTTAGATCAAGAGCAAAACACTTTGCTCCAACCAGTCCTGCGTGCTTGCTTTGCACAGCGCCTGCACGCTCGCACTTCTGCGTGCAAAATGAGAGTTTCACCGTGGTTTGTAGGCTTCTGTCTTCTGGGCAGTTTACATCTTTCTTAGCAAATCGGTTATTGGCACATTCAACTTCCCAGCAGCCCAGCCAGCCTCCACAGGTAGAGAGAACAGGCTGGGTGCCCTCACGGTGATGACTGAGCGCTAGCTACCCTCAGCTGCGTAACGGAGCACACCAGAGGTTGGGACTAGGTGGATGAATATCTGCGAGGTGCAACAGTTGTATTTTTCAGTCATTGATGCAATGCTAAGTGTATGTTAAAAGGTAGCAAAGATAATTACACCTGCAACAGATACCTGTGAGGGGATAGAAAAAAAAGCACACATCAAGAATTGCTCCACATCTGTGTGTATGTTGGGGACTGAAAGTGAGCGCTCTCTGGAGTCTTTGATCCACATCTTGGCATTTTGCTGAAGAAGGCTGAGCTAGACTGATCAAAAAAGAGCAGTGTGAAGAGGGACCAATTACCACTTGCATTGTGCCATGTGAGATTGTCTTCTGGACCTTGATATGCTCTTATATACTGAAAATAGCCCAAGAAGGGGTGGCTTTGTTGCTGGGGTTGTATACATTGAATGTATAGTATTTCTCAGCGATCAAAATCTCCTTTAAAAGTACGTTCAAGTTTTGGCTCATCTTCTCCTCTGTGCCCCCTGTTGAGTCATACAGAGTGAGTAAACACAGCACAAAACAGCTGAAATCCTAGGAGATGCTGGTGGGGTCCATGGTTCGTGCTGGGGTGGACCAGTCTAGAGAGCCTGCATCAAAGAAAGCATGTCAGCCTTGCTGTTCAGCCGGGGCAGAAATCAGGCAGCTGGGTCCTAGGGAAAATGTTTAACCTACTGCTGCCCCCCACTTCACACCCTGCTTTTCCCACCTCAGAGGCTGTAGGCTGATACGCTTGTTTAAACACCAAAAGTTGTGCTATTGGGCAAGCATCTTGGCTGAGGCAACCATCACCCCAGCCCAGGTAGCCTGTTCCTGTATTTTCTCAGGGTGGTTTTCAGCTGGGTTGGGTTCCTCGGCCATGCAGCCGTACGAGCTCTCTGGTTGGGGCCAGGGGGGAGAGACCAGTACACCCAGGTAAAACCACAGGAGCACCCCACAAGTCCTCAGCATCATAGCCGTTGCAAAGCCCAGGATATACCTGCTCTTTTAGTGCTCAGGCAGCTGAAGTCCACCTGCAGGAAAAACAGGTTTTCCTTAATTCTTTCTGATTTTTTCTCCTCCTTAATTTCATTAATTGATTTTCTTTCACTGCAGCTGAGGGCCTGGATTACCAAGTACCCTCTGAGCCTGAAGGTACAGGATACTTCTGAAGTCTCAAGGCAATGTAATTAGTGAGCTATAAGGGGAGATGGAGCCCAGTTAAAACTGTCAGCCACTACTGGAAATTTTCTGTGAAGTCGTGCTGAACCTGCAGCATGCAAGGCAGAAAAGCCATGAAAAGTCCAGTTCTGCTGAGGAGGAGAGGTATGTCTTGTGCTTAATGCATTGAACGGATATTGAGGAAACAGAAGCCGAATCCCTGCATTTCCAAATTCTCTGCCTCAGCCTTGCTGCCTGCCCTCAGGGTGGCCACTTACTCTCTGAGTAAAGTGTCTGTGTGCTTGTGCAAAGCTGATTTTTCTTAGAAAGACAAGACGCCTGACACAGCCAAGCCCTGCTCCTGATAGCTGCTGTCAATACAAAGTGTCACAGTTAAAGTGAATGGCTGGATATTTATTCTTGAGTAACAACTTTGTTTCTTGGGCTAACCCACAGTGTCCAAGTGTTTGAGCTTGCTGACTCGCTGCTATGCTAATGCTCATTCCCATGGTTTATTTCTTTTTTTGTGTCGCCCCGTTTGTTTGAAAATCTGCATCTTTACATTTCCAGTGGTAGTCTGGTCCAGACTGAGTTAATATAAAGCTCCGTGGAGAAACAACAGGACAGGCTAGTGTTAAAAGGAAGGGAAGCAGAGGTGACTGAAAGTTTAGAGAGCGTTAGAGAAAGTTTGCTGTCTCCCGTTGCTCTCCGTTCGACAGAGTTGGCCCATCTAAAACCAACACTGGCCAGCAGCAGTGGGAATCCTTTTCAATCACCATTAGCAACACTTTTATTTCCATCATACTTGACCACAGCAGGCTGCATCCCAGTGAAGAGCATTCCTTTCAGAAAGCCAGCAGACATTCAAGTGCAGCGGATTTACTGTGTGAAAACGGCATTTTTAGGGGCTTCTGAAAATGTTTAAATGAATGCTCTTTTTTTATTCTTTCTCACAGCTTGATTCTCAGCTTAGAAAGCCCTTCTTACTAAACAATTTTAGAGTTTCCTACAGGAGCTTAGAAGTTAGGTTAATGTTCACAATATAAATGTTCTGTTGCTGCTGTGAAATTACACATTTCTTAAGGCTTGTATATTGTTAAAATGAATGTTTGTAGCTATTTGGTTCAGGGTGAATGAATTGGGGTTACTGATGCATATTTTTGAGTCAACAAAAGAATTCTGCACACTCTTTCAGTTTTGATGAAACTCCGCAGTAACGTTTGCGAGGTTTTCTTGCTCTGACTAGCAAGACAGCCTTCCATAATACAGCCCTATGCGAGCTGAAAAGAGCCAAAAAGCAAAATCTTCCCCCAGTTTGGCCCTATTCCTAAAACTTTCCATATCTCGTTAATCAGGAGAGTGGTTTCAGGTCAGGGGGAGGGAGCCAGTGGAGGGACATAAACTGAAAGCTTATTTGTTGGAGAGAACAGATAGGAATAAAGTCAGTCTCCGTTACAAATCATAGCTAAAGCAGAGTTACAAGAAGCCGGATGAATTGGCCCCTCAGTGTGGCGGGGTGGTAGGACGTCCCTTTGCTCCCCAGACCAGATTGAAGTGGCTGGGGTTGGGTTCCTTCCCTGCGCAGAAACCCCTGGGCTCACGCCAGTTCTGACTGGAATCAAAGGGAATCTCTCCTCTGCAGTGAGTTATGTGACGGGCAATTATGTGCAAATAACTATAAAAGTATGGGTTTTGTCAAGTTCCCGTAAAGTCCCTGTTTATATTCACAAACTTTTACTGTCTTCTTCCCTGAGGCTGGAGATTTCAGGAGCAGCTCGTGAACTTTGTGCCCCTCATAATTTTTTTTTCAGATCCTGGTTCTGGGGATATTGCTGACACGATGGCAGCCCGCACAGTGGAATTTCCACACGCTGATTCCACATGCTTCTCCCAACAACTTGTAATTGTGTCCCAGGTTAATCCCACCTCAATAAATTAATAGCCCAGTCAACAAAGACAATCTTTTATAGTTACCAGAGAGAAATGAGCGTGTTTAGGCAGTTTTTCAGCCCATCTATGGGATGACTCATCTCCTAAAGAGGTTGCAGCCCGTTGTTAATTATGGAGCCTGGGTGAGTCATCCCCTAACGGAGATGCCACCGGTGAGATCTGGTGCTCCTGCCCGAAGCCCTCCTGGGCGCACAAAGCAGCGGGGGCAAATTTGGTTTGGGTTAGCATGAAAACATACTGCAAAATGCAGTCCGAAAACCATGTGCGGTGGAACAGTTTGACATACTTCTGTTATTCTCAGGGAATAAGTGCGGCAACGCTTTGGGAGTCGAGCACATAATTTCAATATTGGGCCTTCTAATTGATCCCAGTCCTGACGAAGACAAACTTGACATTACATACTATATGATCACTGGCACAGCAGGGGCAGTTAGACAGAGGGGATTGAGTGGTGTGTTCATGAAAGACCTAATGGAAATCAAAGATAAAATGTTGCCTCCAGGAAATTATGTTCCCCCACACATGTGGTCTGTTCTTTCTTATACCAAGAATATAGGGAATATTTAATGAACTGGATCTTAAGTGAGTATAGTGTGTTTCCCACTGCAACTATGTGGTCTCCGTTAAATGCAATGCTGTATTTTTGATGGGCAAGCAAATTGGTTTCTTTTGTTTTGTTTTGTTTTGCTGACATTAGCCAAGAGCTTACATTTTCAATTTCCTACAGTAAATTGTGCTTGTCCACTTTTGAAGAGTACAGAACAAAGGTGTATAAATGCGTCTGTCGAGGGCAGCCGGGTGGAAGATGAAGTTCAACAGTGCAGGTTCTGCTGGTTTTAATCTATGTTGAGGTGAATATTTACCTGACTGTCACATATTTCCTTTCCAGAAATCACTGCCCCACTAGCACTTCTCATGTCATTGTGCACTCCCAAATTATAATAATATTCAGTGAAAAGGTATTTGGACTGCAATACTGCGTTTAAATGACTGACTCACTCAAGTGCGCTACAGTCTGGAAGTTAGACCTTCATTGTAGATTGACCGATTCAGACTTAAGGTGAGACGTGCTCAACAAACATGGGGTTATCTTGTTTCTACCAAGTAAAATCATTCTTGTTTTGATGGTATTTTCCAGTGTAATCTCTGTTGTTAGGGTACCGGTGGGAAAGTGTGTGGGTCTCCTATTTTGGCAACAGAATTGGTAGCTGCTGGGTGCTGAGGTGGATTGGAAGTGCAGCCAGTACAATGTTCACAGTGATCAAACTGTAGCTATTGCTGCTGTGTCGGCAGCCAAAGATACATACTTAAGAGACTTCATTCAGGGAGCATGAGGAAGATTCATACTCCCATGACATTAAATAAAGAGAACAGCCAAAGCCCGTATTATATTGTTCCTTTTTTCCATTTCTTTGTATGCATTTTCCTCCCCCTTTACATCTCTCTCTGTAAGAAAGATACTTCTTTAAAAGGTTTTGTAGGTGTTGGGAACAAAAGCAGCTGAACTTGCAGTCTGATGCATCCAGCTCCTCCTGCCGTAGACAGCTGTTCTTTCCTTGCAAACCCTCCAAAACCACTCTGAGCTAAATGTCTCATTTTTAAAAAATGAATCATCAATCATAACCCTTCTAGTAAGGAGAAGAAGATACTTCTGAACAACAACTATAAAATTTCCTTGCATTCCTTTCAAGACGATGTCTGTTGCTCTTCCTGTAATAACTGTCCTTTCTCTTCACCTACCCATCCTTTTTACTGCGTGTTTCTTCTTCTCCATCCTCTCTCAAAACAAGTTGTCTGTCTTCCCACTTGTATCACATTCCCTGACTTTTAGCATTTCCATCTTGTTTCCATGGGCCTAGTCTGGTACCACTGAAATTAATGGACATTTTGGCAATGTCTCGGTCTATAACGAAGCCGGATGCTGTCGTCAGTGCTGCTTCACTTGGACCAGTAGCAACCGTATCAGGTTGCCTCTGAGACTCCATCACGCTGGTGCTCTACAGGAAAACCAGTGCTGTTTTTGTCAGCCTGGCCGGGACGTACATTGTTACTAAAGAACCAGTCGGGCTGGATGAAAAATTAAATCAAACTCCCAGGATGAACTGGAGATTGGCTTCCTCCCAGTTCTGTTCCTGAGGCTGAGATCTTTAGCAGACACATGCTGGAGGAGGGATGAGGGAAGAAGGGAAAAGACGGAACAGGAGAAAGGGAAGTTTTAAATGCCCTGAGGCAAAATCTTAGCTTGTCCTTCTCTGCAGCAGTTTCTAGCTCTCTGAAAACCTCTTGCCCTCAGCTACTGAATGAGTACTCGTGGTTCCAATTTCTGTTTTTTCTCCTTCAATCCATAAAAGTATAAATATCAGTCTGTACTAGTAAGGTAGTTTGGCTTTTGGAACAGTCAAAGGTTAAAAAGTTGTTTGGAAAACTTTACAATAATACATAAAGAGCATGTCACCTGCCTTCTCTCCACGCCTGAGAGCTGTGTTACAAAAACTTTTCTTGGACTGGTGGCTCAAGCTTCCTTTTTAGGTAAAATGAGATTGTCCGTGTAAACCAGACAAGGCAAAGCAACCTGAAAAAAGAAACAGAGGTTGAGAGAGAAAAAAAATCACAAATCAGGGATTGGAAAAATGTCTATATTTTGTCCTGGATCCATCCCCTGTAAGCACTTTAGTGATGCATTAGAAAGCCAGTAACCCTCAGCTTTCTCTTGTCAGTAGAAACCAGGAGGTATCTCCAAAGAGCAATTCTGCTCAGCTAAAACCCGAGTCAGCCTGTCAACATGCTGTCTCTCTTCATGGATGATAAAGGAAACAGGAAGCAAAGGGCAACTCATTTTCTATTTTAGGCACCTAAAGCAAATGCTCAAATTTGAAAAGGATGAAATTGGTCCTTTGTACATACTTAAGGGATACGGTGTGTGTGGATCTGCAGGGACACCAGGGAGGAAAAGGGACATTCGAGCCAGTGACACAGAGGAAGGACCACCAGATGAATGAGCCTGTATGTATGGGGCAATGGGAAGAGAAACATAAATGATGGCCAGGAATAGATGAGACCAAGTAGACAGAGAGGAGGAAATGTGGAACAAGCGTCCCTGGTTTTAGCCACGTTTGGTACACAGTGGTAACAAGACTGTCACAAGAAGGTGTTAGAGGCTGAGAGACAGAAGAAGGAAGCAGCCAGACCTTCTCTAGGTGTACTGGAGACTGTGGTAGATAGACTGCATGTGGACCTCTGTTTCTGATAAGCCCAACGTATCTGGGATTTTATGTTTAAATGGCCTCATTGACTGCCATTAATAATTTGCAGCAAAACTAGACAAAATCTAAAATAACTTCTCCGTGTTAAAAAACCCACCCCAAATAATTTTTTGTTTTCTCACAGATGTATGTGTGGGACCAGCAGGGTCATAGCAATCCCAGAAAGGTTAGAGAATTTGTTTGCTGGGAGACCATTGCTCTCCCATTTGTTTATTGCTTCATCTGACACCTTAAGCACTTCTCATGTTGCTGAGGGTTGTCTATAAATCTTGTACCTTATACCAAATTAAGAAGACCATCTGCTGAAGAAGGGCTGTGTAAGGAGGTTTCTTGGAACGCAGCATTGATGAAACTGCACCTATGCCATCATTCGAAGCCCTGCTTTCCCTGCAGAGGAGGGGGCAGGATTGGTGTTCTGTTGAGCAGCACACAGCTCCAGTGAATCTGTAATTTCCAAATGTCTGTTGATTGAATTTGTGTATTAATGGTTATAAGGATCTTCCTCCTTAAGCTATAAATCACATTTTATGGTATTAATTCATAGGAAATGATTAAAGCATCCTAAATAGGTAAGATTTACCGGTTTAATATTAGCTGCTTGACTGGCATCTCCCCTTGATGTTGTAGTGCCAGAAGACTGATTGGAGTGAGTTCATTTTTATGGAGTTATTCTTTGTTAATAACCTGTTTCTGACTCCATCAAACATGCGCAGGGGACACAGAGACAGTTATTTGTTCTGAATATGAGGGACCGTAGGTTAAATGTTGTCCTTCATTTCAGATTAGTTACAGTACTGTGTTCTCTGCCTGAAGCAGCGGCTCACTGCGGGGAGATGTGTGAAACAGGGAAGCAGTCAAGTTATGTTCTTCATGACGAGGGTTTCTGAAAAGTCAAGGAGGTCTGCTGTGAAGAGTCCACTGACTTTTGGCCTTTTTTTAATTTGAGCATGCAAATGTTTTCCATTTCAAAGAATGCACAATGTTTTAAAAAATAATCTTGCTGGGGATTTGAAGACATGACGGAATAGATGCTGGGAGATCAGTTCAGAAAATGTTTTCCCAGGTAGGGTGCAGCAAAGAAGAAAAAAAATGTTGTGAGAAATAATTTGTGAGTTAGTACTTGTGTATTGGAAAGGGTAGAGGGCAATGCAGAGAGGATCAGAGACATAGTGATGGGGTCTGGGAAGGTCCTGGATGGTCAGGAAAATATGATTGCGTTGTGCTGGTATGAAATAGGAAGGTCTTTGTTGAATGGCAGGTTGAATTTCAGCCTCTTGGTGCCTGGATGTGCGTAACTTGTGTATCTCTAAGTTGCCATATTTCTACAGCAAACAAGGCTGTGCTGGCACCCAAACTTTAAATTCCTGTTAAAAATAAACATTAATGCAGAAGTATCTCCGTGTTTAATCAGACTCTTCAGGCTAGTAACAGACAGAAACTTGAGGATGCTTCCTTTTATTTTGATGTAACCTTTTTTCGTTTCTGGAAGGCACTGTACCTTTTGATCTCCTTAAAATGACACACTTTTTTGATGTCATCTAAGGCATATGCATCATACTGCTGGTCAGTAAACAGTAAGATCTGGATACTACTCACCTCTCACATTGCCCAAACTGAGTCACTCAGGGACGTGGTACGAACAGTTGTTAGCCGTCATGATGGAAGGTGGATTAAATCAGTAGTTTCCAGATTGTAATCCACAGACCTGAAGGTCTGCCAGGATCTAGCTGATCCTGAGAATTTTTCATGCTTTCACTCAGCTATTAAAGCATGCTCAAGAGAAGTTCACCAGTCAGAAGCAAACCATCAGCTGATGATGTGACTGGCAAACTTTGACAGTAGTCAATGCAGTCAGGCAGCCCCACTCTGCCTAAAGAACTGTCCCTTTTCCCAGACTTCGTTTGAAATCCCTTTCTGTGAAAGCCAGCAGCAGTGTTGTTGCCACTGCAACGTAGCCAGTGGGAAGGGAAAGAGTCTTCCTGATCGCCTTTATTTAAGAGATGTATACAGTATAAAAAGTTGTGGACACTTCTGGCTTTTCCTTCCAAGAAGCTGAAGTGAAAGTGAATTATTACTACCACAGAGAAACAGAAGAAGTATAATATTAGGATGTTTATGTTTTAAAGGTGATCCATGCACAGTGCCCGGAGGATCTTGTGATGAGATGTCACATCAAATAAGAAATCCAATACTCAAATTCAGTTGTCATAAAAAGAAGGTTTTACTTTGACTCTGTTCCAGCACTGTGACTCCATTCCAGAAGAATACTCAGTTTCAGAATTATTTTTATTTTGCTTTGAATGCTGTTCATATATGCTAAATGAAAAAGAACTTTCATGTTCTGGTTAGAGAAATTAGCTCAAAGAACATTGTAATGCTACTTGCTCTTATTTTTGATTTCACGTTCCAGAAATGTCTGTGGTGCTTGCTAAAGATCATAAAGCACCATCAGCCTCTCCTTTGCCATGTATAATGAAAGCCAGCATTTCAGCAACGCTGGGAAGAAGCTTTATTTACATAGCATAAAGGGAAACAATTTTTTTGAAAGACCAACATTAATCATGGACAGGACAGCAAATCACAATGTTTTCACAGCAAAACACAATCAAATGTTTTGATTCTAGCCAAAGAACAGGTTTCTGATTCTGAGAATAATGCTGTGCTCTGCACCAAAGAGACACAGAAGGGCTTCTCCAGCACCGTGCCATCCAACCTCCTTCGCCTCTACTGGAAGAGCTCGGTTCTGACAACGCTGACTGTGTTTAATGAACCTTGAAGCCAGTGGGACTCTCACCATGATAGCTACTCATGTCTCCCAGGTCCCTGTCAATGGGCTTCTGGGAAGAACATTTGCTGTACCCTGCTGAGCAGTCGGTTCATGCTGATGCACATCTGAGGCTGAGCAGGTCGCTGGGGCGTTTATGGAAGTGCTGCTGGTGTCTGTGTTCTACCTCATGGACTCAGCAGGGCCTCTGCCCCTTTGGGACAGGGGTCTGGAAGGAAATCACAGAAATCCTCCTCTTCTAGTGAATGTAAATGTGGCTTTTGTGTTTGGTTTTGGGGAGGGCAGAGTGTCATCTTTCTCTTATTCTGTTAGAAGAGAAGAGACATGGATTTGCTTCAGGTGTCTTTTGTGTTAGCTCACCAAAGGCAGTAGAAAGGCACCTGACGGAGCCTTTAGGCCCTTAGGGTGACTTACGGTTAAATGGGTAAGATACCTCAAGCTGTGACTACTGATAATTATTCCCCGCTTTCTTCACACATTCGCAGAGCTCACGTGTTCTCTAGAAGAGAGTGGAGCAATGGAAGGGGGAAAACACACCTGTAGGCATAAACTAAGGCTGACAAATCTGGAGGAAATTGCTGTGAGTGCACCAGATTACTCAGAAACCCTAATGCTATTGTTTGGTTTTCCCTTGGTTTTTCCTATGATACTGTTCAATGCCACCTAGATTCTTACTTCTTGTCTTTGCTTCTTTGAGAAATGTATTTTTCTTACAGTTTGAATGCAGTTTGCAAAGGTGTCTGAGATTACCAAGGAGCTCCCCTGAGACAAGTCAAATACTTGCAGCCTTTTTCATATCAATTGATTCCAGTTTTTAATCCATCAAAAGCAGTTCGATGCAAAAGATGCCTTTCTTCATGCCTTGAAACCCTACATTTCCTTCTCAGGCTGCTTCCTTCACTCTTCCAAAGAGAACACCGCTCCCAAGGTGCTAACAAGAGTAATATAAATCCTTAAATACATTAGTTCTAACAACAGCTCCTGGGACAGCTTCCTGGTGAGTCCCTTCTGATGTGATCTGCAGGTATTTACACTAAGAACCTGTGACTGCTTGAAAAAAATGGATCAGTATTGCAGTATTTCTGTATCCTGGCCTGTCGTTTTTCATATTCCTGGGGAAATCCCATCCAGCCTAACACTGATCTCTTTGGCACAGCCCTTTAATAGCTGCCACCCATCCAATCAAAGCAGGGCAGGAGCTGCCAAACTCTAGTATTTCCTTTCTTTATTCCTTGAAGAATCCTTCCCTCCTCTTTCTTGGATGTTTTCTATACATACGTTTGCGACTCTGTTCCCCAAGATCACGTTTGCTTGCAATCAGTGAAGCTTTAGAGCAGATATTTGCCACTGGTACATAGCTCAATAATCACCACTTCTCCACTCTTTTCCAGTTATTCTTTTGTGATGGGCAAATATATTTCACGACATAATAATGTCCCTTGCCAGATTTGATCTCATTCTCGTAATGCAAATGTTTATAGACAATGGACTAAATATGCCAGTTAAAACAGATTTTGATTTTGCTTGTCTACAGCCAAAGTTCTTGGCCCCTGGTGCACAACCAAACCATGTGTAAAAAGGTATTCAGCTCTGAATGAGATCACTAACATCTGTTGTTGCACATAACATTTAATCTTCAAACACCATCAACAACAACAAAAATCAGGCAGTTGCAAATGCCGAAGTGGAGGAACATGGGCGCTGTGAGAGCAAGCTTCAGTTCCTCTTAATTGCTGCCATGCCTTGCGCACGCACTGGTGCTCCCCTCGCAGCTACAGTAGCCTGCCCACGGGAGTCCCTGCATCCCTGAAGGTTGTACCAGGAGGGTAGAAAAGAACCCCTACTTTCTGAGAAGAGCAGCCCAAAATGCAGCCATTCCCCACCCCTCCCATCCCCTGGGCGGTTGGGTTCTCGCTCAAAGCAGGTGCCGAAAGGTGGTAAATGAGAGACATGCTGAAGTGGTCAAGAGCATTTATTAATATAGTCTCTGATACACAAGGATTAGCCTGACCTATATGGTAAAATTAGCTCATAATTATTCTGGTTGCTCCTGATAGTCTCCAAATGCAATTTTGAATCTCCTCTTCTTCGTGGTATTTCTGAGAGATAAAATATGATCACAATTTTCCAACAACCCTGAACAACAAGAAGCATCAGCCATCCCTTCAGGTGTTCTTTGCATTCGTCATTGAGATACCTTCTGACAAATTTGTATTTCTCCCTCCTGTGTTCCTCAGAGCTATGGTTCTTCTGGATCAGGAGCTAAATAAGGTACCTGTGCTTTACACAACCTTTCAAAATATTGGACTCCACTGTGAAGCATTTTCAGAAAGCCTGTAAAGAGCCCTGCTTCTTGATAGATGTATTTTTTCTCTTTGTGGATGGCAGATGGTCTTGGCTTATTCACAGGCACTGTCCAATGCGCCTGGAGTCTGATAACCTCAGCCATCTGAATCACACCCGTGTGTAGTCATGAATTCTTGATAACGTTGCTGAAGCCTCATGTACTCTTTTTGCTGCTTTTCTTAATCGTAAGGATTCTCCCGTCATTCACTGAGTGCTCTCTCAGACATAGAGTTGTTGTGCTTCACTGATACGTGTCTTGAAGTTACGCTGGTTTTTAAATACGGGGGGGAAATACCATGGCAATGATAACGGGAATAAGATAAGAGACTGATGAAATAAAGTAAATTAAAGTTTAATGCTAACAGTGGAAGTTAGTTATGACATTAGTTATATTGTTCTGTCGTTTAGAGCTATAGTTTGGAGTCCTTGAGGAGGGAAAAGCTTATTGAATTCTGTTATATAAAATTGTTGTTGCAAACGTACCTGCTGGTCTGGTGCTATGATGTTCCCCATCTCCTTGACTGCTCTGAATTTTCATTGACTCACAGATTTTGCAGAAAGTTCATCATGGGCTTGCACGGGCTGAGAGTCTGTTCCATTACATGGAAATTCGGGTCTCACGTCCTTTCCAGGAGTAGCGGTTAATGAACCTGCACCAAGATTTCCTACGTGATTTGCGTTCGGTACCTGTGGTTATACCCTAGCATTCCTTGCAGTGAAACAGATGTTTGTCATATGGTCCTAAACATATAAATCAGCTCGGTCTTTCCAAGCGATTTGTGTGCCAAAGAATTCAATTATGGCTCTGAATGGGCCTGGGCCATAACACTGTGAGACGAGCTTATTTAACAGAAATTCTAGAGTGTTTGGCACGTTATGTTTACCAGGGTGAGGCGAGCAGGAATGAAATGCAGTCCTGGAAAGGGGACTGTCATGCAGATGACTTGCTGCAATCAAACACTTTGAGAAAATACGGTCTCTAAATGTTATGTCTATAACTAATTAGCTGTATTTATTGTAGGACCTATAGAATACAGAAACTGTGAAGTTTAGGGAAAATTAAATTAGGTTTTCAAACAAATGCCAGGCTGCCCAGCATTCTTTTTTTGGAAAAAAAACAGCACTCGCTTTGCCAAGGAAACTGAAATATGCTAAAATGCAAATGTTGGTGTGTTTCAGCAAGGAAATTCAATCGCTGAATACAAACTTTGTTTTCAAAAATTGAAATGTTGAAATCATCCAGGTTTCCAACTGAAAAGTAGGATCATATACACACAGTCTTTATTTAATCAGCAGTTTTGACATTTTTACATTAATTCTTTTCTCCAGATACTGTATTTTCCCCCCCTGAAATATGCGCAGTTTGCACACAGTATACTCACACTCAAGTAGACACCCTTTCAGCAGAGCTGACATCTGCTCCCAGATATGACTGTGTATGTATATACGTACATGCCATATAGTAAATATTGGTCGGTTCTTTCCCTTTTTCATTACCAATGCCTCGACGTTGTTTGAGTGTACTTGTGTAAGAACTGATATCACTAGAGACGTGGTGGTATATGCTCTTCGTTTTAAGGGAGGGCAGGACCAGGTTCAGTAATCACATTCCTGAAGGAAAATATTGTGATCTTCAGTGCAGTGGGCACACGGTCAACAGAGAAAATCAAGTGTTGCCTGATGCTGGTAGAATAGGACATGTTCTTTGCGTGAGTATTTTGATGGTTTGTTAATGGCGTGAGAAGACAAAAGAGAGCAGAGCGGGGGTGGATGTACTCTGTCTTTAAGGGGATTGGGTATCTGAAGGGGCAGATCCTCTACTGGACAACAAAAATAATGCCTTTCCAAGCAGGTCTTACGAAAGAATTTTTCTTTGGAAAAGCTACCATTCCTCATACAGTGCGGAGGAGAAAATAAAGTAGCCAGAGAAAATAAAGTACATCAGTGACCTTAGGCAAATCAACACTACATGTCGCAGTCCATTCAAACTTCAGATATTGGAAAAGCTGTTTGAAAACTGGCTCCATGAGGCAGCAGTGGGCTGGCAATCTTTTTTTTCTCATCAGGGTAATGGTCCCTCCTCTTGGCAAGTGACAGCCTGCTCCGTGAGACCCTGCGTCCGTGCGTCAGTTGGAGAGCAGCCCAGGAAGGCATGGCGCTGCTGGCCAGCCAGCGTGACGGTGTGGACGTATGAAGAGCAAGAACATCTTTCTTCAGCTTGGTCAGGAGGGTGTTAGCACAGCACTGAGTCTAAGTTCACAGGGAGCCCCGCCAAGCACCTTCTGGCTCCGTACTAGAGGAATGGTGAGGAGGAGCCAAGACAGGGAAGCCCTGAGGAAGGGCAGTGGCCAAAACTGTAGAAATCAAATCTAGGTCTGAATAGAGCGCTTCGCTGACCGAATTTGGATTGTCACCAATTGCTTCTATTTAATGAGACCCTGTGGAAAGCAGGACCTTCCTCTATAAACTTCCGAAAGGGGGAGCAGAGTGTCTAGGTCAGTGAGTAACCAACTAGAATGATCAGATGTGTGTGAGACACTTTGGGGGATAGCTGTGATTCTGTTCGTGGAAAGAACGAGGTGTCATTTCGGTTTTTTAGGGATGTAAGTTTGTAACTAATTTTTGTCTCTCCTTCCCAGCGTAACGGTTTGAATGTTAATTTAATTTTGCAGAATATCATTTATGTAAATGTAATTAGAAGGGAAACATGATCGGGAGATGCACAGCACCAAAGAAAATTTATTACTCCAAGGGGTATTGCTCTAATCATTCAACTGCAATATTGAGTTTCCCCAGATTTAATCTAAAAGCAATAAATTACAAAAGGCTAATGTCCTGCCCAACAAAAAGCTGTCATGAACCCAAGTTTCTGTGGGGAAAAAATTCAACTTCATTTCAGCAACAGGCTCTCCTCGTTTACACATTCCTTTTATGATTCCAGTCAAGTCAAAGTAAAATGAATACAAATGTGAGAGTTCGAACACTTTCCCTGAATATGTATGTGTCTGTTGGTGATTGTAATAATCAGCAATCCAAGGCACCGGGGCTCCGTTATCTCGGGCAGAATTCAGAATGCAGTCCCGCAAAGATACAACTGCAAATTCTTCTCCCCACCTTCGCATGACCTGGTGATTTAAGGGAAGGCAAACTTGAGTCTGATTAATTCCAGTGTCCATATGAAAGTCTGTTGCTAATGTGCCGTCCTTTTTGTTCTGCCGACAAAATGAATGAGAAGAAACAAGCTGTCCTTTTGCCTGTGTTAGTCACTGTAACCTGTGTCCTCCGTGGGAGACACTGTCTGCGTGGGGAAGTCGCCCTGTGGACGCTGCTGGTCTGCATTTACTAAAGGGACACTTTCGGCAAGTGGAATGAAAAACAAATGGCTAATCAAATAATATTGCGTGGTTACTTTTCAGAGCCCTTGAGCAGCAGTTCTGCTATTCGAGGAGCATCTCTCCGCTTGATAAAACCTGCCGTGAAAATAAACAGCAGCTAGGCGAAGTAAGAATTGGTAAATGCCTGCCTAATGTGTAGGCTAAAACACTGTAAAGTGTTGGGGTTTTGTGGTGCGATTTAGTATGAAGGCTGATGCCGACATTACACTTCTCTAAGAAGTGGAGTAATTAGTACAGGAAATAGGTTTCTTATGTTTTATTTAGCCAAATTCATCTCTGGTTTAACTCCGCTGTAGCCTGCATTACATTTATTCTGATTTCCCAGTGTTCCTCTGCACAGTTCTTTATACCATGACCTTTAATTCACTGTTATTGTCTTTTATTTTAGGTAGGGGCCATAGTTCCTCTCTCAATTTGTTAGTATCAATTATGTTGTAAGCCCAGGTTTCTTGGCTCGCAGAATGAAACCCATCAGATCTGCAACAAGTTTTTACAAAGTGCACGTTGGCAGGTTTACAGATTCCCACAGCTGTACATGGGACACGGGGAGAAGCACAGGGCTGCAGCCTCAAAGGCACAGCGAAACAGAACTGTGAGAGGGCCGGGGGAAAATGCAAGGAACAGAGAAGAACAGTGTTGTGAGAAGCAGGGGAGGGGGAGCTCAACATATGAATTACTTGGTGTCCTTGTGGAGGAAAAACAAGTCTCAGGAGGATGGCTGAAAGCAGTAACTGGCAGTCCGGAGAATGAGAGAAAGTGACTGGGCTTGTTGGGACATACAAACAAGCTGGTGAGGCTCAGGATCTGCTGCTGGCCAGAAGAGTAAAGCCAAGTATGAAAACAATAATTGAATTCAATCCGCTATCTTCCTCCTCATCCCAACCAAGCTCTGGCGATAAGGGCTCCTTGTGAATGACTTTGGCTGAGAGCAGGGGATGCGTGTGCGCCGGTCTGTGCCGGGTTCCCACGTGGTGATGGCACTGATGAGACAGGGAGGCAGCTGCCTCCTCCTCCTCCTCCTCCTCCTCCTCCTCCTCCTCCTCCTTCCTCTCTGTATTGCAGAGATGAGTTCCTGCACTGGGAACTCTTCTTATAGGGCCGCTTCCACACGGCACCCCAACTTCTGTTCCATTTCGGCCAACTCAAAGTTCAACTGCAAGGAGGAAAAGGTGATTGCACGGATTCGTAGCAACATACATACGGCATCAGCTTTTGATCTGCAGGATGCTGGTGCGAAGCTGTTAGAGTTGTAATTCTCCACCCACGGGTGCTTAGGGAGGTGCAAATGTGTGCAGCAGAACATGGGACAAACTGCTGTGGGGACACTTAATTAACAGCGAACATGCACAGTCCTAATCATCTCGTCCTTGATTGTCTACAAGTATAGCCCAGCTCGTGACAACCTCAACAGTAAGGTGCAGGCCCCTGCTATATGAGTGCACAGAGGATCTTCTGCAGCCAGGGCTGGTTCCGTGGCTTTTTGCAGTCAGGTGAGTAGAGAATGACAGAACGGCAGAGTAACAGTGGAAAAGGTCTTACCTGAGTGATCTGCGCTGCGCTGCACACAGCTTGCAAGAGGTAGTGCTAAGAGACCTGAGATGTATTTTTCATTTCAAAAGATGTAAGCGCTCTAGTTGTGAAATAACATTTAAGATATTTTTTTCTCTTTGTTTTTGTGTAATGCAAGAAAGGGAATCCTGCATCATGGAAAACGTTTTCTATCCCGTATGAAGACTACTGTTCTAAAATTCCATTAGATGCATACATGAAGATTTTATTAGTCAAAGAAGCCTTCCCAGATCATCATCATTTATTACAGTTCCTGTGTTTTTCATTCCAATGAGATTTATAATTATAAACTGGTAATTAAAGATCCTCCACTCTGTAATTCCATAGGAATTCCACTGTGATCTGACATTAATTAACAACCAATTATAAATTACGATATAACTTTTAAAAAACCCACCAGTGTCTGGATGTCTTCTTTCAGCTACAATGAAATGTTAGAAGGAATTTGGCTTTTGTAAGCAGGCGCCCTGTTGCAGATCGATTGGTACTACTGCGCGCTACGGGCGTGTTCCTGCCATGCAGCAGCTCTGCTGATGGGCAGGTTGGACCTACTAAGCTTTTGAAAGAATTTTCATCCTCATCTTTCTTGTAAGAGGCATCTGTCTCACAGGATTTCAAGCTTCTGTCACATCAACAGGCGTGCACACTTTAATGCTTAGATTTTATCTGACTTGTTCTGTAAATTAGAGGGATCCGATGCGTTGCTTGTATGCCTGATGTGAGCATTCTCTGGCTTGAAAGTGTATGTTAAATAATTATAGCCAATCAGGAAAAAGAGAAAAATAGTTACTGGCTCCAATGAGAATGTCTTTGGGGTGGAGAAGATGTGATAGAGGGTTAGGGGGATAAACTTAAAAATTCTGGCATTATTTGGCCATCTGCATTAAAGATCTAATATATAGTGGAATTCGTGTGTTCCCAGAATCTGTCAGGTAGCATGCTACCTAGAGATATGTGAGTAATAAAACCTGGTACATGTGGATAATCAATACTTAATATCTCTCTTTCCTTTTTTCTCCTTTTCTTTATTTCTTTTTGTGTGTGTGTGTGTGTGTGAACTCGGGTCAGTAATCATCATTAAGCTTGTCGGAAAGATGGGGGAAGCGGGATAATACCGAAATCCATTACTTGCAAAACCATGTAGAGAGCAAGAGACTTAAAAGGAGACAACAGATTCTTTTTGCGTGGATGCAGTCGTGAGGTAAGTTTTCAAAGCCTTGACCTGCAGATTAATTTCCACCATCTCCATTAAGCTTAATGAAAATCACGTGTGTGTTTCAGTATTTCTTAGCACGCTTCTCCCTTGCCTCTTTGCAGCTCCTCCCTGGGACCTTGCGTAACTCCCTTGATCAAACCTCCAAGACCTCTCCCGTGAAATGTGGCTTCTGATCTGATCAAAGCTGGTGCAGGTAATGGAGTGAAGAGGAGTGCGGCCCTTTTAGTCATCTCCACATCCAGTTTTCATTACAAAGCAACACTGGTCTGAGCACTAAGCTGTTCAGGAAAGTAATAGTGTGGCTTATTTAGCAGCCAACTTTTGTTGGCTTTGGAATCCTCACTGTTTCTCAGGGTCGGTGTGGTTGCATGGATGTACATCATTTATGTTTCCATTGTAATTTTTTGTCGTTTTACAATAAGGGAAATCTGTAGGAGCAAGCCCCTTGTTTAAACTCGGGCAAATCCGACAGTCTTGCCCAAAAGATAGTCCTGTCTGTTGCTTTCTCCCTTGTTACTGTGAAAGTACCTGTTCTCCTATAAAATAGGTAAGATTTCAGCTGGGAAATTCCCATACAAATCTCATCCTGTTATGTTGCATCTAACTTGTTATCAGAGCATCTCTGAACAGCTTTGCCAGTTAGCCAGAGATGTGTCACTGACAGCAAGGAACAAAATGCAGCTTTGACGCAGGGAAATGTTATAAACATGCTCGATCAGATCAGCATCAGCGGTGAATCAGCCTACCCCTGTTGGGCCCAGAGACTACACATGAACTAAACTTGCTGCTTTTACTTGTAACTATCCCTAGAAGGGATTAAGTTTTTAAGATCTGGCTACATGCATTTCAGATATTAATATGTTCTTTTGGTTCTGTGCCTGAATAAGATTTAGAGCAATTTCGAGAGCAGCTGGACGCTAAAGCTTTAGGAGATCCAGCGTCAAAGCAGGGCTCGTAGAAACCAACATCCTGTCAGCAAATCCTAATGTTCTATATTTAACCTACTATTATAATTATGTTCTGTTATTTTTGTCTACCTTCAACTCGAAAGTTTGGTTTCTGTAAGATTGCAGAACAAGGCAAGCTCAGTTAAGGCTATACGATTTATCTCACTGCTTTCTTTTTAGCTCACTGTTGATCTGATGGCAGCTGAAAGGACAAATGAGAAAGGTAGGTATTATGTTTCAAGGGGAGAGTTATAAAAGTCTAAACTGCATCCAAAGTATATTTTACTCCTAATAATGAGAACTGGATGAACAGTGTTTAAAAAAATATGAACCTGCCCCAACTACATTGGTTCAGAACTAACTGATCTAGTGCAGTTTTCCAAAGAATAATTGATATTATATAATCATAACTGGCAGTTTATGTCATGGAAGGGACACTTGACACTTTCCTGCTAACCAGTTTAACATCATCAATTAAAACATCGCTTGTGTAATGACATTTTAGTAACCAGTTTAATACCATAAATTATGACATCACCTTCTTTTATGGCATCAGGGTTGAATAAAAGGTTTTCTTTAGAAAAGAGAAAAAGGAAAAAAAAAGGAGGAAACCTTGACATCGCCTCTCATTTTGTCCTTATAAAAGGTACGTGTATTCTAGCCCTCTGGTCGCTGCCCGCATTAGGTAGGATCTGAAAGCTGAAAAGCTACGAACAAGGGTGAAATAAACAATTTAAAAGATTGTGCTTCAGGTTAGCACAGACAAGCTCCCAGTAGACAGTAGTGTCCTTTGCATAATACCAATGGAAATCATCCAGAAATGGAGAAGAAAGTATGGGCATGCTCATGGAACCCGATGAACTCAATTATAGTGCGGTAATATTTACCGAGATGTGGTGTGAAAGTTCAAGATTGCGTCATTACCCTCCAGTTGGTGTTCTTTTTCTTCATGGCCAGTGGCTTTAAAGTAATCCTTTATATCTTACTCTTCACTGAATGGTCAAATTTGGGTGTTGGAGTCCGGTATTCTACATCTCAGACTCTTGCAGGCACTGGATTTTATGATGATTGCTGGTGATTTGAGTCCTGAGCTGGCAAATGGCTCCATTTATTTGTATCTATTTAGCCTCATGGAAGCAGACAGTAGCCAGACACAAGTTCAGAGGATTCTCAGTTAAACAAAGGTCTCTATGAATGTGTGTCTTTGTAGGATTAACTGCAAGGAGTCAGATATTTTAAGTATATTGTGTGTTTTCAGGGCTGGCTTTCTAAAGGCACATAGCATCAACTTCCCTCTCTTCCTACCCAGGTCAATGAAAGTGTTATCAGTGACCTCAGCCACAAACAGAACAAGTCACAATCAAGCATTTTCAAAATTTTTCCTGCAATTTTTTGTCTTGAAACCGACCCATTACCATATTAAGTTGTGCTGAACTCCACTGGGACCCTACCCTGAGATAACGTCCAGTGTGTCTTCTAGAGCTTATGCAGAAACTTAACCTTGTACATGCAGATGATCCCTGTGAATTCATGTGTTTTTCCCATGGCTTGCCTTCACGTCCTTGGTTTCCAAAGTGGGGAAAGAATCCTAGATAGGAACTCAAATTCACGTTCTAAAACTGAACAACTGTTGGATATTGACTGGGGCATAAGCATTTCCCTGAATAATCCAGAATAATTTCCCTTGCTAATTCCCAGACTGTAAATCAAGGATATGACAAATGGGTGCTGCAACTGTTCTGTTCTTGATCAGGTGGCTGGTGTTCAAGAGATGCCCAAATTCTGCAAGAAGGTGATAAGTTGGTAAGTATGACAACACTTCTTAAATTACAGACAAAATTTTAAGCAAATCTATGTAAATTGTCAGTGCATATCTTAGTGGTCTCCCGAGGATGCCATGATTTACCTTCTCTCTTTTCTCAACATTTTTCCAAAAGTTTTTTTCCCCCATGAATATTTATGTCGATGCCTCATTTGCTGACTGAATTTCCACTCTGCTGGAATTATGCTTCCCCATAGTGCACCCAGGAAAGGTGAGCCGTTAGAGGTGAGAAAAAGAGATTCCATGACCTTTAGGAAATAGCAAGTGGCACTAGATAAAACCTATTCTGTGAGGGGTTACTTATGGATTGGTTGGACATAATTACCAAAAAATTATTATCTCTCTGAAACAATTAACTTCTGGTAGATCAGAGTCCAAATCTCCAGAAGGTCTGAACTTTTGCAAATTGGCTTTGCCCATTGCCACTCTTAGGCAATGAGTAATTCTTAACATAGGCATGAGTGATAGATACCACATATTTCTAGTTATGAGTATGGACTTATTTACAGCTGGCATTTTTTTTAAAGTGAGTTGTAAATGTTAAGGTGTTAGACTCAATGCTTATGAATGTGTTTCCTTGGTGATAAAGCTTTCACTAAGCATGTTATCTATCTGTGCTATCTTATATGCAGACAAGAGATGATTCACACTGTATGTTATAGGTCTTGTGCTTTAAAATTGAATCCTCTATTGACTTATGGCTGAGAAACATAGAAATCAAATCCACAGCTGGTTCTTCTTAAAAGTGAAGTTTTGGCAAAGCAAGGAAGGCTTTAATGCATTACGAAACTGTGCATTTTTTAAAGTTGTTTCACTTCCTATTTTCTCTCTACAAAACTCCCTGAAGTTAGGAGTGCTCTTGTGTTTCATCTTGCAGTTTCAGCAGAACATAGCTTTGATTTTGCATGCCCTGCTACTGCCTATTAAATGCAAAGAAGATGTTAGTTCATGGGGGTACACAGATTAAATAAGCAAATACATAGAATGAAATCTTTCTGGCACAAAGCAGCAATTTATCTAATGATGAAGCAGTTGTGGTTGGAAATCTCTTCCGTGGAGGAATATAAATGGCTTTGAAAGAGGTGAGGTGGGGCAGAAAGACTGAGCAAAACCCTCCTTGTACTGACAAACCGTGTCGCGTTAGAGTGAGAAGTGCTGGCCCGGTTGAGGTCAATGGGAGCTTTACCATTCTTTCCACTTAACCTTCCTTTGTAAGTAAAACAAGGGAGAGTTGGCCTGTTGGATGGTTGTGAGTAGTCACCTAGTGCATCTCTGCTTTACTCTGGCCTCCTGTAAAAGGATGCTCTTGCTTTTCATCAGCCCCAGCACTCTAGAGCTGACAAGGCTTATAACACACAAGAACAGGTAGGTGCCAGAGATGCAGAGTGAAAGGAGGCCTGCTGCCAGTGAGATGCTGCTGATCACAAAAAGCCATCATCCCACCAGACGTCACACGGTAGGGTTCGAGAACTGTAAATGGCATAGGGTTATGTGCATTAATTGCATCGTAAAGTAGAGGGGCCCCAAAGGAGGTCTGGTCTCAGCTGTGCTATGACTGGGACAAACAATTAATGAGAGATCTTACAATCTCATTAGGCAGAACACAAGTAGAGAGTATTAATCTCCCATTCTCTTGTGTTTGAGACTTGAGTTTAAATAGGCCCATCGTTTACACAAACAGTCTATAGAGTGGAGTGGACCCGACTATTCCCGAGTCCGACTCCCAGGTTCAGGGACTGGCTTTTCTTTCCTTCCTGTTTACACTAGCATGATCTCTGCAACCCCCTTTATTGTGCAGAAGTCATCAAAGATGTTTAGATTTGCTTTTTGTCTCTAATTTCAACTTTTGTTTCTATGGTTTATGTTTTTGACGGCTGCGGTGTCATACAGTAAACTGCAAACTGTTCTGTTCCCAATGATCTTCTCATAATTTTTTAAGTAACTCACTACTGTCTCTGCACGTGCAAAACTGTCCTGCGCCTTTTTTTGAGAATGTTGTTTTGGGGGCTTCAGATACAGTAAAAGTAAATCAAGAACCAGGTCAAGTGGCATTGCATTTCTGAAGCACAGTAGAGAGAGAGACTTTCTGACCCTGCAGGTTGTAAAACCTCTTGTTGGCCATTTAAGAGAAATGAGCCAGATGTTGACCCCTTTGCTACCCATTTAGCAAGTTGTAGCAACTCTGTGGAAAAACAAGTTCTCTGGTATGTGTTCAGGGGGGGGGGGGGGGGGGGGGGGGGGGGGGGGGGGGGGGGGGGGGGGGGGGGGGGGGGG
>JAVJGI010000062.1:88936523-88985426 GCA_035590275.1 Ibycter americanus
CAGGCTTTCTGGCATCCCTAGATAAACTCTTGTGTCATTTACAACAAGCTGGCATTGGCTCTGGAGAAAACGTAGAGATGGAACGTAGGGCTACCACACCACAGGCCAGCCCCATAGTAACCCACGTGGAGACCACCAAGTTTACAGGCTGTAGGAATGGCTTTATGTGCTCTCTACCTCATGGGCGTAAGTCACGTAGGACTGAGTCTGTGAGTCTCTGACCTGGAGAAACCTATTCATTGCTGGATAGGCATGGGTGTAAATGTAAGGGTCCTTCATGTCAGCCTCCAAGTGGACTAACACCCTGCAGATGGCTCTGGTTAGAGGCCAGAAGAAAGGGAGAAGGTGCAGTGCCTCCTAGAGCCTGTATTGCTGCTTTTGGATTTGCTGCCATTATTGACTTGGCTTTGGAACAGCTGGAGCTGTTGCCTAGATCCTGATTTTGTCACTGGGTTATCTTTTCTTATACTGTTTTGTCCCAATTTGTCTTTGGAAATGTCCAAAAATGGAAGAGGCACCACTTTGTCAGTAGTGCAGGGGACAGAGAGTTTGTCTCCTTCGCTCTTGGTTGGCCTGAAATTCCCCTTAATTAGTGTTATCATTAGATTCTCACTCATATTGCCCACTCTGTCTATTCTACTTGAATATACTGCCTCCAAACATAATAAATCTGAAAAAATGTGCCTGTTATTTTTCTTTCTAAATCAAGTCCAGAAAAAATGAACCAGCAGTATAGTTCCGCTATAGTAACTGCTGATTTTTCTGTTTAATTTCCCCCCCTCCACCACCTTCTTTCCTCTTTCCCTTTGTTTTTCTCCATATCTCCAGGATACATAAACTGCCTGTCACTCTCACAGCTCTGCTCAGCTATGCAGCTGCCTGTCAAGGAATACAGGGTAAAATTCCTACCATTACCCATTCCTTACACTCAGACAAGTGTTAGGCCAAGATCCACAAATGTGATTTGCTTGCCTAGATTTTATTCATTCCATGAAGAAGTTTGCAATTTAACAGGAAACAACACAAAGCAAACAAGCTACCCTCTAACTTAGGAAATTCCTTTAGAACGGCTCTACTGGGAAACTCCTGCATTGGAACAATCAAATACAAGGATATTTGGAAAAATTTGGTTTCACCTAAACTTTGGCTGGATAATACATTTCCTAGAGAGCAGTTTCCTTTGTGAAAACTGGAAGTGGAGTGAGATGAAAATGAGTATTTCTCCTATCCCATCCTTGCCCTAGGTATATTACTGAATAACGCTACTAATAGAAAAGGAGAAAAGGACTTTGTAGGTTCCTGAAAGCTCTTCAAGATGGACCCTTGTGTGAGCCTGAAGTCTGAAGAAGGCAGGTTGCATGTCTTTTTGCTTTGCCACATTTGAAGAAGTGCGGGAACTAAAACATACATTATTGTGAGTATTTACTGTCAATTTTGTCAATATTCTGATATTTATCCTCAATTACAAAACTGGCGCATTTTTCAGGTAACATGTATTTTCATTAGTGTTGTTTCCTTCCTCCAGGTTGAAGCATTTTAGGAAAAGTTATGGATCTGACAAACAAAGCAGTAACTAAAATCAAACCAGGTAACGTTTGCTTTTCTAGCAGTATGCTTTCATAGTCACTGTTGACATTTTTAGTTTTCTGGCAATGGAGCTGTTTAGTAAGTCCCTTTAAATTCTTGCCCATCCAGAGCCAAAGTCATCTCCCAAGCAAATTCCAATGGCAATGTGGTACATCACACCTGATTATGAGCTAGGGATTATGAACTAGTTATATTTAAGACTGTAATTTGTTTTTTTAAAGTTCTTCTATGTCATTCCCCATTTTTCGGTCTCCCTACGAATATCTTTTAAGACCACGTGAAATCCCAGCAGACCCCAGAGGACAGAGGTATTTGCACAGGTGTTGCAAATACCCAGCCATTCCACTAACCCGTAGCTTTGCAGGGAGCATCGAGAACATCAGCTTTGATTTTAAAGTATGCTGTTGCTCCAGCACTGCTGGGGGGGTAAACAAATGAACGTTGTGTCATTTTTTATGAATATCCATTGGACTTGCATGGATTCTCCTTAGCTGATGTATCAAGCCTTCACTAACTGCAAGACAGATAAGCTAATAGGTACATTAGTTAAACCAAGTTGAGCTTAAGTGTCTTAGATAATAAAGCTTTGCATAAATTCTAATTCAAGCAATTTCAGCAAAAAGCATAACAAGTAGCCAATCTGGGATAAAAATGTTTTTATTTCAGTACCTTGTTCTTCATAACATCCTTCACAGACACTATAACATTATTTTAGTCTTTAGAAAAATATCTAACAACATGATTGTCTCACACCAGGCATAATCCCAGTGGAAATTAAAATTGCATGCATTTTCTCATCACTCTTTATTTAACAACTGGGAGAGTGTTAATATTTGAAACTCAGCAAGAAAATTGTCTTGAAACACAGAGATTCCTTTGGGGTAATTTCATTTTTGTTTTGTGTGAACTTTAGCTGAGCAATTTTTTTACAGCAATGTGGATCTGTGGATTGTATGATGGTTAACAGGGCTTTCTGTATGTGCTTCTCACCTAACATCCAAGGAAAAATAGCAAAGAACATTCTAATAAAATCATTTGAGTCAGCTAGCCTTAGTAATGAAGATGCCCTGTTGTAGTTTTTTTAACAGTTTCTTTTAAACCCACATCACTGGGTTTAAAAGTGAACCTGAAAGCCACTGTATTCCTGCATGAAAGGCAATACGGTTGTGACACTTCTTCAATTTTCACAACAATAACATCAGACAAAAGAGGGTGAAAGAATAAACAGAACTCTGCTATGAATATTCAATGCCAGGAAAAAATGACCGCAGGAAAACCACTTTAGAGTCTAATAGCAACTAAAATTACAGCATCTTATCCAGAGCTGCATTTGATGAAAAGAACAAAAGTTGGTTCTAAGAAGAGAGAACATCAGAGAAAAATATACAGAGACCTCTGCTTTGTTTACATGGAGTGTCTTTGAAAAGCTTTTGCACTATTTACTTCCCCAGCTCACCCTAGGGTAAGACAGCAGGGTAGGCTGGGCTGGGACAGAAAATAGCATTTTTGCATTGCTAACAAAAAATGGGGTGCTATCCCTGCTGTAAAGTCACTAAGAAGGGGATTTTGTTATAACTCCTAAGTATATGCTTGGCCCCAGTGCAAGTCAGTTAGCATTTTTCTTGGTGCTTTTGAGGACACTAGTTTTATTTTTTTTATATTTTTTTTTTTTCTGTAAGTGAGAGGACATCTGGCATGCCCAAGAAATCTAGCATTGATGGGACTTGGTAATGTAGTTTGCTTGACTCAGAGCAGCAGTATCCTGAAACTGATGGCTCATCTACAAAATGAGCTGGTTGTTTCCCTTCAGCAACTAAAGGACACATGCTTGCAATGCAAAATAACATGACAACAGGCTCTTGCAAGTGGCCATAGAGAAGTGACAGTGGATTTAGTAGGAGTGATTTTATCAGCTGATTTCCATTAGAACCTTTTTCTTTTTGCCTGTAATCTCCCCTCAGGAGATAGGCTTGCCAGCAAGGCACCATGGCTATCACATAGTGGCTTCCTATATTCGTTATAGCTCAGGTCTCTTCTGCAGACTGAAGATTCAGCTGTCAGTAAGCGCCTTTCAGAAACCCTCCACTCGCATCCAGAGAACGTGGTTATTGCACTGCCTTGCATTGGGTGTCGTCGCTTATATTCATGTGTTCAACAGAGTGACGTCAATGCCGCTGTCATGTTGCTTGCACTCTTGATGTTTCCATCATTTCTCAGCATTTATAAGACTGAGTGAGACCTGCCACTCCCTGTCAGGAATTTGGGGCTCTTCCCTCCGGTGTTTCTAGAACACCAGTGTGCAAGGCCTCCCTTCATGCAGAACTTCCCACTGGAGCTGATATTGGTGCCACCACGTTCAAACCCAATTTGCTTGCCAGCTGGGAGGGTTGCACACTGAAATACATGCTCAGGTAGGTATTTATTTGGATTTCACTCTTACTGTAATATTTTAATCCTTTTCTGTGAACTTTAATCACATCTTTTTCTCCCATTAAATGTCTCACAGGAATTTTGTTTACTGGTTCTTCAGCTAACAAAGGAATACCTCAGGCCTCCAAGCTGTTTCAGAAAACAGGCATCAGATCTACCCCTCCAGGGCAGCATCAGCAAGACCAAACGGAGAAAGAGCTTTGGGTGCTCTTCTTCACATTAGTCCTCTGCAGGGATCCAAGTGAGTATTTGCCAGGCCAGAACATTCATTATCAGACTCCATTTCACTGGCACAGTCTGTACCGGTGGATAAGTCTGTAAGAGAAATCATGGAAGATGTTTATTCTTGGACAGATCTGCCACTCACGCACAGCGTAAGGCCTCAGGAACCGTAATAGCATGGTCCAAACGGGCTTCAGATACTTGTGGAGTGTGGGTAGCCAACAGCAATTCAGTGTTGAAGGGAGTCCGCTGCAAGTGTTGTGCCAAAGCTTTTCACCAGAACGTCAGATCACTATCAGAACCCCTAAAAAACCTGAAGGTCGTGGTTCTGCTGTTTTTATTTTTCTCTTCAGCTAAGCTGCATGCTAAGAATTCAGTAGCCCGGTAGAAGATGGAAAGACCATGTTTGTGAAAAAAGAAGGCAATGGGTAGACTCAGGGTAGGTTCTGACTGCCCTTGCAATCTTTATGCCAAGAACAGGGGCACTAAGGTGGTATCAGTTACCTGTGTGCGAGCCAAGAGCATCAGGGGGGCCACTTTAAGCCAGTTAGCGTCAAAGGTGTCTGTCAGGTCTCATACGGTTCAGCCCACACGATCACATTTGCAAGATGAGCCTTTGGAGAAAAGTGACTGCTGCTTTCTGCCCAGGCAACAGGCTGTCCTAAGCCAGGGGCTGATTTTGCATTCTGAACCGTGGAAATCGAGTTTAGGTTGGTTGAGGCCAGGGTTATCTTTGTGCTGTTTGCGCAGAGCCTAGCACAGCAAACAGTAGCCTGCGATCTGGTTCTTATGTGCCACAGTGCTGTGGAAGGCCAGATATCCATGTCAAAAATTAACTTTATTTCCCACTGAAAAGCCCTGTCATCGCCTTGTCTGTGCTCAGGCAGTGAGAAAATTTTGTTTTGTGTCAGTCATGGGTGACTCTTAGGAGTGTACACAACTCTCACCAGATCATTCACTGAGGCTGCCAGTTATTTCTGTTTGCAGACCACCTTACTTACCCTTTTAAATATCGCACCTCTCGTTATCACAATCTTTCAACCCTATCAAAGTCATCGTGATTTATTTCCTAGAGTCTGTTTCTCCTGTATTAGCATGACTGATACAAGTATATTGAAGAATTTCACTGTTATGTTCCAGCCTGAATATCAGTATTTGAGGAACAAACGGGTCAGCTTACTGATGGAAGTTGTTTGTGCGCAGAAGGCATTTTATTTCTTCTTCTCTTTGGTATTTTAACAAGGGCAATCAACTTAATTCCACATTCTCTTGTGAGATTTTGCCTTCTGGGTAAAGAACATCCTTTACCTCCCCTTCTCCCCCTTTTCCCAAACAATCTTCTGCTGTGCTGAGAAGATGGAATGTATAGGTGATATCCCTTTCAGAAAATATATCCATCATATATCACAAGTATTGTCATTATGATGTATTAATGTAATGCATCATCAGAGAGCTGTCAGGGTGAAGATTTATTACTCTAAAATAAGTTATGGTGAGACACTGGGGAATGGGTTGACAGAATTTTTGTTTATTTTTCTAAATTAAGGACTTTTAAAGTAAGTTTAAAAATCTCTTACCTTCATGAAGTAGTAGGGGTCGGAGGGTCACAGAAGAGAGGACTTGAATCAAAAACACCAGAAGGACTCAGGAGGCCTCATAGAATAAGAATGTAATATTTTTTCCCCCAGGTAGTTTCCAGTGAAGTTTAAGTTTCCAGCTTGGATGAGAGCTACAGTGGGCAGTCAAAGTCATTTTAATCAACCTGAACTGGACTTTATTTTTTCTCCTTTAAAGGAAAATGGAATCACAAAAACATGAAGACTTGGGCTCAAAAAGGTAAACAGGGCTAAAAATGGTCTAAAAATACTTGCACTTCCGTATAAATGGCTATTCCCTTTTCCAACTGTGTCCAGTGGCCTTATCACAAACCTGATACAAATGCACTGAAATCAGTGAGAGCTTTTCAGCAGGTTTACACAGACTTTGGATCAAGCCCCTTCCCTGCATCATGTGGTGAAGCCATGAAACTTGGCACATTTATAGCATTGTAACATAAAGCCATCTGTGTACAAGTACAAACTTTTCCTTATTGCCAAAGTGCTTAATGTAATTACAATCAGGCTTGCTTCCCCTCTGCTCAGTTCATCCATATGCTGAGATGGATGAAAACTTGCACTGGTAAAGAATCCCACAGCATCTGAGTTTGCGTGCTGCGTACAGCAGCGTACATTGCTAACCTTGTAAATCTTAGTCACTTTTGCATTTTAGGGAACACACATAAGGTTACAGACTGTCTTATGGGGAAAGTGGTAACAGAAAGATGCCAGAAAGTTCAGCCTGGATTCTTTTCTTGCTAACTACACAAGACACCTGACTTGGGAGCTCAGTTGCCCTCGCTTCCCTGTATAGTCGATGACGAGTCACAAAATTTGGATCCCTAAGATGGGAATTGCCTTCAGGAGGTGACTTTTACTCTTCGCTGGCTAGGAAGTGAATGCAGAGCTCCTGCTCACCTTGTTCACTGCCTAAAGAAGGTTGTATTAATCCTGAGCGTCGATTCCCCAGGGTGCCCTGTCCGTAAGCAGCTGCAAAGTAGTTGTTTCATCTTACGATTCACTCTTTATGTTGACTTCAACTGTTTCCAAATACGATGTTATCCCATGGCATTTATTGTGTCCTTGCATTTCTTATATCATGGTATTTGCGTGCAGTTTCTCTAATACTGCATGCAACACTGGTCAGCGTAAGTTAAATACCAAGGTTGCTTATAGGTTAATGAATGCACTGTGCTTGCTGCTGACTGACGTAATTACTGATAGGTGGGACACTGAACTTGACCCTGCAGCCCATAGACATGTGCTTGACTTTATCAGTGGGGATGGTATATTCAAAAGGAATATTAACATTAAAAAGAAACATATGCAGTGGATGCATTTGCAGGCACAGGGAATAAGTTTTCAGGAAAAAAAAAAATTGCTGAAGGCAAAAGGCGGTTATGCCAGGAAAGCCTACAAATTTTCTCTTCCTGAAGGAAAATAATGATAAGCTGCTTAATTTTGGCCAATTTTAGGAAGGCAGTTTAATTCCCTAAAATGTAGGTGGGAAATGAATGCCAAAGTTATGCAGATTACCTCTACCCAAAGTCCTTCATAAATGCTGCTGCTATCAGTATAGGAAAAGCCTGTCCTCCTCCATAAACTTCGGAATGGTTTAATCATGTATGGTGACACAGATACATTGGCTCAGGCCGAATTTATTGAGATTGCACTTCGCAGGTGCCAGATAATCTGTTTCTGCACGTACCAAAAGCTTTAGTGGATCTCCATTAGGATGTGTAGATACATACTTATGCTTAAAAATGTACTACTGTCTACGGACAGTATATATTCATCTCTAATACAGCAGGGATTTACTTTTCTAAACTGAGATGTAAGAAGGGCACGATTTTTTTTTAAATTGTTTTAACCAGTAAAAACTTTTCTTAGCATGTATGACTCATGGTCAACTAATCTGCTTAATGGGAGAAGGTGGACCTGGTCCTCATGTAGTGTCAGGGGGGTGAGCTTGTAGGATCACCTAATGAGTCATGGTAAGTGGGGGAAGATTTGTGTTGGGATCTGTAGTCTGCTGACAATACTTTTTCTTTCCTGATTTTGTGATGCCAAAAGAAAGGACTTCTGACCCATGCTGCAAGTGTTAAGGGGCAAACAAGTCTCTCATTTGAAGGTTTCTATGGGAGGTTGTCACACGTGCTACAAATCAGAAGTTTGAGTGTTTGTGTTGCCTGGAGGTTGGAGTTATAAGGGGTTTGCCCAAACTCCTGTCTCTGTGAGCGGGGTTTCACTCAGATTTAGTGTCTGCAGCAGTTGCTGCTCAGATCACCAGTTAACACGATCTTAGGTCAGTAAGTTTTAAAGGAGGTAAAACATCTTGGAGAGACCATATGAAATCTATCATGGCAAACCACTGATAACTCCACATCTTATTAGCTTCAATTAAGTATTTCCATGGGGAACTGTGGAACTGTTTAAAGTCATGATGACACATACACACACTTTGTTCCATCCAAAGAAATAATCTGTTTTCCAGATTTCCAAATAGCCAAGCTATTTTGTTATTGTTTTTTTTCTTTTCCTCCTTTTAAAAGAAATAATTTATAAGAATTTATCTTGGGCTTGCTACAGATTTAGAAGGAGAAAAAAGGTTTCTTCTGTCCGACTTTTAAATTATATGCATGACCAAAGATAAATATGTTTTTTATTTATAACTGTGGATAGATGCCAAACAAAGCCTTTCATATGACGCACCGCTGTTGTAGTAGAGAAGTACTTAAAACAGTTCCAGTCAAGTTAGGCCCCAAGACTTTTCATGCAACTTCATGCAAAATGGTTAAGACCTTTCGGGTTTTTTGTTGGTTTTTTTTTTTTTCCTTTGCTTTTGAACATCTTCAAAGGTTACAAGTGCGACATGCTCAGAGGATGCCAGGCTTCTTCCTGTCAAGCTGAGATGGTCTGAAAACCACATTGAAACATGGGAAACTGCGGCTACCCCAGATTGCAGATGAGGGGTTTCTTTGCAGGCTGTAGATCTTTCCTGCCCCCCGCCATGTGGTTGGTAACAGTTGGATGAAGGTTATGGATGGAAGCTGGCAAAGCAAAGGATTGGTGTGCTGTTAGGGGACTGGGATGAATGGACTTTGACAATACTGCTGAATAGGAATACTTGTGGAGCTAATGCAAACAATTTGTAATTGTCAGAGCTGAAAAGGAAAAACATGATTATAACCTGTGCCTAGGATCAGCTTATGTCAGCTTTAAATGATTTAAAAGTCTAGTGTCTGGAGCTGCATCTTACTTGCCTGTAAGACTCCTTAAAGAAGACTTACATAACCGTATAAGCATGTCTGTCTCTTCTTGTGTATTTACTGTGAAAAGTAACCCTTTGTCTAGCTGACAGGAGACAGGTTTTTAGGACAGATGTGAAACAAAGCCTTCTAGATAAATCAGAAAATAAGGAATTTCTGGGTTTAAATAGAATGAGACAACTGCCTGGTAACAGTAACTCCTTTAGAAAGTACTGGTTGTCCTTGTTTTATGCGAGGAGAGGCTCTGAATAGGTGGGTGCTAATGTACCCCGGTCACCTGGTGGCTTTGTGCTGTGCCAGGCTTGGAAACTGTTCCTGCGTGGATGTGAAGAAAGTCTGTAAAGCATGCAAACTTCCCTGGGAGAAGGGAAGGAGCATAAGAAAGCATCCTCTGTTACCTAGAGCCTACCATCATTACGCCTGACCCTAGCTCATTATCCCTTGGTGTCTGCAGCAGACGCTGACCTTTGATGACACTGCACAACAGAAAGCAATGGAGATGCCTGCCTTTTCCTGTGGCTCCCAAATGCCAGACGTGGTAGCTTCTTCCCCCACACTGTGTCCAGCCTTCCTTTACTCAAATACATGTACAAAAGTCAAAATGCTACTAAATACTACTAAGCAACACTGCTAGGGCACTAGGTTACATTTCTAATTTTGCTAGAAGTGCGTCTGTCTTCCCATCACCTAGGAGTCCAGAGTAGGCTGGAAGCAACTAATTTACCACGTAATAAGATAGGCTTCTGTTGACATAAATCAAGGGCAAAACTATTAAGTCATTAGGGCTAATGTTGTAACATTCTGATACAAAGGCACGGCCTGGGCCTTTCAGATGTACATCTGACCTTTGAGGATTAAGTTTCTTCGCAGCTTATTTTTGGTACTCAAGGTCTCTGGTGTTTTTTTTTCCTTTTGCTTCATGTGCATTGAGCTTTGGCTCTGGGCTGGGAACAGCTTGCACAGCAGCTTCTGCAGTCCTGGTTCGTCCCAGTTTTATCGGAGGAAGAAAGGAGAGAAAAGATGTCACATTCTTAATCCTGCAATACTAAGAGTACCTCACGTATTCCTTTGCTTAGCACTGCCCATGTTGCAGCTTGGACCAAGGGGTGGCTGGTAGAAAGGAGTCGGGGAAATAAAAGGTGGCTCTCAGTGTTCTTCCACAAAGTAGAGGAAGTGAGGATTGCTTAAACCAATCTATCTAGAAATCTCTCTATCTATCTGTCTGTAAATCTACCTACCTACCTATCTATCTATAAATGTGTCTTGCTATGGCCCTGTGATATTTTGGGAAAGTCACTTTTCTCAAATCTAATGCTTTTGCCTATAACCAGATGGTTGTTTCAGCCATGGTACCCTCCAGCACTGCAGCAGGTCTGTGCTTGTTCCACATCCATTGTGTGGGCAAGGAAAGTGCAATGGGACTCCAAAATGTGCCTTGCTGTCAAACTTACTGTCTCTTGGTCTTGGTTTGCTTAACGACAAATTCATGGACTTGTTTAGCTCTGACATTTTGGCTTAATGCTTTTCCTTTCATGAGTCACTCTCTGAATTAAGGAGCCAAGCAATGTCCTCACTGGGACCTGTGCTGGGTTGTGCCTCCATTTGCCTTCGCTCTGCGGGCCAGCTGTCCTCCAGGTGAAACCAGCCTTACCACCGGTAAGCCTCGTGGCCTCCATATGTAACAACCCATTTTTCCTTTTCAACGTGCATGAAGAAATCAAATCAAAGGGCACCCCAACCTGTTGTGTAAGTCCTATGGCTGAAACTTCTGACCAAAATGCTTTAGAGCATATAGACAGGCTGAGATGTACATCAAAGCCTGAGTGACACTGTCAAAGCTACTCGCCGTAAGTCATTATTTAACAAGGAAGGCTCCTTTTATGTGATGCTTTTGATAGTTATATAGGAATGTATTCAGTAAAGTGGAGCGTTCAATGAAAAAAAAAATCTGAGAATGTTTTAAATTTCATTTGTGTGTTGTTTTTTAAACCTGTCTTTAGCTTGTCCTTTTAAAGGGTCCTCTCTCTCGAGGAAGAATTAGCAGACCATTCTTTAAAAAGGACATTTAAGCAGCAAGGCATCCAGTGAGTTTATGGCAATAAGTCGTGGAATGCTGTAGTTCGTTACTTTCTGGTTTATTTTATTTCTGCGTTCAGTGTTTCTTAAATGTGATGGTGATGTGGAAATGCTGTATTTCATGAATTTCTGTTTTATTTTATTTATTTTTGCATTCAGTGACTTTAAATGCAATGGTGATGGGGAAAGGGAAGTTGCAGTAAAAGAAGATTTTGCTCTTAAGACTGTACATGCCAAGGTAGGTCTGGAATGGATGCTCGTGGCTGAATTAATAAACTCTGACTGTGGAGGTTTCGAACATGAATTCTGACAGACCCTTCACTATGACAATACTAGTGGGAGTCACAATAATATCATCTGCTGCTGAACATCGCTAGTATGTGAGCACTGTTGTGCCAAAGGTTAATATGCCAGTTTTATTTCCTTCTCTCTACAGCTATAATTTAAACGAGTTGCACACATAAGTGATGTTATATGCATAGGGTTTTGCATTAAGTTTGCTATGTCAGATTTGTTTATAAAAATCATATTTTGAACCACTTGCCCAGGGGCTCCGTTCTGGGGAGCTGCAAGCTGATTTCTTTTAAAGAGGCGGTTTTCATTTTCCATGAACTTTCAATAGAGATTTTGGAGCTCTGAACAGGCAGCTCAGTCTTAAAATTAGCACTTGCACAGGTTTACAATTAGGTTTAATTACTTAGCAACAGAGAGTTTAATCTAGCTTTAGATGTGTGCCCCATGACCTTTTCCATACCTTACCGGGATTGGAAGGGCCCCCTGCCTCTCTTGGGGAAAATTGCTTCCCAACATTTTGGAGACCATTTACAATGTTTTTGTTCCTATGCTGCAACGTTAACGTTGCCCATAAACCTAATAGTCACACAGTAGTTAATAAGGGGCAGAAAGTTTTACAGTCGTTTCCGCAGTTGTTAAAATCCTGCTACTGTAATTTAGTTCCAGCCGCACAAAACCTATCAGTTGTGAAAAATAAGACGTTCTGTATTGGTGTATTCTTGGAAACCAGTGGAAGAGAGGACCTCTCCTGAGCATCTAGCTGAACGTAATGAACTTGGGGATTATTTAAATGGCTTGGCTTGTAATATAAACACTCCAGGGCTTGCCAGCAGTGTACCTTCAGGATTTGTGGCTTTTCTAAAAAAAGTCATTTGGGATGTTTTTTCAGAATCCATTGCAATTAGTGGCACTATGGAAAAGAATGATTTATCAAATTGCCTTTCAGTTGAAGGAAATAGAATCCATTAATGATGTTGCAAACATATTTTTACTCAGGTTCGGCAAGAATTATTTTCTAGCTGTCTTTCTATTATGTAAACCAAGAACGTTCCCAGGGTACCAGCTGAATCATCCTTTGTGCCATTGCAGACCTTTAGAACGGTTCTGGCCTTCTCCTGCTAGAAGAGATGCTGATATTTGTGATGGCACCAGTGGAAATGAGGTACTTCTCAAAGTTAGTAAGGTTCCTAGAATCAAACCTGAACTGAAATGGGCTCAGATATAATTAGGGATTGACTACTAGTACCTATTGGGTACACACTTACTCCAGTTCCTTTACCACATCAACAGGGAGCAGGAAAGGCTGGAGCTGGGGCAGGAGTGGTCATTGGAGGGAGTGGGAGACTGGAACAACTCTGAAAAGGAATAGCTCACAAATTTCTCTAAAACAGGCTTTTCCATTAATCAGCCACTGCTAATAGCTAAACAGTTACATTAAAAAAAAATAAAACTGCAAGCATCTTTAATTCAGACTATTTTTCTCAGAAGGTACCTGTTCTACTAGCACATGGAAAACTAGTATCCAGATTATTACACAGGAGTGCAGAGTGGTGAGGGAGAGGAATAAGCGAAAGCTTTTTTGTATCAAAATCAGAATACTGTGGACACCATGAGCTCTTAAGCACAACGATGCTGCGTGCTGTCCGAAAGGGCAGGGTTCTAATTGCTTGGCTACCATAACCATATTTCAGTGCTTAAGATGTCGTAATTTCCTTTAGATTTCATCTTCCGCCTGTGTTGCCTGGGATGGCAATAATATGTTCTGAGCTTTCTCCAGCATTTCTAAAATGCATTTTCCCACAGATTAACAGTGCATACTTTGCTGCTTACATCTGAACGTTGTTTTCCCCAGCATCCCTGAGAAGAGAATTATGGGCTATCTTGGATGAGCTTGGCACTACTGACACATTGGGTTGTGCATCCTCTGAAAACTGGTTGCGGTTGATGGAGTAGAAATCTGCGGGCTTGGTGTTGAATTTAGTGGGACTTTGGAATGCAGGCAACAGATAGTTTAACAATGATAGAAATGAAGGGTGTGTCGTCTCTGTGGTGGGCAGATACTTCAACAAGAAGTGTCTGTGAACAGGGACAGAGCTCCACACTGACTCCCCTGTGTGCTGTGCTGAAGTGTTCCCCAAATGCAGCACAACTACGCTGCTACCATGCTATAATAGAAGTCTAAAAAGGAAATGTAACTATTCACTCAGTAATATCTGACCCATTGCACAATTAGACTACTGGGTTCATTTTGAAGCACATATATGGGAGTACCCTTGTAATTATCTGTCTAAAAACACAGCACTGCCATTTCTGGGTTGGTTTTTGAAGAGTGGTTGCATAAAACTTTACCAAGATGCTTAATACACTGTGCCGTGCTCTTAGGCTGGTTCGTTACTGGGAAAATGAACTCAGCACTGCCGTGGTTGCGATGCCTTCCAGCTCTGGCACGCTCAGTGCTCTGTGTGTGATTCTGCACGACGTGCCTGAAATTCCCATAGCCGGCAGGCTTGGTGCTGGTGGAGTGGGAAGGAGGAGGAAGCAGAATCAGGTCCCTGTGCCTGCCCCTTCCACACAGCCTGGCTTCCTTGCTCCTCAGGGGTCTGCACACCTGGTCTGGTGCAAAACATTTTCTGCTTAACCACACGGGTAAACCACAACATCCTCCTTGTTGTCTTGAACAAGCTGTAAGGAGAGCAGAGGGGGATCTCCTTCCCTGAGATGCCCCTGGACACCTACAACTGCATACAACTCTTCAGTCTAGGTTTGCCCCAGAGGTACAGGCTGCTGCTCCCTGACAGGCTGCTCCTGTCAAGAAGTCAAGCACTGCTCTTGGAAAACAGACTTGTCTTCGTGCGGTAAGTTTGTTCTCCTAAATCTTGATCCCAAAACCACTGAAATCAACAGTTTTTAAGTCAATTTCCACTGATTTCCATGGTCTGGATATTAGATTTCACTGCCTTTTCAACCCTGGATCTCAGCAATTCCTGACCGCCTCACTCTGGCTCTTTTCTTCTCTACTGTGGGAAAAAAAGATGCTGTTTAACACGATGAGATCTAAATAACTGGGCACTGCGCATGGAAACTACAACTGTGTTGTTAGCCCATTTCACAAAGAAGGAAGCTGTATCTGAAATGATACCTCCAAACTGTGGCAAAGCCGAGAATAGAATCCAAGTTTCGTTCTGTAGGTTTCCTCGTACAAGGAAATACTTCAGCCTCATTTTCATTTGCAAATATTTCCAAACATCTTGCCTTATCCTTGGTCTCTCACAAACACAGCTGTGAACTGGAAATGCTTCATGTTCATTTTCCTATTGCATTACTTTTCTTTCGTTTTCTTTTCTTTTTTTTTTTTTTTTTATTGTTAGTTGCAGTCATTAACAGTTTGTAAAGAAATCAATTATGGGTAAAAATAGACTAATAGGTAATTGAGCTTTTTTATTCTCGTGCTGATCGAGGTAGAGTACTACAGAGAACGTGCATTGATATTTTCAAATGGAAATGAAGTATTTGTTTTCCAAAACTGAACCGACTTACAAACCTCAACACTCTTGACTTTGACTAAGGATTAGGCTCCTTAAGAAAGAGACTGAGACCTTTCTCGGATTTTCCATTACTGAGGAAGTGTCCTTGGTTCAGCAGCCAGCCGGGGAAGGCAGCTGGAGAGCTACATTGCGGGTGACACTTTGGAATCGTGGGTTTTCGGTATTTATCCAGCGCTGTATTTTCAGCTTGAAGGTACCAGTGTTTTTGTGTCACGCAATAAATTACAGGATGTTTACATGCAATTAGGTATGTGCCTATGGAAGAGAAGACACTGGGAAACAGGATTTTCCAGAGGCAGTAGGTAGTTCAGAGGCCCAGAGCCAGTGCAGTAGCTGTTGTCAGGGAGGACTGAGTGGCAGTTCTAATTACCAGTGTCTACACAGGTTTCTCATAGGAAGATACAAGCTGTCACGATCCCTTGCCAATCACATGAGAACTGACCTAGGGAGAACATCAGCTGAAGGTGAGTGTACATGTCCAATAAATTCAGTCCCCGCTGCATTAGCTTATTTTTAGGATTGTCCTGAAAAGACATTCAGCCTGTATCATAAAACCTTCAGCCGAGCAGAAAATATACAGAATGATGATGACTTTAAATTTGGGTTCATGCCCTCTGGGGCATGAATTCATAGTACTTCGGATATGATTTGATAATGTACTGAATGCTGAAGGAACACAGAATCTCTAGATGAGTTCATAAAGACAGAGCATTTATGCAATGGCAGTGCTCTCCTAATCAAGGGAAGCAAAAGAAATTGTATTCTTAATTTTACTGCAAATTTTATTCTTAATTTGCAACGAAACCATGCTTTCTGTATAAGATATTTCTCAGAAATAGGGCATTTAAAGTTAGCGCATAGATTTATGCATGCAACTGATGCGCCGTTCTCAGATTTTTCACCTCCTTCCATTGAATGTATTAGAGACTTGTTCACTAACATAGTTTAGACAATACATGTGTCACAAGCAATGGTGAATCAAAGAAAGAAAGCACCCAGAAAGGGAAGCTAACTAGACAGGTAGGCCCTCATCAGCATCACATTCTGTTCCATAGCTACAATAACAATAATTGAGTCAGACACATGGATTTTAAGTGCCTCTTAAAGAGGAAAGTTAGGGAGAGACACTGTGGAAAGAAAATTATATACTGAAATGTGGCATCTCAGTTTTACAGCTGCCAACCTTGTTCTGTCAGTAGCCACAGCTGTTGCCTTTTCTTCTAAACTTAGCAGGGGACGGGTGAAGCTGAAGGGGAGCAGTGCAGATGCTCCAGCTGATAAGGAGATGTGGGTCCAATCCCTCTGTGTAATCAAAGGCAACCATTTATTAGTTTTAATTCTTGAGAGAGAGGAGTTTTATTTGTGCAGACAGAAGCTGACACCAGGGAGATGGGTGCCTGCCTCATGCTGACGGATGGATGCGCTCTTGGGATGCTCCTCGGCAGCCCTTCTTGCACCAGTTAGGTTTTTTCCAGTTTTGCTGCTTTGCCACTTCTGTTTTGTCCATCTTGAGCAGCAGGCTTCCTCAGTGTCAGCTTTCCCAATGACTGAAGGAGAATATTTGTCGAAAAGAGGAGGAAATCGAGTCTCTGGATCTCCTGCCAATTGAATATGGTCTTTTAGCATGTGCTCCTCAACCCCAAAGTGAGACCTGGTGGATTTCAAATCTGGAATGATGAAAAGTACGGCTTCTTATGGTAGAACTTGATGTCACTGGTACCAGTTTTCAGTAACAGTCTTGCAATTCCTTCACTGAATTTGTGTGTGGGTTTTTTCTTTTTAAAGTGTCAGCTTTGGATGGTATGAGACTAAGTATGAATATTAACTTCTTTTTTTTTCCTGCCCTTGGGGTTGCAGAAGAAAATGTGAAGACATGACCCGACATTCAAAACAAAACGCAAAGACTGAAACAAATCATCCACCATTTGTGATTTTCAGCATCTTTTTTTTTTAAATGCAGTCTTACGCTTAAAAGCCAGTTCTCTGCTTTTTGATGTGCTGCCTTGGGATTTTTGAGTGCTTTGTCTTTCCGTGTGACAGTCACCTGCCAGTTACCTAAATGATTTGGGGAGGTGAACAAAATGCAGATGTAGATAATGGAGAAGACATGCATCCCCCTGAGTCACGTACTGGGAAATAATCTGGGCCTTGGCATAAGGGCATGAAGGGTGTTTATGGTGCAAAGGGCTGCTGAGGTAGCGTTGAAGGACTCTCTAAGATCACCACCTGGTGTGGTTTTCACCTGTAAGAAGTAGTCCCGGGGCAGAGTTACCTGCTGGATGTCTCTCAGCCCGGAGGGATGCTGTTGGCTCCTTCCGACACAGAAGCTGGGAGTGATTTAACGTGGGCTGTGGGTAATCAGGAGAGGAGTGGCACTATAACTTAGCTGACAGTATAGATATAGCCCGTACTTACCTTATGGGTGAGCTTCACTGGGGGATAAAATATTCTCTGCACCAAGCAGGATAATGCTCATTGATGCTGAACTGTTGTGTGAGCCACTGGCTGTGAAGGAAAGAAGGTCCTGAGGAAACAGAGGAAATGTGGATGTTTGTGTCATACGCAGAAAATTTGGCCTGGCCTGCATGCCAGATGATATCCTTCCATTTGATGGAGCTGAAGATGCTGAGAACAAGGCGAGAAGGAAGGGGACCATACCCCAGTTAGACCTAGGCACAGTATGTAGTTGAATGAAATAAAATATTTCTTGAAAAATGATTGATTAAGACTAGAGCTCATAACTCCTGCGGTAATTTTGTCACTTTTATCTTCAGGGTGGAGATCACTACATGCCAGGCTGCATTCCTTCATAGCATCTGAATCATTCTTATTGTCTCCACAAGCTGAAAATGAGAAACAGACTGGCAGGAAAGTTAAAATTTTCAAGGTGGAAAGAGCAGGGAATGGGCTGATTTTTTTTTCTTTTTTTCTTTTTTTTTTAGATTAAAAGTTCCTGTTGCATTTTTGCAGGCAATAATGCACTGGATTTGATGATTCCTGTTTTTAAAACAACACTAGGGTTTCCTATATTTTTAAGAGAAATAAGAGCACCTGAAAAAAGGGCTTGCTCCAGTGCCGTTTATATCCAGCATGACTTTCTGCGAGCTGCAGCACGGGGAAGAAATATTTCCAAGGCACCAGTGGTTGCCATATCCTGTATGCAAAAAGATTCCATAAATGTCTGAAAACAGATGGAATGCAACTTTGGAGGAATAAATGGATTTTTAATTTTCTGAACATTTTGGATTCCATCTGGTTGAAGTAACTAAGTGACCTAGTAGAATACTTTTACCTTTCTTGTATAATAGCTAGAAACACAGCTTGCACTGCTATTGAGTGACACATTCCCCATCAACACACAGGGTTTACTTGCTCATACATTTACTTTTACCTCTTTTGACTGCATGACAAGGGATACTTGATGCACCTTTTCCTGCATGTCAGATCTAAATGTTAGCCCTCTCTCAATTCATGATTTGGCCTTGCAGCTAGTAAGGCAGAGCTCTAAACCACCTGCTTAAGTCCACCTGACAGTAGTGGAAGCCTAAAGAGATAACGTACCTTAGAATTATTTTGGGGCTTTGGTTTTTTTTCTGCAAGCATTGTCATATTGAAAAGAAAAAGAAAAAAAAGAAAAAAAAAAACCACCAAACAATTTTCCATCTTGTTTGAAGGTGAAGAATAAGGAGGAGTAGAGGCTTTGTGTACAAGTACCAATAAGGCGGATTATTTCTGTTTACTGCTCTTTTTGTTACTGCCATTTAGAATGTTGTTAAACAAATAAGAGTAAATACATGTGTGTTTTTAAACAGGAAATGAGCATTTCTCTATGAATAGGAAATACAGGCAACTTGAACTCACAAGAAAGAAGTCATAAAGTATACTGCTCTATATAAAAAATGGGAGACCTAGGTTTATGGAAGAGACATGATTTTTGTGCCTGCCACAGTGAAAGCAAAAAACCAAATTTGTTCACCTTCTTTGTGAGAGAAAGTGGGTTTTTTTAATCATGAATATTAAGCCTGTATTTGCTAGTTGGACTATTTATGAAGCTGATTATTTGTGATTGCCATTCAGAAAGTTCTACTGAGGATAACTATTTCCATGCTGATAAGTTCATAAGCAACAGTTAGTAGGATATTGACAATGTGTTTGGTGTTAGTTTTCATACTTCTTGGCACTTTGGAACATTTCTCAGGGTTCTTGCTATGAATATGGATGAAACATTCCAAAGAATGGGGAATAGAAGCCCTTTTTTTTTTAATTTTTATTTTTTTTTATTTAAGGGACAGCAGTGAGAATGGTTTCCAGTTCTGGGAGCAAGTATATTTGCATTTCATTAAAAGCAATTGCATTTTAGGATCACCAGTTTCAGTCTAGCACAAAGCCTGATATCTTTGAAAGTTTTCACTTTTGCCTGACACATTAATGCTACGTAAAAAGTGTATTTGCTCAGTCCTTAATAGGACAAAATATAGCATTTCCACTGCAAATAACTTTTATATAACTCTCCGGTCACTGTAACCCCGTAATTCAAAGTAGACTTGTTTCTTCTCCCTGAAATTTGTGATTATGAACTTCTGACAGCTGGCAGGAACACAGGCTGCTGCTGCCAGCAAAACTCTGGATGCAGTGCAGTCGTGTTTTGAGTGTCTTTTGCTGGGATCCTGTAATAAGTTTGCCTTGTATGGCACTGAGACAATTTAATTCACTTTTGCATTATACACTTATATAATTGCATTACTGTCTCTGAAGCCTTTTTGCCCCCATAAATGATTAAAACTGTTGTTACACAAATTTGGACTTCGGAGATGTATTTAAAACTCCTTATACAGGAATACAGTGGCCGAAAGATTCACTGGCTGCAAGCATGAAGGATTTGCTGTTTTTTGATTTTCTGAGAGTTTAGGGTTTTGTAAAAGATAAGTCTGTACCCTACTAATAGTACTGATCACATGTTCTCTCATTTGTATAATTGAGAAAATTACCAATATAATGAAAACAGCTCCCTCTAAACAAGTTCTCTACCCACAGTTAATAAAATAGTATCTACCCTGCCCTGAGAGAGTTGGAATTTCTCTGCAAATGCTTTTAGTTAAACAAAGCATTTTGTGTACCTACAGTAAATGTGATATTTATTTTTTCATTATTCATGAAACAACTTTAATGTCACTGCTGATTTTCCTGGTAGGATGTTCAGCTCCAGCATACCGGAGCTCATGCTGAGTTGTAGCTGAAGATGTCATTCACAATAAACATGAGCTGCTGTGACAATACGATGGCAGAAGGTGAAGAATCTCTTTTCTTGTGCAAAGGCGTGCATGTGTCTCTCTCTCTGTGTGAGAGGGAGAGAAAGGGAGAGATTTGATTGTGTTTACAAGATTCATTCGCAGCACAGCAGGCAGTAGTCACATTGTAATATTCACCTTAACACAGATAATTTGATTTTCAACCTGGTTATCATGCATTTAGACATAACGATACATGAAAATATATGCTTTAGCAGTGCATTTTAAACAAGGTTGCACACTTTAAGTCGGAATATATTAGAGGTGAGCGTTGATTTTTGCAATTGCAGAAGTGCTGGGAAGCACCTTTCAGTGTTCAGCGTATGTTACAAAATCACTAAGAGGAGAGTGAATTCTAGTAGGTAAGTCTCAGGGACTGCTGCCGTTTCTGGGCTGAACTCAACAGGACGGGCTTACCCAAATTTGACATCTCTAAAGCTGAATGTTTTCACATTTGAGAGCCTCAGGTACTAATGGAATCCCCTTTCTGAGTTTCAGGTTGTCTCCTGACTGGAAAATGAAGAGTCAGAAAGTCCTGTGGCCTTTCTGCCCTTTACACTGAAAAGAAAATGAACTGCCTGGTCATAGGACGAATGTTGTCTTGGGTCACCATCAAGATCCTGACCTGCCTAACTGATGTGACACAGGGAAAGAGGTATGTTGATGCTCGTCAAGAGCAGAGCCTCATTACTGCATCCTGGAGCAGCCCAAGAGATAAGGGGATCTATCAGCAATTTAATTATGGTCGTAACACACTAGCCTTCATGCAAGACAAAAAGGAATCTGCTGTTTGCACTGTGAGATTTCAAGCTCAACTTCCAATCTAAAGAGTGTGGATGTGGTTGGGCATGATTTTGTGAATCACCTACAGCACATCTGCAACAAACAAAAGCAGGCGTAATTCTCCCGAAGTCGATAGAGTTGAGCCTGTTTATATGAACGGGGCGTTTGGCCCAAATCCAATTGAAGTCTCTGCAGTATCCACACTCTGAATCTGCAGAGGTTTTCTTAGAGTCATTAATATTGAGGCTGTACGTTACCCAAGGTAATTATCCATTACTACTTGAGCCTGGCCCAGGAATTATTCCACAACATGTTACGTCATTAGTATGATATAATGGAAGTAAACAGGCACGAACTAGAAACTAGGAAAATAAGGGTGCTAAAAGAGGAAGAGTGTGAAGAAAACAAAAACAGGCAGGTGAGGTCCCGTGGTGGTGTAAATCAGTATCACCCTCCGTGAGGCTCTGCCAGTTTACACCCTGTGATGCTCTGGCCCATGATTATTAGGAAAGTATGTTGTTGATATGCTCTATAATGGCTTCCATTACCAGCCCATGCTAAAAGCAGCAGCTGGTGAAAGTTATGTTTATGTTCCACAGATGGATCGGCAACAGCAGACACATAGCTCTGTGTCTGGTAAACAGGTGTTTGACTTTATATTTGCTAGCTAGCCAAAAGAAGTCAGATTCTTGGTGAGGGGTGTAGGCAAAGGAGATCAATTTAGTTGTTGACAAGGAAGAAATGATTATTTTTGGTTGCACTTTATCTTCTGTTTAAATGGCAAGTAGTGTCCTGAAACACATCCTGCCTTTTATCAGCATGGTCTAAATGACTGGGAAGAAAAATCAGTGGAGGGGCAAAAATCCCCAAACTGATGGGGATATTCACATGATACTGTCTCACCTCCTTCCTTCCTTACCCATGTTCGGCAGGAGAAGGAAGCATTTTGGCTTCAGACAAAGTGAAAGGTGCCCGTAACGGAGTCAAAACTTCCCATGCCAGAGGAGCAACTTCACCAGTTGCTGCAGTGCAGAACGGGACTAGTTGAAATTACAGCAGAGTTTAGCTGTGCCTTTGCTGGGAGGTGGAAATATAATCCTCCTTTTAATGAGAAATGTTTTGCAAACCAGTTCCGACACCTGTAAATTTAATACATACGAGTGCACAGCCAGCGCAGGAGGAGAACAATTGCTTTTCAGCTTATTCAAAATAAACCATTTATTTTGACTGTGTTTATTCATTTCTGATTGCTCAGAAAACCAAAAAGCGACTGGGATTTTTTTCTGGTCTCTGGATGACAAATACTTCTAGACGGAAGAATGACAACATGTAAATTCCTGACTGAATAACACTGAGCCTAAAATTCCTTAAACTCTGAGGGTTTGGGAGCATTTTCACAGATATCCAGCAGTAGGCTGAATACTCGTTAGTAACTCATATTATGACTCTGTGAAGCGATCCAGGTTCAGCACTTCTAGTTGCAAATCAGATTATTATTTTATTCTTTGACCAGCTCTAGGGAAAGCTCCTTAGTATGTAATGCGAAGAAGTAGCCTAAGGGAAGAGAGCAGGCTGGCATCATTTGCCTAAAACTTTCCCACACTACTATCGGGTGTCGATCCTTCTGGCAGAAGGTTAAAGGTATCCTGCTGAGTCCTTGAAACCAGCAGCCAAGGCCAGGCACAAGGGGTTCTCCAAGACAAGAGATGGCCCAGGAGGCGGGAAGGGCGGCTGGGACAGCTGAAGAACCCAGGCTAGGTCTGAAGAGATGTTCGCCCTCAGTGTTGTTAACTTGTTATCACGCCTGTTTTATTGAAACCAAACCGCTGGAAGGGGCAGCTTCGGGATCAGCACGTTATGTCAGGAAGGTAGCTGTTTAAATGAAGTGTGAGCAGCGCGTGTTTTCGAGCTTCTGTTGTAGATGTAATATATGAAGGAATGGCGAGAGCAGCAGGTGGTGTCAAAATTTATGGAGGAGCAGCAAGCCCAGGCGGCAGCCCCACAGGAAGAGCAGTGACAGTTACCACAGCAGATGGTCTCGAGAATTACGAACGTGGGACCTGTCCCCAGCTGCCCCTATCACCCAGCCCTTCTTGAGCAGGAACCAACAAGACGTTGACTCCAAGCTGACACGGCTGACTTGAGCAGTGATGCTGGTGGTGGTGGTCAGGGCAACCAGCCGCTAGAGATCCAGGCTGAACAAGCCTGACCCAAGCTGTGCGTATTGATCTCCGAGCAGTGGTGCTGCTGCTGGCGAGGAGAGGTACATCTTGAACCAGTTGGGAATCCCAGAATAGAAGTACTGATAAAGGCTCATGGAGGAATTTAACTACCCAGACATCTGTTGAGTAACAAATACAGCTGAACATGCATCATCTCAGAGGTTCCTAAATTATAGTGAAGACAACTTTATGATCCAGAAAGTAGAGACTCCTGAGGAGAAGCCATCCTGGATCTACAGGAGTATATTAATGAAATTTGCAGATGAAACTTTGCAAATGCATTAAAAATACAGCAGCACTGTGCTTCAGGATTGACTTTAGCAGAGTATCGTATGTCTTTCGAATGGACTGTCTTCCTCATTCATTTCTTCATTTTTACTGTTTCACAAGCAAACGAAAGCGCAAGCCTACCTTCTCCTGTCTTTAAACCGGTTTGCATCATTCGTGCCTGCCAGACATTTGAGATCTGCAGACTCTTAACTAATATACTTTGCAAACATATGTCTTGGACAACATACAGCTCATGACAGAGACCAAGAGAATTAGAAAAATGGGTAGATAGCAGCGCTGTGCCAGTTCCCTTCAAAAAGGCAAGTGCATACCTTTGCAAAACAAAATCATTTGAAACAAATGTTGAAGAGGAGGAGGAATCTTAAGAAGCAGAAATATTGAAAAGACAATAATGAACAGTAAATAAGGCATGAGTTTTCAATAAGACACAATAGCAAAGAAGGCCTATAAAATTTTGGAGTACAAACAAAGAGATATTACATCACAGGCTAAAGTTCAAATAGGGCTTTCCCCCCCTCCCCTTGATGGTTTCAGGAGATATCAAGTAGGCTAGGGCACTGAAACAAGCAGCAAAAAGGTTACACTGGTTGTAGTGATGAACAGACAGTAAGACTTAACGAATTTTTGGAAAATCTTCTAGATGTTTGATTTACAGTGACACTTACTGGAAAAAAGAGAACCAAACAGAAAGCCCACAAAACTTGATTTTTATCCTGAAACAAGGGAATCCATGAAATCTTAGGGGGAAAAATTCTCTTAAAATTTCTCACATAAATCAGCTAATGTTTGCCATCCTCCAGGAAAAAGCAGCCCTGAGTGAATCGTGCTTTATTCCTCAGATTCAGTACAGGGATAATGCCAGGTTTACTCTCTAATGATTCATTTCCTTACATCTGGAGAATGTGTCTTCTAAAACTTTAGGGGGAAAAAACCCCAAGGTTTTTTATTTTGCCTCTCTTGCCAAGTTTTAATTTGATGCATTCATTTCTCCATTACCGTTCTGACCCAGAGTTTATTGTCTCAACCGCTACGTACCAAAATCCTTCTCATCTCTTCAGAAAGGTAACGTTTCAAGTTACATTTGTAATAGTGAGGTATGACCATCTCGGCAGCATGGTAACCTTAGTAATCTTCCTGCTAAAAACCTTTTCATTAGCGTTATGATAAAATATGCCTGTGTTATAAATATTTCCAGAAAAGAACAAAACTTTTCACTTGTCTACATTAATCCTGACATCTGCTATAGGTCACATAGAGAAAGAAATCTACCTCCAAAAGTGATTCCAATTCAGCATTGTATTAAGACTATTATCAAATAATTCCACTCCACCCAATCAAAGGCTTTCTCAGCATCTAATGCTAATAACATTCATGGTCTTGAGCCTTTGCTTTTTTGAAGATTTTGGGCTCCCCACAGCATCACCTAAACGTCAGTGAGGGGTCAGGGTGTGCTCAGCTCTTTGATGAGAAAGAACCAAGAGCTCCTTTTAATCTTAATATTCAACTTCAGTACACACACACACACACACACACAAAAGAATAACTAATCTCAGGAAGACTGATCTCAGTCCAGGCACAAGCAATAGTGGAAGACTTTTTTTGTAAAAGGTGCAATCTAAGAACTACCTTTGCCAGCAAGGAATTTGGAAGGAGATGAAAAAATGAATGAGAATCCCTCTCTGGTTATTACTTTTGTCTGAATTCCAGTTCGCATTAAACTGGGACAAAGAAGATTGGAGACAAGGATGCTATCAACAAGATAGCAGCAGTGATATACAAACCACTGCTAACGAACTGCCTTTCTGTGTCCAGGGAGCCCTTCTAAGGAAAGCCTACAAACACCCGCCTGAAGGCTCTTCTTGCTTCAGGCTGGATGGCTGTGCTTGCTGTTCTTGCTCAAAGTTAATTTGTAATCTACAAAAACAGTCTCCTATTAAGAGACAGAAACAAACCTAAAGGTTAAGAAAAGGTGACAGAATCTCTTATCAACCTGAAGCTTCGTTTTTTCTGTCTGCTGAACCTGAACTGGCATACCCAGTCACTGAACTGAGTCTCATCAAGGTTTCAGCACTGCAGTGGAAGCAAGGGACGGTAAGAAAAATCACTTGTGGATCCCAGTTTCTATGAGGGAAGGTATAAAAGGCTCTGAACTGTCCCTGAGCAAGGTTATTAACTTGAAAAGTACTTGGCTGAAACTCTCTCCTGGTGCATTGACTCATGCCCTCCACTTCAGCAAAGCCAGATTACAGAGATTTGCCAATGATTTTGTGGCTGCAAAATGCAGGAAGGTATTTTAATTGCATTTTCCCCTGTGATCAGTTCTCTTGCCATACTCTGTGGTTGAAGTCTTATTGGAATGCTTTAAATAGAACAAAGACTTGGTCGGCTATTCTGCCCCATCGCCCTTCCCCACCCAAGCTGGTCCAGGTTGTTTGGATGGAAATGCTACTTTTATCTAAAAGGCTTTTTGCCTGGAAAGTGACTGCAGATGAACAACGCCAACAGGAACGCTTCATAATCACTGGCTGGGCTTTTCTCACTCAATGTCCATTTCCCGAAGGAGGTACACTGAAAAAATTGCATCATGTTTTGAAATGGAGTGGTGTGAGCTGACTCGGAGCCATCAATATGCTGATTTACCCCAGCTGAAGTTCCTGAGCTGCACAAAAAACCGCTTACATTATATGTGAATCAGCTGTTTAGTAATCAGCAGGATCCAGATTCCAGTGGTTTTACTTCCACAGAAGGCAGGAAAAAGGTTTTTATCACATTTTGCCTCGTGATCAGTTCTGAAGTCTTACCGGCGGATGAAATTTCAGCTCGGTCTTACTTGCATTAATACAAAGATGGTTAAACTATTCGCTCTCTTCTTTCTCTTCACCCAGATATACTCACCTTGAGTAGTAAGAGTGTCTATAACTTGCCTTGTTCACCTTAATGGCCCATCTAGTGGGGATGCAGAGATGATGGTCCTCAGGTCTCTGAACAGCCTCTGGAGAGACATGGCCTCTTCACTTACATCTCCTGAATTGCCTGGTGGAGCAGCTTACCTCTTTCTGTGGACTAGGACCAGCACTTCTGTTACCTGCCTGAGGCCGACACCCTCATGCAAAGTCACAAAGAAGTATTTAATATCAGGTACCGGTTCTCATGAAATGTTTGGGTGGAAGCAGGGCTCGGATTTATGCTGAGGAGGAGGAGCGGGGGTGGAAGCACGGGCTGATTAGGTCCCCTTGGTCAGATTGGATCTAGTTCCTATCTTGTGCTAATCCACCCCAGACTCCTGGCGGTAAGATCCAAAGCAGCATAAAGCAGATAACAGGAGAAGGCAGAGGGGGCTGGTCAGGGCTGTTTGTAAATAAATCTGGAACCTGGGATCTGCAGCCTGCTTGGTTATGGTTTCGTGAAAACACAATTACAGCATAAAATGAAAGCAGGCTGTGCAATGAAAACAAGAGGAATGCCATCACCCAGGTTGGCTTGTACTGCAAACCACCCTGGTCAATCATCCGAGATGAATGGAGGTATCCGCTGAATAACCTCACTTTGCAACTTTTATGTGAAGGCTTGATAAATGAAGTCAGGGAGAGGTACAAGAAAGTGATTAAAACCAGCCTGCACAAAAGGCAATGATAACCTCCCTGAGCTTGAAACTTTTTTCCCCTTCTGTCTGAGTTTGTTGGATAATTAACCCTTTCGTCTTTCAGTCTCTGTACACAAACATTTGTATATTCAGACAAAGCAGCTGCCTCTTGACAGGCCATTTGTCACTGGTAATAAATTGGACCCAGTGGCGAGGCCAACCACTTCCAACAGGGATGCTTACAGCCAGGTACCATGATCTGGAGGTTCGTAGTGGCCTCACTGTAGCAGAAGACCTTTTCCAAAGTTTGGCTCACTCATTCCTTGTCTCCGGGCTCTCTCAGCTGCCCAGTAGTTCACTTAGGCACCTCCTTTTAGGTACCCTCCTGGAAGAACATGGCCCACGCCGCACTGGGCAAATAGTTCTAGGGGATGCCAGTCTGTTGTTGTAGTGAGCTTGAATGGGATATTATTGTCACTAAAGCAAGAGGCAATTCCGGCATTATTGTCAGGCAGGGGCCAGGATTTCTCTTTCTGGACCTGGAACTGTCATCTGTCATCTCTTGCAGTAAAATAGTTCCTAACTTGGAGGATGACTTGGGCACGCAGAAAAGCATGTTACCCACATACAGCATAGTCGGAGATCAATGGATTTCGCATTCCTAGGTGTAGCCCATTGTGCTCCTAGGTGCTTGCTGGGGTTAACAGGGATGAGCAAAAGGGTCTCACGAGCAGACCCTTGCCCAAACGTGGTCAGAGGCAGCTGCTTATAGTTTGGTTGCTTCGGTTTTGATCTGCACAACTGCATTAGGGTACCAAATCAGGCAGTTATGGAAAAGCAGCTGTCGAGAGTCCGAGATGGGCTCTCAGGTGAAGATCTAGAAGTCAGTGTTAACAAAATACACCGAAGCTTTCTTGCATGTCAGAGAAATAAGCTTTTCTAGGGGGACCCACCCCCTAGACTTAGCCCAAAGAATGGCAGCAGCACCACTGCCTGTATTGAACAAAGCTCTTTAAACCCTTACTGAGAAGCAAAATCTCGGCTGAGAAATGTCAACAGAGCTTTTACGACAGCCTGAAAATTAATTGTCCTCTGAAATGGCAGTCCTCAATTTAGGCTTAATCTCTCTTGCATTACTCAGGTAGCTATTGTGAAGTATCACCCCGCTTGCTGCTGTCGCTGACAGTTTCTATATCCCTCCACCACGCCCACTGGAAGGAAAACAATCACATAAATCCCTCTTGCAGGGCATGCTCAAACTCGTTTCTTGTTGTGGGGCAAATTTATGGTCGCATTTACTATGTAATCTTTAAAGGGGACTGGCTGGTTGAAGGTCTAAAATTACAGATGACCTGGGTGTAAGCAAAAGTGGATTTGTTAAAAAATCTGTATTTAAGGGAGGAGGAAAGGGGGTGAGAGAGGAGAGCTAGATGTTACCTGGGTAGTTTATGACCTTTCCTAAAAAAAAAAAACAACAAACAAAACCAAACAAAAAAAACCAAATCCCCCCCCAAAACCAACAAACCTTCAAGAAAGGTAGAAAAGCAGTTTTCATCCTGTGGCTCTAAATATCTGTTTATCCCACTGCCATGAAATGAGCATGCCCAGTTGGGATGATTTAGCACTCTGCTGATGACTACCAACGGAAGGACTTCATGTGAAAAGGTAGTCTGCCACGGCTAATGGGCTCTTGTTTCAAAGGGATGCTGTGTGTACATTACTAGTGTATGGAGAAGGTGCAGAAAGGCCTCAGCAGACATTAGGAATGGAGTGTTGTTGATGATGAAAAGGCACTTTGCTGTTGAGGGAATGGTGGGAGAGAAAAGGCGTATCTGTCTTTTTGATTAGAAATGCATGCTTCCTTTCATCATCTGAGCTGAAAAATTGGCTTCTGCTCTTGGTTTATGAAACCATTTTTCTTTTCCCTTCCTTCCCAGGTTTGCAAACTCTTTAATAAATTAGTTACTGTGAGGTGCATGGGTGCAACAATCACCTTAGAGGCTTTTCCCAAATGCATCTTTAATATTTTATAAGTATTTAAATAGATTTATTCAATGTGAACAGCCTGATTTATTAACACTGGCACTCTGGCATGGAAAGAGGGTTCAATACAAATTATGTTGTGTCAGAAATTTTTAGCAGCTAGATCTCAATTTACCAGTGGATTCTTGGAAGTCAGGAAATAATAAGGCCCACCCCATGTTAATATTTAATCAGGCTTTGGTGCCAGATAGGAGAAGCTGTCGAATGAATGAGATGCAATGAGGGGAGCCCTGTATTACATTAAAACGTACATCATGTGTGTTCACTTCTTAGATGGGGGGGCTGGGGGGAGAGAAGTGGGTCAGTTATTATGGCAAGTGAGGGGCTCAGACCTGCTGCTGAATAAAGATGCTTTGCCAGGCTCTGAGAGCTGACCAGATGAAGTTAAAGTCTCACTGCAGACATTTGTGGGAAACCTGAGCGACCAGGTGTGAAACTTGTTTCCCTTTTGATGTCCTAGGTCCAAGAGATGCCTTTTCTTGTGCATATTCATAGAATCATAGAATCATTTAGATTGGAAAAGACCTTTGAGACCATCAGGTCCAACCGTTAACCCAGCATTGCCAAGCCCACCACTAAACCATCCCCCTAAGTGCCGCATCTAGGTGTTTTTAGACACCTCCAGGGATGGTGATTCCAACACCTCCCTGGGCAGCCTGTTCCAATGCTTTACCACCCTTTCAGTGAAGAAATTTTTCCTAATATCCAACCTAAACCTCCCCTGGTGCAACTTGAGGCCAATTCCTCATGTCCTGTCACTTGTTATCTATTCAGAAAATAATGTGTGACAACAGAAACACTGAACCTGACATGATAGCAGAGCTGCTTTGTAAAGCCCTTTGTAATGATGCAATGAGAAGGGTGCTTCCAAACCTAATATTGTCCTACATAAGTGTACAAAGGAGCAGGGGAAGGAGGAGTTTACCAGTCCTCTGTAGGTCAGTACTCTGTAGGTTACTGTTTTGAATTACCCAAAATTCATTTTCACTCTGAAGTGCTGTGGAAGATTATTTTTATTTAGCCTGGTACATTACCCTCATAAAAACAAATCAGTTTTATTTCTGTATGGAAACATCAAACCATTTTCTCAATGCAGATTTTGGGTATGAATTTAAAATGCAAGGAAGCTCAGAAGCAAAGTTTTTCTTTCACTTGAACATAAGAGCACGATTGCAAAATAGCTCTGCACATCAGCACGGCTTTCCTAAATCACTGCATCCAGTGTGGAGAGATTCAGATGAGTTAGGAGTCTGCTTAAAAGCTGGCAACATCTCATTTCTGCTGAGCACCACTGACACAGCCTCCCCAATCCACCCCACAAGGCAGGGGCTAGGTGGGTGAACGAAGAGCAAAGAAAGCTTCAGCCAGCCACAGTGGGACTGGGACTGGATGAAGAGGAGAAAAGGGGACATCTCAGATGCCACAGATCTTTTCCTGGAATATTTCAGGATGACCCAGCAATGAAGAAACCCTCCAGTGGTCAAGGCTGCCTAGCCATAATTGCATGCTCATGAGCAAGGGTTGAGCTCTTCGGAGGGTGTGAACTAGAGGAGTGTGGTTGAAGTGCCTGGAATAACACTGGTGGGCACTGGCTGAAAATCTGGCCTGTAGCTGAAGTCCTGGTGGAGCTGGTCTTCTGGTAGGAACATTATTAATTTCCTTTTCTCACTTAGTTATGTTTATTTCTATCCTTTTAAACCTGTAATGTGTTTGCTTTATTTAAAGAAAGAAAGAAGATTGGAACTGCTAGTCCTTTGTAATGTTAATGTTGAGAAAACTGGATGATGCTACAGTAAGATGCTACGGGTCAGGACAAGACCCTACTCCACACATCTGATTCTGCCAAAGTTCGGTCGGAATGGTTTATTGTAAGGTTAGATTTCCAGGGCAGAACCCCTTAGTTTGTGCTGTGGTAGTTGCCTGGTCCTGCTGGTATCGGGATCTCAGTTCTTTAAACTGAATATTTGGAGGGGAAAGACAAATGGAGGAGCAGAGCAGGACGCTGTGCGTGGTTTCTTTATGCTGCTTATGGTTAAGTTAAGTTTGGTTTTGTGGAGTGTATACCTGAGAACGTTTTGAGGAGATGGTGGTAGATCCAGAGCAAGGTCAACTCTATCTGTGTCACTACTTACAGGTCTCCACCTAATCCGCCACAAGGCAGGCTGGCTGCTCAGGGTGGGATCCTTAGGCTCTTCCATGTGGTAGCAGTTCTAGCTATTATAAATACATGGTATACAGTTCAAGAGCAAGCAGAGATACTGTGACCTACTTCACATAAAAGAGTAACATACAGAGTTGCACCTGTATTAATGGTGAGAACCATGGCAGTTCAGAAAAGAATAAACTTTTTCCCATTCCAGGGAGGATGCACGTCCCTTGGCGTGCAGGGTTATATGGTTACAGGTTTGGGGGACAACAGGTCCAGATTTCTGCTGATGCCGTGCTTTCCTGCCTCTGGGCAGCAACTGTTTAGGAGTTACCTATGCCTCGATGGGTAAGGATGGGCATGTCTTTCTGCTTTATCCTGTTAAGCCAATCCACAGTTTAGACTATCGTTTGCCTCTTACATGGTGCATAAAAATGCATGCCACAAAGTTAACTTCGAAACTCACTGATCTGCTGTTTTAAACCACTGCAATTTTTAGCATCTAACCGCAGTGTTCTTAGTCGTGGCATATTCAGTCATCACTGTGGCACATTATGTCCAAGCAAGGTGAACTCTTTGGTAGGCATTTCAAGAGAGTCATAAGCAAGGAAGATTCTATTACTTTTATCTCAGGAAAAGAATACCATCGTTTACTCCAAACTTAAATATGTATGAATCAATTTTCCCTCAAGATTTTTCAAGTTGGGGCTAGACGGGAAAGAAGTAGAAGAGAGAATATCAAAGGGAATAGGGCAAGTTTCACAATTCAAATATACGAAGCTCAACTATATTGGTATAAGGAAAAATGTTATATTTTGTTATAAAAACATTGTAGAAAGTTAAAGAAAGTGGTGTAAGTTTTTCAGCTAAGTCTGACTGTTCAAAAGGTCATCTGGACTTCTACAGGATTTGACCAGCTAGTAATATGCCCTAAAACACCGAAATTTCAGCCCCCTCCTTCCCAAAGGAGACAGCAATTGAAACAGAGGAGCTTCAGCAGTGTTCCACTGATGGGGGGTGTTCTTGGAGACATGGTCTCGCTCTGGTCTTTAGGACAGTTACAAGGTACTGCTTTCTGCGCGAGTGAGGCCAAAGTGGTTATCTCGGAAAGCTGAATGTGATTTTAATTATAGCTTTTATTATTGGAACAGCTGTAACTGAGATTGTAACAGTCAATTATATATGGAGCTTTATTGGCAAAGGGTGTTTAATATTAAACAATCATTGCTAACTGTGAACATACCTGATATAATAATGAACTTTATTTCAAAGATCAGCATGAGATAAAGGAGTTAAATTTAGCTGTACAGTCTGTAACAATAACACGAGGGGATATCGTGAATTCATTTTATTTGGAAACAGAAAACTCTGGATGTTGTTAGATTATCTTTTTGAAAGCATAAAGTAAATGTTTGGTAACCAGAGATTTGTATTGCTAGAGAGAATCACTTTCACTAAAGCTACAGTAACCGAATGTTTAAATGTGCAGGGCTGAACTGTCAAAGCACGTAACAACATCTTTAAATAAAATGGAAGCGGCTAGAGCTGCCTTTATCAGTGTCCTCCTCTGACAACTGCTTAAGGTTCAGTTCTGTTCCCATTGAAGTCAGCGGAGAATCTCCTGGTAACCTGAAATGATTCATGACAGGGACCTTACCAGGGAAAAAAGAAGTCTCAAAGCACCGGGAACATGTGCTGCTGTCCCCTAGCACGTGAGTTATTCATACCCGTGCAGAGCGATACTGCCAGCCCACAGCATTTGTAATTGTGGCTTGAGCCCCTTGCAAGAGCCGCATCGAAGACAACAGCCCTGTCCCCCCTGCCCACGGAGATTTTTTTTCACTCTTCCAGTTCTAAGTCACTCGACATCTTTGGCAGTTGTAACACCTAGGTTTTCAGCTTAACGAAAGGCTCAGAAAACCTCTTACAGTATTTTTAGTTTATTTTAATTAAAGCTGACGATCTCTGATAACCAATGGTAGGCTCAAATCAGAAAGGCTCATGTGGCAAAATCCGCCCTAACCCCACAGCTGTGAAGCACTAAGAACGTAAGCGCTGGCTGGGCCAGATTCCTGGTACAGCAGGGTTGGTTTGTGAGGGTTGTTTTTTGATTTTGACTGGATATTTGTGTCACTGGCTACGTGGGCTGTTTGGCCGAAAGCGTGAGCCCCAGTGCAAGCGAGGAGGCAGGGTGTGAAGCGGCTGTGGGATGCAGGGACAAGGCAGGCTGCCCTGGGCATGCCCAGCACCCCTGTGGTTGCTTCTCCCCGCACCCATCCTCCAGACTGCACTTCTGCGCTGGCAGGAGGACAAGCCACGTCTCCTCTTTTCAGTCTCAAAAATTTTTTCAGTTCTCAGAGACTGACCTAGGAGCCAGCATTTTGACTTTATGTTCGGGCTTGGGTCTTTGTCGTCAGTCCTCCTCTCCTGATTGCCGCTGTTTGGACCCAGTGGACCAACGCTCTGCAAACAGACGGTGTCTTTATCAGCGTGCAAAGTGAAATACTCCATCCAGAGCTCCCTCCTGCTTCTTGTTTTCCAACATGCAGCTCAAATTCTTAATTGGGTAACCTGAACTTCTCTGTAATCTACGTATCAGTGTGTGTGGATGTAATGGACATGTCAGGGCTGTGTACACCAGCACTTTTAAGTCATATAATGGGCCTGTTCACTAGAAGAATAAACACACCGTGCAATTCAGCTGCAAACTGGGGGGGTGCAGAGCAGAATGTTGACTGGAGGGTTATCCCCAGTGGAGAAGCAGTTATTTTTCGTTTGCAGATTTTGGGGGTGATCTGCAGCAGTGGTGTTCTTAATTTGGAGGATTGTCTAATTCTGTCATTGGAATGGTGGGGGGAGAGGAAAGGAAATGGAGAGGATTTCTTCTTGCGAGCATTTTTCAGCTCTTGAGAGGCTTTTGTGTTGCCTGTGCAAGCCTAGAGTTGGATATTGCAGGATACAGTACTTTTATACGGAGAAAAGGATTAGGAAAAAAACCCAAAGGTGAGAAATATAACAAAAGGCAATATTTGGAATTGCACTGTTAGGAGACGCAGCTGAAGTCAATGGGAGTTTGATCCATGAAAGCACAGCAGGACCGCGCCATATATAGGAAAGCACAATCTGTCAAAATTAAGTGCGTAGTTTATGGTATGCTTTTTGTTTGAAATAACATATTACCTCCTATTTATAGTAAAGCAGACTAAACAGTTCTTATATGTCTGCGTTTAAGATTTTCAGACAGAGAGTAAGGATACCTTTTACCTGGAAATTGTAGAGTCAGAGCTCAGAATTGTTAGCAGTGATATAAATGAATACCTGTGATTTTACAGGCATATAAATCTCAAGCTTCTGCTTACACAGCCCTGCTCCGTCTGCAGTATTGGCTGGATCCGAAGATCGCTGCTGGAGGACTACTAGGAAACAAATGAACTCGCAATGCGTAGTATCTTAAAGGAAACTATAAATGGGATAGGTCAAGGACTAGGCATGTAAGCGACAGGAAAAAAATCTTCCTTTTAGTTTATACAACTCCTGCTTCCATGTCTGTGCAGATTCCTAATAAGGAATAGTAACTTTTCGAGGCACTAGGCCTGTACATATTTCCTGACCTTATAATTCTCACAGTTCTAGACATTCCAAGGTAGGGGGTCATTCAGACAGAGTTGTAATTTCTTGTGCATATTTATTTCCAAAGTATCTTTTGCATAGTTTCCCAGTGAAATCATGTGCTGGGGCTGGGGAATGCTAAATAGGTTATTTTTCAAGCTTGCATATAAAGGGGCTGTCAAAGCGGACTGTTCTGGACTTATCAAGTACAAGTGCCGGAGCCAAACCGTGATGTTTGCAGCGTGTCCTTCCCAACCCCGTTACGAGCTGGGCTCCCGACCTTCCAGCGGGAGGTGACGTAAGAAGGTTAAGGAGCTCTGGTTTTGTTATCGGTGAGGATTTTAATGATGATAAAAGTCTTGAAAGCGTACCTTGGCTCAAGAGCGGTGTGACCTGAGCCTTCCCCAAAAAAGTACATTTGGTTAACCCTTTGGCGTTAGATCTGTGCTCCTTTCCCTTCCCGTTCCGTAAATAAACACACAACAGATTTTTACGGGGAAAAAGGTTGTAGAAGCCCAGCCTCTCTGTAAATAACCTTAACTGATTCTGAAAGCACATTTTGAATTCATTTTCCCAGTCCTTCAAGACACTTTTTTTTTTTTTTTTTTAAGCAATTACGTTTATCTGATCAAAGAATTAAAATACATCAGGGATCAGCCAAGACGCCATGAATTTCGAATATTCATTTCTCAAAATCCATCAGCCGAGCAGCAGCTATAAGTTATCTGCTGTCTGAAAGAGGTTTACACAAAGTATTTGTCTGGCCATTTTCAAACCCCCCAAAAAATCTCTGCTAAAAATCCTGCAGATAATGTATTCATCAAGGAGAAGCTAAACTGGAGAGGAAGGAGTTTGCCCTTAATGCTGCGTATGCCCTGCTCAAAGCGGCACTGAGGAAGGTTAGTCAGGCCTCAGCTTTTATCAAGATGTGTCTAACTAATCTAAATTGAAATGTGGGCACTTTCTTTCTGAACTCCAAAAGCATGTAATGCATTTGGGACTGAGGTTTTCCAGCTCTTGTTGAAAAGTAAGCGTAGACTTTCTGCTTGCAAAAATTCCTGTGAAAAAAAGCTAACCTTTTTCTAAGCTTTTGAAAAGAGTAGGAAGGGGAAGATCCCGTGGAAATCAGGAGTGTTTTCACAGATTGCTGGTGACAGTAAGTATCATTTTATAAAACACCAGTTAGGCTGCGTGTGACATATGGAGACAATTTCTGCCTCAGCTATATTTACCTTTCCCTTTGATCTAATGGGAGCAGTGCATGTATATTGAGGCAGCGCTTGGTCTGCAGCATCCCGTTTGGTTTGGGTATCGGAAGAGGTTTGGAATAGCCAAGCTGACACGTGCAGTTGTAACTAAGAGGGCAAGATGGTGCAACGAGCCTGATTTAGTCGTGTGGAGGGACAGTTACGAGGTGATACGAGTGAAATGCATTAAGTGCAGCCTTTTTCCTTTATCATTAGAGAATCATTGAAATGTAAGACTGGAAGGAAATTCCATAGGCCATATATTCTGTTCTCCTGCTCGAAGGCAGGATCAATTATACAGCCATCCCTGGCAGCCATTTAAGTAAAATATTACTGGAGTGAAAAGATATTCTTTATATTTAGAAGGGGGAATACTGCCAGCACAGTTAGTTAGTTACCTTCTGAAAAAAAGAAAAACATAAAAGAGAGGTTATTCCAGCTCTCTAAGAGTTATCATTCAAATTAGTTTGATGATTTGCTTGGGATCATTGGAGAAGCCTGACTAGAAGATATAAGTGGAACGTAAGACAGGGTATGTGGAAGTGAAAAATAAGGAGATACGATCATAGAAAGGCCAGGGAACAGGTTGAACAGGCTTCCAGTTGAGGTGGTGAGTTCCAAAGGCAATTGTCTCATTTAGGCAACAACTGAATGAGTACATGGAATTCAAAAAGACAAAGAGCTGCAGGTTGTATTTTTGAGCTTAGAATTACCTGGTGATTCTTTCAAAGGTTAGAAGTGATACTTCGCCTGGCTTGTCCCCCCCTTAATTAGTATCAGATATTTGTGTGTGTACGTGTGCTTGCTTACATGGCACTGGTTTTATTCCTCCTGAACAAAAAGACACCATAATTTTAAGAGTGTTTTTTTAAAAAAAAAAAAAAAAGTTTTAAAGTTTCTTAAAGTAACGCAGGAGAGAGAGAACAGCAAACAGCATTGCACTTTAGATCCGCGTGGATCCTGCTGCTGTCATCGTATCACTGTAAGGCTCACTGCCTGGTTGTTGCAAGTTGTTTTTCTAAAGTCAGACCATTTCATTTGACTTTCGTCGAAGCTGCAGTTTTCTCTGCTCTACTTTTAAGTGCAAACACTGCAATTATTTGCAGAGCATTATTGGTAATTTATTTTATCAGTCTAACATTCTTATATTACGCATCTTAATACCACTATTAACTGTTTTGGGTCATTTCTTATTTGTATACCAGAAAACTGCTTCCAGTGTTATTACTTATTGGTCATAATCAATTAGGGAAGTTTTTAGACTATGGCAGCCTTATATAAATACACTGGCAAAGTTCACCTCCTATGATTTCTGACAATTAAATTGTTCTGTCACTTTGGGACCTTCATTAATCTCAACTTGTCATCCTTGTTTATGCAGGTTATAATGGCCTGTGTGTGTAAGTGAAATGAGATGCTAAAAGCCCTTGGCTGTTTAACTCTTTGATGAAAGTCAAGCAGGAATATGTTGTTGAAGGGAAAAGTTGATTATTTTTTTTCATCCCCCAAAACAACACCATGGAAATTATTGCACTGTTTAACGACTAGCTATGAAATAAGCCAAGGCAAAGTTTTACAGAGGGGTGAAGAAAACAGAGTTGATGGTACTGTTATCACAATCCTTTGTGTGTCTGCATGAGTGCACATAGAAATAAAGATGTGGCAACGTATATTACTTTCTCTTCCAGGAAAGTGGTATGAAGACATCATGTTCCGGCAGAGGAATCTTAACGGCCAGAGATTTTCAGATAACATTGCGGGATCGGTGTAACTTCGGTGAAGGACATTGCTAAAGTCTCTTGAAACTCTGAGATGCAAGTGTTATTAGTAAGCCCTTAGTATTATTAGTAGTTTGGGTAATTGGGGCAGACTGATTGCTTGGCACCACCGCAGGCGCAGTTCCGAGGACTTTGGGAAGTGAAAGTCCGTTTACGGAATTGGATTTAATATTTCAGTTCCTGGGGGAGTTTATAATTTTCTTCTTTCTTACATTATCTCCTAGAATGTGAAGACCTGCTTTCTGATGTCTCCAAAGGCAGATGGTGGTTTATTACCTCCTGCCGTCTTAAAAGGCTTTTTGGAGCGGTCACTCTACGGCATCAGCCCCGTTACTTGTGTCAGCCTCCGGCAGAGCTCCTCACTGATCCTTCCTCCTCGAGTCGCCTCTCACAGCCCTCAGAGCTATCATCAGATCCCCACCTGGCACTGTGCACCGACGATGCGGGTACCTTTTATTCCATGCAGTTCATCAAACCTCGTGTTTCCTCTGGGGCAAACGCCTGCTGAAGTTGAAACCCAGCCTAAGAGATCTTTGCTCTCCTTTGCAACTGGAAGTGAGGGGCCAGGTCAGCGCAAGCAGCGCGCTGGCCCGCGCTGGCCAAGCTGGAGGTGGAGCGCAGGTCCCCTGACCTGCTCAGAGCCTCCATCCATGTGCAGCTTGGCCAAGGTTAAAAAATAGGAACAACCTTAGAGTTATCCATCTCAAATCTAAAAGGAGTGTAATGATATGCTATTCTCTGCACCCTGAGAAACATACGAGTGACATCCTCTCTCTGAGCACTAATTACCATAATTCTTAGACCAGAGAGAGATCCAGAACACTGCACAAATTATCACCCAATATCTTTAATAAATGTGGATGGTAAGTTACTTGCAAAGGTGCTGGTTAATAATCTGGAACGCATATTCCCAGACCTAATTCATTTCAGTCAGGTGGGATTTATTAGGAATTGGACTGTCATGCGGTAGTACGAGGCAACTCTTCAGTACAGTAAGTTCACACAGAAGCGAAGGAGAAAGCTGGTGCGTCTTATGATAATGTAAATGACTTAGACCATACAGACTGTTTCTGACTTTTCTGAATGTTCGGCTGCAGACAGCTCTTTGATGCTGTACAGTAAAAGCTAGTGGCGCCCGTCAATCTGTTGTAGAAGTGCTCATGCCGGTGGGTTAATGGCTAGGCTTCCCAAGGTACAACAAGGAGAAGTGGCAGAGCTGCTCTCCCATTTCTACTCGGTCCAGAGTTCACATCGTAACTGTGTTTCTTTTTGGTTTTATGAGATTAATTTATAAAGAAAACCAAATCGCATGTGCCTCTGGGATGCCCATTTTGGATGTGACTGCCTTTCTTTCTTGCCTAGAGAGGAAACAAAGTGATGAGCTCCCACCAAAGATGTCTCAGTGTGTGTGCCTGAAGTTCAGTAGGATAAATGCAAGTCTTGGAGGCAAACTGCCAGATGTTATTTTTCGAAGCTGCCTCTAGGCTGCTCTGAAGCATACCAACGCATGTGTCAGGGCAGAATGAGAGTCAGGGCAACTTTCCAATTTTTCTTGCTCCCAGAGGCTCTCCAGGGGAGGCTGAGTTTAGGAATATGGAAACAAAGACCATGAAAATGAGAGATCAGTGGATTTTAGGTTCTAATGCTGTGGCAACTGTAAAGTATCATATATGTAATTTCACCTTAAATTTTGAACACAAAACGATATCCATGTCTTTCTAGGTACTTCAGCATGTGGTGAGGTGCATAAATCAGATGCAAATGCTGGTGCTTGCTCCTGAAGCTGTGGGGACAGCGTTACTACCTCTGCTTTGACAGTGCCAGCAGATCATATACTTTGGGAATGAGGTAAAGCTTTAATGGGCCTTTTGAAATAGACTTTGAAAAAGCCACACTGGATTTTACTCAAGATCATGCTAAGAAAATCTTGAGTTTAGCCAGTTCATTTCCGCCCACTGCCTTCGTATGTACATATAAAATAAACAGACCGAAACATTTGTAGTATTGGTTGCAAAGTGATTGATTCAGCCTACAAAAGAGAAAAATGCTTGCCCAAATAAACATAACATCGTGCTGAAGCACTGTCCTTGAAGTAACAATGCCACAAAGATGCAATTGCTTATATTCTTACGTTATCATCTTTCCATGAACAGGCAGTTTACTTAGACTGATATCTATGGGGAAAGTCTATTTTTAGCATGTGTTTGTACATTGGCCAGGGTAGCCAGATGCTGATGTCTCATACTTGCCTATCGAAAGTGAAAAGGCAGAACTGAATGTCGTTTAAGAAGGGAGCTCTCAAAAAAGTTTACTATTCAATGCGAAGGGTGGATATTTAGTTCTTAACCTCCATTTCTTTGCAATAAGTTACAGCGTTAGAGATGACATTAACGTATTTGTTATCCTACCTGATAGATAGTTTGCCTTTTTTTTTTACCCACTCTTGCGGCTTTACCTTAGTGACATTCTCCATCTTAATGTTTGCGCCAGACAGTTTTGGTACGATGTAAATTACATTTAGCACGTAATTATGCACAGCCGCTAGGTTGCATAAATAAATTCTCATCAGTTTTGCACGTGAACCCTGAAATGAGTACACCTGTACTAGCTCAGGACCTGTAAACTGATTAATTGCACCAGGACCACGTAGCTCGTGTGGGATTCTGCACCGAGCTCTTCCGCTTCCAGGATCTGGTCTCTCCTGTCTGCACGATACGGTGTCATCTTATAGATGTATATAGGGATATATCAGAAAACAATTACCACCCCTCCACAAGTGGTTGCAGAACGTGGAGCACAGCAGTGGTGCTCTCAGGGGGTGAAGTGGGGTCAGCTGAAGATGGACAGTTGAGACTTTCACTCAATTCACGGTTCCTTATGAGACTTGGAAATTCACTTCACGAGATTATTTTTAAAAGCTTGTTCAATGCAGTGTTCAAAATTGTAGTTGTATGAACAACAGCTTTGATGATAAATGGAAATTTTCATCTTTAGTTTTCTGAGAAGCAGTTTTTCCATTTTCATTCAGCACTTTGAGTGAAAATTCCCATGTTTTTAATGAATTTCTGGGACATACTGAAGATTAACTTGGAGAAAAGAAGGGTAAAATGTAGCTCACAAGTCATTTATTTCTCGATTAGAGCCATCTAATATCCTCAGTGTGTATAAATCAGTTCAGTTTAGCAACACCAATTAAACAAAACGTGGCTTTAAAATCTCACAGTATATTTAAATGAAATATTTAATTTTTTTAAAATGAGCAGGCTCACATAATTAATTCGTTTTGAGTTTTCTATGATGACAGAAATACAGGGACATAAAGAGGCTAGCTAATATGGACATAAAAATGTGTTCGTGTGTGTATGGGCGCTCACACGTCTGCGTATACACAACACACACTTTTGTACCCCCACATGCAAAAACACACATGCACGTATATAAATACAGACATGCATAAAATCACTGATGAAACTACTGGTGGCTACCTCTCCAGGCAAATAAGGCTCATAAATTGACACATTTTGCTTAATCTGTATGTAAAGCATGTTACACATCACTGTTATAATGCAGACATCTTAACTTTAAATGAGACGAAAACAAACATAAAATTAGCACTTTAGGGAACCCCCTGCCACTCAATTTGTGTTGGGTTTAACACCTTCTTATTTTATATATCCTTCTACATAAACAGTTTTATATCAGCCCTTGATATGGTGCCTTCAAAGAATTAAATGTTGAGCTGTTTAAAAGCACTAATTAGCAGCTTTAATACAAAGGGGAGCATAGTTATTAGTAAAATCTTGTAAACCTAGAATACCCTTCGGGCCCAGTCATTTGTGTGTGAAATAACTCAATAAAAATATTATATTGTTAATCACAAAAACCTTCAAGGGAAATGCTAAATCTGGGAAGAAATATAAACTGCACCTTTCCAAACAAAGGAGGGAAAGTGACCGTCCACATTAAAGCAAAACCATAAAATCCCAAGAAGAATATATGCATTGATAAAATGCAGCTTGTTTCCTAGTAAGGGGTTTTGCAATCTGTAAACTTATGCACATACAACAACAAACATACATTAAGGGTGTTTAGTTTGAACACAGCTAGCGACATATTTATTAAATTAGCACTTCATTCCTTTCAGTAATGTGCAACAATGACAAGGCCTTTTCAAAAGGTAGCTTTTGGTAGTGGAATGATAATATTTGAATCTATACAGTTATTTTTGTACAATGCAAATTACATATATATACACACACATGTGTATGTACCATTAGAGATGTTTATAAAGGCATCGGGATCAATCTCACCTAGATTTTCTTTCTAGACAACTATATATGTGTGCTTAATTTTGTTTGCTAAATTTAAATTTATGCTTGACAGTGCCGAGTTCTGCTTCTTTCTGTACATCACACATGTTTTATGTTAATAGTTAATATTTATGTTGCGGGTAAATAATTATATTCTTAAACGTTTAAAAATTGCACTAATTCTCACATTATTAAGGAGGTAGTGTTTCTAATTTATTAAATGTGGTATGGCTGAGTGGCACTAGATAACAGAAGGAACATGCCTAAGTATGCAGAAGCTCTTTTGACTGGCAACTAATGCTTTAAAAATAAAATACTGAGTATTTCAGAATTTATAGATGCTAAAAAAAGACATAAGACATTGCTTTTGTAGTTTGTGAGTGAGTGAGAGATGGGATAGAGGTGAAGACTTTCATCTTACCAACTTTCTGCTAGTCTTTCAGTGGAAGGTGTTTGAACAGTACTTTTAATTTTAAATTGCAGGGGGAAAATTCTGAGGTATGTTACCCTTCTGAAATGATGGTGATGTAGGTTTTGTATGCCATCATGCAGAATCATTATTTTCATCTGGTATCATCCTTCTCCTCATCCTTCCTGGGAAAAAGATTAGGGGGAAAAAAGCTGGGCATGCATATCTTAACCAGTGTCATCGTAATGATCATTTGCTGGTCTTAGTGCTAGCGGATATTTTTTTTTTTAAAAAAAGGAAAAGTAAATAAGGATAGTTTCTAATATTTGAGGACAATTTTAAGTAGAAACTTCTCCGTAATGAGCAATATCTGTACTTTCCAGCTATGGGCTACTATAAGAACCAGATTTATTCAAAGCCCCAGTATATTTGCTGGGAATATATTTTTAATGTATTTCTCTAACATGAAAGAGCTGGCCAGAGCTTGAACATTTTTTTTTTCTATGTCATGCTTTGCTTTTTACGGTGTTTTATGTTACAACCTAATTAGTATCTTACAGTGCCCTTACATGTACTTAGAGTGTAGAGTTTCACTAAATACACTGAACGTTTTATTTTGGGGGACCTCCGTGACACACGTTAAGCAGTTTTAAGCAGGCTAAGAATATGTTTCCAGTCAATCAAGCCTCTAGAGATAGGTTATCCACCTCTGGCTAATGCACTGCTATAAAACCTTCACCGTTTCTGACTGCGCGATACAGTCTGTTATTAAACCCCTAACCGTGCACGGCCGCGGGATTCAGAAGGGGGGAGGGAGACAGTTATTTCCAGTACTTCATAAAGCCTACTTTAACAAATTATATGAAGATTAACTAATAGCAGCCTCAGCGTTGGATGGCTGGCCAAATTAGGTATGACTTATCAGACAGTTGCCTCGTCGGCTGCTCTTTCAAGCCTGCCTTCGCCGAGGAGGTCTTTGCCACCAGCTGGTTCAGTAGATGATGGACCAGGCTTGATATTTGGTCTGCACCACAACAATAGAGAGATGAAGCAAGCGGTGCTTTGAGCTCCTCTGAAAACCGGTTGGGAAAGCCGGTGGAGTCTCTGAGCATCAGTGGTTTTCCTGCTGAGGATTAAATGCTCCTGCACAAAGCCGGTGTATCCCACAAATCAAAAGCAGCGTGCGTGGAGAAGGGGCAAGTGATGGGGAGCGCGGGCTGGAGCACCGTGATGGATTAGGGAGAAGGCCTTGTGAATGCTCCCTTTTCTGAAGGGGAGATAATCCGTCAATCTCACCAGGGCAATCCTGTCAGGATACACCACCTCGGGGTCCCCGCGTCCTCCTCGGTTTTTTATCTGCCCTGTGGAGGGCACCAGCATTCAATGGCAGTGGCTACCCTGGGCGTTTGGTGAGAGGCTGAGGAGAGGTATTTCAGCACATTTGGGAACGGGGCTGTCTTTTGCCCTCTCTGCAAAATGGCTGTGTTATCTTCCAGCATTGGAGAGCTGGGGAGAGGGCAGCCCGGGATGTTTCAGAAAGGCTAAGACCACCCTAGCCTTGCCGTAATGAAATGCAAGATAAGTTGTTCGGGTTTAAACCAAGATAATTCAGATACGGTTCAAATGGGGCAAGCTTGCTCCAGTACCATGCAGGTAGAGCGCTTGCTGGGGTAGGAGGGCTTCCCAGGAGGAAAGCCTAGGAGAAACCTAGGCTTAAACAGAGTTTATGTTTAACCATGAACGGATCGCCCTGCTCTCCCTACAAAGACCTTTCATTTCCATCTGGAATGAGTATACGATAACCTAGTCAGACCAGCCTCTCAGTCACCAATCAAAACACTGACTCTTGACATTTGCCTAATTATCTTTTCTCATCATCAGTCATCTCTTGAAGTCTTTGCTTCATTCAGATGCCAGGTATTTCCGAAATTAATCATGTCATTGAAAGCGGCATCTTTTCATGTAAATGGACTTTATTATCTGGATCGAAAAGCTCCCCCCCACCACCTCCTTTGAGCTGCAAAAGCCCATTTGTAGGGAAAGTGTCTGAAATCTGACATGCTGCCTTCTCAAGAAAGATTCCTAGTGGTGACCTCCCAGCAAGAGCTAAGCATCCGTCACCGGGAGTGTGTGTGTGTGCTGCTTGCACCCTTGGGCTGGATGCATGCTAATTTGCCCCATTGTTTCGGGGTGAGTGGCTTTCCAGCACTTCCGAACAAAGCCTTTTTGCATAAGCTTCTGTGTGTACAATTATTTTATGTTCACATCATTCCATCATCCCATCTCTATTCCTGATATAAGAGGGGATGGAAACGTCTTTGTTTTCTTGTTAGACTGGGGATTACAGGCTGGATTTAGCATGTTAGCAAGGACACTCCTCTTTCATTAAATCCCATTTGACAAATGTTTGGGACCACAGGATTGATCAGCCCATTGCACTGCTCATCCTAGCTTTAACTTTCAAAGGGGCACTATCTTCAAACCGTGTCGATTCGACAAGAAACCAGTCCACAGCAATTGTGCGTGCAAAGCATCACAGGGATGGGTGAAGAAGTAAAAATGAAAGGCGTGCTCTCAGGAATGTTATCGAAGCCTTGGTACACAAATGCATTCATTTTGCTCATTAGACTCATATTTTAATGAATTTATGAAGAGCAGGTTTGCGAGTAGGTCAGCACTGATCACGCAGGTATGCGTGTTGGAGAGTTCACTTTCTAAGTTTGCGGTGGCGCATTTGCAAACTCCGTTCAACAACACCCTGTTATTTTATACCCACTGAGCTTCCCTCCGGGACCCTCTGAGGACAGCAGGATTAATTGCTGGCAAACTCTATGCTCAGATTAAAAAAGTTAAATTTGGGTATCATCTGACTAAAAGGGAGAGGTGGAACGAGTCACTGGACTTCTGTGCTTACACTGTAAAGTACTAAAAAATTCAGGTCATTGTTTTTGGCATTGTCAAACCAGGCTTGATCTGAAAGAAGCAACAAGTGTATAAAAAGTTTTCAGCATCATGTGTATTGTCTGAGAGTCGTGTTCTGTATTCCCTGCTAGCGGTTTATGAGCATGAACAGACCAAAAGTGGGTTTTTTTCAATGGCAGGCACACTGTTACACATCAGTGAAGACAGCTATGAATGTTTAGACATAACACATAGATTATAAATTGATGCTAAAGGCAGAGAGCAGCAGTGCCGTTATCTAGTTTGCCTTTCTGCCTAGTAAAGGCCACAGGACTCCTTGAAGGTTTTATGTTGCTCTGTCTTTCAGCAGACCTTCCAAAGCTGATGTTAAAATACCATGAGGGCGAAGCCACCCCAGTCTTCAACAAACTGCTCCCATTGCTGAGTGCTCTCATGCTTAAAAAAATTCCCCTTAATTTCTGGTGTGAATTTGTCTAGCTTCAACCTCCAGGCGTTAGATCTTGTTTTACTTATGTCTTTGTTCAACTGAAGAGCTCTCCATCAAATTTCTGTTTCCTGTGAAGGTTCTTGTATACTGTGGTCAAGTCACTCCTTAACCTTTTCTTTATTAAGCTAAACAGTCTGAGCTTCTTGAGCCTCTTACAATTGTTTTCTAATCCTCCCAGTGTTTTCTAGTCCTTTAGCCATTCCCTTGGCTCTTCTCTCTAATTTATCAACAGCCTCTTGAAACATAGGCATCAGAACCACATTCACTCTTCCATTAGTGGTCACACCAGTGCCACAGACATAGATAATATTACCTCAGGCTTCTAGGCTATATCCCCCTGTTTACATATCCTAAGGACTGAAGTTACCCTTACCAGCTACAGAGTTAATGTGTAGCTGAACATCCACCATCCTGCCATGTTCCTTCTGGAGCCATTTCTTTCCGGGAGGGAGTCCTCCCCTTCTGTAACTATTCCCTACATCTGTTTATCCAAAGTTATCCTTTTAGGCTTCCCCTGGCTTATTGTTTCCTTTGTGCATCCATGCCTTGCCGCTGTTTACCGCCTTCCCAGCCTGTGTCAGCAGCGACTTGGTGTTTTCTAACAAGCGTTGAAAACATTAAACGGCACCCATCCATCCAAGAAATAATGCTGCGCTCCCAAATCCTCGATAAGCGTTCCCTGTATGGGGTGAAAGATTACCGGCCGCCCTCCCCTGCTTCCTTGCTAAGCAAATCGTGCACCATAAAGCACGGAGGAGAGGCGATACCCCTAACTCTGCCTGGCACTTCACATCTGTCATGCCCACTGCAGTGGGGCATTTTTCATCCATGTTTTTCTTCCTACTCTGTCCTAAGAAATAGCTGGGTTGAGAGGAGAGATGCTGGGAAACTATCACCTCCTCCAGGGAAGAGTTAAAACTCTTGTCTCCCTGATAAAATGATGCGTGCTCATGCTGAGATGTATTTCGCCAGGTGAAGGCTATTTATAGGAAGAGCCACGCTTGTTTCTTCACACTTGGCTTTGTTGGGTGGCATGGGGTTGCTGCAACGTTCTGAGATCGACAGGTTGCGTGGTGTTTATTATATATCGTTAATTATTATTGTCATTATTGCTGTGGTATTACTTTGGTACTATAGCGATGGGCAGAACCCATTTGTACGAGTCGTGGTATAGGCTTCTCCTAAGGAATTGCAGGAGGGTTTTTTTCCAAAAAGTAAAAATAATAAAAAACCCTCATCAGTTTTAAATTATTTATCTCTCTGAACGCATCTAAATGGATTTCCCTGTAGTACCCATTACATTTATTTTTCTCAATAGTTTTCATAGTTCTGGGAACTGTTTTTCACAGAAATGTCTAATTATTATCACTAGCAATTAAATTTATTTATTATGTTTTGCTGTTGCTGAAGGAGCTTCTCATGCCACTGACATGCTCTCTTGTACACTGTCACCAAAGACAAATGGAGGTATAATTAAATTGCAAAATGAAATTGTCAATGTTGACGTTGTTTCTCTTTCACAGGGCAATTGGTAACCATCTATACTTTTTCCCAGTTTGAAATTATTTGGTTTGTTTTCTATTTTGTAGTTTTTGAACATACACTTTTTTTGCCTTGGTCTCTTCTAAACCACCACCACCACCACCACCACCACCACCCCTGCCACCGCCACTGCTGACACCCCCGCCATCACCGCCACTCCTGCCACCGCCCCTGCCACTGCTGACACCCCTGCCATCACTGCTGCTGACACTCCTGCCATCACTGCCACTGCTGCCACCTCTGCCACTGCCACCACCCCTGCCATCACTGCCACCACCACCATCATCGTCACCCCCACCATCACCGCCACCGCCACCCCTGCCACCACTGCCACCCCCACCATCGCTGCCACCACCACCATCATGACTGCCACTGCCACCCCTGCCATCACCGCCACCACCAGCGTCACTGCCACCATCACCATCTGCCATCACTGCCACCCCCACCATCACTGCCACCCCCAGCACCATCGCTGCCACCGCCACCTCCGCCATCACTGCCACCACCACCACCACTGCCACCACCTCCATCGCTGCTGCCATCACCATCACTGCCACCATCACCACGGCCCCCACCCTGCGCGTGGCTCAGGATACATGGAGCTGCTGAGCTCCTCCAGCTGCGGGAGGCAAAGGCAGAGGCTGAGGCGCCGGCAGCAGGGCCAGGGCCGGTGGGGACCCCAGCCATGGCAGCGGGGCCATCAGGGGCGAGGGGGGCGACACTCACATGTGCCAGCAGCTGGTCCAGGTTCCTGTCGGCCGCCACCTTCTTCTGCTCCTCAGGGAGCTCCTCCACGCAGACGTCAAGGCCGAAGTGGAGCCGCGCCAGCTTCTCCTGCATCTCCCGCACGTGCTCCAGCTGCTCGAAGGAGCACTCCTTCCCTGTGCCCGCAGGCGGGAGCCGTCACAGCCGCCAGCCCCGGCCCCCCCCCGATCCCCCCGGCCCCCCAGCCCCTCACCGAAGGCCTGCAGCTTTCCTGAGTGGAAGTCACTGAGGAGGCTGAGCAGCCCTCCCTCCATCTCGCAGACATCGGAGACGTCGGTGAGGAAGCTGTGCTGCAGCGGGGCCCCCCGTGCCACCCCCGTGCTGCCTGCCCGCGCCCGCTCCTTGCTCGTCCTGCGCGGGGAACACAGAGGCTGGCATCGCCCAGAGCCCCCCTTGGCCCTGCGCCGGAGGGGCTGGGGGGGGGCTGGCAGCCACCTCTGGGCCCCCACTGACCGCCTGA
>JAVJGI010000062.1:88985526-89018704 GCA_035590275.1 Ibycter americanus
GGGGGGGGGAGGGGGGGGGGGGGGGGGGGGGGGTGGGTGTGTGGAGGAAAAAGAAAGGCTTTAAATAGCAATTCTTTTTTTCTAGTGCTTGCTTTCTGCTCTTCTTTCATAGAGCATTAGGACACACAAGGGGTTAAAGGTCCAGGAAGAGAGCTAGGGAAGAAAAATCCCTCTGTTAATTGATCTGCCTGTCCGGTGACGAGGGCCAGCTGAAGCTTGTCAGAAACTGTATGAGCTGAATCAAGCTTGGGGCCCTAAGTAAAATACAGACACCTGGAGCGAGGAGGGGCTGGCTCGCTCTGTGTGCAGCTATTTAGTTGTTCTTTTAATGTAGGCAGGGAAGGGAAAGGGTCAAGCAGCACTGAGCCTGGGCTTGAGGGATGTCAAATAGTTTTTCCACTGAAAAGAAACAAGGCTAAAGCCTGTTAATGGCATCTAATGCTATTATCGTGTGAGTCTGTGTGTACTTGGAGGCTCGCTGGTGTATGCTGGAGGCACGTTTTGGCGATTGGGGAGGCATTGTTGTTTGATGGTCTTACCCACCGGCGTGTCGCTGGGCGAGAAGCGGTGGGAATCCCAGTGAAATCTGCACAACTCCGTTTCCATGCACGCCGGGTAGGGCAACGTGCTCAGGGGGGATCCTTTACCTCCTGCCCTTTTCCCCTTGCTGAAGGCTGAAGTGATCCAGAGTACATCCTAAAAAACATTTTTCTTTCTCCTTACTCTTCGGCTCTGCCTCCAGACCCCTCCACTGATGCAATCTGGCTACGATTCTGCATGCCACTTTGTTTGACCCTGATGACATAAGTTGACTCATGTACTTTTGAACCTTCCCAAGAATGAATGATATCCCCGCAATAAAATGAAATCCTAGCATTTTTCACCCGCCAAGCCCCTGTGATTGTTGGGGCCAAGCATGTCAAATGGTGGCTCAGCCGATGGACGCCTGAAATGGCAGTGGATAGATTTCAGCCCCAAAACAAACAAGCCATTGAGAGCTGGCACTGGTCCGCTTTTCTCATGATACCTGTGATGAGTACGCCTGAAACACTGAAAGCTTTTTTCATGGGTTGCAGGAGAGACGACTAAAGAAGGTGCAAAAGAAGAGAGACTTGCTGCTTCTGATTTTCAAGGTAGCAAGTAGGCTCGGAAAGCTGAGGGGCTGGGGGGGCTCACTGGCTCTAGAGCTGTCAGCCGTCAGGGTTGCTTTGATTCTCATGGCTTAGGTATAACTTGAAATAGGTCTTCCCCTCCCCTTCGCCCCGAGTTCCCAAAATACTGCACTTCAATTAAAGATGGGCCTCAAGGTTACACCAAGTTCAAACTTCCGTCAAATTGAGAGAGGTCAAAGCCAGAACTTTATTTGGGGATTTCTATGCTTTTTGAAGACTTCCATACACCTGGCTGAGCCCAGACCCTATAAACGAGGACCGAGACACAAAGGAACCCCATCATCATTAATTATGTTAGATCTTAAGCCTTGAAAATGCCATCCCGGCAGCTCTCCCATTTGGTGCCCAGACATGCCAGGAGCAGACCAGAAGCGTGACGTGAGCAGAGCCATCTTCTCCAAGAGAAGCTGCCAGGCTTCTCCCTAAAGTCCTTAAATCCTGACAAGGCACTGTGAAATACTGAAATCATCTGTGCTGGAGGAGGGCTGTGCTTAAGTCAGGTTGCAGGAGTTGGTGTTTGGCTGAATTAGTGCAGTAACTCTGCATGACTAAAATAGAAACTTCCAGTATTTACTTGTGCGTGTTATTTGTTGGATGCCATGAATCCTTTTTCCTCTGGACTTCTGGTGTTATGTCACATCTATCAGTGGAGCAGAGGTTTGCCTAACCACGATAAATTTACATATATATGTATATAAATGTTGGGTTGAAAATGGCAGGAACATATAAACCCACGCATGGGAAGGAAATTAGGTCTCTGTTTGATTAGGTCGTCTTAATATCTTAATATGAAAAACTTTTTTCATTCACTTAAAAGAGTAAGACTGCTTTGAATCTGTCCTTCACACTTCAATTTTGTTTTGTTTCTTCAGGAGAGGCGCTGAGGAGAACTGATTGCAGTTATTCTTGACATTTTAAATGGCCATCCTTTTCCTCTTGGATATGGTACCCAGATGTATAGTTAGAAAGTTAAAGTGGCTCAGCTAAAGATAAGGATGCTGTGAACTTCGGTTTTACAACTCCTGCCTTGGCCTCCCAGCCCAGCTGATTTAGTAGGAATGAGCTTACCTCGCTCACAGAAATTCAGCCAGGGGAAAGGGGGAGAAAAATAGCAGTACTCCACAGACCTCCACTCCAAACGCACGTAGAAAGCTGCTGGACCAGGATGTCGGGAGCAATCCTGGCTCTGCAGCCTGCCCCAAAGTGGGGGGCCAGTGAGCTGCCCATGGTGGGGAAGCTGGGTTCAGCCCAGGCAATGGCACGGGGAGGCACTGGGGTTGCCTGGTTTGAGAAATGCAGGGGATGGAAAGATAATAAAAGGGAAGTGTGGTGAACAGATTGCTTGAGCAGAATATTTTAGCTTAATAAAAAAAAATAATAATAAATCCACGGACAACCCCCTCCCCTAAGCCTACAGTCCCCTGTATGAGGCTGATGAAATTTATACGAGAGAGAGAGACATAACGAAAGAAATTGTTTATTTGTTTGTTTGCCTTTATAAAACCCATTTGGGAGGAACATCAACAAATATACCATACATCAGTTATCTGCCTTATACCAGTTACACTGATGCTAGAGACATCCTTTGTTAGAAATTAATGTATGCAATAAAGTTTTACATTTTTCATATGTTTTGAAGTATGCAGGCCATAATTCTTTTGACTGCATAATTACTTTTTGTACACAAGAAAAATGAGGTGCTTAGTCCTAAGTAAATAACCTCAAAACAAACCAAGAAAAACAGTTGCATCCTTTTTGTCTTCTGGGTCTTGCACAATAAATATTTTGTTAGAAATGAAAAAAAAAAAAAGTTATATATCCTCATTATAATTTCACTTAAAAAAAACCCAAACAAACAAGCCCCTCTAGGATCACACTGAAAAACACGCTGAAGTTAGTGTGGGAAAGAAATGTATTATTTTGTGACATTTTTAGGTGCAGATGAAAGTAGTAGTTTCTGGAAGGTTTTGCCTGGTTAATCATTTTAGCTGAGTTTTTCCCTCTTCACTTCTGGACCATCAAAAAGCTCTAGCAAATGAATTTCACTAGATCCAAGATCATTTAGCCACGGCGGCGGAGCCGGCGCGAGGCGCGGCCACGTGAGCAGGGCAGGCTGGCTGAACCAGCCGGCCATGGAGACGCTCTCGCTGCAAACTGAGCTAGCTTCGTTCTGATTGCCGACGGCGGGTATTGGAAAATGGCACGATAACCTCCCAAAAGCCAGGAGGCTGGCTTATATGTCACACCACTATGAGAGAAGAGTTTGTCGTGTGGGTTTTTAACCTAACTCGGGACTCGCTGTTTGCTGGTGTGGTTGGCTGAGCTTTCTGGATGATGTTGGTTTGGGTTTGTGAGGTGTGCTCTTTTTTCTTTTTTTTTTTTCTCCTGAGGAGCAGAAGCTTTGTAGAAGACTTCTAAAGAAAATAAAATAGGATTTTCAGGGCTGGCAGCAGCAGCTTAAGTTCCCCAACCTGTAAGCAGTTGTATTTAGGGGGTGCAAGTGGTTGCTCCAGCCGCGGACCACTGGCAGTGGCTCAGTCCCTCAAGGAAAGGAGTCCTGGAAAAGGTCACAGCCGGTTTACCTCTTCTAATCCTTAAGCACTGAACTAATGTCAAGTCAGGGTCACGTAAATACAGAGATAGGAAAAGGGGAGGAAGGAATGCTTTTGGGGGGAGAAAAAAAAAAATTGAGATACACTTTTGAAAACTAAACTGAAATAAACTACTCTTCGGCAGAAATCAGGGAGTCACACCGGGTTTGGCACTGGCTTAAATAAATCAATTAAAGTACTGATTTAAGTTAAACCAATATGCTAGCAAGGCCTTAGGTTTTCATCTTCCAAAGACTTATGTGCATGCTTGGCTGAACAGTGGGAGTGATTATCTGTATAATTCATGTTAGGAATACGGCCTTATTATTTAAGGATTCAGCTTTATAATATATACTGTATTTGCAGACCGTTGCCTCTGTACAGGGTTTCTGTGGATTGGGAGCCACATGCCGTGGGTAAAACGTATTTCCAGCTCCTCTGCCCACCCCATACATGCTGGCGGTCCCTCCTCGTCCCCACGAATTGCGCTGGTGGTGCTGGTGAGGGACGTGCTGCTTCTGTGGAGCCAGGCCGTTTTTTATAAATATGTAAATAAAATTTACCTCCTTTTGCTGACCCCTCGAAGGGCCATTTTTGGCCTGCAGCAAATATTTATGTGCGAGCTGTAAACCCCTGAAACTGAGGGGTTATAGTGGAAATGCTGACAGAGTATTAAGAGACCTTTAACCCCTGGTTTAGCTGGCCCTGCTATAATTACAGGTCTGTCTGTTATTTTCAATAGCACTCGTCATGACCTTGCCTCTATTTTTTAATTATAGTAGAACTTGTGAAGGGAATTATTACTAAGTTGGGGGTTCCCCCTCTCTCTAAATTCAATCTTTATTAAACATGTAAACCGCTGAAGAAGCAGGATTGGTCTAATAGCCTTTTCCCTCCCTTCCCCTCCCTCCTCTCTGGACCACGGTTCAAGTTGTGCCAAAGCCCTGAGTGAAATGAATGCTGTGATCGAGCCTCCCGAGTCCCCCATGAGCACTGAAGCTGGCTGTACAATAAGCATCAAAGGTTAATGAACACGCGAAAAAAGTTGACATTTTATTTGGTAATGGTCCTAGTGGTTGAAATCTGAATGGAAAAGATGAGATTCAGGAGGAGGTCGCCTTTCCTTTTCTCCTTCCCTCCCTTATTTTTCTGAAACATTCACGTCTGGAGGAGGCAGGTCCTATCGGACCCCAGAAACGTTTGTGATTGCAAACAACTGGGCCGTAGCTTGCAGCTTAAGGAGAGCAGCTGGGACACATTTTTCAAGCCGCACTGTCAGTCCCCGCGCTGGCTTCTTTGTGCTCCCCCCTGCTTCGGGGAGCTCGCCCGCTCGCTGGGGTGATGATATCCAGCCCCGTTTGCTGCTGACCCGTGGCAGTTTGGCGAGCTGCCGGTGCTCCAGGTGGAGAAATGCCCCATTCTCACCGGCTGTGCAATGTCCTGCGGGGCTTTCCCGTCTGGCCCCGGCAAAGGCTCCTTCGGCCCTGCTTGTCCAAGCTCAGTGGAGCTGGAGTCACCCACTGAGCCTGCAGCACACAGGGAATCCTCCAGGTATAGGGATGTTTCACAGCTTGGTGTACCATCGCTAAAGGGGTGATGGAGGGCTGTATGCTTCCCCAGCTGGGGAGCATCTCCCTGCAGCCCAGCAGTGACCTGGATGTCTCCATCTACTGATGGAGGCGGCAGCAGCACCCATCTCCAGGACCACCCTGGGGCTCTCCTGTGGCAGATGGGTCAGCAGGGTTAGGGCAGCGAAGGGGCCACACGTAGCCTGGAGAAAGGGGGGATCGTCCAGCCTTGAGTTACTGGGTGGGGGAGAGTCTTTTGGGATGAGCGCTGGCTTTTCCTATCGTGGGACATAGGCAAACTCTGGATTTTGCATACACAAGCCCCCCGGGGCTGAGGGGAGGCAGAGAGCAAAGCCCCAGTGTGGAAGAGCGCGGCGGCTCCTTACCTTGCAGCACTGGCATGTTAAAAAGAAGAGGATGACAAAAGATGTGCTTCGAGGCAGGAATTTTCCTGGGACCCTCTGGCTTCCTGCTCGGATCCTTGAGACGAGCCCCAGGAAGGGTCTGGGCTTTGTGTTGGCCCTCATCCCCCCTGGGGAAGGGGACCTTGGCTGTTCTTTCAGTATCTCCCCACCAGATCCACAAATTGAACCTTTGGAGCAGTTTAGGTATTTTCTTTTTTAATGGGAGTGATGGATTGGCCTTCAGTGGCTGAATGACCTTTCTGTTCCAGTCTAGACAGCTGCGGAGGGTTTGAGAAGCATGACTGGATCAGGCCCTTAGGAAATGCTTTCACTAAAGCACTTTATGTACATTCAGAGAGCTCATGAATCACTGGGCTTTGCAGATAACTTTACCCTTAAAATATAGTAGATGATATTCATTTTAATATTTACCCAGGTAGGATGCAAAGCGCGTGGCCGTGAGGCGTAGCGCGGCGTTGAGCGATGGCTTGTCGGCATTGTTTATAGATGAGTAATTAGAGCTGCTGCACCGAGGCTGGGGATGGGGACCAAACCGGCTGGATATTTATTTACATGACTCAGTGAATGAAACTGAGTTGGAAGCGTAACTTACAGGTGTTACTCTTTCTCCCCCCTCTCCTCCCCCCTGCCCCCAAAATGCAATTTCAGAGTATCCATAGCTTCTTTACTCTCTATCTTGATGCTGCTTGTTTAGAATACCATCTTCCTTTACTGAGGTGTAAGGAAAATGAATTAGCACGAGCTGGCACAGGTAATTAATATCATGTGGGCGAGAGAGGGAGAAGACTTTTTAAATGGCTTGCAGTACATTTATAAATCTGTCCTGTGGTGTTCACTGCTTGTAGTTATGGCTAAGGATGCTCACCTGCCCCTCATGTACCACCTCCTACCACTGCCTGCGCTCTCCCGTTTGCTGATGCCATCACTGTAGAATGTTTTACCAGCTTTAAATAATTTTAGAGCTTAAATTATGTATTTACACTTAAATATTGCTGATATGCAATTATTAATAAAAGCAACAGCTGCATGTTGATCAAATGTGTGAGCTTTTGTCTGGGCAAGTTTGACAGATTTTTGTCTGGGTGTTTTGATAGACAGAATTTTACAGTGGAGTCATCTCTGTAGGTTGAACCAATCTTATCAGTGTTTTCCCCAGAATATTGTCTCCTGCTTTAAAGTATACATTCTTATGGAAATTATTATTGAAAGCAGGACTAAAAGTAAGGCATTATTCTAAAAAAAAAAGAGAACATTTTTTTTTCTATAGATCTTTAGGTGTTAAACTACTGAAAAATGTGTAAAGCGTGTGAAAAAGTAGACCCTTTGCTCCAAAATGAAAATGGCATTTCTGTTCCCAAACTGATTGCAAGAGTGGGTTTCTGCTTTTCCACCTGCTTCAGTTGTATCGGTAACTAGACTGGACCCAGTCATTGCAGTTTATAAGCTTGGGAAGCATTTTGAGGGAAGTGTGGCACAGAAAGGTTAAGCCATGTACACAAGGTGGCACAAAAGGAAAAGGCTAAACTGGGACCAGAGTCTCGCCAAGCATCGGGTTGTTTTTGTGCTCTTCTTTTGAAGAACTGAAATGCTGACTAGCAGGTTGCTATTTTCATGTACCTGTCCAAAACACATGGATTTACATCTACAAGTTAATCACAAGTATGCCTACACAATAAGTCAATCTGTATTTCCTTGCTTTCTGGGCGTCTTGATACTTGTATGGGTAGACTCCATTGCTATACACTATGAATATTATTTTTAAAAGGTGTATTGGCTTTATTTTAAGGATTGTCACAAAGCTGGAGAACTAAGTAGGGGAAAGCATGAGGTGGCCAGGAGAAGTCTTTTCTGTGCATCCCATAGGTAGCTGCCCTGTGCCAGGGTGACCATGGGATGACTTAGCCAGGTCACTTACCCTCCATGTCCTACTGCTTTTTTCATCTAAGCAATCTTCTGCCCTTTCCACTTTCCATAACTTACCAGGACTGGCATGGATAGATTTTGATTGTCATGTGTATGTGCACAGAAGCACTACTGGGCCGGATTGTCCAACCTACTCCTCCTTTGTAAATCTACCAAAACCCAAACCAAGACCAGTTGTACTGGCACGTGGGGTCTGCCCTTCCTTCTTTCTTTCCTGTGGTATCTGTAGCTGCTAAACGTGGCAGTTATTGTTGTTGAAGGCAGCTTTTTTTTTTTTTTTAATACGCTCAGAAGCAGTTATTTCCTTTCTGGAGGCAGCTATTTGCTCTTCTGTAATAATTTGTATATTCCCTAAATGCCAAAGGGATATTCTTCTTGCTAACTCTGGCTAAAATAAAATAGAACAGAGGAAACCACTGGCTGTATGTTCGGGCAGGTCAGGAAAGGGGCAAGTTGATTTATGCTTCCAAATGACCCAATGCCATGAAGCGTTTAAAGGCACGCTCGCTAGCAAGCCTGTGAGGAGTCCCCGGTTGCCACCGCCACGCACGGCAGAGCAGCAGCCCCCGTGCCGGCCCCAGGAGGAGGGTACCAGCCGCTGCCCACACCGTGCTGCACGGAGGGATGCTGCTGGTCCCGCCTCTGCCCAGTGCAAAAGCCAAGAATCGGGGAATCTACGCTCTCCGGTAATTTAGGTGCTTCCCTAAATCCTACATGATCTACCGATGTGCCAAAGTAAATGAACAAATCACATTTTTAATGTTTTGCTCGTTTCATTTGATAGATTGCCAAGTGAGAAATTTCAAGGGGTCTACAAGTCACTCAGGTAAAAGAGCGACTTTCTGCTGTATTTTTCATGTGAGTGAAATGCCGATCTATAAAGGATTAGGAGCCTTTATTCAGAGTTTGAACTTTAACATTCCTCAAGCCTCGAATTTTTAATCTTCAAAAGAAAGTAGTCATTTCATGGTGAGTTATGAAACGTGAATTATTTATTCCTCCAGTAAATATGTAATTAGGCATATTTTGAAAATCTGTAATTAATCCCTCACCCCTTAAACCCATAAGAAATGCTAATATGCCTCTGAGGTAAGGCAGGTTTCTATAAAGGGCATTATGTAAGCTGTTCTGATCTGTTGTATAATTATGTTTGCTGTCTGTAGTGGAAAAAAAATCCTAGTGAGAATTTGTTGTGGAGGAGAGGGAAGAAAAAGCTTTGCTCCTCACTGAGCTGGAGGCAGTTATTGGATGGCAATATATCCAAAGTTTTAGCTTGTTTTGGTGGGTTTCAAAGGGCGCAGTATGGGCAAGAAAAGCAAAGCTGGTTATTTTATTCCTACTGCATGTGGCAAATTACGAGCCCTGCCCCAATAACCCCATAGCCAAGGGGCTATTTGAGCCTGGCTCGTACACCCCCAGCTCAGCACAACTGTTGTTCCCCTGTATCCTCTTGCTTCAGCAGCTCCCCCAGTGGATTTTTCTTGATAAAACAGGGAAATCTTGAATCCAAGCAGTACCTTTTGAACCATTTCGTGTTCACTTTGTCATCCTGCATCCAGACAACACAGTATAAAGAAATGTGACCAAAAAAAAAAAAATATATATATATATATATTGCCCAAGAAGACTTTCCAGCTTGGTTTTGGAGGAAGGAAATCTACTGAGAAAAAAAATCTGATTGATCTGACTAATACTAACATTGTGGAAAGCCCAGGAGCAGATTGCTAAGCTCAAACGTGGTGTCAGTTTGGAATGACAGGACATATTTTAAGAGCCTTTCACTAACAGTAACTGCCAGAGCTCTGTCACTTTGCTGTAAGAGTCTCTTGTCATTTTAACTTCATTAAGAGGCCAAGTGCACCCTACTGCTTGAGCCAATGAAAGCAAGGAAAGATTTAGAGGTCATTGAATGCCCTTTTGGTCAAAATAGGGCACTTTGGATGGGACTTGTGGGGCTCCATAAGGGGCCAGCAACATTGTACACATTGGAAGAGATGATACAAATGGGCTCAGAAAGCAAGCGGACAAGGTCATGCAGATACCTTCACTGGTGATTAGTAAGTACGGCCACCTGACTATAACCTCAGAAGCAGTAGGTTGCTGTTTTTCAAAACAGAATACCAGGGAAAAGATTTTTCTGTATGATGTGCCCTGTTTCCTATACTCAGCCACTGTCAGAGTTGTAATTATTGAGCTTAGTTCATTGTTTCCTTGGCTCCCACCGATGGAGGTAGGTGGGAACCGTATCTCCTTTTTCTCCATGCAGCTTTTTATCTTTGTCCCAAGGCAAGGACCTTGGGTCGAACCCGCAGCCTCAAAATTATCTGGCCTCAAAAGCCCTCTGAAAGAGGCACTTTTAAATGTCTGCTGAGCTTGCCCACTGCACTTGGGAGCAGGCGGCATATGCTAACTCAGTACTTCATGAAAAAAGGCTCGGTCCCAGAAGTCACCCAAAAGGTTGGGCATCAATCAGGCAGATGTACAGCCTGTTCTCTTCTGAAACGTAGGCAGCTTCAGGTTAGAAAAGTTGTAGCTTCTAAAACTCTGCAGCAAGCAGAAGGTGCCTGTAGAAGCCGAAAAATACCCGTCAGGCTGCTCCTCAGCAGGAGCATAGCCCTGAGTCGATGACATCTGCAAGGTGCTTACAGCACCCCTGGAGTGAACGTCTTATTTTTTGCCCACATTACTCTAAAGCAATCAGAAATACAGCTTCCTGTAGAAATTGTTAACCTGCCGGTGAATTCGTTGTGGGTGTTTTGATGTTTGTCGCCTTTATTAAAGGCCTTGGAGATGTGAGATGAGGTGAGAATCTCAGCTTTTGTCTGAGCCAAGCAAGCATACCAACGGAGAGGAGGCTGCTTCGCTGGGGAGAAAGTCTATGAAAATATAAGCTGCTCCAGTATGATTTATTGTTCTGAAAGCCTTTAATGCCTAGGCACCCTCTTAGGAGAAAGACAGACATTTCCAGGGAGTCATTTATGCCACCTTAAATAGATGTGTCGGCTTTTCCATAGCCATTAGCCCACAGCAGATGGACAAGACATCTAATTTTCTGGTGCATGAGTAGTTGACTGAGGTGAGTAGAAGCCCAACTCAAGCTCTTGGAGAACCTAGCCCAGATGGCAGTTATGAAGAGCTTCACATGCATTGCTGAAACGTTATTATTTTTAAGCCCAGATGATAATTTCGAGGGTCCTAAATGATGAGTATTCAGCACTGGCGCTTGGCAAAGCTGTGTCTTCTTATTTTCATTTCAATTACACATAAGTCAAAACCAGTCTTGTTTGTATTTTAAGGGACAGTAAAAAGGGAATATAAATTCCCATAATGTGAGCTTTTCAGTGAGGTTTCATTTCAGTTTTCAGTTCATGTTGCAAAGTGAATTTACAATAGAAATGCCACTGGTGGACATTATAGCCGCAAGTATGCTGGTTTCAGCGATGGGGAGATAAACCTCTTCTCAGACAGCGCTTTTGGTGCAGAGAAGTGTCTCGGCAAACAAAACAATCCTCAAAAATGCGAAGGACTGCTGCAAGAAGGAAAGGAATAATCAGTTCTCCACGCCTCTTGCAGATAGGACAAGAAGTAATGAGCTTAAATTGCAGTAAGGAAGATTCAGGTTAAAACCTTCTTGTGATAAGGACGGCGATGTACTGCGAGACACTGCCTGGGGAGGTGGCAGCGTCTCCAGCACTGAAGGGCTTAAAACCCCAAAGATAAGCATCTGTCAGGAATGACACAGGTGCCGTGGGCCAGGGAAGGGACTGGTGACCCCTGGAAATCCCCTCCAGCCCTTTGAGGCGATGACTTGGGGGAGGCTGCGCTTTGGGGAGGTCTGTGACGTGAAGCAACTGGAAAGGTGTGCCTGTTGCTGATTGTCATCTGTGGTGGGGACTCCGTGGTGTTAGGTCTGGGAGCAGCAACAGCAGGACTGGAGCTCTGAAGGCTGATAAATGCGTTTGGAAGAAATGGGAAGGAGCACAAATACGAGCTAGCACACCTCGTTTCAGAAAAAAATAACGTAGGCAGATCGGGCAGATGGAAGTCCAAGTCTTTCCATGGACCCTCCCGTTGTTTTCTCGATGAACTCTCAGGATACCTCGTTGCCCAGCTTTCTGGGTGGCCGCAGATATCCCTGAGGGAAAACGTGGGAGAGGCTGGAGTGTTTCATTTGCACTGCTCAGCAGAACAGGAGATTGCCAAAACCCAGAGAGGTAAAAAGGGACGGGCATGGGGGGAAACGCAGCAGAGGGAGAAAGGACACTGAAGTATGAGGAGCCTTTAGAGGGCAGTAAGTACCCTCGGAGGGGGGAAAAAAAGAATAAAAAGGAGGCTACGGTAGATGAGAGATGGGGCAGGGTGTTCAAAGGGGAGCCAGAAGGAAATGCTCCAGGATTTTGGTTGACAAACCTCCAGACCGTACCGAACTTCTCAGGCTTGTTTATACCTGACTGGTTTCTAATAATGCCCACGTTACAGAGCTTTTGCTAATAAGCATAGGTGAATAGTAGGGGTGTAATAAATCTGTTTCTGCTTGGCCCTGCCCAGATGGTAGTGGAAATCTGGTGTTACCTGGCTTTTAAACTCAGGATGGCGTGATCCACAGTTCGGTATAAAAGTAAGGAATCAGTAAACCAAAACCTGAAAACCTTGAAATGCTACTACGTGCTTTCCTGCGCCATTAAACGGCCCCTCCCCTGGGAAAGAAACAAATTCTTGGTCCCAATATAAATACGTGTGTGTGTGCATGTGCTGTTTGTGTGTCATGCAGGCAGCGTGCCTGGGGTGCAGCTACCCCGAAGGGAAAGGTGGAAGCGATGGGATGTGCACACTCGCATCACCACTGCAGCCCCGCTCTCAGGGAGAACCCTCGTCAGAAAACTTTGGCTCCTGGGCAAGCCGGGCATTTACTCCAGATGAGCAAATTGCGTCTGAATTTTGGCTGTCAGCACCACGAGGAAAACTTTGCATTTGATCTATCAGGTGTTTCTCAAGGAAATAGGTGTCTGTGCACCTTGTGTGTTACCTGTAGTGCACAGCACGTCAACGACTCTTACTGCCTTCTGCTTCATGCATACAGAGTTATGATTCCATCAGTGACATTAGGTATTTTGCATGATACTGGATATTTAATTAAAATGTTCCCTACCCTATCAGAAGATGCTCTTTTACTGTCGTTCCCTAAACATTTGCTACATGATAACTACAATGTGCCGTTGCATCCCAGGCTTTTGGGTTTAGTTGCTCATAGTAGAATTGCTCTTACACTATAATGTAGTGCATTCTGCCCAGCGCAGAATAATGTGCTGCTGCACATAAATGCTTGCCTTGCCAACTGGTCCTTGTTAGCTGGTTTGAGCGGAAAACCGTGGGAGAAATTTGAAGTGAGAAGGCATACAAATCTAAAACCAGGATCTAACGCACCGTAGCTGCTTTGCTAGCTTATCCGTGGGTCTCTGCTTCCCAAGTATGTTTCATATAATTACTACATTACATTTTTAATTATGTTTGTTTTCCTCCTTGCAGTGCCCATTTCTTACGTTTCCTCTTCAATGTATATAGTACCCCAGCAACATCCACATTTATAATTACGGAAGATAAAGTTATAATATTCCTGAGGCAAAACTGCATTTTAACAACTGTGCTAATGTGGAAAACAACTTGTGCAGAATAAATATGCCCTACAATTAGTGGTACGCCGACATTTTTCATGGTTACCTTACATATAAATAAACTCAAGCCACTGACATTTTTCCCGAGGGCTTTTATCTCTGCAGCCCCAAAACTGCAGACAGATTTGTTGTAAGTAACACTATCACCATAATAAGTTTGAAAACCATTTTTTATTGTTTTTGTTTAGAAAAATTCATCTGCTTATGCATCTGCATAGCTCGGGGCTGGGCTCGTGGGTCTGATATTGTCTCTGCTGAACCGTCGCTGCGTCCTGGGCTCCCCGAAGCCTATCATTTGGCTGAGGCTAACAGGAGGTGACTGGGCAAAGCCGTTTCACCTGAGGGTGGGCCAGGTCACAGGTCACTTGTAATAGCTTCTCCATGCATCTCCAGACCTGTAAATGAGACCAGAGCCTGACTCACTCCACTACACTTTCTTTGTCTTAGACGGATGCTCTAATCAAACAAATTACCTAGCCCGTGATCACAGCCACTGAGCCAGAGACGGTTTTGCAGATGCTTGTCTGGAGCCCTCCAAGACCCTTCGACCGTGCAGTTCTGCTTAAAAGAAAGGGCTCGTGTTTTCCACCAAAGGTAATAAAAAGATGTGCCATCACTTGGCTAAGCTGGCCTTGGGGAAAAAATCCCCAAGGACACCGTGGGATGCATTTTGACACGCATGGCACAGCTCCCTTGGGCGAAGGGCGTGCGTATGGAATAGCGAAGGGGCTGGCTGCTGTCGGCGCAGGTGTGCACGTGTTCTGGCTCTACTGACCAGCACGTCTTGGTAAAGCCTAGGTGCCACGTCAGCAAGAGAGTAGGTGTACCTTACCTCTGGGCAGCGTTATACTCTGCTTGGGTTTTTATTGGGTTTTCTTTTTTAAAAAAAAGGGGGAGAAATCTGAGATGGGCAAAAAGTGCGTGTGTGGGGAAGAAGGTGAGCCCAACCGTAAATAAATGGGCTCACCCAGATAGAGAAAAGCATCAAGGCGTGGTTTGTTTATTGTAAAAGTCAGCCTTAGGCAGAGGATTTAAAACTGATCAGCCCTCTACAAACATGTTGTATTAGCCTTGTATTTATTTATTGCACAGTCCTTTAGTTTTATTTGTTGACTGTCGTTCCCCACTGTACTGCAGGCAATGCTGTCACTGTATTTTCTTAAAAATTTCACAATAAATTTGTAAACAGAAAAAAAATTCTAGCCATTCCATATTTTTCTCCTGCATTTTCTGGACACTTTGGGTTTTGTAGATGTAATGTTGGTTGTTTACTTGATTCTGACTCTGGAAAAAAAAAACCTAGGTACTTTCTAGTTTCAGATGTTTTGTGTGATTGTAAAAGAGAAAGAAACCAGTTTTGACTCAGAGAATGAGCTACTGCAAACAATCTGTTGCTAATATAGTCTAATTGCTAGTGATATTTTGAGAAAACAATTAAATTGGAAGTGGGGTTACTTTGGAGTTTATTGTCTGTGACAGCTTCTTTTGGAAACAGGCTTGAAGAGCTGCCGAACTGAGGCTGCGATGATGTGCGAATAATACTTATCATCAATATAGAGCCAGGCAACGAAGGAGGGAATTGCAAAACTGGGGCAAACTCACCTGTTGGACATGCCAGGATGGACAGAGAGATGTTACGCGGTCAGAGGTGGGTCCTTCTGTGTACTGTGGTTACGCCCTGCAGCGCCACTGTCCGGTTCTTGCACTAGAACCGGGAAGATGCTTAGGTGCCTGCTGGGTGTGAGCTAAAAAATCTACATGAATTTTGTTGTTGGAGGGAAAGGTACCACGTACTGGAAGAAATGCCAATTCAATGTTCAAACCACAAGTGTAACAGCTCAAGGGAAAAGTCTGGGCAAAATTCCCATGGATTTCCCCGCATCCAGGTTTTCACTGCTGGTTGTCACTGTGATTAGTTCAAGGTGTAAACAGACATGCCCTCTGCAAGCAGCTGTGCTGAAACAAGAGGTTGCCACCTACCACCAGACCTCCCACTTGTTCTTTAACACCCTCTGGTGGAAAACACAGCCTCCTCCTGCCCCCCAGCACGGGTGCTCACCTGGGTCCAGCCAGCCCCCTCCCGAGCACCTCCGGACCACGCTCCAGAAACCTCCCGCTGAGATGGGGCCGTGCCTGTGCAAACCTCCGCCTGATGCTGCAGCCATCAGATGGGGAGCGGGGATATAAGGGTCAGCCTGAGGCTACCAAAAATGCTGTGAGGGCTTTGTATAAGCCAGTCATATGGTTGGGTGGGGTGTATTTTGTTGGGTGGGGAGTATTTCGTTGAGTTCTGGTCGAGCCGTCACATACAAGCTATGGCAGAAATGGCACCGAAGAGGCAGCAGTAGGTAGAGAGACAATAATGTTCATTACAAAGAAGACAGATCTTTGGAAGTATGTAACGTGCCAGACCTGAACTAGCCCCAGGGGCTGCTGTAAGGGAGCAGATGCAGACCTAATGCCGGTTACTGAACTTGTTGGTACCACTGGGAGGGGTCGGCACTGGCCCCAGCCCAAACCCTTCTGTCCTTCAGCGAGCACCGAGCGCGCGTTGCTCCTCCTCAGTGTCCAGAAGTCCAAGTGTGGCAGAGAAAACTATTTAACCCCATCTGTAGGCTGGTTGTTGAGTTGCAGAGTTTGCATTTACAAGCTTTTCTGTTGTAGCAGAAAGTCTAGAAAATACTCCTTTATATCTCCTGTGAGGACACTGGTGCTCACAATATCTTCTGGCTCCAGAAGCTGGAGATTTAGGAAAAGCATCAACTGCTGTCTAAGTAGGAACAAAATCGGGTGAAGAGTTTTGACAGTGAGAGACAGTGTCTCAGGAGCTCTCTCGTTTTTGCCCTCTATGCAGAACTGCTTGCATCAAGACCTTAAACCCCCTCTGTAAAAGCTGTTTGCATGCGAGCAGATGGTATTTCATTGTCTTTTGCTACTGATCTTGAATTATCAGCCTTTATAATGAAAATGCCAATTCAGCCTTGACTGTTCTGCTATAACTCTACCAGGACCACTATAATGCACACACCATATATACTGAATATTTATTATGGTACTGTGCATATTATTTATTGTATATGCAACATATTTTGTAGGTGAAAAATGATACCTTATCTAAGTCAATGAGCATAACCAGGAAAAATATGGCAGAGTAATCATGTGATTCATAATTGACATCTGCTCTCCAAAGACTTGGACAGAATCTGAATTTTCAGCGTACGCTGGAAATGCTCTTCTGTTTGCTGGCCTGGGCATAACCGTGCCACCGCTCTCCCCGGCAGCTCCATCAGTCTTCGGCATTTCCATAATTCCCTGGGTGCACAGGAAAGCTGGGCCAGCAAAGCCGGGCCAGCACATGCTGAAAATATTTCAAGAAGTTGCAAAAAAGCGCTGTTGTTTTTCAGTGTCCAGAAATGAGACGAGGAAATGAGGGTTTTTCTGTGCAAATGCTAATGAAGATCAGCCCGTGTGTATCCTTGGCGTTTCGTTGATTCACAGTGGGGTTTTATGTGTATGTGTGTGTCCATGTATATACAAATAGGTGAGTGCCTTTCGGGGGGAAGCATCAGCTGCTCCCATCTCACCGCTCTGTGGATCTCCACCATGCAGCCTCAACACGGCCAGACCAGCAAGACCAGCAGCCTTACCCACCTCCAGCACTGGCACTTTGGTTCAATCCTGTCCTAAACCCCCATTTTATAAATGTGCCTTTTTCTGACACAGCATACAGGTTCCTTGTTTGTATTTGGAGCAACATATGCTCAAATTGCTGAGAAAAGAGGATTTGGGGGTGGGGATCATTGACTTTTATCACTTCTGCAGGTCAGGAGAAGTTCACGGTGGAGTGGGTGACCTGGCTGCACTCAGGTCCTTTTAATAGGTTGTCTCATCAGCCTAATTATTGACCAGATTTCCAGCAGAATTGATGTATTAATGGGATACACAGGCACCAGTGAGCAGCTTCCCAGAAGAGAGGAGGGCTGCAGAAAAATCCACAGAAATTTCCTAGTAGGTAAAGTCATAGCTGGTCTACAGAGACTTGTCTGAGGACACCAGAAGGGAGGTGAAGGTGGGATTGGGAGTTGAGTGCAGCTGCTCAGTTCCACAAGCAACTTGGCTTGGGAATTTTTCCTTTCACCGACTTAATTTTTCTTGCTTTTGTAGATTCTTTAGTGTCTGCTACTGTGGCTGGGAGAAATACGGAGCCATCTCAGCCCCTCGCACCCTGGCTGTGATATGGCGTCCTTGCACGCGTAGGAGGGGGGGCAAGGGTGGAGGGGAGGGGATGATGAAGGGTTTATTAGTGTAAACAACAACAGGGACGTAGCGAGAGTTTTCGAACAACCGTCCAAATCGCATTATCGACAGCATCTAGAGACCAGCCCACATCTTTATTGGCGTTGCTTTCGCTGCAGGAACGTGGCCAAGTTTGTCTCAGCATCTGAGCTGGTCTTCCTTGTCAAAGCCTTTTCTTTTTTTCTGGAGAGATAAGGCTCTGTGTATAGCACATTTAAAAGCAATAGCTGAAGAGAGCAGAGGCTTCACCACTTTGATATGCAAAAGACAACAAATTTTATGTATATATGGGGGCAGCTAACCCTGCTCTCACTGAAGGCTTTTGGAAGATTCCCAGTGACTTTGCAGAGACTTTGAATTTCAGCCAGCTTTTGCTTTTTCTCTTTTTTTTTTTCTTTTTTCTTTTTTTATTTTTTTTACCTTCCCCTCTCGCAAAATGTCAGGAATAAATATTTTAATTCAAAATGGCACTGCAGTGCCTTGCAGCGCTGCGGTCCGGGCCCCTTTCCCCACCAGCCCCTGGTGCTTTTCCCGGCAGTGAGGCAGGCAGCCGGAGCACAGCCCGGCAGCGAGTGCAGCCGCGCCGGGAAGGTGCCAAAGCACTGCAGAGCAAGGCCCTCATCAGCTATCAGACAAGCTGGTTTAGACATTGAAAACTCACAAAAAATACATAGTTTAGTTGGCTCAGTGGAACCAGGGGAACCTGCATGCCATTTGCAATGTGCCTGCTAGAGAATAAGGCATAAAAAGTCATTTCAGAGATCATTTTTTAAATATTTCAGGTCTTCTGGGTATGCTAGCTCAATGGCAATAAAGCCAGCAATCAGTGCTGGGTACCAACTAAGCAAACCCGATCTGGTTACGCTGCCCTTGCCCCAGGAGGAGTGTTACTTTCCTGAGAGCAGGAGAGAAACCAGGCTTGCAAGTAGTGTCTGCAAGAAAAGCCTCTTAAAAGTGTTGAATTTTAATGAAAGCAGCTCATAATGTGTAGGAGGGAGAATGCTGTTATGCCTAAGTGGACTTGCTTACAGGTCTAGCCTGGGAGCTGTTGTGAAGCCTCGTAGCCTGTATCGTGGGACTCGGCGCGCCGTGGAAGAGTGTTCTGGTAGTGAGTTGTCTTTATAAAGCCAGCATGTGCTCATACATACAGATATGTAGATAGATACACATACATACACACATATACATGTGTGTGCCTGTGTAAATCTCTGCGTATATATATGCCTGTATGTGTACATACGTATCTATTTATAGGCACACTGCATATTATTGAATATACATGTTATACCTCTGTATGCATGCATACATATGCATATATGCTCAGGCTTCTGACCATTTTTATGAGATAAACAAAACATAAAAAAATAAAAATCTTTATAATGTAGGTGCATAACAAAATATAATAAATATACATAAAGTACATCTTGAAGTTCTGCATATATACACATGCATACATGAAACCGCTTTATAGGTATTGTACTGTTGCAGGTAATATAGGATGAGCCAGATTAGATAACGTTCCTAGTGGATAATTGCTGCAAAGCAAATCAGAGCAACCACGTTATCCTCCTTGTGTATGGGTGAATTCAAAGAGACTGCCTCAGTGGTGTCGTGACCGACTTCCCCAAGAGGATTTCTGCAAGTAGTGCTTGGAAAAGTCCTTGGAGTGATGGTCTGTGGCTCTAAAATGCAGCCAGGCTGCCTCGGTGAGGTGGAAGGGGTTGTCGGGAGCAGCCCCAGGGGTGCAGCCAGCACCCCACACCCATGGCATCTCTCACCCTCCACAGTGAGGGGGCTTTCAACATGTGAACATCAGCTTTAGGTACATCTGAAAGTTTAGAAATGAATCATTGGATCATCATTTGCTAATAGTCCTATCTCCTAAATGCTTCTAATATGCTTATTATCACATCAGTTAAGCATTCAGTGATACTAAGAAACCTCCTTAGGTTCTAAGTCTTCTAAATCAATCTCCTGTCAAAAAAACCCTGAAGTGCGTTTTCTGGCTGTAGTTAGTGTTAAGTTGCTTCCCAGGGCTGCTAAGCCTCGATGACTGTCTTCCAGGTAGAGCAGAAAGAGGTTGCCTTCTCCTGCCAAAAGGGGTAGAGCATGTTTGTCCTGATTTCTTCCGGTGATTGTTAGTGTGCTGCTTGGAGCGGCTGGTACCCTGCTCCTGCAAATTTGGTTCAAGAAAAGAAGCGGGGGCGGGGGAGGAATAATAAGAAAAATGAAAAATGAGATGAATGAAAGAACAGTACTTCTGAAAATCGAACGGGCATCTCTGGCTTCACTGTGTCACCTGCCTAACGCTGAAAGCTAACGCTGAGCCTGGTTTTCGTGGGGATAAATCCAAACCACCAAACAAGGCTGATACAAGCAAGTCGCAGCGACAGCCCGGGCAGAGCCCTCCAAAGCACCAGGTTTTGCCAAAGCCCAGCTCAGGCAGATGCTCCATACTCTCTCTGCCCCAAAAAATGAAAAACAGAGGTCACTTATAATGTGTTCCAGAAAAAAAATGGAGAGGGGAAGCTTGTTAATAGGGACCAAAGTTACTCTGGGCTTCTCAGGGGACAGTGTGATGCTCCGTCCCTGTGGTACCTGACTCCTCTGGTGCGTGCTCACGGGTGCGGTGAGCTGCGGCATCTCCACTGCGATGCTTCCTTCACCAGGGGAGCTCTCCTGGGCCCCTGCAGTGCAGGAAACTTTCCTTTTCCCCTTAATTCCTGGTGTTTGAGGGCTTAATTTGTCAAGCCCTTGCTTTGGGGCGGGAGGAGAGCGCAGCCCTGTGAGAGTGATGTGGGATGCAGGGACGGAGCAGCGGGCAGTGTCCCAATGCTTTTCAGATGCCCTCATTGAATGAGGCGGGGGAGGGGGGGAGCGGACAACAGCGAAACAGGAGATGTCAGAAATGCCAACACTGAAGGAAAGAAAGAATGAAGGAAAGAGCACACACACATCTGCAGCTGATTTAACTGTATAAATAAATGGTAGGTTCCTTTGGCACTCCCAGCACAAATAACTAAAATGGTGCATTTGGGTTCTAGGACACCATTGAGCAAAAAATAGATAGAGATATGAGAGAGAGAGTGTGTATATACATATATATTCATGACATGCATATGTTTGTCCCAAATCATATGTTTATCTTTCCCCCCCCATGCAATTACAAATTCATTAATAACCCTGCGACTGAAATGAAAGCAGGGCAGGGAGGCTGGACAGGGCTGTGCCTCAGACCACATGCACGGGGGGCTGGGGGCTGCTGTGCTTGGAGTGGGGCCGGGGGTCTGGTTTTATTTAGGGCCACGCCTCAGCAGTTTTAAGACAACACAATGCAATTACCCCAACCACAAAATGTTCTGCGAGAGCCCGACGGTCCCCGATGCCACCAGGAAGGGGGGTGCTGCGCCTGGGCCAGCCCCGGCTGAAGCCCTCCCAGTGGGGCTGTCAGCAGTCATCTCCCTTCCCCGCAGCCCCTAGGTGTTAAGGTGAGCTTAACTCCGTATATATCTGCCAGACCCGGGGATTCATCTCCCATAACTACCTGTTTCTTTCCACTGGAGGTGTACAGCTGAGGATGGGCAAGATGGATACTGGCATGCGGAGCTTGAAAAATGTCCTTTCCTCCTCTTAAAAAAAACCCTTGCCGACGCTGGGAACCTGCTGCCCGTATTCAGGCAAAGCTCCCTTGGCACTTTTTCGAAGGAGCAATGAAGACATCAAGCCTTATATGGATTCCATTATTATTTTGTTTTATTATGTTGTTGTTTTATGAGGGACTCGAGGCCCCCAGGGAGCAGGAAGGCGCTACCATCTAAACCGGGGTGGGGAGCGGAGGAGGCACGTCGGGGCTGCCTGGTATCGGGGAATGATTTCATCCCGAGCCTTATTGTGGCGGGGAAACAATTCCTGTTTACCAACAGGCCTGCTATTGTGCTGCTGGTGCCAGAGGAAATCTGCGGCCGAGCAGGGTTGCACAATTGCCGGTGTGGTCCCTGCCAGAGCCCTTGGCTCGGCGAAGCTGGGGCAGCAGGCAGGGCTCGGCACGGCGCGTGGGGACCGGCAGACCTCGGCGAGGCAGCCCGAACCCGGCCACGCAGCCCCAGGCTGTTATTATTTTGCTGTGAGCATCGGGGGACTGATCCAGGCTGAAATACCCCCTCCCCTACTTGCTTCCCAACCCTGCTGCATCATTTGGAGGGTCCCTGGACATGGACGGGTGGCCAGACCAGCAGTGGCACGGGCACTGCGTGGGGCACGAGCAAGAGGAGGGTGAGCCGGCGTGTACCACCCTTCTCTTAACATTTTAAGCTGGACACCGTGTAGGTAATGTTAATACCAAACCAGAGAGGGATTTGTGGGTTAAGATGGTAAGTGGTGTTAAAGGGTTTCAGTCTCCTCATTTCTTTTCACAGATTGCTTCATCAGGAATTTAGATCATCTAAATGCAAACCCCAGTGCCTCGGGCTTCCTCTTCTTCCCTCTTCTTCTCATTTCACTCCATTCTCTTTTAAAGTGGACGTTCAATTTTAACCTGTGAGCTAGGGACAGAGCTGCTTTGCAGGGATGTAAAGTGAGATGATGCTAATGATGCAGGTGGCCCCTGGGCAAGGTGGCTCAGCAGTGCCTGATCTGCCATTTGCACACCCGAGCTCCGCTGCCAGCATCGCTGAACTGAACCCCCCAAACCCTCCAAGCCAGGTACGCTGTGTGGCCACACAAGAAGTCTGCAGCTGGTGCCTAGCCACAGAAGGGCACGGGGTCCCAGGTTGTCAGAGAAGGTCGGAGAGTCAATTAACTCCTCGGTGGCTTCACAGACCCCTTGCAGCCTGGCTACGCGTTGCCTGTGGGGCCGTGGCAGCTCCTGAGCAGTCCAGGCTGGGTTTTAAGAGGGATGTAGGCGTAATCTTTAATATTGCAGATGTGTCTGTGCTCACGTGGCTGGAGCTCATGCAGCTACACATGAGCTAACTTTAACTGAAGTGGTTTGGACGCTGCCGGCAATGCGGATCCTGCCTAGAGCAAACTATGGCAGCGATCTAGGATTGACCTGCATCTCAAGAGGGTTTCATTGCCCACCCTGAGCTCCCACAGCTCTATCTACCCATGCTTGAAGCTAGTGCAGATATGTCCCCGTTGTCCAGCAATGTCCTCCAGCTCCTCCAGCACATAGAGCTGTTTGTTTTCCATCCTCCACCTTCCTCAACCATCCCATCTCACTCCCTTGGGGTGCAACCCTTAGGGTTGTCGTTACTGGTCCTGCCCCAGATGTCAGTGCTGGAAGATGACAAATGACCTGCTCTTCCACATCTCCTTTGGAAACTTGGAAACAGGGCTATAGACAAGCTCATCTGGGCTGCGGCAATACTAACCAACGCACCTCTCCCCAGCCCCTTGGGGCTTCTCTGCATGCAAAGAGAATGGGACAATGCTGAGAGGATGAAACAGGCAAGAATGCTTTTGGTTTACTTGCCGGTATGGTGTGCAGTCACCAGGCAGGGACTGGGAGCAACGTCCAAGCCTTGTCGTTGTCACTCCGTAAGGGCATTCCCTGCAGCGCCCCGTCTGAGCGGGGTGACACGCTCCTGCAGCGTCCTGCCAGAACTTCTGCAAATGTTACGCGATTTGTGCACATGTGCAACCTTGTGTTTTGTTTTGGGGTTGGGTTTTTGTCGGGGTTTTTTTTTTCTGTCATAGGCTGCTGGCAGATCTGGTACTATTCCCTCAGCCTGTTACTAGTGTACGCTGAGCCATTCCCAGCCAGTTGGAGCTTTTCCACAAGATGGTACTCAGCCCAGTCTGTAATTGAAACAGGGCACGGATGCTCCTGGGGAAGGCAGACATCAGCCAAAAACCCAGGCCGTGATAGTCAGAGATATTTAATATACAAATAAGAAGTTGTTTCATAAATATCTTATAAAAACTGTAATTTACTTCCCAATATTTTAGCAGATTATCTTAATGCAAACAGCAGATGTATTTCAGAACAACGAGACAAATGTTTAGCGAAATTAAAGTTATTCATGTGCAGTCACACAGGGAATATTTGCATGATATTTTACTAATTGCTCCAAAATCTGACTTGTAGCAAATAAACAAACAGGGGGGAAAAATAAACCAGCAGAAAGATTAGCCCCAGGCCTCTCTTTTTAAGTTCTCTGAGTCTTTCTTCAACCACTCAACTTTTTTCTCTGGCAGCCTGGGGTTCTTCTCCAGTCCCCTCATTGCTCTCCTCAGGCCTGTTATCCTTTCGCGGACTCCTGGATTTCCCCTGGTAAGCAGTTTTCTTCTGAAAGGGGCTTGATTTTCTTCTTCCCTTGAAGCCCAAGTGCCCTTCCTGGGTCTGTGGTTCTGCCTGCTCCCCTTCCCGGTTGCTTGGCTGTAGCCAACAAGGCCAGTTGCCAATTGTCACATTTCCTGGAGCATTTGGGGGCCATACTTTGCTCTTTTACCTAGCTCAGAGGTTGCCCCAGACGGTATTAGCCATACAGAAAAGCCCAGCAGAAATGGAGTGGATGGCTTTTTAGTGGTCGGGCATTCAGACTTAGGTTCCTTTAACCTTCTCTTACGAGTTTCAAGTTACAGCAGCGAGAACCGAGTTGTAGTTGCTGATTGTTATGACATTATTTTATGTCAGGTCTATTTATTTGCCCTCCTGGAAAAGAGAATGTATTCTGAGACGTCAAAATATTTTGTTCGCCTTCATTTGATTGCAAGAGGAGCCTTAGGTGAGGTAAGAAAAATGTATGTTTATCAAAATTTTGGTGCGCAGTAGATGGTTACATGTTTGTATATATTTCATTCTCCCAAATTGAAGAAATGCTGAGGGTGCAAAAAAAAAATCGAGCTGTGGGAAGTTAGCAAAGGTCAGAATTAAAACTGGTGCGTCTTGTATGGAAATCCCATTGACTGCAGGAGCAAGTGAGCTGCCGCACTGGGAAGAGACGTCCCTGGTTTCCCACTACAGCTGCTTTTTTGCCCAAGATACTGGAGTATCTGGCAACAGTGAGTGTCTCCTGTCATCCTTCTGTCGGTCCGCTGTAGGTGGGTAGGAAGCATTTTTTTTTGCTTGACTTCTGCAAAGAGGAATTTTTTAAGCATCTGAGCCTTTAAGATCCCAAATCACATTGTAACCCTAGCACTGAAAATATTCCCTGTCATGCGGTGGATTCTGGAGGAGAGTCTGGGAGGTTTGGAGGGAATGTGTGCAGCTGCTCTTCGGGCACTTCATTGCCTAGACAGGTCAGTGGGGGCCACCAGAACTCAGGTGCTTGCTCGCTGGTGGTGCAAATCCTGCTTTCTTCCAGTGCACACCAGGGCAGAGGGTTTCAACCTGCAAATTACGTTGCTGGGCTTTGTTCAAGGGTTGCTGTCCCTAGGGGCGCAGGGGGCTAAGAGCTGCCATTCTCTGCAGTTTGTGGCTGGACAGCATCCCGGTTTGGTTGGGGCACCCATGGAGTCCTGGTGTCCAGCCTGACGTGGGACGCACACCTCCTCTTAGCTCACACTACGTGCATTTAGGATCCTGCTTTTCAGGCTGGCCAGCGTTTGCATTTTGACTGGCATTTTACTGGTGGTTGTGAAGTGCAGGTGGATGGGGATGCTGAACTAAATGCACAGGTAGGTGCTGAGGAGTCCCTAAACAGTAAGATCAGCCGTACATCCCAAATGGTCCTCTGAATCTTTGCTACAGTACTTCTGTAAGGCCAGTTCTCCTCTAACCTGGTATGTTATTTTTTTTTCACTTGGAACAACCAAGGTAGTGCAAAAGGCGACGGGTACATTATCTGACTAAATAGGAAAAGCGGAGGGGAGAACAGGGCATCATTGTTATTCTTTTCTCTTTAAAAGAGGGGTTTCCATTCCTCAAGTTTACATTTTGAACTCACTGAAGTCTTTCCTTGGCCTCTCCCATCCGCAGGTCACCGCAGGAATATGTAAAAAGGAAATGTTTTATTTTAACAGCGTCGAACAAAGTACATGAAACACACCCTTGCCACTGCATAACATTCCTTAAGTTAAATTGCAGAACTGAGCATAACCTTTTTTTTTTCCCCCCTCGGTCTTTTATTTCATTGAAAAGAGCCTGAAGTATAATATTCTTTCAGGAAGCATAAATTGTATTGCTGGAAGTAATAGCGAACTCCTAAGCAAAATCCCGTAGGACTCACGCCACTCTGCTTTCTGAAAAGCTGCATTCAAGTACATCCAGCGTTGCCTCTTTCCCGGCGGGAGTCCTGAGCCCTGTGCTCGTGGTCCTGCCTGGGGAACCATGGACGATGCCAGAGCAACTGGGTATTTTTTTTTGATGTAGGGTTTGCCTGGTGGTTTGGCCTTTACGGACAGTCCTGGGTCTTGGGAGAAGCTGTCAGACCCCTACCTAACCGTCCTCATTTGGGTCCCTCTTCTTGCCTTTTCATAATGCGTGTGTAACTCCTGTGAATGTAAATAAAAGTTGTGTACATGCATGGAGAGGTAAATAGATGCATTTATCTTGGCTCAAGACAAGCAGCATCTCCCCAAGGAGCTACTTAGGAGGTTATCGAGAAGCCCACAGCGAAGTGCGGTGGGCTGTACCTTCCTACATGTGTGTTGCAGAAATTACTGGCGTGTTGCTGATGTTTATGGTGAACAAATAGTTTATTTCTGGGCTCAGAAAGATTCCAGTGTAAATACTCAACTGGCAGCTAGCTGGACGTTTGCCACGTGAAGTTAAAAGGCCCGTGACCAATGGTGTCAGATTAACATTTCCAAGTTGGACAATGTACAAATGGTGTTCTTGGACTGGAATAGAAATAGATGAAAGTGGTCTACTGCAGTGCAAATAACAAACTGGCAACCAGCTGGTCATTGGAAAGAGAACATGCTATGGGAATATGCTTTCTGCAGAAATACTTTATTTTGGAGATAAGCATTAACAATAGGAAGATGAGGCTCGTTTAACAAGAACCATATGGTCTCATCCTGCTTTTATTTCACTCAATGGCAAAGCCCTGATTGCCTTTCGTGGGTGCGGGGTGGGGATTACCGATAGTAAATAAGGAGTACAATGAGTTGCCTGATCCACTGTTGCCTTTCCAAAGGTGTAAACAGATTATTTTTAACCCATGTGTTGATATTTCAGGAGACAATAACTGAAAGGAAACAGAATTAGAAGTGCTTGTTGAAAAACAACTTCTTCAGACAAAATAAGCCAAGACAAAGATCCATTCAAGACAAAGTTATCAAACTGTGTGAAACCAATACAGAAACATTTCCAAGCTGATAAGCAGAGAAGTAGTGGATGGGTTCATTTACAAAAAAAAAAAAAAGTTTGGATTTTTGTGGGGAGAAAACAATAGCCTGTAAAAAGTAGCTTACATGCAGATGGGGGAGTAAGGCAGGGACTTTGCTGAGGTTTAAGTCACTACACAATTTATTCTGTTAGCAATATAATTAAAGATAACGGAATTTAGCATCATAGTTTTGATATAGTTGCAAAATTGATTTATGCTACATAAAAAAAAAAAAAAAAGAAAAGAAAAGAAAGCGCAAGCCAAGGGAGTTGCAGCCTCAGTGGAAAATCCAGTTTTGGGAACTTTTCAAGGATGTAAAACATCGTCTTGAATTGTTTACTTTTATGGGTAGGAAGTAAAAAAGTGAAGTAAGGGTGGAATTGGCATCCTTACCACAGCTGGAAGGTCGCAGTAAAACCAGTACAACTCAGCACTGCAAACTCATTTTTAAAAATTATTTTGGTTGTCTTTCTTTTTTTTACAGTGGCTAAGGTTTGTTATTTTGGTCACAAAAAGGCAGCAAGATGGAAACTCTGTTCTTTATCAAGCAAAATCAAGGTCTGAACATGAAAAAATATGGATCCTGTATGCCGAGGGTCGTGGCTGCCTTTGGGTGTAAGTACTCAGTCCCATTGATTTCCCATGTCTGAGGACAGTTTGTAACAGTCAAGGTTATCAGAATTATGTTATGTTACATGTGTAGATACATCCTATTGCTGACTCTGCTGGGTTTTCTCCAAAGTTTATTTTTCCTCTCTTTTTGCTTTAAAATATAGCAAATATTGGAAGCGGAGGGAAACGGTGCAGAGTTTGGGGCGCGTGGGGACTCAGACGGTCGGGTTGCCTGTCTTAGTTCATCACCGCTGCCAACTCGGAACAGCCCTTCCCCGGGACTCGCTTCTCCCTTGCCTTTGCACAGATGGCAAAACAGCCTTAAACCATTTCTGTGGGTTTTGGGGGGCTCCCAGTGCCCACCTAAGCCTCTCCATCTGAAAAACACTGAGTGCCCAGCCCAGATTTCTGTAATTTGGGAATTGTTTCAAGGCAGCCCGACGCTGAGGGCGACCCCACACTAGCTGGTTGTGCTTGTGATGGAAATGTGATGCCAAGTGTGATCCTGATCCAAAGCTCCTGGAAATGCTGGGAGGTTTCTGCTGCATGTCTCAGGGCAGGCTGTACACAGGTGAGCTCTGGTGGAACAGGGCTTTGGGTGCCAACATTTTCAGGATTCAGTTTTGCCAGGTTTCCAGCAATTCTCTAATAAAAAGGAATGAGAGGGGACTTAGGCTCGGCATCCATTTGCAGGAGCAGGATTAATTTGGCAATATTACCCATAAATAAACAGCCACGCTCCCCTAAAGAGCGGGACTGCACTGCCCCACCATCCAGCTCCCCCAAAGCTGGGGAGAACCCTCTGGGTTCATCCTGCTTACTCCCCTCACTTTGCTTCTCCCCAAGCAGCGGGGATAGCTGAAAGAGCCTGTCATCGTTTTATTGCTGTTTCTAATAAACACATATGGTGATGCATATAACAAGAACAACAGCGAGTCGCTATTGTTCAGCGCACGGCCATATGTGGGCTGTCCAGCGGCTCGGCAGCTGCGTCGTGAGCACTCAGGAATGTCGATAGCCCAGAGAGAAAGGAATGATTTTTAAGGGCTCTGAGCCTCACAAATAGTGCGTCTGCTTTACATACCGCTGTTGCTAAAACAACTTCTGACCGTGGTGTGCCAAAAGCATAGATCAGGCGTTAGTCACTGCAGAAGTTTATAACGTGATTAAATTGTTAGCAATAGCAATGCAGAGGCTGAGAAATTAGCCGAAACATGTCGAAGGGAGCTTTGCAAAACAAAAAAAAACCCCAAATATATATATATATATAAATATTTTGTATGTGCATACATACAGATACATCTGTATGTGTGTATTTATACAGCTAGTACTTTTTTTTTTTTTAACACCAGAAACTCAGGCACTTGTACATCTAGTACTTCACATCATAAAAACTTTGACCCCAGCGCTAATCCATATTTATTTTATCCCATTGTACAAGGTTGAAAGGCATGCGATTTACCAATAGTTTGTTCCCCATTAGCTACATTTCCCTCTGGCCTCATACGGCTCGGCTTGGGTTGGATGATGCATACTTGAGCGATGCAGAGGCAGCCCAAACGCGGTGGTTGGGGTGCCTTGCGTACATATGTGTTCCTAACACTCGTCTTTTCCTGATGCCATATTTACACAGCAACCTGACTGAAAATGAACAGCCCATCTGCACATACTCCTTTTTCCATCAGTGTGTTTGGGGGGGAGAGAGAGAGACTGTGCTTGAGGGAAAAGAGAAATAAAACTTAAAAGCAGGCAACATTTTTTCAAATTTGGACAAACACAGGCAAGCAACCGTATCTTTATTTAAGCACTTGAATAATTTGACTGATTTCTGTGTGTGTGAGATGCTGAGTACCTACTGTAAATAAGGGGAGAGAGAGAAAATTGTAAGGGATCAAAAAATCAACTACTTGCATATGTCTCTGAGCATGGATATTAGAAGTCTGATTTAAATATCAAAGCGCAAATGGTTTTGGTCAGTGTTTCTAACACATGGTGGGAAGTCCTTGGGCTTGTACTCCTTTTGAACACATACCCCTCGCACGCACCATCTTCACAGCACACAAATTACCTGTGTAATGGGACGTGATGTGCGTAACCCATAAAGCCCCGGGACGAACCGCATCCAGGCATTCACAGAAACCATAGACCAGCTCAGACGGCCAAAATCCACAACCGTTTTTGCCCGGTAAACGAAACCACAAACATTTGCACTCTCAGATATCCCGGCAAAAAGTAAATATTCTACATGACGTACTTTTCAATATCGTAGCACACATACCAAAAAAAAAAAAAAAAAAAAAGGGAGGGGAAAAAAATTATTTCACTTCTATTTACTCCATCTTAGGCAGTTCTTTCCAATGGGTAAAGCCGAAATGCCCACACCGCCTTTCCTTGAAATAATGAAGGGCCGTATTTTCATGGATGTACATGGCAGTTGGTTCCTCCTGGGAGCTGTGGCAGGACCTCAAAAAAACCCTGCGCCGAGGTCTGATTTTCAGAGGTCCCCAGCATCCCCCGGATCCTCTTGACTTGTAAGCAACACGCAGCTTGAGTTTTTGCTCATCCCTCAGCTGAATCTTCCAAAACTTCGTGATTTCTCAGCACGAGTCAGTGTTTTATGTAACCCCAGCTTGCATTCCTCCGCACCCTCCTGAGCTCAGAGTGCTCCAACAACCAACCTCAGCTTCTTCATCCTTGCAGCAGACCACTTGGGTCTTCCAGTGGCAGCACAGCAGGCTCCTCGCGCTGCTCCGGGGTGGCTGGCACACCAGCACTGCAGGCACCGAGGCTGGAGCAAAGTTGGGCTGGAGGAGGGACCTCTGCTCCCAATGGATGAGACCTTGGGCTTTCCTGCAACAGAAATGCCCATTGCCCATTTTGTTCATCTGTTTCTTTGGGTTTTTCCCCTTCCCTCCAGCAGCATCAGTTATCCATGCCCCTGCCAGAAAAAAACATTTATCCTGTAAGAATGGTAGGAGAGGAGGACGCTGATGTGAGGGGTCCCACTTGCTGTTGGTCCTCTGCAGGCACCTGGGATGGCAGCTTCAGTTCACACCCCTGGCACCCTGCTGCACCCCGAAGGCAGCATCCTGGGGTTGGGTGCCTAAACAGGTTTGAGAGGTGGATTATTATGCCATAATTATTTTTTTAACCATTCATAATTATTTTTTAACCATTACCTGCAAATGCACTGACATATATAAAAGCAGATAAAAACAGTGGAATAGGTGAGAAACTAAACCCCGTTCTTAATTCCATTTCAGGTGATTTTGCCTTGAGAGGTGGAAAATCTCGACCTGTGATGCCTCCTCTGGCAGTTTCCCATGCCCATTTTTTGGGGGAACTCCTCACTGGAGGGATAAGCCCTCCCCAACCTCTCGGCATCAGCACAGTTCCCCCATTCCCCCTGGAGCAGCCAGGAACCCTCCAGCCCCTCGCCGTAAGCGGGATGCCCATGTTGGTCGCTCACCCAGTGCCCACCACAGCCAGACAGGAGTCAGCAAGGAGCACTTACGTTCCTGATGCACAAATCCTTTATCGGAAATGTTTAATGATGTAGGAGAGTAAAGCGTGAGGAAACATTGGGGTGCTCATTGCTGTACAGTGGGAAGCAGGTGGAAGGGATGGAGAAGGCATGGAGAGGGCTAAGGCACCCCCAGCATTTTATGTGCAGCTATTCGTACCCCAGCCCAGCTCTGCTTGCGGCTTGGAACGTAGCCAAGGCATCCAAGTCGATGAATCAGGTTGCTCAGAAGCACATTTTGGGGTATTTTTCAGGTATTGCTGGCTTTTTTTTTTTTTTTTTTATGTATAATTGGCTAACCACTTGTCATGTGAGATCAGTAGCTCAAATTTAGGCCCTAGGAAGAAAGATAGAAAAAAAAGATTTTAAAAAAATATTGAACAATTTTCTAGAATAAATGTTATGTTTTTGTCTGACCATCTTTAATCCTGTGGATATAAGTGTGTACAAATATACTTGCACTCAAAGGCAAAAATACCTCCTGGTGATGAAGTAGTGCCTCTCAAGAAATGCTTTACAATATTTAGAGAAACCATGCAGGAACGTGAAGATCAAGCGAGGGGGAAGATGTGCCAGTCCGTTCCACTAACCTGCTTCGGTGCAGCTTGGTAACAACAAAACAGCTGCCATCTGATGCTGCGGGTGCTGTGACCACGTGCTGGCACCGTGCAGACCTCAGGTATGGAAGCTCTCTCACAGCAAAATGATGGGATATTTCTTATCCTCATTAGTGCATAAATTTTAAATATGGTCATGTAGGGTCACAGCTAAGTTTCATAATTGTCGTGATTGTAGAATGTGAGGAACGTGTGCCATAGCATGGGGATTAATTTCTTCTTTGGCCACCCAACGCACCAGCACCTTTCCCAAGCTGAGGGCGCTGGCACCTTCATTCCTCCAGGAAAGGGCTGTGTTGAAACAATTTTTTTCCCCCAGCTGTATCACTTGGCGTCATAAAAGATGTAAGCTCTCCATACGTGTGTGCCTGGCCTGTGCCGATACGTAACGTTTAAGCGCTGGCAGCCTACCTTTTGCTTGCATGTTGGCCATGGTCTTTCCTGAAGAATTGGGGTAAAATCCTTTGGCAGCTTGCTTTGCCTATGGACTACTTTTGCTTTTCTTTCACTGCAGACCTCAAAAGCAATCCTCTTGGACGTCGTTCTATATATTTCACTGGAAGTGAAAGAGAACAAAACAAATAAAGACACAACTAGGCTCTTTCTCCATGTTGGTACTTTCTTCAACCTTTCTACTGAAGATTTCCAACTGCGTTTGTTGTCGTACGGTAAGGGCTCTGAATGAATTTATTGATGGTAGCTGGAAAAAAACGGAAGAAAGGAATGAAACCCCTTGAGACAGAAGGTATGTCATGAACTTCCCCAAGTTATTTGCAAATGTTTCTGCCAGTATCAATAAATCCCTCAAATTTCAGGATAGGCTCCATTAATTACAGGATGGCATTATGTATTTAAAGGTTGCTGAAAGTTATATCTGCGATCAGTCATGTTTGAACTGCACCTTAACCTAAAATATTTGTTGTTTTAATACGTAGGCATGCACACGAACAGCAATAGCGTCCATGATGTTTTAATAGGCTTTTATTAGTTCGTACTCTCCTTGTAATCTTGTTTTACAGTATGTGCATTCAATGTGTTTGTGTCTATGCTCTTCATGCACACATCGCAGGATGCCAAAACATCCTTCTGCTTCCTTTTTTCCAACCACTTAGTCAGGCACTTGAACGCTTTCCAAATCTTGTTAAAAAACAGAAATAGTGCTATCACTTCTTTTTATTGGAGTGCATGGAAAGGGATGGACGGAGAGGGCAGTGGAAAGGTAGAGGAGGAAGCTGGACGGCTGGGAGGTGGGGGATTGTCATGGGTGAGCTTGGAAGAGCTTCAGTGCCACGATGCTCAGACCTGATCTGGGGCTGGCTGCTGCCTCGCTGCGAAAAGCAGGGCTTTGGGTCACTTGCTGGATGGAAAAGCGCTGCGAAGATGCTCCTTGTACATTACCTCCAATTTAAAATGTTTACGAAGCAAAAATTTCCTGCCCCAAATCACAGGCCATTTGCCTCACCTGACAGCGATTAGTTATGTTTATATTTTTAACTATCCCTGT
>JAVJGI010000062.1:89023694-89034569 GCA_035590275.1 Ibycter americanus
CTGAAGAGGATGAAGAAACAGCATGGACAGTAGATGAACTTTTGGAACCTTGTGTGGGACTGGTGGTGGTGCCAAGGTATGAGTAGGGCTGGAATGGGACAGTAAAAGCCTTGTTGCAGCTTGATAGTTTGGTAGTGCTGCAACACCCACCCACCTCCCCCATGGCACATCCCAGCCTTGGACCCTGGCCTGTGAACATTGCTGGCATCTTGCTGACACCTACGATGCTCAGGGCCACCTGAGGCATGGCTAAAGGCATCTTCCTAAATAAAACTCATATGGCTTGGAGAGAGCAGGCAGATTTCAACCTTAACTTCAGTAGAAATCTTGCCTTGAAGACAATCCCTGTAGGCTGGACTTGTCTGGTGTCATTTCACCTTATGTCCCATTGATGAGGATTCCTGGTGGTAGTGGTGGTTGCTGTTATTAAAGTTTATAATCTTTGTTCTTTTTCAGTCTGGCTGCCCCATCTTCTTTACATCTGCATACATTAATTACCTGAACAAGTGCACTTGCAAAGCACAGGCTTCTCTCCGATCAATATTGCATTCAGTCCCCGGGGTATAAACACCTTTTGCTCTCACGGGCTGTTTGTGTGCAGCATTTGGGCAGCTCACAGCAAAAATGAGGGGAGGTGCACCGTGGTCTGCAACTTCTGTGTCATGTTACAAGTGTTAGCTGATGGGAGAAAAAAAAAAACAACCAAAACAAACAGCCAAGGATGCTTTTTTTTCAAGGCTAGCTTAGCTTCAGCCATGACGTTGTGGCATGGTTTGGGGAAAGGTGTGCAGCAGGGCATGATGAAGGTCTGGCAGTGCTCTGTCCTGGCCTCAGCATCCTCTGGGCTTTTGGTGTCTGAGGACACGTTGCCCAGGTGCCCCCTCAGTGACCATCTCTGCTGCCAGGTGTGGGCATACATTTTCCGTCTGATCCATCTTGGATCAGAGATTTGGGATTCTGGTTAAATAAACAAAAAAAATCTCCATTAAAAGCAGGCTACAGAAAAAAATAAGGAAAGCCTAGAACAGCCAAAAAAAATCTCTTTTTCAAGCCAGGTGGCCCATGTCTCCACTGCAGAAGGTGCGGAGGGAAGGCACTGCTTGGGCTGGACCACACAGCTGGATGGTCTTTCCTTCAAGCACTTCTGCAGCCCCTGAGCAAAAGCCATCTCTGCTACCCTCCTGCAAAAAGCCGGCTGGATCTGTGAAGCTATTGCTCTTCTCCTCTTTAACCCCCGCCTTCCTAAACTTCCCTCTGCTTTGACACCTGTAGCAGATGGAATACAGAGATTGAGGGTGGGTGGCGGTATTTAACACGCAGTTTGTTGACATGTACCTGTGCTGTATAATATATACTGGCACTTCCACATTGCCTGGTCCACGCAGGTGACTTTGTGCCAGCCGTGCTCCTGGAGGACATCAGTGCCATGGAGCCCTGGTGCAGCCTAAATCACGAAAGTGGAGCAAGCACACCTTGAACAGACAGCTCAGTGTCCTGAAATGCTGGTGTTCACTCGGAGAATTAACTGGGGAAGCAAAACAAAAAACCCAACCCTGCAGCCAAATGACAGTCTGCAAGAAGAGAAAAGAATTCCTCCTGCCTTCATCCCAAATAAAGTGTTTCATCATCTTTTTCAATTAGTCTCCATTTCATTTTTGAAACCCTGGAGAAAGGCATGTTTCATGTAGTTTCATATATGGTTTTTCCAGAGTGGGAAAGGCAGGGTAAAATTAAGGAAGCTAGGGAAAGGAAGGAGAGGACCAAGGATTTAAAAGATAAAAGGCATTTAAAAAGACCCCAAAACTTGATGTCTCTTGTCGTAGCACTCCAAGTGGTGTTGAGAGCAAGAAGAAAGGAGGGAAAAAATCCAACATCCAAAAAGTTTTGGTTCACAGCAAAGAAATGAAGCAAAACTTCCCAGCTGAAACAGAGTACGCGTTTTGTTTGCTTCAAAATGCTTCCTGTGGAGGTTTTTGGACAAGATGGAAGAAACAAACGTGTGTGTTAGGGTGGGGGCAGGACCCGTGTTGCTGTGTGTATGGAGCTGCCTGTACCCAGAGGTGCGGGCAGCGTTCACCAGCTTGGAAGCATAATGTGGCCAACGACTGGGGTAAGCTGAAGCACTGAGCTGCACAAAGTGCGAGGAGACGGTAAGGAGCACCCTATAGCGCATACGTCCCTGCAGCACTGCTGATCCCGTCATGGAAGGGGAGGGTGGCGGCGGCGCGGGAAGAGCCGCGTAGCGTGCGTTAAACCATATGCCACCGACCCATATGGCAATGTGGTCTGAAGGCTTTCAAGGCGGTTCCAACTTGGAAAAGGCTTGAAAAGTTTTCAAACGGGGTTTTTATGGTCTGCTGAAACACAAATGTCCATTTTTCATTCTACAGGGGAAAGTTTATCTGGAGGAAGGCGGGTGAGAGGCAGCCACCCTCAGCCCCAGCCGCCTGGTTCCTGCTCCTGAGCCGGAGGGAGGAAGCGTCACAGTGTGGGGAGCGTATTTCTTCCCCAGTTGTCGGCAAGCTGTGCTTTAATAACGGCATAACAGATAGTGCATGAAGGAACATTAGCCGCAAGAATGATCCCATTGGGAAGGAAGCTTGGAAGAGGTTTTTCTTTCTGCACTTGACACCAGGGCTGGGAACCTGGCGCACATCTGTGCAAACCTGCCCGAGGAGAGAAGGGATCAGGCGTTGGAGATCTCACCCTCGCTCAAGGCAACCCCACCCAGGTGGGGTGGACTTAGCTGGACCTCTTTTTTTTCAGAGCCAGGCACTCCACCTCATGCTGGGATGGGTTGCGTGGGGCACCTGAGGGGCAGCGAGCGATAGGGGTTTTACGGCAGGGAGAAATCGTGCATGGCTGTGGCTCTGCCAGGGGTAGGGTGGATGGAGGAACAGCGATGGAAGAAGCAGCGGCACCGTCCTCCTGGCTGCGGGAGCTGCTAGCTGTGCCTTGGCACAAGAAGGGTCACCAGCACCCACAACCTGTGGCTGCTGCCCTGGGCTCCCAGCCGTATTGCTTGGGTCCTTCCAGCAGACACGGGGGTGGTGGGGCATGGTGTGGGGTGGCCTTCGTCCCCTCAGTCCTGCTTGGGACACTGTCTGTTCAAAGAGTGTATAACATGAAGAAGCAACTGTGGCTTGCAACGAAAGCTGGTAAGAGCCAAGAGGCATTGAATAAAATGGCGAGGGGGGGGGCAAAAAAATAAATTTGCTTGCTCAATGCGTTTTACTTACCTGTAAAATTTTATGGCTAACTGCAAGGTGAAATGTCCAGCTACACGGCAGGCATCAGCGGCTTTCTTATGAGTCACATGTTTGTTGGGTTTTTTTCTTCTAACTTCTGCTCCTGGCATCCTGTAACTAAAGGAGAAAAACAGTTTCCAGGAAAATGTAAAATAATCCCTCATTTGTTGGTTAAAAAAAAAAAAATTCTACAAATTGAAAAACAAAAGAGGAATAGCATATCCCCAGGCTGCCCCGAATCTTGCTGTCCTTTAATCTCATGGATTTGGAGAGGGCTTCGTGAATCTCGACGATCCCACCTCATGGCCTGTTTAAAGCTGGGCTGGAAGAGGCATCACAGCAATGGAAAAATGCTCTAAATGATGGTCACGTACCCACCTCAGGGCAAGCGAAGAGCGTGGGGAACATAGCAGACCATCCCGCGGTGTCCCCACCCATGGTAAACGCTGCAGACCTTGTTCCTCAGGGGATCTATTATTTTCTGGGTAAATAAGTCTACCTATTTTTTTAGCTGGCTTAGCTTTTTTTGAGCTGGTCCCTCACAAACTCGGTCCGAGCTCACCCTAACAGTCTTGGTTTTTAACTTTTAGGAGGAACGTGACTTATGATTTACCGGATAGCTACAGCGAGCCTAATGTAATAAAAGCCTAACCTATGTGATGTTTAGGGGCTACTGTACTATAAAGATTTAATAAGTTATATGGAAAAAAAGAAAGTGTGGGGGTTACAGAAATCATATTAAAGCAACTAAGTAAACACAAAGAAGGTTAAAGTGTCTAACTCTATATGGTATAAAGGCTAAAGCAAACCAGATCTCTTTTCTAGATAATTTTTCCATGTACAGTGGTAACCGGGCTGCATAAAAATAAGGCAAGTATTTAAAGACAGGGAAAAAAAAGAGAAAAAAAAAAGAGATCTAAAGCATTTGGTTGGCATTGATAGCAATCGTTTCAAAAAGCCCTGGAACATTTAAAGAGAATTAGAAAGGATTTTGCTGGAATCAAAGGGAGAGCACTTTCCATGGCTGGACGTGTATTTAGGTATCTGCAAACTGATTACATCAGAGTGAGCAGAACAGCCTTGATCATCAAGGACTTTAAAACCAGAAGAAAGGGGTTTTCCTGTTTGGGCTCTTTTTTTCTCACTCACACATCTTACAGCTTTCATTCTTCTGCCTGCTTGATGGTAACGTAACATTTATTTTGGCACGGAGGCTGGCGGAGTGCTTTGAAAGGCCCTGTGGCTCGAGCAGCTACAGCGTGCACCAAACCCATGGGGGTGAGCAAACCTGGAAATATTTAGGTTTAGGGGGTCTCTTTTTTCTTTTTTCTTTTTTTTTCATCCTAACCTAAGGTTTTATTTTTAAAAAGAAGTGGATACCTTCATCCTTCACCACAGTATCCGCTGCGGTGCAGACGGGCTCACCGCCTGCCAGCCCACCGCCCCTTCGGCAATGCCAATTCCATAACCAGCTCCCCTGCTGGTGTGCCAAAAAGGGGTTTGCTGGGATCGTGCCCTTGCAAGGCGATTTACCCCCGGTGTCAGCTGGCGGAGTGAGGGTCATCAAGGCTCCCTGCACCCTGGCTTGCCCTTGCCTCCTTCACACTGGTGGGTTTGGTGGTCTTCCTCTCTGCTCCAGTCTCCCAGGGCTGGCTGGGAAGGAGCAGGGATGGTGCTCAATCATCCTGTGCCAAGGGTGTAGTTCTGTGTTTGAAAAAATAAAACTACGGAGGGGAGGGAGGCAAAATGTTGGAGTAACCTTAAGCCTCACCGATGCCAAGAGGGGCATCTCCTCCCTCCGTGGGAGGGCACCCTCCAGACCCCCAGGAGCCAGTGTGGCTTGTTGAGGCTTGCTGAGAACAATTCCCATTTCGCTTTTTTTTTTCCTTTGTTTTTTTTTATTTATTTATTTATTATTTTAGCTTTCTCCTGGCCTAAGCAATGGGTTTGGCCAGCGGGAGGTGTGGGAGCAGGGGAGAGGGGACTGTGGCAGAGGGGAGCAGGCGGGGACCCTCCCCTCGCGCAAGGGCTCGCATTGGTGGGGCTCTCCCCGGCCGCCCCGCTCCTCGCTCCTCCCAGCCGGCGATGGGCAGAGGACGGCAACGCCGGGAATGGGATGAGATCAACCGAATGGGGAGAACTGGGGGTGGGGAGAGTTGGGACGGATGGGGATTTTTTTTTCCCCTTAAGTCCCAACATATGTTCGATAGAAATTGTAAAGCTGGCAATCTGGGGTGAGGACGGGACTGACGTACAGCAAATCCAATGCACACAGGCAAAAATGAAAATGAAATTACGTTCATCCCCCTCCCTTTCTACCATCTTTATGTTGTCAAATTCAGTAAAGAAGCGTTCAAGGTAACGCAGCTCCCAGGAGAGCTGGTGAGAGCCTTTCCTTTCCATTTGATGGAAAGCCTAAGCTGGTTTTAGGTCGGGGAATGTATTTTCCTGCGATTTCCCCTAATGATGTTTGTAAGTCACGTGCGGGATCTCCAGCACCCAGGAACTGTTATATTTTTAAGCTCTTGCGCGGATTCCCACTGAGATCCGTGGAAGAGGCGGCAGCCCCGCGTGAAGTGTGAAGAGGGCTGAGTCACCTATTAAAATACTTTTTTTTTTGGAGATGACCTTTTTTTCCTTTTTGCAATATTTTCCCTGCCAGAGTTATAATCCTAAACGCTAACCCATCACACGGCTACCAACAGAGAGGCTTTACAGTGCTACGGAGAACTATTTTGAAGGTAGAAACCACTTGACCTAAAGACTCTCCCTGGAGTGTCAGTGCTGCGCACTACATTTTCGCTCTGCTAAAGAACATTTAACATTTAAAGATCTCCTCTGTACATCCTCTAAATGTCTCCATCCTTTGCTTTTAGATTAATATGTCTTCTGTGAAAATTAGATAATTGATTACAGAGCTGTATTATTTACAAATGAAGTGTTGTTCATGTATTGACCTTTCATTTCTATAGCTCGATACTAGTCCTTGTACAGCATTTTTAATTAGGGAAATGGTAAGAGAATCAGAAGAAAAGAGGGAAGAAAAGAGCTTCTGTGGATACTTTTAATAAAAGGAAACTTTCGGATGACTTGCACATTGAAAACTGCAAAAAAAAATGTTTGGTCAGATTCTACAATCCAAGTCTGTGTTTGGCACGAGAAAGACATCTCCTTCTGCTCCCAAAGGCACCGCAAGTGGAAAGGCAGGGGGAAGGGGCTGATCAATAGACACGAGTGAGCATTTGCCCTTCACCCTGCTCCGGTAGCTCTGCTGCACCACGGGATTCGTTTCAGCCCAAGCTCCCTGATGAGCAACCAGCAAAGCCCACCTTCGCGTTTCAAGAGGAATGGCACCGATACCATTGGAGGACTTGGGCATGTACAGAAAAGCAAAGCTCCCAGACCTGGCGGCTCTGGGGCACCGAATGCTGCTGCCAAAGATGCCAGGAATGCCAAAGGGGCAAAACATAGCGAATTCACCCTCCTGAAGCAGGACAGGGCTGCCTGGCCTGTGCAGCCCGGCTGGATTAACGGTGCATCCCAGCACCGGGGTGGGCTGGGCAGCGGCCGGTCCCGGCAGCCTGAGCCCCCACTGCAGCCACGCCACCGCGCTCGGCAGCCAGGAGCTCAGGAAGACTCAAAGCCAGCTGAAAGAGGGATAAAGAGTGGGGAAGCAGGAAGAAAAGATGAAATATGGCATAAACATAGTCCACAGGAGTTTGAGGTTTAAAAAGAAATATGTTCTGCTTGGGAAGGGGAAGGTTACCTCATGAGAGCCACTAAGAGGCTTGGGAAAGCTTTGGATTTCAAGAACAACCAGGAAAAACCTCTCCCGTCGTGAGTCTGACATAGTCCTCGTGTAAATGCTTCCGTCTGTTTGCGTCTGGTTTAGTTTGACCTCTTAAATGAGTAACTGTTTCTGATGAAGCCGGGGATTTTGATGGGGAGAGGGCGTGCTGGCGGCAGGCAGCTATCTGTGGCGTGCAAGCCCAGCCGCACGCGGTGCTTGCTGAAGGTGGCTGCTCGAAAGCAGAGATGCTCGCCAACACACAGGAAGCATAAACCCTTGCGATCCCTTAATTTCCACTAATACAAGCAGACAAACAACAAAGAAATCATAAAAGTCATCTGAATTTGGCTGGATGATGTGCTTCTAATAAAACTCCGAAGAGGCAGAGCTGACCTCGGGTTGATTCCACTGTTCTTCCCCAGGAGGGTGAAGGAGGATTTTCCACTTGGACTTCAATGGATTCAGACCCATGAATTTAAATATGTGAAATATAAAGCAAATAATTGTGTTTCTGGGTAACAAAGATGTTATTTAATATCCTTGCAGCTATAAAGGAACTCTTGTAACTGCAGAAGGAGGGGGGGGGTAATCTTTTTATTAATGCAACAGAAGCATATTAAAAATGTCTGTCATTGGAAGTCTGGAGAAAAATATTAGGTTCGAATAAGGTCATCGAGGAAGGATGGAGGAAAGTAACGGAGGGAAGGCTTAAAGTACGTTTTCAGCATCCTATGGATGCAGACCAGTAGCACACGTCACTCTTCAGAGGGTGTGTTTGGAGGCATTTTTTGTCCCAGTACGCATGGTCTCATGTGCAGCATCCACTGAACCTATGAAAAAGAAAAAATATCAAACACATCAGCATCCTTCAGTGCTCTTTGGGGAGCGGGAACGTGCCGCTTTGCCGGCTGAATTGCTTGCAGCGCGTACTTTGTCCGAGGCATCTCAGCTACCATTTGCTTGCTAAGGGGCTGGTCCTGTCCCCCTTTAAGTACCATCATCCTCTGGCCCCGGCAGTGATGCCCTGTTCTTACTGAACAGTCGCTCCTATTCAATGACGTTGCAAGGAACAAAATTAAATGTATCTTCAAGGCAGCTGAACCAATTCTGCTGTTTATGGTCAGGGCTCCCACGCAAGCTAAATCGTACATCCAGGACACGACACACAGTGTAATTTTGCACGGGGCAGCAGCAGGCTCCTGGCACCCCCAGCTTGTGGCTGTCACCGTGTCTACACGGAGAAGTCCCTAAATGGGACCCAGCCACCCCAAATGACCAGATTTTAGCCCTCACCACAGCTGAAAATAGGAGATGGGGGGAGCTGCTGCCTGAGCACAATATATCCCATACATCCAGCTCGCGGGGCTAAGCAGGACGCGGGGACGCCTCAGATGTGGAGCCAATAGGGAGCACTCTGGCTACCTGGGATTTTATAAATCTTTCAGCTATCAGTCTTTCAGAGCTCCAAATGCAAAATCCAGCAGCCCGGGATATCATGTGGATTTATGACTTGGGATTTATGAACTGGTCTGGATAAAATAAGAACTGCCTTGACTTTTTTTTTTTTTTGGGGGGTGGGGGGTGGGGGTGGTGAGGAAAATAAATAATAAAAAATGAAGACCTGATTTTTCCCCCCCCCTTTTCAAAGCTTGCTGTTTGTACAAATGTAGATGTTTTGTATATACGAAATTATTTTGATTTTTCTTCTTACCTGTGTGCTTCCTGGGGCTGGAAGTGGAACAGCACAACCAACGCTGCTCTCGCAGAGTTTCCTGCCTGGCAGGAATTGTGCAAGAAAACATGGTCTTGAGGCACTCCCAGCCCCGCTCCTGGAGCTGGGAAAGGTGCCGGTGAGAGTTCAGGGAGGTTTGGGGATGTTTCCGAGCAGTAGGATAGCTCCCCACTATACCACTGCCCCAGCTCTCACCCTTTCAACATTTTTTTCCTGAAATAATTTTGCAGCACTTATTATTTTTCATTTGTGGCAAGCTGAGTTTTTAGGTGTGCGTGTGTGTACAATGTGTACAAGTACGTGTGGGTGTACATTTGTGTATGTGTGTGTACATATGGGTGTATTAATGTGTGTACCTTTGTACAGCTATAAGCAGGCAACAACTATAAGTACACAACTACATATACGTATGTACGCATGTACACATGTACACACATATATATGTATGTCTGTATGCACACAGACATACATATAATTACATGCCTATTTACAGCTGTGTAAATATACACACAGATATATACATTTATGAGAGGGTTTTATGGAACGTTTGTATATTAATTTCTTGATTAGAAACCAATACAAACTATCACTTTTTATATAATACTATTGAACTGCATATATTTTGCAGGAAAACCCATCCCAAAGGACTTTCTATCCTTATCTGTAACTTACAGCCTTCCTTTCAATTTTTCTCATCTTCTAAAGAAAGAAAAGATGGTATTTACCTTGGGCAGGAGGAAAAACTGTCAGACATATTTTTGCCACGTCTTCTGATCGACCCTTCCATACCGCTGCCCACAGTTTCTGGGTGATTTTCTTTCTGCGATCCTTGAGTTCTGTTCTTTCCTTTAGGGATCAAGGTATTAGGAAAAAAACAACCTAATACATAGCCCCAGCCTTTCAGCCTACCACCTTCCCCATCCCCTTGGGCACAGGCTTATCCATGTACTAGCACTGCCAGGCCGTGCCAGCACCCCCCTCCAAGGCTGCTGAACCCTTCGCACACAGCTTTCACCTCCTCCCATCTCAAGCTGGCACCACGTAGATGCTGATAATGCTGGTTTTAACCTCCGCGTGAGACCTGCACGCACGGGGGAGTCTCTCCTAGGGCTCTGCCAGCCTCCCAAGAGGTATAGGGGCTACAGGGAGAAAAGGCCAGGGGGAGCGGCGTGATGCAGGATGCTGGCACCCTCTTCTCCTGGTCGTACCCCAGCTGCAGAGACGATGCTGCGCCAGCACTGGGGGATGGGGATGATGCTCCTGGAGCAGCTCAGTTTTGCCCTGTGCAGGCAGAGCAAGCCTTTACATCACCTGCGGTGCCTGGATAACCTAAGGTGGAGGTGCTGGTCCCGGCCATGGAATTCCAGCCAACCCACCAAACCCTCCCAGCCCCTCTCCCATGGAGCATGGACTGGAAACACAACAGACCTGGTCTAAGGAACATCATCAGGTTGCTCTTTGTGGGCCAGAAGCAAAATGTTTTGCTTTGCTTTTAATTACCACACATTCAGAGTGGTTTTCAGCATGACTCACGTCCCAGGAATAATTTGATTTGGGGATTTTGTTTTAAATAAAATTGAGAAGCCCAAACCATGTCTTAGAGCTAGATAAAATCACTGATTAAAAAAGAAATCCACAATTTCATTGTTTTTTAATTATTCAGTGCGAATTTCCTGATTGCCAGCTTTTTTAAAGCTCAGAAACGATGCAGTGAGCCACCAGGTTTGGGGTGAGGAGGCCAGCAGACTTCTCCCCGCCTCAGCACCTCCCCAACCTCAGCTTTGGTTAAGAAAGTTTGCCGAGGATTTCATGAGAATTAATGAGATTTAATGAACAGCGAGGGTGGCAGTGACTGGGAATACGTCCTTTCCAGTTTTCACCCCACCAGACATCCATACCCCTGGCACCGCAGGTATTCACTGTGGTTCCCATTCCAGCACTGGGGATTTTTGTGGACGGAGCGGGGGGAATATGAAAAATAATTTTTCTCCTCCGCAAGCCTGTTTCTGTCCGCTTTGCTCATCGCCGGCAGCCGAAGGAGGGTAGATGATCTCGGTGTGACACCGGGGATGTGGTACCCCGCGGCGGAGCGTCCGTGCAGCGCC
>JAVJGI010000062.1:89038292-89083692 GCA_035590275.1 Ibycter americanus
CCCCCCGCCCCCGAGGCGTACTTCGGATGAGTTGAAGACATTTTCCAAGCAGAGTTTGTCACGTCAAAATAATACCTTTATATTCTTATATTCTCATCCCTGCCTTATGCATCCTCTGGTGTAAATGCCTGGATGTCTCTTTACCTATAGGCTTCTTCAGAAAACAACCCCGACCCTCTCTCGGAGATACGCAGGTTACTTTCTAAGAGGCAGAGGAGAAAAAGGCAGAGAAAATACAGTACTGTTTAACTTTTAACCTTATGATATCACTAAATAGATCATTATGGATTTATAAACGGAGGATAAACACCATAAAGTTTAGAGGGCCCTTTACTCAAGGCAGTAATCGCAATTTTTACATCTGGCAAGAAGAAGAAAAATAGACTTACCTTTTTAAAAAAGCAAAATCCCCCTCTTACTAGGTTATACGGCTTTGGCACTTACAGATGTTGGAGCAGACAAGTGTCGGATTTCCCGATGTCAAGAAGATTTCCTAATTTTTCATAGGCTTCTCCTGTTGCGTTTTTGGCCCGATGTGAGAGCCATCAATTTAATTTGTGGGGCTACGTGCTGGAAACCGGGCTCTAGGCATATGTGTGCTTTAATGAACCCTAAAACCTGCCAGCCAGCTCTCTGCCCGCAGTTGCCCCAAGCTCAGGGTTTCAAGAGTTAATAAAAACTTGGTTATATTAGGAAGGCTTGCTTTTTGCAGCCCAGGTTTGTAGCAGCATAATTATGTTCAACTGCTGTTGTTTGAAAAGGGCAAACAGCATCTTAGGCACAGAACAATGAAATTACAGCTGAGATTTAGGTTAGCAAAAGCCGTCTTCTGCAGGCTTTTATGATTCATTATTTCCCATTAAATACAGTATTAGAAGTGTACACCAGATAGCTCATGGTTGCTGCGCTCAGAGCACATTATCTATATTACACAGGTCTGGGGAGCAGAATTAGAAAACTTTGGGGGAATGAGCAATATGTGTTTGCTGATAGAAGTACCATATGGCTCATCTTCCTCAATTGCTTTCATTGCGACTCTGATGCTGGAGAAATTAAAGTTTTATTTGATGTGGCACAGCTTAATGAACTGTCTTCTGTTAGGAAAATTGAATATGTTTCCTGTTATTTGAGCACAGAGCCCTCATGGTTTTGGCTGATGAGGGATGCATTATGTATTGTTTATTTAGCATTTTGAAAACAAAAGCAGATATTGGAGGTAAAATTGATTACTGCAGGATGTGTTATATAATCACATTTTTCTTTCTTTCTTTCTTTAAATTACAGCCTTGCCTATTATTTTTATGATGGCATTTTTCTGATGTCCCCTCCCCTCTCCCCACAAAAAAAAAAAAAAAAAAAGAAGAAGGGGTGTTGAGGCAAAGTATATAATCTCTGCTTTGTTTAAAAGCAGCACTATGATTTTTAAAGCTTAGGGAAGGACATGAAAAAAAAAAAAAAAGCGCACTTACATGTGTATTGACCTGCAGGCCCAGCGGCCGCCGTGCCGTCGGTCTGGGGATGCTCGAGGACCGCGTGTCTCGTTAGAGGAAGGCTCGTTTCTCCATTCTAGCTGGAGGACACAAAGAGGGGAACATCCAGACTTCAGTAACCAAATACCCCAAACCTCACATTTCTAAATATGCCGGAGAGAGTTAATTGTGAAATTGCCTGGAGGGGAGGGGGTGGATGTGACCGGGGAGGATGTAGGAAAGCATCGAGTGGAGCAGGGCCCGCGTTACCTGGCGCTGCAACACCAGGCATTTATCTGTGGCGAGAAGGAAGTTATTGATGGAAAGATGGCTCACATCAAAGGCAACGTGTGTTTTTTGGCTTTGTTTTATAGCATATACAGCCGCGCGCACGCCGAGGCGTAAGTGCCCTACGTGTATCACCGGCGTGGTGAGCCCGGCGACAGCCAGCCCCCTCCTCCCCAAGCCCCTGTGCAGGCAACTGTATTTAAACTCTGAAACTTAAAGGCAAAATATATGTGTGTGTATATATATATGTATCTTTGAAGTGTGTTATCCTTATTAATTCCACTTCTACTTGTTGGAAATCCTGCCCCACGACACCCACTGGCTTTTGCTGTTATTGATCTCCCAGAAAAAGGGGGGGAGCGGGAGGTAAAACCGAGCTGGGGTAGCTCAGTGCTTTTTTCCTGCCCTCCACGCTGCTCTGACAAAAAGGCAATTTGTCTTGCGTGCCCCGTGATGTTTGAGGACTCTGGCAAACGTGCATGTTAAACAAGCCCCGTGCAGAATCTAAATACCATCCATTAAAAGAGAAAGTCCCAACGTGTTTATAGCAGCGGGCCAAGGCGCGCAGCCCTCGCTCCGGCAAAACTCCCATTGACGTCAGTGGGGCTTGTGCTTATGCAAAGAGTGCGGGATGCTGCTCTGTACCTTAAGGAAAAAGAAAAAAAAGAAAGAAAAAGAGAAGTGAGCGGTATTGGAAGGAGGATGTTGCTCTTGAAAATGTCTCGGAGCAAAGTGGTTAAGCAAAGCCTGTACAAACAGTGACTATAAATATTTTCCATTCTGTATAGCTCTTCAAACAGTTCCCTGCCATAATTTCAGATGAGCTCAAAAATAAATAAATTACTGCGTGAGGGAGAGAAGGAAAAAAAAAAAAAAGGGAAAAAAAAAATTACATTGCAACCAATGCCGAAACCACAAAAACTTCATTTTTTTTCAGCCAGATCTATTTCCCGGAGAAGAACCCGGTCGGTTTTTATGAAAGGCTGCTCCATGACAGGAGCCTCCTTTGAGGAAGACCATTATGCATTGTTATCAGCATGGCGTAATTTGACTGTTGACAAAGTATCTGTGGCAGTGAGAATGAAAGCAGTTAGAAGTGTGGCGGGTTGTAATCAAGAAGATGCTTAGCTGTGCAACGCTGCATCTTGAGCAGATTTGAATCAACATTGCCTTGAGGGGACACACACACACACACACACGCATACAAAAAAAAAAAAAAAAAAGTCCATTAATTTTTAGTGGGAAAATTAGAGTGGCACTTGATGAAGTGAAATTTGACATGTGTTAATTGCTCCGCAGCTCTCCTAATTAGAGATTTTCAAATTCTTTTACTGCTGTCAGCCTGATGCCACATTGTCTTGCTGGACAAATAGTAAAATTGCAAATTGAGTTGATCAAGAAGTTGGACTTGGAGATATTGGACTCGGGCTCGTTTGCTGCCGATCATCATTTTCGTAGGAGGGCTGGGGGTGTTGTGGCCTATGAAGGGCATTTGGGGAGAGAAGAAAGTACAATAAAATCCTTCTTCTTGATAAATAGAGAATCAATGATTTAACAGAGCTTGTTTAAAAAAGATTAAAGGAATGCAAGACGTGGACAATAAAGCAATGGAGTTGCAAATAAACCTTTAACCTTTGTTAAATCTATGCCTTGCATAACATTTCAGGTACGATTCTGTTTATAAAAAGCCATTAAATTGGGCTTAGTTGTTCCACGCACGTTGTTCGCAGCGCGGTACGTGGGGGCACGGGGTGGGACCGAGGTTCCTGCGTGCGTTTTGCCCCGACCTGAAAGGCAACATAGCAAGACCAGGTTTTATATCAAAAACTAGTTACAAGGTTGTACGAACGCAAGTATTGTGCTGGTTCGGAAAGCATGATTTTGTTTCTTTTGCTTTTGGTTTGTGGGTTTTTTTAATCTCCCCACTCCGCATCACTCCTCCCCTCCCTTAGCCTTTGAACCCCTCTTAATTCATTAACATATTGAATTTTTTCAATTTTCCATTTTCTTGCAATAACAATATTAATGCCAGGGCCAAGGCCTGATTGGAGCTAAATTACTTGTTACCTGCTGGCATTTATTTATATGGCATTGAATTATAAAGCTTTGCTATTGTCATGCCTTGGGCGAATTGTTTATGACACCAGTAATAGGAGTAATTGTTATTGTTGAAATTACCTGTCAGCTACCCATAGCAGTGGCCCTTGTCCCACTGACAAATAGTGACAGGGGAGAGGGATCCTCCACACGTCCTCCTGATGACTTCTCCTCTGATAATAAGGAGTGCAGGGCCTCTGATAATTTGCCTGTCACTGTTGAGTGCAGCTCAGAGAGAGTTGGCCAAATTGTTGTCATTCACTTTGACAAAGACAGCAAAACGCTCTGGAGCAGGAGGAGGATTATCAAAATAAATGAAAGCGCTCGCACGTCCTTTGTTTTGGGTTTTTTGGGTTTTCTTTTTTTCCCCCCCTCCCCGTTCCCGCTTGCCTGCCTTAACGCCAGAGTTGTGAAAATGGGAATACCTTTCCTAGCGGTGCGGCTTTGGAGGCAGCACAGGGAGGGGGTGATGGGGACGGACGCAACAACACCGGGACTTCTGCGATTTGCTTTCTGCTTGCCTGAAATGTTTTAGTTTCTGAATATATACGTTAAATTCTTTATTTAGGTTTTTTTTACGTTAAATTCTTTATTTAGGTTTTTTTTCTCCCCTAAGGCTGTCTGTGTTTCAGCAATTACTGACTGTCATTGCAAGAGAAAAGGTGGTGTTTCTGTTGGGTGGATTGTATTTGATTATTTTTTTTATTTATTTCTCATAGTCAGCAGCATTCCTTTCAACTCTTCTGCTCTTGCTCTGGTGCCCAGCACCACGAACCCCCACCCCGCAGCGCAGCAGCCGGTGATGCCCCATGCACAGGAGGCATGCCTCCGCGCCTGCTGCAGAGCCTGCAGCTCTTTGCACCCCCGAGCTGTTGCAATATCAGCCAAATTATCTTCACCAAAAATATTATTTCCTCTAGGAAAGGAGGTTCTGCCACTGATAAAGCAAGCGGAGGTTGGTTTGCTGCGGTAAAGGACTGCTGCTAACAAGGTTTTGCGAAGAGGCAGTGTTATTTGTCTATCTATATATATATTTAAAAAAAAAAAATAATAATTACAAAAGCTTCCCCTTCACGTCCCGCGACTGGTGCACATGGGAGGATGCCCACACTCAGTGGAGACTTGCTGCCCATCGCACCCTGGCACGGCTGAGAAATACCCCACTTGACACCACCGCAGCAGCCGGGCTGCACGAGGGATGCCCGGAGCACGTGTTTGGGGCGAGCACGTTACACCCTGCCCAACCTGGCCTCCTCCACCCCGCATCCCTCACAGACCACCTTCTAATCACAGTCGTGTCCCCTTTATTGGTCTTGAGGCTCAGGTAATGACTACCTGGGGCATGCAGCACCTCGGGGGCTGCTCTAGGCCCTTCGCCCCCCGTAGCCGGTCCCCATCCGATTGGCAAAGCCTCCCACCGAGTCACCGATGCATCACTTTATCAGCCCTAACGATGCGGTTTGGTCCATGTCAATACCTGCGGGCGCCACCTCGCCCCTCGGTTTGCTCCCTGAAGGAGCCGGTCCGAATTGTTGCCACCGAGAAATTTCAGCAGCAGCGAATAAATCTGCCGAATCCAAGTCTTTCATTTGTAACCATTGGGCTCAAACGCATAATTTAGCCAAATTATCAGCTGCCTCCATCTTCCCAGGGAACGAGTGCAAACAACGTTTTAGGACCAGACATCTAAATTTAGTAGGGTTTTGAATAATTGATAGGCTGGTGTGACAGAAGATAGGAACTTATGTTTCTAATCATCCCGAAGCATTTCTCCTTCCTCCCACCCCCCGAAATGAAGTCACTTTGTTTGCAGTTAAATATACGGAAGATGTCCACTTAACAAGTATAAAATTGTGATAGCATTAAGAGGTTATCCGCGGTAATAAAAAGCGGGGAACATGCCTGGGAATGTGATCTGTAAGGCAGATAATTTTTAAGGATGGGGCTTGTCCTTGCTTTGTCTGGGGAGAGGCACATTAGCGATCCCGAGGGAAAGGTGGGGGCGGGGGGGGGGGGAAGGAATAACGCGCCTTTCCAAATGAAGATATTTAAAACGTGTAATGTATTTTGGCCTGTTACTGTAAGCTGCGTTTGATGTTTTTCCTATAAAGCCGAAATTAAGCCTCCTAGAAACGACTGTGTATCGCCTGCTCCTAGCTGCAGCAAAAAACAAAATACGTTTTAAATGTCTGTATTCCCGACGCGGGGGTAGGCTCTGACACACGAGTGTCGTCGTCCTCCCCGTATTTTTCTCCCTCCCTTCCTAAACGCAGCCCCAGCACCAAGACAACCCACCTTTAAATTTCAAGTTCATTTGAAATGTAAACTTTTAGCAAATAAGCGGTGGCTTATGGAGCCGGATCGCCGCAGTGACTGGCAGCACATTCCTTTTTCTCCCTCCCTCCCCTCAGCGTAAGGGGTTTGAAATACCCATCAGTGTCAAAAGAAACTGCGCAGATCGCTGCTGCTCTAAATAAGGCAGAGCAATGTTCAGGGGAAAAAACCTACACCACCACCCCCCCCCAAAAAAAAAAAAAAAAAAAAAAATCTCTCAATGGATTAAAATGACATTTCTGTACCATGTCAGTACGGATGACAAAGCGTCATGTTTTGCATCATTTCAAAAAGATATTCTTTAAACAAATTTGGTGTATAAACAGTCAGCGGGCTTTGTTTGAAACGTTTAAGATCAAAAGTTAGGGGAAGAACAATTAATATTGCCTATTAAAATCCCCTGTTATTGTTAGATACACATTTTGTGGTTACTGACTATAAATAAAAGCAAAGGAACAGAGCCACGGTTTCTCACCACTGCAAATATAAAAAGCCAATTTCCAGCTTTTTCCCTTTTTTTTTTTTTTCCTCCCCCTGCAAGTTGCTCTTGGATGTGTTTGCTGAATAAACGGGATTAACTGTATTTAAAACAAGAGATAAAGAACAGCTTTTTATTACACTGAACAGTCTGCAGCGTTTTCACAGTCCTCTGAATGCACTTCATGCCTGGAAAAAAATATTCATATTTTACCTTTTTTAATGACACTCTATATAGAATGAGCAAAATATCCTTGTAATCATACAAATATGGCATCAATAGGGAATGGTGAAAAAAAAAAAAAAAAAGGGTATTTTTACCATTTCTCTTTCTGGCCAAACACTGGAGTGATATTTATTTTTTTTCCCCCCCCAGTTCTGCAGCAGGATGAGAAACTAGGGAGGAAAGTATTCATTTTGCTGAAGGAGCTTTCCCCTTTCCTTTGGCTGCAAAAACTCACCGAGCACTGTTAATACAAAACTAATGGCGAGAGTGCGATCCGAAGAGCCAGCCTGCGATCAGCTGCATTTCAATGGAGGCTTTCTCAAAAAATAGGTACAAAGAAAAGAATTTAGACAAATTTGCCTCTTAACCTTTAAAGATTTCCTGCCTATTCCAGTATGTCCTTTATTACATTAATTTTTTATTTAAATTACACCATTAACTGGATATGAATTTATCAAGAATACATATATTGATTTATAAAACAGTATCATTAATTATTATAATAGCTAGATGTAGCTGATATTACAAAGCCATTTAAAGGTTTTTAATATAACTTGGACATACATAGATAGATAGACATTATGGACAAGACTACAATTTAAACTGGCTACCAGCAGTTAATGAAATCCTTGATTTATTTTCTCGTTTAGAGATTGATTATATTGTTGCTTTGTAAAACTATTTATTTTATGCCATTTTTCAAAGGATGTCTCAATAAAAGGAAAAGATAAATAAAATATCCAGCCAAGTCTCAAAGCATATTTTGGTTTATACTTTCTTTTTTAATACTGCTGCAGCTAATTTATTACAAGTTTGGAGACTTGTCACCTCCATGAAGAATTGGCTTTCCTGACAGTAGCTCTGTTTGCAAATGCACAATTTCATATATTTGGATTTAAAAAAAAAAAAAAAGAAGGGGGAAAAAAAAAAGAAAAAAAGAGGCCGTCTTCCCAACAACATCATGTTTATTTCCTAAGCCAAAACCCAACAAAATGCTTTTCCGGCATAGATTTCTTAGACATATTTTTTGTTCAAGCTGTGGAAAAATGGGACTTACCCTAGTGCTGCAAAGCAGTCAGTCATGGAGAACATTTTGATTTAAAATGCAATCTGAAGAGAAGAAAAAAAAAAAAAAAAAGAGAAGGCATGATATAAACAAACAGTACACCACTTTCAAGTTACTCCTAAAATGTTCCTAGCTTAACTAATACATTGAAAGTTTAAATCTTTACACATTGTTCTTGAGGGGCTATGTCTCTTGACTCTTTATTTATATCACTTATTCTTGTCTGGCAACATATGTTACCGATTTATTATAGTATTTTTTTTACTGTTAGCCAGACAAATGTAAGGGCTAGCTGAGGAGGGGTAGTTGCATCTGATGAGTTTAACAATTGCAGGGCATCCTTTAGGGGTAGCCAATGGGCTCTTTTGAAGCTATAATACTCACCATTAACCATTTTCATGCTGACATATTTTTATTGTCGGAGTTGGGGCTTCCCCTGTCGTCAGCTTCTTTTGTTTCCAATGGCTTCACGAGGAACGGGGTGGTTGAGAGCGGTTCATCTGGCCAAGGCTGTCGTAGGCACCTCAAACCGCACTTTTATCACTTGGCAAATAAATCTGCATGGGGTGTTGTCCCCCCCAACTGAATAAAAAGGCATGCAGAAAATAATACTTTAAAAAATCTTATTCTATAATGCATGACAAATGCAAACAAATACATAGGCGGTCAGGTTTCTCAGTGCCATTGCTGACGCCGAAAACTAACAAGGAGGAAGGCTTTTCCCACCACAGCAAACCCCCCCCCCAAATTCTAATTTTAAATTGGGTGCCCCAACAGCGGATGGAGAGGTTGCGAGGACCGGTGGTGAGCTGGGTGTCCTGTTTTACCTGTGCCATTTTTAGGTGACCCGTTCTGCAGTAAGATCTTGAACTCTCCCCATCTTTTGCTTCCTACTCATCTTCCATCCAGTCTCCTTGTTCAAAGCCAACAGGTCCCTGCAGCTCCCCTGGGAACTGTACCCCCCTTTGCTGTTCCACCGCTGGAGCCCCAGCCTGAGCTTCTGGGAGCCAACAGGTCCCCACAAGCCATGGGAACATAATTCCTAACATAACACCCCAATCACGGCTTCGGTGCTAGAGCAGACCATGACACCTACTGGCATGTCCTACCATATATGAGACGTCCACCACGCGATGCTCAAGGGCACCAAAGATCACCAAGCAGACTGTAGGGCATGCTCCAAATTTCCTGCTGTTGGGAATTCAGTCAGACCTTTAGGGTAGGAGACAGCATCAAAAAGTTGCGTTTCATTTCCCTGGCATCTTCAGGAAACGGGGATGGGTAAAGCCAACATGAGACCGCAGGGCCAGAGCAGTGATCTTCTGCTGGGGAAAAAGATACAGCAGTTTGGGTGGAATATGAGGTGTTTCAGGTAGAATAAATACAGGGATTGCAATTAAACTCCCAGGCGTCCCTTGAAGAGGGAGATTGAGTTGGTGGGTCAGGGCTTGCCTCCTGACAGCGCTGGTGGCTCCTTGACAAGTATCATGCAATATAGTAGTTACTGGGAGAAGAGCAAGTGCTCCCATGTTTTTCTGTTTTGACTTAGCAGTTCAGTTGTCCCAGGCTAATCCGTCTGGGTTTTAAATTTAAAAAATAGCCAAACATTCCCTCTACTTATGTCAGCAGGTTTTGAGAAGAAGCTGAACTTCCTAATGTAGGTCTGGATTCAGCAGCATGCAAAAAACTTGCATGGAAATGAAGATTTCCCTTTCTGCTCACTTTTCTATCACATGAAGCCAGCCTAACTTTTTATTATTATTATTATTATTATTATTATTTTCAAATTATAATTTAATTATACTTTGGCTTACCTCCTGCAACAATTTGCAACCCCAAAATGATCCTGTGGAAGCAAGTCTCCGGAGGCGCGCGGTGGAGAAGGCTGCAGGCGGGATGGGTGCATCAGGACCCCTGCAACGGAGGGTTCCACGCCTTGACTTCTCCCGTTTCTTCTGAAAGGTTTTATTTAGGCAGGTGTCACTAGCGTCCTGAGCAGATATCAAATATTTGGTGGCATTACTGAAGCTTGGAGTATGTGGATTATTACCTATTTAATTTTCTATTGTAAGGACATCGCTGGCAACTCCATAATTAAGCTAATAGCCTCCCTTAAATTTGTTTATTCCCTTAAACCTTTTTTTTCCCTTTTTTATTTGGCTGGGGAGGGAGGAACAGGGAGCATGGCTCGATCTCTCAATCACTCTCTCTCTGTTTTGTCCATCACCTTGGTTTCTTTCCCCTGTTTTTGACCTGCACTTTTTCTGGATCAGACACTGGCAGGTTGAGAGGTAATAAGAACCAGATGGACATAGTGCAGAAATTGCCCAAATGGGTACGAGAATGTGGGGAGCTGTCAGGCATGGAGAGAAGCTGGAATTTTTCAGCAATAAAATGGGATTTATCGCCACTCTACCACAGTCATTGCCGACAACCGTTTACCTTGACAGAAACCCCATTCCAATAGGCCACGCCGATGCAGATTTTTTTTTTCTTTTCTTTTTTTTTTTTTTTCCCAAAGAGTGATGATTGGTATTTGTTCTAAGGCTCAAATGGCCTGCACTAAAGGTGAAGCATTAGGCCAAAGTCCTGTATTCCCTACTGAGGCAAATGAACCTGCTAAAATAAGTTCCTTCCACAATAGCTGTGTAATTGAAACCAGAAAGTGAGAGAATTTGATAAATTGCTTGACCCTGAAGGAATGTTAAGGTCATAAATTTTCATTGCTTTTTTTTTTGGCTTCTTTTTTAGGAAAAAAAAAATATCTTTTTTATATATATATAGATATATAGATTATGTTTAGTATTTGTCTCCGAATTCCAGCCAGCTTCCAGTTCATTAGCCATTACTTTGCCATCCTCTCCCCACAGGCCACTATTACAAGGTTTAGAGCGTTCCTACCTACACCTTCCTAGGAGGGCTGAAGGACACAAAATATTCACAAATGGCAGCACTTACATACTACTGCTAAGGAATCTGCCACATAAAGCACTAACAACCCAGAATGGGGGGTTTAGCAAGTGCAATCCCTTTAGAAAGACAAAATAAATAAAATAAAAAAAAGACCAAACAGTACTGTACTTGAAGAATGATGGCATAAAAAAAGGTCTGCAAATCATTTACAGGGAATCAAACATTTATTGCTATTCTTACCTCTTTTTTTTTTTTTTTTTGCTTCCTCTCCTTACTTAGAAGTGGTGTTGCCTTTTACTTGAAAAAGAATGATCAGTGTTTTATTGAATAATAGGTACAGATGTCCCTTCAAGCTCTAAAGACACAAACAAACCCCAAACCCCGCAGTATCTTACAGTGGAAATACACACCTGAAGAATAAATAAAATAAAATAAAAATAGAAATAAAAATAAAATAAAATAAAAATAAATAAAATAAATAAAATAAAATAAAGGAGGAGAAGAATTAGAATAGCCAGCAAGGTAAAACATCCAGCCATGCTCCGCTTTCTGTGCTTGCAACCATCCATGAATACAGCCATGCTAAAATAGCTCCCAAGAAGGAGCTGAGGGGAAATGCAGAAGTATTTTGGGTTCGTGTACGTTGTTTGGGTTTTTTCTCCTGCAGTGTAGAGGTATTTTGGGTTTGTGTACGTGTGGGTTTTTTTCCTGCAGTGCAGAAGTATTTTGGGTTTGCTTATGTAGTTTTTTTCCTGGAGTAGCAAAATTTACTTCTGTAACTGTAGCAGCTTCTGCTTCACAACTGCTTGAAATGTGCTATCATATAGTAACTGCTTTTTATAATCCCACTGCCTTCCTCCCCCCCGCTTGGAATATAACATTTCAGAGGCAAAAGTCTCATTGTCACACTTCAATAAGGCGTTACACTTTACATAGCCATACATACTTAACCCAACATGAAGCGAGTTAAATAATCATTAGCACAGTAACCCATTGCTATCAAAAACTTATTGGTCCTCTAAATTTTAAATTAATGGCCTGTCTCCCTTGTTCTCTGCATATGTGTGTGTGTGTGTGTGTCCGGTTTTCAGCCACTTCAGAGCAAAGTCATAGACGTTTTATCAGCACATATTAGACGATTTGCATTATTGACATTTCAATTTAAAAATATAAAAAAAAGGCACAGGGAAAAATAGTTCCTGCTGACTTGGTTCATCCCTAGACCCCTGATTCTTAAGTAACTCTTCTGAGTGTTAATTAGCAGCCAATATTTGACAAACCGACTAAGAAATGCGCTCTGCTTTTCTCTAGCCAGGTTTTTCTAGCTCAGATAAGCTTCCTTAAGAAAGCAGGGAAAAGAGAAGCTGAAGGAAAGAAGAATTGAAATGATGTCCCCATAAAATCCTAGCAAAAACCTCAATAATTTATACTCACTTTTTCTCTTTTGAGAAGTTAAATAAAACGATGGTGGGGGGGGGGGGTTGCTTTTTAAGGGACTTTTTTTTCCCCCATAAACTTTTTGGCCCAAATCCCTTCTTTCCTTTTTGTTTCTTTGAGTCCCAAAGTAATTGCCAGTTGTTTTAAGACAGTTACTTATCCAGAGAATGAAGGAGTATCGGCTGCGTTTCAATTAGAGCAGGAGAAAAGATAAAGACTTGGAACGTAACCGAAAAATGCAAAGTGACATATTAGGATGAGAATTTTCATCTGTTGCTGTATAAATATTTTAATAAAAGTTCTAAAATGATGTGTCTGCCTCCTGCCTTATAAAAAAGAGGAGATTATGAAGTGTAAATGATGCAGCATAGATGTATAGATCCAACTGGGATTTTTCACCATTAAAGAGTCTCTTCATGCCTCTCCTCCAGAAGTTGGTTTTAGAGCCGTTTCAGACCCCAAAAAGTATAAATCTCGTAAGTGTAAATAAAAGATGACCAGCAAGCGGCTTCAATCACTAATATTTTTTGCAAACTAACGTTCAGCTGATGCAACTCGATTTTGTTTTGCATCGCGTTAATGTCACGGCGGCAGTGACTGGCCTTTATTCACCAACCCTTTGAGTCAGCACTTTGAGACATCTTTCAAATTAGGTCATACTGCAAATTTGCCGCTGATACAAAGGTTGATTAAGAGAGCTTCGCAATTTTAAAGGGATGTCGTGTGAGGAGAATTAAGGTCTGGATGATAGTTCCAGGAAATGCGAGGCCCCGTAACTACATGGAAATAATGTATGGGCTCTGTGGGGAAAGAACATATTTCCTCAGAGTGCTTGCAGTAATACTCATTTACAATTGAACCAAGTCCTCCCCCCCCCTCCCCGGTTAGGGAAGAAATCGTATGACGGGTCGCGAAAACAAGCCGTGAATTACGGTGTGGAGGCAGCGGGATGAGCCCTGTTCTCCTCTTGCCAAAAGTCAGTCCCCTCCTCTCCGCTCCTTTGATCTTCTCAGAAAAGACCTGTTCCTCCCCCCCTTCACCGCCGAAGCATCTTGGCTTCTGCTTTCCCCCATAAAAGTGGTCCCACATCGCAACAGGACTCTTTACTCGTGACGTAGCAACTCCAAGGCGAAGCTGACCCGCTGTGTACACCTCCCCTGAAGAACTGGAGAGGGTGACCAGAAGTGACCACCAACCACGGTGGCCAGGGCCAGGCTCATAAATGAGTCCGAGCCCAATTTAAGCATCTTAATGAAGTAGCCACAATTTCCCCCCTGGCCCCAAAGCACAGGAAGGGCAGCAGCTCCTCTCGCTCCGGGCTCTGAGCACGCAGGAGAAAGGATCTCCAAGGGAGCTGCCAGCTGCCGAGCACTTCTGGAAATCTGGCCGCTGCGTTTTCGATGGCTGAGTGGGAAGCGAGATGAATAATCTCTTTGAAGGGAAGCTGCTGTTTGTTGGGAGGTCGGACCCAAACCTAACATTCTTGTGGCACTTGGGGATTTTTTATTTTCCAAACTTTCTCTCTTTGCAGGGATTAACAACTCATGAGGAGCCGAAGAGTTCCTCTTAATTGGATGTAAGTGGATAAAAGTCAACTGCCAGCTTCGTTTGGGTTTAACTCTTCGGCCCACTTGACGAGGCCAGAAGCTGCTATTAACGTTGAGCTTGCCTAATGCATCAATGCTTGCGGGGGTGGGGGGGAGCAGGGAGTCTCAAGGGGTGGAAAAAAGGAAGGATTTGGGCTGCAGCTACGCTGAAAACAGCATTTCACTCTCCTGCCACCAAAACGAGAGTCCCTCAAGTTATCTTTTCTAGGCTCAGGAATATTACCGTGATTTAAGGGTATAGCAGTGGTGAAATAAAACATAAACAATTTAAAACCAGAGCCCGAAGAGAGATTTCTCGTGGTATGAATAGCCATGAAAGCCAGAAAAATGTTTCGCATTCCCTTTTGTATTTTCCTTCGTTTCTTTGCAGCGGAGTCCCTGAACTTGCATTTCTACCGTGGGCAGCTGACTTTATTTCATGTTTTTGATGTTATGATCACCCGCAGACCTTTCCGTTCTCCATATGTTTCTGGATTCAGTCATTTCACCCACAGCCCTCCCTGACAGTACAACACCTCAAATTCCCCCGCATGGCAAAGTCTATTTTATTCCCAGTCACTTTCAATTTGCTTCCCATGTTTCTCTGAAGGGTTTAGCTGAATGTGATTTCTAGGACCAAAAGCACAGGAAGGGGAAAGTGGCAGGCCACAGATGAGGAGGCGGCCTGTGCCACTGCCAGGAGTTGCTGGGAGAGGGAGTTTTGAAGAGAAAACTGGAACAGGACCACCATGAGCTCGATTTTAATATTTCGAGCTATATTCACACTTCGGTTCCTTTAACCCTGTTCTGCCAGGTAAGAGAAAAAGTGATGTTAAATCCCAGAACCCTAAGTGTTAAATGAGCTTTAAAGACAGGAACAGCACCCAAAGGTGTATGTCTGCCACGTCAGCCCAAACCCCTCTGCAGACCCCACTTGGTAGCATCCCCCCGCCCTGCCCTGCAGAGCTCAGCGGGAGCTGCACTGAGGTAGCTGCCGCTTCTGGTACTACTGCCCATCTCCAGCATCCATGAATCAGGCAAGAAAGGAAATGAACTGATGCCAGAGTGACTTAAACCAATTGTGGGAAAACAAATTGGGGGTTCCTTTAAAAAAAAAAAAAATTAAAAAAACCCAAACCCTACTGCCTTTTGAGTCTTTGTGGGGACACTGAGAACATGCTTCCAAGCTCTTTTGTTCTGCCCTAAGGGATGGAAAGCTGCTCTTAATACAAGAAAACAAAGCCCCCCACTGCCACTACCAACAAAAAAAAAAAAAAAAAAAAAAAAAAGAGCTGAAACGCTTATGAACACTTTGCTCCAGGCGCTGTGGCAGTAAGGAAAAATCATTGCAACCATCACAAGACTTGGCAACACCAGGGCCATGCCAGCAGAGCGCTCTTCCCCATTACTGTAAATCACAGGCTGAACCCAGTTTGTTGCGAAACATCCAATTGTGGCTCCTTGAATACGATAAATAAAACCACCGTCCCTTGGTGCACTTGACTAGCATTTGTGAAAGCCAGGGGAAAATTCACACTTCTGCCCAGGGTCAGGACAGAGGCCAGGGGATGCTTCAGTGTGGCTCGGCGCGGACAAGTCACAAAGAGGAGCTGCAAATAAATATGGGACTTTCTATGCCTCCATCCCCATTTGCACAATTGCTACAGCTGAGACAACCACTTTATTCATGTTAAGCACTGCAGTAACAAGTATTTTTAGAGACTGGGCTTGAGCTTATTTTGGGTTGGGTTTTGGGGTGATTGGTTGGGTTTTTTTGATAGCAAGGTCCACACTTGGACCAAAGCTGAACACACCCAGTGAAAACAAAGCTGAAATGGTCCCTGGGCTGGGGAGATGCTGAGGCAAGTTGTGGGGGGTGACATTCACCTGAAGCCGAGGAGCCAAGAGCCCACGTTACAGCTCCGAGCCCTCGAAGCCATGCCCTGAGCGCTGCAGGGCCCTGCTGCAGCCCAGTGGGGATGGCATTGCTCAAGCCTTTCCTCTGGGAATACTTCAACAGGCACACTTAAAACTCAGCTTCTGCAAGCTATCAGCCACCGGCCCTTGTGCCAGGAAAACTCACATGGACACTAATGGAAACAGGACACGACCCGGAGCGGAGCTCCGTGGGTTTAGATCAAACTGTGCATATATTTCATAGGATTGCTCCTGCCCCACCATTGCTTTGCCTCTATTTTCTGCCATGCAGAGACCCAGCAGACGGGCAGCGCGATGGAGCCAGAGGCAAAACAGCTCTGTAAACAAGACCAGCCCTGAAACCTGCCACGCCATCCTCAGACACGGCGGGCAGCGTACCGCAGGGCTCCTTTCCTACAGGGCATAGCCAAAAAATATTCCAAAATAATTGATGTGAAGCCTTCTCCTCACTTCGAGCGGCTCTCCTTTTGCGCATAGCAGATCAGCTGAATATTTATAGACAAGGTTGGAGGTCAGAGCGTTCCATTCGCTGCTCGAGCCCCCTTGGCCGGCTTCCGCGCAGCCAGGTCGCCAGCTGGCGGGTAGCACCTCTCCCCACCGCGCCGGGAGCACAGCATCCTCCGAGCGCCAGCTGGCTTCCAGGGACCCCAGCGGTGACAGACCCACAGACCCACAGCAAACCAAGTCGGCCTGACCCCCCCCGAGCCACTGAGCTGAAATTAGAATGGCCCCTCGCATGGTGATGTTTAGGCAGGGCTTTGCTTTGCAGGGGATAAAATCCATAATTTGAGTCCTTTTCTTCTTCCCCATCTCTCTTCTCCTCCCCATCAGCCTCACAGCTCACAGTCCCCTTGGATACGATTGCTCCCACCAAGCCACAGAGGCCAGAACCCCATATACAATCTATATGATAAGCCCCACAACTTCACCAACAGCTCTCACCTGAAAATAAGCTTGAACTTCACACGAGATGAGAAAGAGCCAAGCGGTTAGGGGCAGCCAGTTTGCTCCACCAGCTCCATTGAGCAGATGAGAAAAAGCACCTAATTAGCTAAATTTATTAATATTCTGCTTTTTTTTTTTTTTCAGAGAGGATACAGCTACATTATAGAGGTGAAACATGACTTTTGATGATCAAGCAAGCAGTGATTAAATAAGGTTAATCCTCATTTTATATGCTAATAGGATATTTATAATCTCAACTGCATATCCAATTTAGCTATTTTATTTTCTGTTGTTAAGAAAGTATTTCTTATTAACGAAAGAGAATACCCCTACGTTCACTGCAGATGCTATTTTAATTGGGCTCAAGTGCATTGTGTGTAATTAGTCCACTTCTCTAATATTTCATCTATAATTACACCATGAACAACGTGCTTAAATTTCAGAAGGGCTGCCAGTTTAATTTTTTTTTTTTTTTAAATAAAACTGCTAATTAATTGGTGACCCTTCCCACGGACAAACGATTCGTATTGTAGCCCAGCCCCAGGGCTCTCAAAGGAACACCTTGTTTTGACATGCCGCCTCTGATCTGATAAACATGAAAGCACCCACACCACCCACCTGGCTTCACCAGCACCACCACTGCAAACCTCCTCCCGAGGTACCGCGGGGCAGGCGTCAGCTTCAGTAGCCGTTTTAGACAATGCCAGCTATTGACAACAACCAAAGAGAAAGAAACAACTGGAGGCTGTTTCATCTCATCCACCTGATAAACTGTCTCCATCGTTGGAGGACGGCAATGCGGGGGATAGGGAAGGGCTCACATTCTCCATCACACTGGCCCCGCTCCGTAACAGAGAAAGGAGAAACAGGACCGAACAGGGTGCGGGGAGGATGCACCGTGATTCTATCAGCAGAACTGAAAGGTCAACTCTCAAATACATCCTCCTGCAAATGTCAGGACAAGGTGCTGCTCAGAGGCTGGAGAGCAAGCTGAGCTCTCTTGGAGGAAGGTAACATAACGTGCAAGACACTGCATGGGTTCAGTGTTACCCCCTGTAAAATACCTGTTCAGTTCGCACTTTGCCACCGAGCTTAGCCTCTTTTGTGGAAGGTCACACGGAAAACTGAGGACACAACGCTAGCAGTGGTCCTAAAAGCAGAACCTTCCCCCTGCTGCACTTCTAGTTCCCCTAAACAGCAGCAAACCACTGGGCCAAAACGTGTATGGTTTTATATATACATATATATATATATGCACAAAGTCATACCTGGTCATACCGAGTGCGAAGGATCTTCATCTCATACTTCTCAGACAACCATTTTGGAAACACCACTTCACGGCTTTGCTCAGGCTTTCCTCCTGGCAGGGCAGCTCCCCCTCAGATAGCCCAAATCCAGCCCAGTATCAGTAGGGAAACTGCAACAATCTTGAGATTTTAGCTGTCCCATGGCTGTCCCAGCAAGCTGCCACCGCTGCCCACGTCCACCCTTGGTGAGCCCATTGTGGGACCTGCAGTCAAAGGGGCCTCATTACTGCCAGTGTCCGATGATTTAGGATAACCACATAGAAAGTCCTAGAAAGAAACAGAGGACACCCAGGGTTAGCCTTCCCACCTTCGCCTCTCTAAAAACAGCCTCAATTTAGGGAGAAAAACCAAATGAACGATAAAAAAAAAATTTAATCACACAGAAGACCCTTGCCCAGGAGGACAGAAGCTTCCCTTGCCTTTCCGTGGTTCCCATCCCAGACGTTAAACCTTTCCATGCGCAGCGGGGTAGGCAGCCAAGGTGGCAGGACAAGGGCAGTGCCTTTACCGCTCTGAAAGCCTTTCCACACGTGGATGAAGGTGGTGGGCCAGCACATCCCCAGCAGGAGATGGAGGTGAGGAAGGAACACAGCCACACTCCCTGGAGCTGGAGACCATGGTATGGACGGGACACCCCCTGAGGTGTCCCAGGACCACGTTGCAGTGATCCTACCATGCTCTCCTTCCCAAAGCACCCCTGTGAAGAGCTAGCACTTTGGCTTCAGGATTTTCTTCTCCCTGGGGGGGGGGTGAAATCCTAGCTATTACTTGGGGAAGGGCGACTTCTACACCCAGCCACCCACCCCCCACAAAAAAAGAAAGCCTAACCTCTTCCCATCCACTGGGGAAAGCCAAACTGCTACCAGTCTGGCTCTGATGTGAACTAGCTCCTTCTGCCCAGAAGTTTATTTTTCAAAACAAACGTGCCTGCAAAATACTGTTTATTTAAAACACAGTATAAATGCCCGTAACCCAACATGCACAGGGAACAGCACCCGGAGGTCTCCTGCTTAGCGCTTGAGAACTATTCAGTAAATCAGGGGAAAATTCCTCAGGAAATGATGGGGTTAGGGCTGATGGGCATCCCCAGGTGATTAAATGCAACTTAATGAGGTCACAGGTGACAGATTTGGGTGCAAAACTGTTTAAACAATGTGCCATGGGAAAAAAAAAAAGAGTTCGTAGCACACAGGGGATGGGAATCAAGGCTGGTTTTGTTATCCCATGGTGCAAAAAAACCCCAGAAAGGGTGTCCGCTGTTCTGATGAGCGCCCGCTCCAACGGCAAGGCAGGAGGGGACAGGGAACTGCGGCACAGCAGGTTGGCACGAGCGAGGAACAAGCTCACCTTGACCAGCACAGAAAAAGTGGTAGCTAAAAAGTAAAAGTATTCGGGGATTTATTTCATTATAATTCAGAAAACAGAAAAACCATGATGACGAGGTTTCAGAGACCAGAGGGGACTAAAAAAAAAAAAAAAAAAAAAAGCATTAAATTCCAGAACACACAAGCCTTTCACATCCTTCTTTAACAACTTACGCCATTGAGCAAACGTTACGGGGGCTCTCAGCTAGGAATGGTCTGGATAGTGTCACGAGTCAAGGATGGCCCAGCATCATTTTGATTTCTTAGAGGTTAGACAGGAGGATTTAGGTCACAACGCTTTATTTCCACCCTGCCCACCCCCCCCAACATGTCTAATAGAAAATGGTTGCCTTGATCGAAGGAGCTAAATTCTGCTGTCATTCCGCAGGACTGCAGGATAATTACATTGACTTCATCCGAGCACTTCTGTTTTGCTGATACGTCTGTCAAGGACAGGAAGGGATCCTTGGTGTCTCGCAGCTCCCGGAGCACTTGCTTAAGTAACCCTTCAACATTCACCCGAGAGGGTCTTCCCACCCCCCGCATGACCGAATTGCCAGGGAAAGAGGGTCCCGACTGGCATCCCACCACCAATGGGGCATCGGTGTGGAGCAATGAAAGGGAATTTTTGCTTTTGTCAGCTTTACTTCGTGGCCAAAAGGGCATTCCATTGTGCTCTGCTGGCCAAGAGCAACCCACTGTTCTTTCCCAAATGGCAAGTGGATGCCTACAGGTTTTCATGTGTGGTTAGCAATGATGCAATATATCCTCCCAGCTGGCAGCAGCCCCCTGCTCTATTTATTGTGCTATATTATTAGTCATACAATTCACCTGGTAGAGTGACTTGCATTTGCTTGTGAAGAATGAAGATTTTACCAGTTGACTATTTTTTAAAAAAACTAGAACCCATATTAGTTGGAAAGGGAAAGGCCAAAGGGAAATTATTGCTGTTTTAGACAGCAGCATAAATTTTCTTCCTATTTTTAACCTAGCTTTTAATTTAATAAGTTTTATGACCCTTATATTAAGTACATATGTTTTACAAGACATTGTGTCCCTTGAGTCACCCTGAATTTGCTCTACTATAGCAGAGTTAAATGAATGAATACTGTGTTTCTGATTTCAGCTTACCCCTTATTTGATCCTTATATAGTCAATAAACCTTCATAGAAGCATGGAGCAACTGAATTAAGCAGTGTGCCAAAGCTGTGTTTGGGAACTCTGTTAGTCTTTAAAAGGGAATTAGTAAATTGCTATTCTCTTATTCAGAACCTACTACACCACTGCCAGGTTTCCCATGCTGTTTACAAGGAATAAATGGTGATACCAATAAGACTCTTGAAGTTATATATTACCAATTTAATTTTCCATATGATGATTTAAAAGGGGGGCCAAGCTTTTATTTGAGGCTCCCAGCCCCCAAAACGTAATTGGTTTTTTTTCCATTGCTCTCCGTAAACTTGGAAGAGCAAAAACCCATTTAATCAACCCTGCATACGCTATGCACTATTCCCAAAAAAGTGCAGTTTTGCGGGAAATTTGGGAGACCTTTTCAGAACAGAAACATTCAATCAAAGGCCAGCCCTGCTTTCCCAATATAAGCAACCCTTTCACCAAAACTGGGGCATATGGGTTAGTAGGCGACTGCAGAATCATGCCAAAAAAATCTAATGCTTGCTACAAATGAAACGTAAACAACGGGAAGATCAGTTGAATTACCTGGAGTAGATCCTTTTACAAAGCTAACCCCCCTGATACTCAGCACCTGCAGAGAAAATAAGCATGCACCAAGATTATTCTTGTTTGGGTGCATTTACACCAGGGAGGCTTTTCACAACAGGATTGCAATGGTGCCAAAACACCAAGATTAGAAACGGATAGTTGATATTTGCTCCGCAGTGGGAAGCATGAGTTATTGATTGGCTTTGTATCAGCCTAGAGTTCCTTTTTAATATAAGATTAGTTGCTAAGGGTGTCTTATAAATCGGGTGGTTCTAATTTGATTTGAGTACTGGCTCTTAGTGACTTGCCAAAGTTCAGGGAATATGCAGAGCATAGTATATGCACTTTATCTTTGTGTATTAGCTATGACAAACACAGAGGGGAAAAGTCAAATTTTATACATCAGAAAATGGGTTTGTTGCCAGACATTATAACATTGCGTATTTAATTTAACTGATGTATGTTAAAATGGGAAACCAAATTCAATGAGCTGTTTGTTTCTTTCTACAAATACACTTACATCAATGACCTCTGAGGACATGACCTTAAAATGTAACTAGATGTTTAAAAGAACCTCAAAGATCTATATAAGACATTAATGTTTGTGTCAGAGAGCAGTATACAAGCATGTATATACTCAGCTGTCTATATGTCGACTGCTATATTTTTTATTGTTGCAGGAAACCAGCCAAAGTCCCAAACAGGAAAATTATCAGCTCTTTTTTTTTTTTTTTTTTTTTGGCATGGTCCTGTTTAAGACTATAGGCATGACCCTAAGTTAGAACATATTTTAGTCCTATTCAGTAACCATTTTGGCACCTTGTGCGGGTTTTTAAATGCTACCCCTTCCTGGGGAGCCGGAGGCCCCCGCCGAGACCCGCAGCAGTTGGGCATGGTGCAGGGGGCGTGCAGCCCTGCGCTCCGCATCGGTGTGGGGCTCCTAAAAAAGAAGGAACGACCGTTTTAGCCAGGCATGGGGAACTCCTGGTCACCTCTCCAGGGACAAACTGATGTCAAGTTCTGCTGTCTGTCAGGATTAAGTGCCTGTTTGCTTTTTCACTAACATGTGGTTTGAGAACAAAGCAGCTCAAATCTCCTCCATTCTTAACAAAGCATCTCAAATTGCTGAGTAAAATTCCTTAATCCCCACGCCTTAATCTGAAAACACCAACGCCACATGGTAACACTGAGGTCTCTCTTTGTCCACCATAGAGCACCATTGACATCAGTGTTTGATTTGGAGCTAACTTTCCGCAGCAGCCCATTATCAGAGGGAAACCCCAGGTGCTTTGTTCCCAGAGCAGGTCTGTCCAAGTAATTTTTCTTCCTTATGTTTCCATTCCAAACGAGAAACCAAGTACAAAACAAAGAGAAAACACACCGGCATAGTTTTTCACCTCCATAAACATGGGTAATAAAACATAAGGTGAGCTTTTCCATCATGAGAACCATAAGGAGGGATGCAGCAGCTCTTTGCCCGAGTTGTTGACTGCGTGCTCCAAAGGTCAGGCTGGAAGAGACAGCAGCTTCAAGTGAACTGCAACACGCGCTCCCACCGGTACTGGCAAGCAAAGTGGGTCTAGAAAGTAAGAAAGCGAAACACCTGATCTGAAGAGGCTCGTGCCGTTGTAACCTGGCACAATAAAGAAGTCTGAACACCAGGTGGCTTGACCACAAGACATATCTGTAGACACCATTCTTACATAAAACTCAGCTCTCATCATGGCCGTTATTTGCCTGCTATCATTTCAGCAGCAGCAGCAGCAGCAACAAAAACCAAGCCCTGATTTCTGCTAGAAATGTTATAGAAATTACTACTTGCTCTTCAACCATTCCTCCTATTGTTACTACTGCTCTCCTACCACTTTCATTTCCTACTGTATTGCCGGCGTCGCTGTCAATCGCCCTGTCCCAACTTCAGTCAGTGGTAAAAACACAGCCCCAGGTGGGTGAGATCAAAGGCCTGCCTGGCCAGCAGTAATCAGAAATGGGTGGCCAGGGAAGAGCAGAAGCGTAGGACAGCAGCAGCACTTTCCCCGTGCACTCTCCCAGTCCACCCTCCCTGTGGGAGGTGAGATGTGGGCAAAGTTCTCCTTCAGGCATTGGCCGAAGACGCAGCTCACCATGTGAAACGCAGGAAGACAAGGGAAACAAGAGGTGGGTCTCACTTTAGTAGACCTTATTCCTTTTCTTCTTGGTGACATCAATCAATTTCTTCGAGGTTTAGCTGCAGAGGTCCATGGATTGAATTGTATGCACTGTTACCTAGTCCTACTTTGATTTGTATTTGCCCAAAATTAGTTTGTGATCTGCATTCTCCTCCATTTCTGACCTTGGCAATGTGCATGCCTTCGTTCAAGCCTTGCTTCCTGCAAGGGCTCCAGAGGATCCAGAGTAGCCCCTCTAATCAGGGCCAGGTCAGCAGCAGAGGCAGGACTTTTATCCTAAAAGCCATAAGGGCTCCATAAGGAGCAGCAACGGACTCCCTGTGAGGAAACTTCTAACATGTTTTCTTCCTCCCATCACCAAGTAAGACACCAAAAGCAGCTTCAGAAGGTCTGGTCATGAAAAATAACTCAAGGTTTATAACCAGCAGAGCCAGCTGGAAAGCATAACTCATGGTGAAGCTGTCCACGAGCAGCTGGAGCAGCCTGGGGTGGGACAGTGTGGGGGGCAGGTGGGCACAGAGACAATACGCGTCTCTATACACCCTTCTGCTTGAGCTAGGGCAGAAGGGATCATCAGGGTCCTACCCTTCACGATGCCAAGGCCAGAGGCTGCAAATGCATCAAGAAAACCACTATCTGGGCTACAATATTTGGCAAAAGAACACCAGCCCCGTGCTGCAAAGCTCGGTCATGTAAGAGACTTTCTAAGACATAAGAGATGGCTCTTGAGACTGGAGGTGCAAAAGCCGCAGAATATTTTCCTCACCTATCACATCTCCAAAAAACGTTGCTTGAACTGTCTCAAGAGCTTCCAGTTTTCCTACTTACAGGAGACAGGACGTTAAAGAAACACCTAAAGCCTCTGAGGAAAAAAATGTGGATACCTACATCCACCAAGGATGCTAGAAAAGGTCCCTGCAACTCTCTTTTGGTAAGTATAAAGCTCAAGAATCTGATTTATTGAATTAAACGATAACAGTGACTTTGAAGGCAGACGCAAAGAGTCCAGGTGAGCCTTTTCCACAGAAAAATCACAAATGGGGAGTTACAGAGTAACATCATCTCTGAGGCTACCCTGAATAGGTGGCTGCAAATAAAGCTGTAAGGTTAAAAGCAGGGAGCAAGGTGCATCCTCATAGATGGAGCTCAGGGACTGGAACGGATGCGAGTTAATAGGGCTCGGGGAGGACCAAAGAACCTTTATATGGATGGGGATGACTGATCTCACACAGAGTGAGCACAGGTCAAAGTCTTGAAAAAACCCAGATTAGGAAACCAAATCCTTCAGAACTATTTCCACATTACTCCTGCAGGCAGTGAGGCTGCACACTCGAACCATGAGTAATGGCAAGGCTTTAATCCAGCCATTCCCACAGAAATGCTAAGGCACTCAAAATGCAACTCGTTAGCCAAAATTCCTCCACACCAAGGTGGAAAATGAACCTTGAAAGACATACCCACAAAGCAGACATTTCTCAGCCGATGACAAACCGGCAGCCGCCGCTGCCGTACGCCACTCTTAACCCGGGCGGTAATCGCCACTGGCCTGAAGAACTAGTTAGCTCTCATTTATATCACTGGAAAGCAGTGTCTCCACCGAAGTCAATATAGTTTCACTGGGGTAAGTGGAATCAAATTAGGCTCAATGTCCACAGACCTGAGTGTATTACTTGCCTTAGGGCAAGGGATTGAAAACAAAGGGCTCATATATTGGTAGCTGTGGTTGGTCTGTAAAGTATTGCTCTCTCTTGCCCACCACATCTTTCAGCAATGGGCTATGTGGAGTCATACAATTAAAAAGTCATTTATGTTCAAGATTCCCACGTCTCTGACTTATGTCTTGTCACAGCAGAGGAGCTTAACTCTACACCAGAGAGATTTGAGGATCGTGAAAGGATGGCTACCAGCAAAAATCACTCTGAGGCAGAAAAAGGAGAGAAAAAAGAGAGAGAGATGCACAGAGCAATCTGGAGGTGTTACAGGAGCTCCATCAGAGGTACAAGCAAAGCAGGTGGCTGCTCAACACAGCAGGAAGACAACGACACAGCAGCATCTCCCCAGGTGTCCTGGCCTCTGTATGGCAGCAAAGCCCAGCTGATGGCCCTGTTGGTGGCAACCGGAGTCAGCGGCATGAAGCGCCAACCTTCAAAACCACCTCCAGGACTCGTATCAGCAGCCACAAACATCAGAGGGGTTTTGTTTGCAGTGCTCCAACCTGGAGTGTAAAACCTCTCGGGTGATGCTGGTGCTAAAGACAGAGTCCCGGGAAGAGGCTGGTGAGCCTGGGAGAGGACAACCAGCACCCGCAGGGACCTTGGTACCTGGCCCTGGGAAAAGCCCACCTTCTGCTGGAGCCAGGTGGTTGCCCACTTCTATTATTCCTCTATTCTGACTTTACGTGATCATTGTCACACCATCCCCACCAGCTTTGGGGCAAAGCGCGCAGGTGAACTTGTACGTAGGAAGGCACACACACACACACACGCACCCCTTTTGTCAGCCGTAGCGTTTTATAGCCCATGGGGGAGTAATAAGCCAGGGCTCGGTATCTGCCTCATGGTATGATATAACTTTCAATCATGTTAATTAAATTAATATGGCTCATGCTAATGAAAACCACAAAATACTATTTTGGTGTCCATGAGCACATACATTTTGATAATATCAACTTATCATTCTGATGTTCCTTTCTACACCAAATACGAGCAATGTAAACATATCTAACAACGCTTTCATCGTAACAAAGGAAATTCTGCATCAGCACCAGACTGAACGCCGACAGACTTGTATAAGCTGCGAGCTCCAGAAATATTCAGCCATACTAGGCTCACCAAGTCTTCTACAAATGTTCCTCCTATCTAATCTTTTTAATCTACTTTTAAGGTATATTTTTGGCTCATGTTTTGTTTTAGGTTGGGGGTTTTTTTTATTATTATTAGTCTTTCCCTGCGTGATTAGCCATCCAGGAAATGTTTAAATTACAAAATCATAAGGTTTAAAAGATTTATAGATCAAATTATATTAACCTAATGCAATAGGCCAGCCATACGGAAATTAGAAGTCTTTATATTATATTTTGGTTATTAAATTGCTCCCTTTATACTGTTTAGTTTGTTTGTAACAGCAAGGTTTTGCTGTCTGATGTCAGAACCTGCAGAGTAACCAAGCAAAAACAAATGACTTAGTCCTTGGTTCAAAGAAATAATAGGTTACTACCATAATTAATTTTATGTTTAATTACTGCAGAATGAAACAATTCAACAATATCCAATCAATCCTCGGAATGACAGAACAGAAGGTCAGCAGTTGCTAAGTCAATTGTTTTGAAAGAGAAATTTATGTCAGGTTCTCTTTTATGTGCTGGAGAAAGAAATTGGATAAAAGTGGTCAAGCAAACGTTAATTAATTGTATAAATGTAATCCTGTTGTCATGCAAAAATCACAGAGACTCCAGGCACGGCGTTCAAAACACTGCGTATGCATCAGTCAAGAACATCTAGAAATGGCATCCTCGACTTAAAACAATAATAATGAAAGGAAGGACAGCGAACAGGGATGTTTGAAACCCAGGTTGGTTTGCAAACTGGCATTCAGAAGCACATTTGTACGAGCGGACGGGTTCAGTCTGGTGCCTACAGAGACAGTTCCACATCACCGCGAAGTCTGACCCTGCTTGGCTCCTTGGTGGCAAAGCTCAGAGGTGGCTGCCTCTGCCTTCCCTGTCTTTCTTCAGATTAGAGAGCTGAGCCATCTAAAAGGGAATTTCATGCAAACCAAAGGCCCCACACAAGTTAATCAGGTTCAGAATTGCCAACTCTTGCATTTATTTTTTCTCTGAGCCTCCCGTTATTCAGCAAGGATTGATTTTCCTGCAGCTTTTAGAGCTACGTGACTACCCATTCCCGTTTCACCTTGAAATATCCATTCCTGCTTCCTCACTCCCCATAAAGTTTTACATTTCAGAGGTCTCACCTGCAGTTTCCATCATTTTCCAAGTATTGCCGATCAGGTATATCCAAGACCAGGATTGCCTGGTGGGCTTAGCCATCCTCTGACCCAAAGTTCCATTTTGCTGTACCACTCTCCTCTTCAAGCCTCGTTGATGGTACAGAGGCCACTCTCTGCCATCACCTGCTTCTTCTTTTAAAACCAACTTATGAAACAGCCTTTAGCCAGCCTATTCTCTTATTTAATGCTTTCACTGTCACCTGGCTGCTGGGGGCTGCAAGGGGAAGACCTGGTGGCCCAGTCATTAGTGCCATAACTGGTCCTGGTTATGAGGTCGGTGAAAGTCTGCTGTGTTGGCTCTGGTGCCTTACCGAGGCAGGTCTGTACCAGCATCTGGTGTTCTTTACCCTAGCTGTGGCTGCACTAACAGCACGAGCCCAGCTTATTGATAATTAGGGCAATGGAAGCATTAGAAATCATTGACCTCTTTGTCACCATGTCATATTTACTTCCACTGTCCCGGTTTCTTTTAATCCATTTTTGCACAACATCCAGCTGCATGCAGAGCATGGGAGCACCAGGCACTCTGCCCGTAGAAGACCTCCTCAGCCCACAGGCCAAGGCCAAGTTACTGCTGGCAGCCAGGGAAGGACAGAGCTTTATTGTTGAGCATGGAAGGTTAGATGCATCCTTGCATGTAAATCAAATTGCACTGCATTATGAACCAATTTTGTCACCTATAATGGGACACAACCCCAGGGTATGCTGGACAGCCCAGCCTTGAGCTCTCCAGCTTGCAAAACCATTTGAACGTGCAACCAGTGCATTGTGAAGTGAAGCTTGCAGCAGCTCTGCAATGCTCTGAGAGCTTCTTTCTGAGGCTCCTTAGCTGGTACTGAAAAGGGGGCACAGCTAATGCCAGTCTCCACCTTGTTCTACAGCTCAGCCCAGTTCAATGATGGGAAACCAGTCGGATCGGGAAGGAGGAGGGAATGATGAACTCTGCAGCACCACACTGGCATTCCTAAGCCTCATCCAGGGTTTGGCTCTTATTTTTCCATGAGAGATGCCAAAAAGTTTCCCAATTAAGCAAATATACAGCTGTATACACTTTTAAAATGTATATTATAGGAGGATCCAAAAGATGGCAACAAGTGGGAAGACTGCACCATCCAAGAGCCCTGGCATGCATCCTTGTGATGTTACCATGGCTGTGCATGGTAAACAACACTACGGAAAAAGTTACTGAGCTCGAGCAAGGGCTGATTTTTAAATCTTAGTAGGGCAGCCAGTTTAAACTTTTGAGATGCAAATGCTTTAATGGTGTGAGGAAAATATGAGGGCCTACACAATTTCCTTCTTTTAACCATAACTGCAACAGAGGCTGAACACAAGTGCTTTCTGTACAGAAGGATGCTTAACGTGAAAGGCAAAAGCATTGAAAACAATAGTTTCAAAATGTGCTCCTAGAGAGGCGATTTCATGGGTTTGCTATGCTCGAGTTCGGACCGATGATGCCAGCATTACTAAACTTTGAAATGAGGGGGTTTACATTGGGAGTGTTGACATAACCTTAGCTACAGCAGGAAAAAGGATACAAGAAGATGGAAACGTATATTTTTGGAAATAGATTTCATAGTGACAACCCTATAACAAACAAGTGAAATTTTAATACCGTGCTTCGATGAAAAATGAGCTGCTGAATAAACACCAGACTAATTCATAAAGAGCAAACTCAGCCTGTTTAATATTTCTTGAACTGTCCCGAAAATTTCATTGATCACTAGTGATGCCGTAAATAGAAAATTCTTGCCGTTTTCAAAGGAGCCAGGAGAATCTCATTGGGGTTTGCCTATCAAACTCTTAGACACATTTGAAGCTCCCAGGCTAAAACATAATAAATCAAATATGAAACTGTATAGTGTTGGGCTGAGCTGGAACCTATGATAATGTGGTCTGTTCCTGGGATTGTTTTATTTTTTGTAAGTATTTAGTTTCTACTTAATTGCTGTGTTCTCCACCAAAAAGTCAAATATCCCTCCCTTGATCAATCAGCTATTTGGTTAGAAGTCCACAAATACTCCACATATTAGCATTTAGACCATTTTCCAGTTTAGTATCGACGTATGATACTGCGTTTGTTTCTCGGAAAACTAAATCCTTGTCATGCCCAATGTTAAAATAAAATGTCATATTCTTGGGGCTAGATCCCCCCTCCCTGCCCCCTGCTATCCTTTGCAATTTTTTAGGCAGAGTTATGAAAACAGCAAGATATCAGATACACTGCATTAAGTAAATCCAAAGGCGAAAGATCAAATGGATATTCAAGCAGCATTTATATAACGCTGAAAGTTGAGGATCCTTTGTGGTATTTTTCTGAATTTTGTTTTTTGTCAAAGAATTCCTTTTTCCTTGAACTTTTTCAAGCCAATATTTTTTGCCCATTTTCCCTAGTGTCAAGCCTATTTCCTTCCTAGCCAAGAAGCACTGAGGCTGCTCAACACCCCAAAAAAATAAATATATAAAATCAAGAGCTGTTTGGGCTAAGCACAAAAATGAGCATCATGTTTCCTAGTTTAAATTAGCGCCCCTTCATTTCTTTTGCCCAGCAACCCTGCCCCTAAACCTGAACCCGCCGTCCCAGGGCACCAGGCAGGCTCAGACCCACAGTTTGTCTCTCGGGCTACCAGTGGTGGCTCCTCGCTGGTGAAAAGCCAGCTTTATTCTGCTGCAATCCCTCTGTTTAAAGCAAGCTGCTTCCCACTGCCATGCTCGCGATCCCGTTTTTCTCTAGCACAAAATATTCCACGCTGCAAACTATCAGATTTGTAAGCCAGGCAGGCTACCCTAGGTACCTTGCCTGGGGGTAAAATACTAATAAAATCAAGGTAGCTTTGGCAAGGGGAGCGGTTTACTTAGATTAGCATCTCGAGTTCAAGCTGGTGGGGGAGTCTGGGATAATTTCATGTTAGGCAGAGTTAAAACCCAGGCTGTCCAGTTGCGGTGCTATTTTAACCCAAGCTAACGTCTTTCCCACACTCCTCCCTTGTAGCACAGACATGCTTTCAACTGACAAGCTCTCCCTCACTACAACTTTTTTATTCATGTCCTTTCATTTGTCCCTCTCTTCCCAGAAAACACTTTGGGACATAACATCTGTCCTTTCCCCCCCTTTTATTTTATTATTTATTTTAAAAAGGGAAAATATATATAATTTTCAACTGGCCCCAAAGCCAAAGCTCCTTGCTTGCCTCCGTTCTTTCCCCCAAATCCCACATTCAAACACGAAAAGCATCCTTTTACAGCTTTGTAAAAAGAAGGCGGAAAGAAGCGGGTGATGGGTAGCCTGGATCAGCCTTGCACACAAAAAAAGCCCTTGCCATGCTACTTTAAGTCAACTTTTTGCACTGAGAAACAACACAGCTGTGACTGAACTCCAGCTGCAGCAGACTTTCTCATTTTTTAATGTCGCCTCCTGGAATGACTCAAAACTTTTGCTTCCTTCTCCGTACGCAAACAAGGATGAATCTCTTCACATAAATCTTAAAAAGATTTGCATATTTACAGTTCAGAGCTGCTCTGTTAATTCCTTTGAAACGCAGGCATAGAAAGCCCCCCAAACCTCTCCCAAAGCCCGCCGGGCTGTGCTTCCCATCGCTTACCCTACAGCCTTATCCCGAAGCCCTGTTAAGAGCTGATGTAAGCATAATTTATACTGCTTCAGAGCTGGATCCATTTGTTCAGGAACACATATATCAAATTCTTTCACTCCTGTACTACACAATCCAAAGGTTTGCCCAGGTCAGGGCCCAAATCTTTTTGTAAACAACCCTTTTTTTCCTGTATACTCACATTGCAGAAAACTAAATAAATGTGTGTAAACACACATACGCACGCTATAATGTTCTCATCTGTGTAACGTAGCTCACGTGCAAGTTCTTTCCCTCCTTTTCCTTTCAAAGGATGAGAAAAGTTTATTTTAATACAGGTCCCAGTCTTCAGCACCATACTTCAGAGAGAGTGATAGGTTAGCATGCCTCCGTTTAAGTTTATGAACTGACAGCCCACTTTCAATGACAAAAGAAAATGTAACCTAGGCTGGTTTTCAACCACTGATTGTCAGATCCCATGTTCAATATGTCATATGGAGTACACTTCATTAAGGACTGAATTACTTTACTCGTAACATGAGCTAAATTAAAGTCAATGTCAGGCTGCATAAATCACCAATTTAAATGTATCACTAAGTACATTGAAACAGTCATCATCACCCTGTGCCCTAAAATAACCCAAAAATCTGGGCTTCATTTTTATACGTTGTAAGGATGACAGATAGCAGATTTTTTTGTTCTTTGCTAGGGCTCACAATTTTTACTGTCAGAAACTATTGAACTTTTAAGGAATAGCAACGGCCCAGTAACACCTCTCATCAGAAGATGTATTTCATGGTGCCGTGAATTCAGAGCTCACAAGGAACAGGCCCAAAGCATCCATCAGGCTGTCGTAGGAGTCCTTCGTTATTCTGACGGGGTGGAAATTTGGTTATCCTGCCTGTTTAAGGAAGCGTATGGGAAGGGACAATCCTGGGAAGGCTCGCACAGCCACCAGGGCAGTCCCCCTTGGGCCAGCCCCTGGGTGACATGACTCAAGTCAATGGGGTATCACAGGATTTAGGCAGACAGTTTTCCCACCAAGATATTTTTCTATTACTAGAGGTGGAAAAAGTTATATGGAAAGGAAATAGCTGGCAGGAAAAAATGCACCAGTGCCTCATCTATAAAATATCCAGGACATAACTCCCGCCTCTCGCAGCAGTTCTACTCCAGCGCAGCCCTGTCGGTTAAGGCATCCGAGCTGAGAACAGATTTAAGTCTCCTAGACCCGCCTGGAAATTTTAGGGAAGGCACTGGCTGGCCAGAGCCGTGGAAGATGTTTCCAGATGACAATGGGTGGCAGAAATAATTAGCACGAAGGGCCAATTTTTCATGCCCATTGCCCAAGTCAGGAAAACGCCTCTGAAGCCCAAGAAAATACATCAGTGTAAGACTGGTGAACGCAAGTAAAGAATTAGACTCTAAATTGCTTCTTCATATTTATTCCAGCTGTTTGAACAGTGGATCAACTTCTGTTAAATAAGTAAACTAAATTTACTTATTAAAAAGTAAATAAGAGTTGTCTGTTCTTTTCAATAGATCTTTCATGTGTTTTTAACTTGAGAGGAAGATGAGAAGTGAAATAGTAAAGAGGCATTTTTTTGCTGGTCTGCTTGCCATCTGGATCTCTCTAGGCCCTGGCATCTGCAGGATGGGAAGGAAAAAAAATCAAAGTATTCCTGGAAGGAAGAAGAGGCTGCTACCTAGTAGACAAATGGGAGAGAGAAACCCGGAATTGAACAGAAGGGAGAAGGGGAAATGTGAAACTCATTTATTTAGCCTCCTAGTGCAGATTTCTTAGCATGCCCCTTAACTTTCTGATCTCTTTGTTTTCTTGAGTATGATGATTTTCATGCCTTCTATTCTTTTTTCCTCACATTTTAGTTTGATGTTCATTCTCCACAAGCTTCCTGCATATGTCAGCATGAAACAATAGGCTCTCATTACACTTGGCTTCTTTCATCTCCTTCAGACACTGACCTACATTTGTTCTGTTTTTGTCAGTGTGGAAACATTTTCCCGGATCAGTTTGTTAAAAAAAAGAAAAAAAAAATCACGCTCCGTATTACCAACCGTGTTCTGTTGTCCAAAGTGTTTACTCTGGATACTGCGATACTACTAAGTCCTGCGATACTAAGATACCTGGTTGGAGTTGAAGCTTTACGCTCATTGGAAGGGAAGTGTTAGCAGAGCATGGGAAACCATACCTCAGTGACCATCAGCTCATGTGCTGTCATTGCAGGATTAGTCGAAAAACACGTGCATCACTAGCATGGTGGGGGTGAGACCTCACCACATGCATGTCATGACCAAGCCTGTGGCAAGTTACAAGAAAAACCTCTTCCACTCCACTGTTGCATGCCCTCATTTCACACTGATGGGCTGCTCATGTGTTAATCTGCTAACATGGCACCATTTCGGTCGTCCTTATTTTTCCATCAGACAACTTGCCCAACTTTCCCAAAGCAAGTGTCAATGGGTTGGCTCCAGTCTGCCCAGTCCAGCATAGGAGGGAGGTAAGAAGTGTGGGGTCACTGTTCAGAGGGTGGGAGACATCCTCTGCCTGGTGACTTGGCGAAGTCCAAGCAACATTGGTGCATGTTCTAGATCCAACTCCAAGTGACACTGGGGCATGTGCTAGATCCAACTCCAAGTGTGCAGTCCTATTGGGGACCTACTGTCACTTCCACAGCACATTGCAGAAGCTGCTGAATAGGTAGCAAGTATTTCTGTTCGTATTTTAACCGCAGAAGAGGTTGCTCTCTGCTTCTGCTCTGCAGAAGCTACTCCCAACTTCTTACGCATGTTCTAGCCTGGGGATCTTAAGGATTCACAGCATCTATGACTTAACTGTTGACTTTGGAGCAGTGATCCCACCCATCAAACACAAAATCAGGACAAAGGTACCTTTCCCACCAGGCACCCATGGACACTTACGCAAATATCCCAAGCCTCTTTCTCTGAGAAAGTGTATAAAACTTAAGAAAGTGAAGACAAAACATGAGCAATTGCACAGAAGCCAGTACCCAGTCATATCAACCACATGCTTTGTTACACTCACCAAGCAAAACAGCAGATGCAGCAGGTTTCATCCTAGCACTTTCAAGCAGCAACCCAAATAAATACAGTGCTGATGCACAATGAACTACAATTTTGGTAACGTGGTTTGGCAAAGCAATCCTGACAATTCATCATCTGAAAACATGTCACGTTTGACCTTGGCCTCATAAACCAGGGGCTAAGCATACTTCAACCCATCCTAGTTTGTGGGAATGCCTATAGCGTAAGTATTGCACTGCCCTCCTGAAGACAATAATTTTTAAAATAGTAATTTTTAGTTTTCTCCTTGTTGGTCCAATGAAAAAAAAGCATGATGACTGAATATTTATAGAAGGGCAAAGCCAAAGCAGCTAAAATTTGGACATTCAGGCAGCCTCAGCTACCGGCTAAGCACGTATACGGCTTTAAAATGCCAAACCAACAGAACTTGCCTGCCCGAATGTTTAGTTTCAGAAGCACATAGTTTGGCATGCAGGTCAAGCTCCTGTGTCTCTCTAAGATGTAGCAGAGCTGTGCTGTTGACCGAAGCCAACGGGAAAGCTGCTGGCAGATGGGCGCAACCATCCTTGCCACATGGCACGTTCAACCAAACTGCCCTAAATGCAACTGACGTGCTCCTGAAGCATCACCAAAACAGGGCTCCCAACACACATCTGATAGCAAACAGGGCACTGAGCAGAAGGCTGAAGAGACAGACAAATCCCACCAGCCCACAAGCTCCCAAGTGCAGATCTGAGGAGCTCGAGGGAAATAAGTAGTAGAAACGGGCTACAAGACATAGACCTTCTCCCAGGTCTGAAGCACAACATGGGTACTACACGTTCAAAAGGTCGAGGCTGCTGCTGACCCTCAGGAACATCGCTCTGGAGGGGCTGAAGCACAAGGCACCATCCTCTGCTGCCTGGATGCTCTCTGCAAAAGGCACTGGCAGTCCCACCACGTTGCATGGACCTCTGTGCTCCCTCGGGGCAGGAGCAAACATAGCCACGCAGTACGGTTTTGACCCCTATAACCATCTATCACTCTAAGATGGAACAACTGCAGGGAAGAGATTTCTCAATTAATTAATCATCATAGTGAGCTTGGCAATTGGGCATTTAGGAAAAAATGTACGTTCCCCTTTGATTACAGAACGCGCTTCAGGAGCCATATTCCGGTATTTCCTGATTTCAGCTCCTATTAAAAGCCAACTAAAAAGTGACCATTTAAGCTTTCCAGCCCTAGTCAAAAATATATCCTTTGGAGACACTTCAGCTCTTTTTCCATTTAAGCGTACAGAAAGATGACATACTTACTCATGAATTACAGTAGGCCAAAGGGGTCTTTAAAGTCCTAAATCACTGCACATATCAAATGAAGTTTTAATAGTAACTTAGGTGGAACATGGAAGATAAGAGTGGCCTGTTCCTCTCTGCAAAATCTTTGCTGCAGCAGCCAGGAGCCATAAAGTAACTTCAACAGGCAAGGTCAGCATTTTCCTCACACGGGAAGACCTCGTGCACAGTATGAGGACTGCCTTTGGAAAAAAAAACCAACACATACCACCCTGAGATATCCCTTATGCAGCCTCACGCATGCCAAGTCACACATGCCATCCAACTCACGTAAGAAGTGACATGCAGGGAGGCTTCTGGCACACAGGAAGAGACAGGTATTTTGGAAAACACTCACAGATGTGTCCCCACAAAACAGCAGACCTCTGACATACCCTCTTCCCTTTATAATGGTGATAATCCCAAAATAACAACTATCTGAAGACTTACTATGCTTAATTCAAATCCCTCTTCCCTTACCCCAAACATGGGAAAGACTGGGTCCCAGTGAGGACCTTCTAACTCTGGCTTGTCTCCATGTGCAACAGATTTAGTGCCTGAGCCAGAAACCACAACTCTCAATGCTATTGCCCCACACTGAGCTCCTGACAAGTACTGTAGACTTTTTATAACTGATTAGGAGATTATTTTGGCTGGCCTTGCACTTGCATAGGTGATTCCTAATGAATGCATAGTGCTTTGGTATACGATGCCAGCTACAAGCTCTTTATTAGCATTTATTGGTATTAGGTAACGTTTTGAATTGACAGGACAAATCATTCCTAACCCCAAAGGACTCGTGCAAGCTTTGTAAAATATTTATGTAGAGGAACCACTGTACTGAAGTTCACAATGACGTCTTTGCTTGTCCTAAGCAGGTGAAAGGCAGCAGGCAGACACCTCAGCACATATACATCCTATGTAAAAATGATTTGCAAAAATAAACCCAAGTAAGTAATGACAACTTGATGGGCTTCAACAGGAGGAAACGACATGGTTGTTGAGAAATGTGCAGTGAGGTCAGAGGACCATCCTAGCCACATCAAGGTAGCGCTCACAAAGAGAAGGTTGCCTGTATGTGAGCAAGGACCAGACGCAAACACAAATGGCAGTGAGGAGAAGCACAGAGGAGACACTCACCTTCACCACCAGCTAAGTGCATGGTCTCCCAGCCCAAGCTGGCACAAAGATAATCACAAAGAAGCCCATCACACCTAGGATGAACAAGTATGTGCTTTTGGTGACTAGCTCTGCTGGAACAAGTTTTCCATGCTTTTGAGAGATTGCTTTGCCAAGAGGCCCTTTACAACTCCAAGGCTTCAGTGGATGGCAGGTAATTTTGCAGAGCATCCTCCCCGTCTCTGCTGCTCAGCCATTCCTCATTACATTGCCTGCAGATACTAACAGGTGTGCCAGCCCAGCAGCCTGAGCAGAGGAAAACAAGAAGCATGCCTGTCAGTGCAGCTCCGCTCCAGACAAGGATATAGGGATTATCAGGTTCAGCTGAATCCCTCAGCCACACCTGAGATGCAAACCTCAATTCCTATCAACAGTCACTCTAGGTCGCCTCTTCTATTTCCTCTCTTCTTAACTTCCTGACTAATAAAGGGCAAACTTGCTCAGCTTTGGAAAAACCCTCTCTTGAGGTCCTTGATCGGAGGCAAGCTAAGACAGCAGGCCAGGTACAGTGGCACAATGGAGCAAGATTTACATGTGCCGAGCATCTGCTCCAACTCCTTTAAAGCCCATGACAGGCAAAGCTATTGCAAACTGATTTTCCAGCAAGTGAGCTGTAAGCATCAGAAGCTGCATTTTCTTACCTTTTGCCATTTTTATTTTCTTCCCTCTCTTTTAACTTCCCTGTTTGTGTACATTTGTGGGTTTTATTCCTTTGGCCTTAAGAACAAACAGGATGGGACTTTAACAATAAAGCTTTGGAGTTGCTACCTAGAACTAGCTCCTTCTTTCACAGCAAGGTCATTTAATACCATTTGAAAGAGTGACAAGCAAGACCCTTTCTTTCTTCCCCCACCACCACCTTTAAAGGACTCTACAGCTAAAGCAGAATAAAGAAGAAGGGACCAAAAGAAAGATGCAGTTGAGTATTAACACCTGAAGCACAGTATTCTATCCTTTGGTTACCTTAAAAAAAAAATAAAAGGATGTGTCGTATATTCAGCTACACAAAAAAATACGCAAATATTTCTATGCTTTGTTCAGCTGAATCACAGAAAGCTTAAGGTTACTCTAGACAGGCTCAGAATCCCAGGACTTCATTGCACCCTGGAGCAGAGAAGCCCATTTCCAAGAGGTTTCAATGGGAATGAAACACACAAGCTGCAGCCATACCACACTGGGACACCCGCGTGGCAGGGGCACTTCCCAGCATCGGTGCCCCCAGCCTGGGGCTTTACACCCACCAAGCCTGTGCAATCAAAGAGGTGCAGAGCACCCTGCCAGCCCAGCTCACAACCCGGCACCTCCAAACCACCACAAAAGCAGAAGGAGACCCCTATTTTCCTTCCTGCTCATTCTCTTGCTACAAAGGTGTAAGGTGTTTTGGCCCATCTCAGCAAGGACTATCAGACACGTGCTGCCAGAGCCTCGGCCCACCAGCTCGTCATCCCTTTCCTGGATGGAGGTGGAAGGGGGCAAATGATGTCCATTTCCATAAGTGGGAACATCTTTTTTGGCCAGAGCCACCATGGAAACGTGTACTCTTCTCAGAAGGCGCTGCTGCATCTCAAACTGAATGCAAAGCAGCCAAGGACTTCCATTTCTACACTATTATCCAAAAAGTTGGATATTTTTTTTAAAAAATGACACAGAAAGAACAGGCCAGCCCAGACCTCAGGGGCCAGTCCCTCAGCTGGTGTGAATTAGTCAAGCTCCTTCAATACAATTAAAGTCATTTAGTCCCACTGAAAAGCTACTTTAGAAAAATGGAAGACTGAAAAACCAGTATCAGAGTCCAGATTTCAAATCCTCTCCCCAGCCAGACTTCCAGATGGCATCAATCTGCCTGGACAACCCAGAAAACTTAACCAGATCTCTTGAGACCCTCATTTCAATGCCCTGGATGGTGGTACTGCACAGGGAAGAACTTGACCTCTCTTGTTTTAATCAGGTGGAGAAGGCGGGGAAAAAAAAGAAAAAAAAAAAAGACCAAGGCATTTTGCTATGGCTTCAAGACAGTGACCAAAATTAAAACAATATCTAATTTTAATTAATGGGCTCCTGTCATCAGCCCTTTCCTCTCTCCTCCTCTACGATAGCGGCGTCAGAAGAAAATTGCCAAATCTAGTGCAAAGGCTGAAAACCTTCACAAAAAGGTCTTTGTATGCAAAGCTTTAAGAGGAAGCACTACTCAGGACCTACCAAAAAAAAAAACCTACCAAAAAAAAGGCATCTCCATGTTTTTCCAAGTGTTTTGCTTCATCTGAATGGGTTTATTTTTCCTGCAGTGCTGTGAGTGCAGCGCTGACTGTCTCGCAGCGAGAGCCCAGCTAAGGCGACTGCCAGCATGTCATAAAGAAATCAGGTAACAGGGGGAACGGGTCCACGAAGCAGGAGAGCTCATCCATCTTCAGCTGAAAACTCCCTTCAAGACCAGCCCTTTCTGTGACTCCCAGCTACTTAACTTATCCAAATGCCCTTTCTTCCCGACAGACAAGACCACACAGGATCTAACCTGCTGATGGTGCTCCCGACAAAGGCCAGCGCCAGATGCTCTGGGACATGATGCAGGCAAACAAACAGGAAAAGCCCCATGATGGGCAGATAGGGGATAAGCTAATCTCTCCCAAACAGCTCTTCACCTTAACCCCAAAACTCACCTCCCGCTTTAAGTTGGCTGATTCCAGTTCAGTGGTCACTTTCCCAAGAAAAACCACTGTAGCCATCACACAAAGCATAGCAGAAGTAGCATCCAGTAACCACCTGAAGAGGTTTGGTGCTTAACTTCTACTGGCATGTGAACGTTGTCCCAAAGTCACTTGGACCAGTTTAAGAAACGGGTTTAATTTCTACCAGCAAGGGAAGTAATTTAATCAGCCAAGAGCTTTTTTTTGCCCTCCTCCTTCAGCAACCCTGCAATTTCTCCTGAGCACCTGCCACGTTTCCAGCCCTAAGTACCCACCAGAAAACTCAAGACAGTAGCTATCGCATCCCACCATCACAGTCCCTGAAGTCAGGAGGACAAAAGCTACAGCACACGGCCACCAGCCCCACTATCTCATCATGCAAAGTGCCAGCCGCTGCATCCCTTCCACAGAGGAGTCTTTCTTCAGATAAACCACAGAGCAATGCTTCATCATAGAGCACAAACCTATTTACATATTTTAAAGCACATTGGGAGGTCGTTTCCTGACTAAACAAAGACATTTTAAGGCATATTTGCTGTCTGTGTTTCCGCATGTTAAGAAAAATTTTGATTACAAGCGGTAATTAATTGATCACATACAGCGCGCGTGCTTTGGAATTGCTGTGAATGAAATTGCATTGAAAACATCCTAACAAGGACATCCCCAAATATTTGAAAACAGAGCTGCGAAATGAATGCTGAATGTCATTCAAAGCTGATAATAACCATCATTCAATCCCAGTAAACAAATAAACAAAACCTTTTGGTCTAACAATTATTGAAAGAGTTTTAAATTGCTGATTACTATCGTAATATCTGTAATGGAGAACAGCTGAATTTTTGCATGCTGTGAAGAGCTTGCTCAAGTAGCAAGGACCGTTTTGTATGTGGGGGATTTATATGAATTTGTGGTGCTTTGGTACACATATCTAAGGAAGAAATCAAAACTACAGGCCCGCACCTAATAGGAAATGTAAAAGCAAAGGTCTATCAACATTGTGAACTTTTTCTTTTTCCCAGTAGCCAAGGGATAAGTCCCTGTTTCTCTATACCATCTTTCTGAAACACTGATATTCCAAGTCATGTTAACAGAAAATTCCCAAAGGTAAATGGAAAATAACTTTCTCCAAAACAAACAAAAAAACCCAAATTACACCAAAACAAAGAAACCCCCAGAGGCAACAGGGGAACAATGAGGGATGCTGCTGGGCAGCTGGCAACCAAAGCGACTGCTTTAAACATCAATAACTCTCTCCTAGGAGCTGGAACAAGGTTTATGCTCACAACATCGGGGAGAACCGGGCTCTCAGGCCTCCTCTGCCTTTGACACGCTGTCCTGCCCCTGGGAAAGGGAGAGCAGTCATGGGACATGTGAGGCACAGGCCACGCGGGGGTTTGTGCCAGGCAGCAGAACCCTGGAGGTGGTGGGAACAGCTCTTGGATGTTGGCCTCCCTGAGCAGCTTAAGGCACCAAGACCCTAAATTCCTACCCCTGATGAGAGGGAAAAGAAAGACCATAGAAACAGGCTACTAGACGTGAAAAGCAACAAGCCACAGGGAACAGAAGCTTCACAGTCCCCCACTCCTCAGTGGCAGCATTGCCCTGCCTTAGGGTTGCATTTGCGAGCTCAGCCCTGGCAGGACTGCAAGTTAGGACACATATGGGAAGGATCAGGGTCAGGGCTGCAGGCAAAGGGATTATTTATTGCCAGCAACTGGGAGCAGTTACCTCCCTTGGTCCCAGTGCCCAGCTACTCAGGGAGGAGGACTGAGACCTGCCCTACCACAGGCACCAAGTTTTATTTCACCTATGTGCTCTCCCGCATGGCATTTAGATATCTAAGATCATAGTTGCTGGCAGAGAGTGACAGAAACCAAAGGGTGAAATAAAGTCACATCCTTATCTTACTTGGAGCTCTCCTGTCCAGTAGGATTTCTGCAGAACCAGCAGAACAGTACCACACAGGAACAAGAAAAAAAAAAAGAATAATCACTGATTAATTCCATTTTCTCTCATTTGCTTTGTATCAGCCCTTGTTGAGATCAACCATAACTCAGGACCCCATACAAGTAATTCCAGAAGCAAAGAGATAAACTCCTAGCCTGAAGCCACAGTAGAACAGGCTCAGAGAGAGCTTAAATAAACCAGATGCTTCCAGTTCAGCTGGGCTTGATGAACATCACTTGATGGTAATTAAGGAAATAGCTGTGGCCACTTCCCAAAGGTTCATCTGAGACCTCATGGAGGACAGGTGAAGGTCTTCTGGGGGTTTGTTTCTGAGTCTTCTGTTGTTGTTGTTGTTGTTTTATTTTTGGAAGAGCTGGAGTACTCTAGACCAGCAATTCAACATGCTAGGGAAAATATCTGGAACAAGTAAATAATCTGAAAACAACCTAGAAGATAACAAGGAAACGTGGGCTGACCAGCATAGACTTTTTCCAAGAGCAAATATTATCAGACTAATAGAATTTCCTCCTACGATAGTGTAACAGCCTGTACAGAAAGAGCAATAATTATCGCATACCACAATTTCAGTAAACTTTTTCTTATGACATTCTCATAAGCAAATCAGGAAAACATGGTCTTGATAGAACTATTTTGGGCAAAGTGCAACATGATTTCTTAAAGCCATTCCCAGAAAGCTGATTTCTCCCATTTCCAGTCATAATGGCAAAAGCATCCTCCAGGGTCAGTCCTGGTCCTGGCTACTATTTCCATGACTGCTACAATTAATGAGATAGAATATAGTCATTACATTTGCAGAGGGGACCAGGCTGGGAGGTACCGTAAGGACAGAATTAGAACTCAAAACTGGAGAAGCAGCTTGAAGAAGATATGATAAAATTCAGTGAGGACAAATGAAAGGTTCTGTTCTTTGACAGGATGACCAGCTGCGCTAAGGACAGGGAATACTCCAGGATCCCCTTCTTCCAGGGCAAATCTCTGATTTTAACCCTGCAATCTCAACAAGAAATCCCTTAAGCCCCTGTGGGTTAGGGCATCTTGAACAGGGGGCTCACCCTCCCGGGGCAATAACTTAGGGGCTATGCAGTAAGCAAAACCAAACCAAACAAGCCCCTACTCTTCGATCCCAATGATGTGGAAGCAAAAAGGGAAATGCTAATGCACTTAAAGAATAAGAAAATAAGCTCCTAGTCTCTTCCCAGTGTTTTTGACCATCTGGTGTACGCTAATTCCCAGTCAGCTGGCCAGCCTCATGGACCTGCCACGGTCACTGTGTCACCAGGGCTCCAAAACCCTCCTGGCAGCAGGGTTTGGTGGGGTCATCCTCCTCCCTCCTCCGACAGAGGAGCCTCGCCGTTCACCAGCAACGACTGCTTATCGCTGCTCCCGGGGATTTAGGCGTGTTTACTACGTGCAGACAAAAGCTAGGCTCTGCTCAGTCGGGGCTGTAGGCTCGGTGCTTCCTGGTAGATGGAGATATACTGCAGTCCCTCTGGGTAGGTTTCCTTTGTAGAGCAGGCAAGAGGTAGACTTGTGGCAAACAACATTACCCGTAAGTAATTTTCCCTTACTTTATATAAGCAAATGCCTTTGATATACAACAATCCCCGACATGTTCAGGTTACATGCTTATTTTAAGATCTTTTGTTTACTTTATGATCTTCATAGGTCATTGACATCCCATTTAGCTCTGGTGACCCTGTTTATACAATCGCAATATACATTAAAAAGCGTTCCTTTGGATAACATTAACATTCTTGATCTTAATCCATCACATGGGCTAACAATAGCTCCAGCTCAGATGTGTACGTAACTGTTAAAAGCTTTAATGTAGAATCCAATACACATATCAAGTGGGAGAGGCCTGATCAAACAGATTGGCTTGCTTTTTTCCATTCTAAGTGGTAGAGGATCCAGAACTATGTAAACTCTTGTGAAATGCACTGCAGGACCCCTCCAGCCACAACTCAGTGCAATTAGATTCCCTGGAAAATGTGGGGTTTTCTCCACACACACCCCGCCCAACGTGTGACACGGCTGCTGGAGCTGTTGACCACCATCAACTCCAGCAGCTTCAGTTCCTGCTGTTCTCCCGCTTGCTGAAAACCCAAATCGGTGCCAACCTGGAATTTAACAAACTCCTCTGGCAGAGGACCAAAATTTACCTGATACCACCCTGAAGGCTGCAATTTCCCACATCTGGTGGACCAGGAGCCCCAACCGGCAAATTCATCGTGAAGCTGTGTTGCCTGCTACATATTTATTAACTCATCTGACATTTCTCCACCACTGTTTGCCATATCCCCCACCAGCAGTGGGGACATCTGGAAGGCCACTGTGGGATCTGAGGTGTGAGCAAGAGCTGGGCTTCCCCTGAGGTTGCCACACGCAAAAGACAAAAAAAAATAAAGTCCCCCCTACCGCCTGCAAAACTCTGGCCACCTTCAGCGAATGGGTGCTCAGTGACAGGAGGTCAGTGGTACGTGCCGAGTAGCTCCTGCAGAAACCACTGGGTCCGTAGGAAAATCAGCCACGTTGGCTTAAAGCCGCCCAGAAAACCAGCACAGTCTTCTTGAATGCTGAAGCACCAGTGGACCTGGGGTGGGAGCATGGCAGCGGTGTCAAGCTGCAAAACCGAGGAAGACCATGACAAAGGAGGGTTTAATTCTTTTACTGGGCCTGGTGATGATAATACAGGAGACTAATACACAGTGGGAAGACATCAAAAATTCTGGTGGTTTTTTTTTTTTTCAGTGTTTGGATCTGACTGAATTTAGAGGTATGGAGTCCAAACAGGACCATGCAAACCAGCCTTCAGTCCCCTCTGGTTTTTTGGTCTCGTCTGGGAATGGCTGCTTCTGTGTTGGTGAAGAACTGGGCCTGGTGGGCTCCCAAGGTCTCCTCCAGCATCACTCGCCATGACTTCTGCAATGCTGCTTCTGCAGTAGCTCCTATCATGGGAGAAATGTCCACCTTATAAACATGATGGAAGTCACAAAACGTGGCTGTACCTAGGATGGGATGGCCCTTCCTTGTGCCTTTCTTTTTTTCCTTTCCTCCATAGGTTCAAAAAATGACGTTTTGGCAGACACGTTAATGTCTTTTGGGCTCGGCCCATATTTCCCAGGAGACCGGGTTCAGTTGCAGGGTAAAAGAAAAAAAGTACAAATAAAACATCTGACACAGTTGCCATGAGACACTAAAGGCAGGATGAATACGCCGAAGAGGACATGCCACATGAGGAGAAAAGAGAGCAGGAGGCCACGAGAGCAGCAGGGAGAGCCAGGCGGCACATCCTTGGGTCAGATGGTCGCCGCCACAGCTCTAGCACCTTTGAGCCGTGCCAGCTGTCCCGCTGCCAGACCCTCTGTCATGTCACTGACCCCTGGGGAACAGGAGGAAGATTTGGGAAGTCCAGGGGGAGGGCTGACTGGGCTGCAGAGGGAGACCGCCAGCACCCCCGGCGCCTTTGCAACTCCCACCTGGCAATGAGCAGCACCCCTAAGAACAAGCTCCGGGGACAGAAAAGCAACAGGGGAGGTGATAACACTGCCGACCAGTAGTGATACCAGCTGGTTTGCTTAAAGGCAGGCGGGTGGTTTTGCTTCCTGGTGCGGAGTGACTGGCACATCAGTGCTGCAGTCAGAGCCACACAAGCCCCAGCGCCGTGACGCACTTCAGGCACAAAGGTCTCCCTCCTTATAAATGACCAATTGTTTTCTTTCTACTTTATTTGTTGGTTTTACAGGTCTGTGGTTCTTCTGGATACAAACTAAAGCTTTGTTCAAGTTGCACAGTATTAAAGTCTTCATTAAAATAAGACCTCTAATTCAAAGAAAAATAAAAAAGGAGGGGGAAAAGCCACCATTAAAATTCTGAGTAAAACAAATTCTTCCACCCTTGAATTTAAAAAGTAGACTTGCATCTAGTCAAAACCCTAGACTTCATAAGTGAACAAGCGCCTGTAAAATGGTAAATGTATAAAATTAGGCAGGAGGCAGCTTTTTTTGGTGATGCGGGGCCGAGGGACAGGGACAGCGGTGTGGACATCTGTGTGCACCATGTCCAAGGGTCAGCTCTGCATGAAGGTATGTGCTGCGAGTGCAGAGACAGCAGCGCTGGGCCCTCGGATGAGCTTCAGCGATGCCCCTCCGACCTACCAAGCCATCAGGGACCAGCAGTGCTTAATTTATTTGCTCATCCCTTCAGATGGACAGCTTATATAGGGTGCGTGTCCTCTGCCCCAGAGCAAACTGAGACC
>JAVJGI010000062.1:89083792-89100212 GCA_035590275.1 Ibycter americanus
TTAATTTATTTGCTCATCCCTTCAGATGGACAGCTTATATAGGGTGCGTGTCCTCTGCCCCAGAGCAAACTGAGACCCGAGTTTTGCAAAGGGCGAATTCAGGCACAGGATTTTGTGCAGCTGATGGAGCACCAAGAAGCAACAGAGCTAAAAGCCCAGTTCCTCACTGGCAGGACCAGGCTGCCAATACAGTTAAGCATGGCATGGGCATCCCTTTGTAGCACAAGCGCGGAGGCAGGCTGCGGCACACGTCAGGAGCTACACCGGTGTGCCCGTGGAGGTCGGGAATGGGGGGTGACGAGAGAGGACAGCTGTCGAGTTCACCAGTTCCACTCCAGAAATGACAAGATTTGTCTGAAGTTCACAGAGGGGTTCGGGTTTTGGGCAAACCCAGAGCTCAAAGGCAACCTCTGTGGGATGGGGAATGAACCTGCCGGTTCGGCTTTACCAAAACCACATTTTAAAATGCTATAAACCGATTCCACGCAGCTCTCTTCAACACCTTTAAGCTGCCCGAACCACGATATTATTCAAGATCTCCTCTCCCCATCCTTTGTGGGCAAGTGCCACCAAACAGAATAAACAACCCAGCATCGAAAAGTTTCCCCTGCTTCACCGGAGAAAGGCAAAGCATCAAGTCACCACCGCGCCCGGCTCCTGCTCCCTGGTGACCTCGGGGGTGGTGTCACTGACACCATTTCTCCCAAGGAAGGTGTGAACATGGTGGAAGAGCTCTTCACAATTCTGGAAAGCCAATCCCCCCAAGCCCACCCCCGCAGCGAGCTGAGCTCTCTGAAATGCCAGTTTCTATCTCCAGCGGCGTGGCTCGGCAGCTGCGGATAAACTCAGCTGCACCTTGGGAAAGGAGGATGCTCCTGAAATGAGTGAATGCTCTCCAAGATATTTTCAGCTGGCGAAACAAAGCTACAGGAAAAGCCAGAGAGCGGCACAGCAGTTTTTGGCTACTGTTTAGATACTTATACTGGAATGCGATTGTTATCGCTTCCATCCTAGTTTCCCCTTCTGCTCGCTCCTACAGGGAATAGCATTAGGATGGCACCGCACTCCACTGCCATAATAATGAAGATGTCACTAATTTACCATTTAGACTTCACTGCCTATAAAACAGGAGGAGGAAATGGGCTGCGAGCATGATAAGGAGCAAACCCTGGTTTGAACACAAATGTACTTGAGAGCTGCGGGGGGAAAGGGGAAATTAAAGACGATCGGCTGAGAGCATCTTTCCAGCCATCAGGCACTGTGGTGAGCACACACGATGGTCCCAGGGGCACCAGAACAGACCCTGGTCCCCCAGAAGCTGGCCAGGCTGGACATGACAGTGATATTCCAGTGCTTAGCAAACAGTTCTTAACAGTACTTGTCCATCATGTTTCTTCACAGATCCATCCATTTTTGCTACTAAGGGCCTTTAATGCTTCTGGGGTCCCAATTAAGTAAATTAGCAAGTATTTAAATCTCAGCCTGTGCTTAAATCCCTGGTTGAGCAGAGACGTCTTCCTAAAATTAGATTTTTTCAGAGAATGTAGGTAGCCCTGTTGGGGGAAGAGATGGATGCATAAGAACTTGGATTCACACCAAAGCCAGTTCAGCCCTGTCTCCTGATGAGGGGGAAGGAGGGAGGGAGGGAGAGAGAGAAAACCCAACCCTCAAGTCTTGCACAGGTCAAGCCTCAAACTCGAATCTAGGAGATGTCAAAGAATTGGTTTGAGTCGCAACTGATGTTAAACTGCCTGTACAGGGAGAAACAGTTGCATCAGAAAAAAACAGGAGCCACATCTCCAAATATTCAGGAGCCTCCAAGTTAGGATATTCACCTGAGAAGTAGGAGACATGGATTAAAACCATCGTTCTTAATGTGAGAAGAGCTGTGACTGTGGGACTGCTGAAGCCCAGCCCAAGATGCCAACGTCCACCAGCCTTGGAATCCACGAGTAAAACCAGACGCAGCTTTCGAGAGCTGGCCAGCACCCCAGGGTGCTCGGAGTGGGAGGCCCTACCCTCTACCTCGCCTTGGAGCTCTGCTCCAAGCATAAAACACCTTCACAAAAACCTCCGGAGTATTCCCTGAAGCTCCCTAGAACTTGCCAAATTTCCTCAAGATTTTCCAGGGATCCCAAATTCACCCAGGCTGTTCGAGCCTAGGAGTGTGAAATCTTATTTTCCAGTTCTTTGCTCAAATTTAATGAACCATCCCCTGCGTAACCTCCCTTGGAGAACATTTTGAAGCCCCGTGTACTTCCCTCCCCCTCCACGGCCAACACAGCCAGCATCTGGCAAAACCCCCAGCGTTTATCTTTCCAAACTGGGTTGCAAGTACGTGGTAACCCTACTCAGACACAACTTAATGCTGGACTCGTCTTCTAGAGGAAAAGCCACCAAGAGAGGACAGAAACGCAGCAAGGGCATCTATCCCGCCGCTCTTTCAGGAATGCATTGCTAGAGAGCAATGTGAGCCCGATCTGAGCTGCTACTTGGGCTGAAAAGCATCCGAGAACCTCGACAAATCTGCCCCGAAAATAATGTTCCATTCTCCCCCTAACTACTACTGACTGATTAAATGAGCCTCTGCATACAGCAGGTCTTTGCTGCTGTTGTTATTTTCTGCGTTCTGTTCTGTTTTTTTGGATAAGATATACTTAGGGAAAACACTAGAGATCTCAATTAAGCAGCTGGGTGACTTATAAATATATATTTATGTTTGAAGCCTAAGTGGCCATTGGCTTCCCTACTGTTTTACTTAGCTAACAAAACAACTCTATCAAAGTAAGTATTATTCCAAAACCCAACTTCCTGCGCAGAATGCTCCCATGTGCTCCATCAGTCTGCTTCTCTGATGAACTACATCGTTTCTTATAAACTGTCCATGGCCCATAAATTTCCAAGCATAAAGGCTATTACTGTGCTGTGCAAATCTGCTGAGAATTTTATCCTTATAACTTCATTTCATTCGGGTGCAAATGAGTTTGGTAAGAAAGTTAATCTGCAAACTTTTATTTTATTTCTTTTTTCCCCCGGTCTTCTGGTTTTGGGCTTATTTTGATAAGTAACACTTGATGTAGTCTGGAGGTGGGCTTTATTTTGACCAATTTACGTTGGACCACCTTTGCCTCAACTTGGCTTTCTTTAACTCAGGAAAAAACTTCTCAAGTGTTCCTTTCCCCAAAAGCTTAGGGGAAAAAAAAAAAATCACAATAAATGATGGATGAAAATAGATCCAATTGGGTTTTGGGTCACCTACTAGGTAAATATTGCAGATCTACTCTGTTCTGTGACCCAAAGAGAAGATCCCTGCACATATTCAGGTACTGGGGAGTGATCACCACTTTTTAAAAATCTTTTTTCCCTTTCTGGCTCAAGCCACAGGGTGGTGGGAAACTGAGGGGTTCTTTGTCTGTGCGTGCAGATGAAAACCTCTTATGAATGTTTTGCTCATTTTTAGCTCTCACAATTGCCTGTTTACGTTAGGACTCCCGTTGTCACATGGAGCAGACAGATCTTCAAACAAATTGTAGTCTCCCTGTCCACCGAGCAGAAAAATGACTGGATTTTGCCATTGGGTGCAGCACAAGGCTTGTGCTTCTCCTGGCTTAATTCCAGGTTCCCTAACAATACAAATTAGACTTGCTCAAGGCCATCGGAGAGGTAGGGGGGAAAAAAGATGAAATAAGCCATAACTCTCATGGCTTTCTTCCTCCAAGCCCCAAAAGCAGTCAATCACAAGCAATATAGAAGAAAATAATGGGAACAGGGACGTTTTGATATCTTGATTCTGGAGACTTCTTGACTACCTTGTACTAATTTCATTATGCTCAATTTAAGGGGCTTTTTATTGATAGATACCCCAGGAAATATGATTTGGAAACAGCGTGCTACCTTGGGATATCACCAACCATTTGACATTGGGGAACTAAAACAAAAACAGATGTTTTAGGAAATAAGCAGCTTGAATATATCACTCATAAACCAATTAAAACTTTCTGTAGCAAGTTGACATTTCCCATGAAGCAAGCAATGGGAGTAAACGCAAATCAGTTGGCTGCGAGCTACGGAGCAATTCCCAGCCACAGATTTTATGTCATTATTTTTTTATTTTTTTTTTTACTGCTTTGAAAATGATGCTTGGGTTTAAAAAAAAGAAAGGTGTGATAAAGAAGCAGTCTCACCTTGTCACTCTCGAACCCAGAATCTGTCTTTTCACCTTCACACTTCCATTCATTGCTCATTAAGCAAACAGCGAGATATTCCCACTATTGTTTGTCTCTTTGGCAGAGAGTCTCCACGATTTCAGGTCCAAGTACACTCCAAAATAAGGCATGAAAATCTTTTCAGCTTGTTTCAGGTATTTAGTTAAAAATAGTTTATGGGTTCTGGAGAGTACAGGGGGAAATTAACAGTTTCAGGGTTTGTTTTCTTATTTTAATTTTTTTTTTTTTTCATTCTTTATTGTGGGGGTTTTTTCCCCTGGATAATTTTTTTTTTAATTTTATTTTGCAAAGCCAAGCAAAAACCTCTAAGCACATGCTTAACTTTAAGCATTAAAAAGTCAATGGGATTTAAGCATGTGTTTAAAGGCAAACATATGCTTTAGAGCTCTGCTGAATAGGAATGGTTTATTGAATCAAGGCTATAGACAGGTTAATAAAATGGGTTAATATATGCAATCTGGAAACAAAAATTAAACAACATGTTTCTGGAATATTAGCGTTATAAGCATCGCCTCGTTCTAGCTCAATTCCCTAAATTACTATTGGATTTGTAATGTCCTTGACACTGTCTCTCATTTCTTGAAGAAATGCAGATTATTGTACTAGATTATAATCAGCTGGCTAACGTGCAGCTCGAAGCTTATGATTCTATCCAGAGCAATTTGGAACAATACGATCTTACTTCAAAAGGAGTTTATTCACCAAAATTCATTTTCAGAGAAAATCTGCCAAACCTTTTCCACCGTCACATATCGGTAATTCTCTCTGTATAAATATTCATGCGCTGTGAATAAGATGTAGAAAACATTGTGTTATTTTTCAATATTTACTCTAGAATTAGTTCCACAAAGGTGCTTATTGTATGACAAAAGATAAGAGTTTACACTCCCATCAAAGGTTTCTTTTAAATACATCATAAAATCCATTGTGAATATTTAAGCCAAGAGTAATAACATGGTGTCATCTACTCACACAGTATAAAGCACTAACACTCTACATTTTGACATCTGCCCAGACAGATGTTTAGAACGAAGTTCCTCAGATTCTTTCTTCTTTTTTTTTTTTTTTTCTTTGTTTTTTTTTTTTTTTTCAATTTTCATTTAAAAAAATCTGGGAATCATCTTTTATATCGAAGCTACTTAGTACAATTTAACTGTCAACAGTTTAATTAATTTAAATGTAGACTTACTGTGGAAGCCAACAACTCGCATAAGCCTTCCACGGAAAACAGGAAAAAAAAGAAAAGCCTCCCAAAATGTAGCCAGCAACATACCGACCTCGAGAAAGCTATATATTTATGGTATGCACACAGAGCGAACAGCTAAAATCCCACAATTTACCTGTATAACTTCCTGCTGTTATCCCACCACCTTTAGCGCAGACAACCCCAGCACCGACAGTCAACAGACATTTTCCCACTATATTCCCGCCGAAGGACCACACTAATTAGTAGCTGCTAATTATTTTGCCTGTAGCAACACCGCTGATAAATATCAGCACTTCTATTTACTTAAAGCAGTTGCAGAGGGATCTTTTTTTATAACTCCTCTCCTTGTGATTCCTGGGGTTTAGATCCATGTCGAAATGTGCACATGACCACATGCCGGCTGCCAAATTCATCGTAACGGAGAGCGTGTTTCGCTGATAGTCCTTTGAACATCCTTAGCTGGAATTTATTTTTTTTTTTAAAGGCTTGCTGGTTAGCTTATTTATTATGAAGATTTGTCAGGCAGCACAGTTAAGTTAATCAGTAACCAATAAAAGATTTAAGTTCAGAGATATAAACCGGCTGATTTACTGCTCACAAAGGTTTTTGGCTTCTCAACAGGAACTCATGAAAACATGTTGCTATGGTTACTTTGGAAACCAATACCTCTTTATACCCTACTAATATATAGGAATTTGAGAGAGGAACCTATGGTTCCCAGGTACCTACATAGTATTTTCTTTTTTATTATTATTTTTTAATTTTTGACCTTTTTTTTTTTTTTTTTTTTGCAATGCAAATATGTAGATGGCTCAAAACTCACTTTGTTTTGAAATCCCCGTGCCAACTCCAAGTTTTGGTTTACTGCTGCTGTCAGGAGAATCGGATCGCTTCACACGTGTTCCTGCCTTGTTTATAATTTTTGTAATCTTCAACAAAAATCAGTCTGACCGCATTGTTTTAAAAGCAAAGGTGCCAGCCAAAGGGCGCGCACAGCAGCAGTGTTGTTGCGTTGCAATCTTCTCCAGTGTGTAAATCCTAAAGAAGAAAATCACAATGTCAAATACACTCAAAATTGAATATAAACTGTCCTGCTGTCTTTTTTTTTTTTTGGTTTGTTTTTATCCTACTGAACATGTTACCCAACCTCACTTCGTAGCCGTTCTGGTAAACGTTATGCAAGTTTTTTTCCTCTAACCGTGGTCGTGATGATCTATATGCTGAGCATGCAGTTTCACGTCGGCACAGGCTGGCTGGAATATGCATTGCATATGATTTTCCAAAAGGGTGATGTGATTGGGGTCCCAGGGTGTGATGGAGCCACAGCCAAGTTTTCAAAAGCCGCTATGGGCTCCATAGCCTTTCTGTTGTATTTTGGAGGGTATTTTTTAGGCAGCTGAAACTGCACCCAGGTTTTAGGTCCAGGACCAAAACTGGACCGCAAGCACCTCGATCCATCCTGACTCAGGCCATCAATATCTCAGTATCATCAGTAATCGCTCTGCTTGCCCTACAAAAAACATTTCCCAGGACATTTAGACACACGTAAAGTCCCGTGTCGGCCCAAACTGTTAATCAAACTCGTGCTCAGGTTTGTACCACAAATACAGTCCCTGCCCCCCAGCCCCTGCCGAGGCTTCACGGCGGGGACGGTGGCACGGGAGCGCACGCACCGCTCTGGCCTCAGCCTACAAAAGTTACCGGTGTCACCCGGCATATAGATTATCAAATAAATGATGGTCAAGTGTGAATTGTGAGGTTAAAAATACTCTCCATCAAGGTGTTCTGATGACATCACCATAAACCCAGAGGGCAAAGCTCAGCTGCTTTATGATGTCACCAGAAGGCTTCTCCAGGTTGCTGCCATAGTTCATGGTCATTATTCTCTGTAACAGGAGGCGCGTATGCACCTACATCCCAGGCTCTGATCCACGTTAGCCTCCTTTTCATGTGCATATGGATATTTTATATTGCAAATATATAGTATATATGTAGTGTAAGTATTTTGCACATACATAAAAATAAAATTTGCATCTATATTTCACATATACTTTATATATATATGTACACACACATATATATTTGTGTGTGCATGTGTATATAAGCTGTTCTTGGGCAGTGCTCACTGCCAAAGCGCAAGCCGGCAAAGCAGGGCTGGTACACCAGGCTGGCAGAAGCACAGTGGGGGGCAGAGGATCTGGCCATCTCCCTGGGGAGCTGGAGCCCATACAGGATGGATGCTTGCTATTATTATTATTAAATTATTACTATTTGTATTATTATTATTTTGCAGAGGAGGTGCAGCTACAAAGGGTTTCGGGACCCCTGCAATGACTGAAGCTGGCAGCAGCCACAAGCCATTGATCTCTGGGGGATGCTGGATTCCCTGTACAAAGCGGCCACGCAAAGGCTGGTGCCTACCTGGCATGGGGCAAACAACCCTCGGGTAGAAAATACAACCAGGTAGAAAATACAGTCCACAAAACAGGTAGTAAAAAAGTTGAAAACCAAAACCTCTGCCCTTGCCCCCCGTGTGGATTTAAAGATGGGGATCCCCTGCCCAGGACTGTGCAGCCAGCTCCTTCCTGGGGACTGCAGCTCACATTTATTTTCGCGGCAAGCAGGCAGGAAAGCTACATCATCTGGTGGCTTTGGCACAGCCAAAGCAGCTCACCACAGCTGGATAGCTGATCTGTGTCTTTCGCCTCACTGAGAGGCCTACCACATGCTATGAAATGCTTTAATGTCCCCTTAACATGCTGTATAAATAATTTCCGTATCCATTCAGTGGTGCTCACATGTGGTCCTTTGAAAGAGTTAAGTAAAAATTACAGTACCAATATATCTTTGAGATGAAACAATGACATTTATAGGTCATTGTAATCCACGCATTAATTAATTTTATTCCCAGCCTTCCATATGATCCATATGATGCCTCTTCAGTGCTAAATTTGGCCTACGGAGCTGCTTTCTAACAAAAAAAAAAGTTTTAAAACTGGGCTTGGAGGAAGTTTCTTAGTCACTGAATATTTCAGCTACCTCAGGAAGGGCAGGTAAATAGACTTGCATTCTTGTAGCAGGCTACAGAGCCCCTTTTGGGGGCAAAAAAAGTGTGAAAGAGCTCAGCCCCTCGATGCCCAGCCGCTACCATGGAACGCGGCCATGCAGGACCAGGGGCGAGAGATGCTCCCCCCGTTTCTGCAGCTGGGGCCGGGATGCGCCTGCACTTCCTCAGCTTTGGGGAGGCTGCGAACGGGGCTGCAATGTGCCATGCAGGGATGCAGAGGGGGAGAGCGGAGCCATGTGCAGCACTTCCCTCCGCTCCCCGGGAGGAGGAAAGCGCCGAGCCGCTGCTCTGGAGGAAAGGCAGCCGCTGCCCCAGCACTGGCGGGATGCAGAGCTGGCGCCTGCTTTCTTACAAGGGGAATTCCATGAAAAAGGTAAAGGATGGATTCCAGCAGGACTTCCTTTTTTCCACCTTCCTCCCTCGGACCTGTTGATAACGTCCATCTCCAGCCACATCCCCCGTCCCCATCCTGCCTCACTGTCAGTGCCTGAGCCTCTTCTCAGGGACAGCCCCAGGTTTTTATATTTTACAGACCTCCACAATGCAAGCACGAAAAGAAGGAGGCCTTTCGACTGGCAATGATTACATGTTTCGTGATTTAGGGGGTTGTTCTATTAGTGATGTGAGAGCCCTGATGTGATAATCTCCAATTAACAGTAAGGTGCACATAAATCCCGCTATGCAGCAATGGTAGTAAATTAATATGTTGGTTTTTCCCTTCGTAAAAGTAGGTTACAAGTCCTACTGCAGAGGGTGTAGGTACTAAGGAGACATCTGATCGGTCCAGCTCTACCACTTCAAAAAACTTTCACAACTTCTTTGCATGCCTAAGGCACAGTCTCATAAGCCAAAGGTCATTACTCTTATAAAACTGATAGGAAAGCTGCAACCCCATCACATGCCAAGACAACAGCAGGCCAAACAACACCCTAAAGAAGAAGTTTCAAGGCAGCGCTTCCCTTTCAAACCGTGCCGTCCCTTGTTTCTGCACCCCGTAGCAAATCCATTTGTTTAACCGCGTGAGGCGCATAGCCCGGATTACAGGCTGGAGCACAGCCGGTGTGTAAACCAGCATAAGGGTAGTTCTTTGCCTTCATGTGAAATTCACTCTTGAGTAACCTGCTAATAATAATCCTCACGAAATTCCTTAAATGCTTGTGTAGATATACAGAGAGAAATGCAGGTAGGGCTTCCCGCAGCAGCACATCAGGAAACGTGATAAATAAGGCCAGATCGCTCAAGTGTAGGGTGACGGAGAATTGCTGTTAAGTAATCTAAATCCATCAAAACCCAACCAGGGTCTGAATTTCATGGGTTTCTGTTGAACCACGTGAACAGCATTGGTGGTTTCCGCGAGCACCTTAGTGACACTTTCTACTTTGCATCGATGGGAAACAGGCGCGGGGTGTATACCGCCACCCAAGTAATTGCTCCATTAATGAACGGCAGGAGAACAGCTCAGTTGGAAAGCCAGTCCCAATATTTTCCATATGTTTAAAGATTTTTCCTGCCATTTTTACGGCACCCATTCAACCCAACACGTTTCACGTTCAGTTTAGTCTCTGTGTGTGTCTGCATGCGTGTAGGTATATAGGGGGAAAAGAACATGAGTTCTCCCTCATCTATAGACACATGCAACTTAATGCTACAAACAAGAGAATGAAAAGTTGGGTGATTTGGAGGCTATTTGCCTCGCCAAGCTAGAAATACAAAGGGCCGTATCCTCTGTCAATATAAACCGGCTCTGCAGCCAGGAAATCTGCCCCGATTTAGACCAGTTGAAATATCTGACCCAGAGATTTGGAAGAGCATGGCATGTGATGAGATTGCTGGGAAAGATCATTGAGCACTGACAGGACATCTAGATACCTCAATTTCATTGAAAAATTGGTTGGAAAGTGGGTATCCAAGCATTCACCATGAGTAGGAAGAACTTTCTCTTCTCTCCAACCTGAGTGCCCATCCATGCCGTGCATGCCTTGCCTCATCGGGAGAGAAGGGAAGCAGTGGTGTCACTTAAATAACTCGGAGAACAAAATAATATTTGAATCGTAACTTCAAAAGCAGAAATTTGACAAAACCATGCTCTGAAGTGGCTACCTCTGGGAGAGGCACTGTCACATTAGGTAAGAAGATAACAAGTATTGGCAAAATACACGGTTAGCCCATGCTCCTTCTCGGTTTCAGAATTATTGCTTTATATTTCTACTTTCTTAACAAATTATTCCATTGACACTACAAAGCAAAGGACTGAGAGTGAAGGATAATACACAAGAGAGCCCCTAGGCTGTTACTTTGGATTATAAGTATCTAATTTCAGTCATTTAAAGTAAATTCAGTTTTGTCAAAGGCTCCAGTCCAACCTATAAAACTCAGGTCCGGTGAGCATGACAGCATGCCTTGGAGGAACAGAGCTCCAAAAGGGAAAACAAACAGCTCCATTCAACTCCTTCAAAGGCCTTTTTTCATTTAACCATAACGTTAATACCAACTTTCTTTGATTATGTGTACTGTAAGAGAGTGAGTAGTTTCAGTTACAAGTTGTTTCTTACACATCTCCTCATTTTGTGAGGTTTTTACAACCCTCCTGTAGAGAAACTTCCATAACTGAGCCCAACAGAGCGGCCAAGAATCAGAAAGAGAGGGAAGATAAGTATTAGGAAAGATTTATTTTTTTTTCAAAGGATGCTTAATGTCTTATTGCAACTACATGTTGTTCATATTTGCACGTATCTACCACACAGCCACCATGCCTATGTGAAAATAGAAAGAACAAACCAAGTCCAGCTCTCCTCTGCACTGGGGATAATTTGGGGTTACCCCCTTAGATCAGGGGACCGCTTTAAATTTCCTGCTGAATTTTTCCTCTGTACAACAACAAAGAGCCATCCATAGGCCCTGGATAGCAACCAACATACAAATTTCCTGATTTTTAGGTGCAGAAAGTACAGCCTTGATTGAGTCCCCTTTCATTAAGGAAAGGATTTGAGGTCTTGGAGAGCTTTAATAAATCAGAGATTTCTGTACTCTGAATCGCACAGTTCACCCCTCCATACGCTTGTCAGGTCAGCCTGGTTTAGAAAGCAAACCTCCCCCCAGCCCCCTCTTTGCTCTGGCCAAAGAGGAACTCCCCCAGCCAAAATTTGAGGCAGGGTATTTCAACCTGGATACGCACATCGGGAAACCTTTGGCTACATATTCATTGCATCTGAAACGGGGACTTGAGCTAACTCAAGGGCTTCTCTGCCCGGAGAATATGAAAAATGAGGTCAGAGCACTTCCCTGGAAAGCTCAGCTCAGCTGCTCGCTATTTCAGCATTCCCGGTTTTGCGGGGGAGAAAATACTGCTTATTGACATCGAATAACATTTCCTTCCTGCCTGCATAAAACTTAGTTCATAAAGATAGTTTCAAGAAGTAAAAAGCAAGGAATTTTATTATCATTATTAATTATTTCATGTTATTATTATTTTTACTATTATTGTTGAAGGGCTTTTCTAATTTTGACAACTAAATGGTATTTAATCCTAAAGGTTGGCAAAGAATGGCAAACTACTCGAGCAACGACTCCTAAGCCTCCATGTGCTAAAAGCTTGCGCTTTTCTTGCTCAGATGGTAACATGGTTTGGTGACACAGACTTGAAGAGCTTTGAAGGTCTCCATAGTGGAGCAGGTATTTCGACGAATAATGAGAATTCCCATGGTTAGATGGACTTACATATATATATATGTGTGTGTGTCTGTCTGTCTGTCTCCTGGTTTTGACTGGGATAGAGTTATTTTCTTCTTAGTAGCTAGTCCAGCGCTGTGTTTTGGATTTAGTATGAGAATAATGTTGATAGCAGCAAATAAAACATCAGTGCGTTAAGTAGTGCTCTACTGTAAACCGAGGACTTTCCCAGTTTCCCAGGCTCTGCCAGTGAGCAGGTGCACAAGGAGCTGGGAGGGGACACAGCCAGGACAGCTGACCCCAACCAGCCAAAGGGGTGTTCCGTACCATAGGGCATCATGCTCAGTATATGAACCGGCCCATCACTGCTGGGGACTGGGTGGGCACCACTCAGCGGGTGCTGAGCAATTGCATTGTGCATCACTTGTTTATTTCTTCTGGGCTTTATTCCTCTCTCCCTTTCTTTCCTTTTCATTACAACTGTTGTTATTACTACTGCTACTACTATTATTATTATATTTTATTTCCATTATTAAATTGTTCTTATCTCAACCCATAAGTTTTACCTTTTCCCAATTCTCCCCTCCATCCCACTGGGGGGTGGGGGTGTGAGCGAGCAGCTGCGTGGTGCTTAGTTGCTGGCTGGTTTTAAACCACAACAATATAATTTACACTGCATCAGCCAAGCAGTTGGGACTTTTTATAAAGCAGAAGCCACGGTGGTTTTAATCAAGAAATGCACTAAAAATCATTGATTATCAGCCTCACAATTTGCCTACCTAGAGGCTAGTGCGGCAGGGAGCAGGGAGGCAGGTGGGGCAGGCTGCAGTGATGTAAGGCCATAAAAAGTCCATTTGAAGCACGCCGGGGTCACGTCCGTTGCAAGGCTGCGGCCCGCGCCGCCGAGGAGGTGGGTTTATGGCACCTTCCTTTGTCTCGCCTGCCTGGCCAGGGCTTTTCTGAGGGAGACATCCTTCAGCACAGATAGGGTCATGTCTAGTCCTCTTTGGTCAGAGGTGAGTGGATGCATCGCTTGGCTGGTGATGAGGACCAAGGACCTTGCTCTGCTCTAATGCAGAAGGTCCTTTGGCTGACTACATGTCTCCTCGCTCAGATATCGAGAAAGGCCAGCTAAAATTAAAACACACAATTATTTCTCACTCCCTCTGTCCTCTGCTTCTTCATTGCAAGAGTTTCCCAGCATTCATGCTGGGAAAAAACTGGGTGCCTCTCCCAAGGAAAGGCAAGACCCCCCAGCCACAGCGTGCTGGCACACACAGCCACGCTTCCCAGTTATAGCCAAGTGTCCAAGAGTTGCAATTCCCTGTTTTATTCTGTGCCAATTTTCTCTTTTCCCACTCCCAAAAAGAGACCATCCTGAGCCGTAACCTCTCGCGGAGGAGGTGTGCCCCCAGCGTGAGAACATTTTGCCAAGGAAAAGAGCTGACCCTCCAGCACAGCACTCACCCTATACAAACAAGATAAGATGTCCTTCCAGCCCAGCCCCCCGGGCTGGTGGCCGGGGCAGGGGGAAGGAAGCTGGGAGGGGAGCCACAGCACGGCCGTCCCTGCCAGGCTTGGGAACAGGGAGGTTAAAAGGGCTCCTTCTTCCTCCCCAGGACAAAGATCTCCACCTCGGCTGTTCCCACCACATCCAGCAACGCGTTCAGGCAATGGCTCTCTGCAAACAGTGTGTTGCAGAGCCTCAAGCTGCCACCTCCACGGGTCGGGAGGGACCTTCCCTGCTCCAGAATGAGCCATCCCTACCTGCTCTTTCCTGGTGTAAACAACATGCTTCTTGCTGAACACCCTCCACCTCAGCAGGCTCAATGCCCGGTGGCTCCCATACCGATGGATGCCTACACCAGCCGCGCGGTTTTGCTTGGCAGAGAGATTCGGTAAAGCACCGTGGCTCTGTCTCTGAGCAGGCATCCCGTGGGAGATATACAGCAATGATAGGAAAAGGGACTTCCTCTATGAAAAGCCTGAGCTGCACATTTTGGTCACTCCCTGCCCACAATCCCAAAGCTGAGCTAAAGACCACCTGCCTGAGCCGGTGGCTTGGCACAGCCAGCTGAGGAGAGGAGAGGAGAGGAGAGCCCTTACCTCCTCCAGCTGCCGTGGGACAGCACCCACCACTACATGAGGGTGGTGGCACCAAGGGAGAGGTCAGTCACCCCTCATACCACAGCTGCCAGGTTCAACAGAGATGCCAGGACAGACGGTAAATGGAGCAGCCCCCTTACCTTTCAGTTTTGGCTCCTACCCTATTCCAGTAGAGGTGGGGACATGGATTCGGGAGAAGAGCGGGTCGCATTTTGGCAAAAATCCCACAGCAAGCACTCACTGCCTTTCAGCATCATCCTATTGAGATGCAAGTCCTGGCTCTGATTCAGTGGCCAGGCAACTCCTCAGACTCAGCAGAAAGCTAAATCTGGGTCCAAACCTGGGCTCTGCCTCCTCAGCATCTCTCTAATTACTGCCAAAGAGCATCAATGCAAGTAACAAACTGCTAACAAGTTCCAATAAAGAAAACATTTGTAAGAGGAGAAGGAGGTTAGCGGGAGGACTAATTTGCCAGGTAGGAGGTTTTAGTGCCATCAGGGAAGATGTTGCTATCCCTTCGTTAACAAGGCCTGTTGTTAATTCTGCTCTGTGCAAAGGGATTTTAAGATAAGGGGGAGGGGGGGGAAGAGAGAGAAAAAAAAAAGCACAATCCAGCCAGAAAAGAGAATTTAGGTGGTGGTTTCCATTTCTGCTGTAGTTTGGGTAGGGCTCACAGCAAATAAATGTTGAGTCTCACTCCAGTGCTGGGACTCAAGGGTGTGTGGGAGCTCTGCCAGGCCAGCTTCACTGCCATGCATCCCTTAAAAAAAATCCCAGTGGGAAGCAGCCAGGGAGGGAGGTGAAAATCCCACTCACAGGGTCTGCGAGAGCAATGTTTTGGGAGAAACCAGGCCTGCTACCTCATCACCAGCCTGGTGCCCCCAGCAGCCAGTGCCGGCAACCCAAACCCTGGGCAGAAATCCACCTCCACAAGTCGCGGGATAAGAAAGTCTTCCATCAATGGGGAAACTGAGGCACCCCAAGGTGGTTCACCCTCCCATCAGGCAGCATCGCCCACCCCTGGCTCTGCATCGCCCCCCCCCAGCTCTGCATCACCCCAGGGTGCCCTTGGAAGCTGAAATCCCATTGACTTTTGGTTCAACTCGTGCTTGGACACATTAGATACCCTGCAAGAGTAAGGTGGCTGCTGCATCGGGCTGAGTGATGATTAGCACATCAAAAGGCATTGAAAAGGCAAGTATGCTGTTAATTTACTCTGGTAAAATACAGTGACAAACTGTGAGGGGTTTTGTCCTTTATCTCCATCCAGGACACCAGTGGGGGTGGGGAAAGGCGGGTTTTTTGAACACAGGAGGCTTTGCAGGGGATTTCCCAAGCTTGGGAAAAAGCCTCTGCCTGAAGTTTATGTTTCTGGTGGTGTGAGTTACCAGGAACTGGGTAGGAGCCAGCCAAATCCACCATGGCTAGATGCTGGCCAACACCGGGGATCACCACACCTGCCTGCACACACCGCCCCGGTGCTGTCATCAGCAAAGAGCTGAGCATTCCCACAGCAAACCAACTTTCAGAGGTCTAAAAGGCACTACATCTTCTCTGAGCACTCGCCTCGCATTGGGCCTTACAACCACTCTCATCCCCCAAAAACGTAAGTTTCTGAGGCTGCAATCCCCATCTGAGCCTTGTTCTCCTCCACCCCCTTCCCATATGTACGTTTGCCCGAGCACTCACTTTGATCTCCGCGCAACATGGATGTCATGCAGGAAAAGTTATTGGGTGAGTCACTGGGCTGGGATCTCGCCGTCAGCCCGTCCTCCTCCAGGTAGGCTGAGGAGCAAGCAGCACAAGAGCTGCTCCAGGGGTTAAATGAGATTAGCCCCCGATGAGCCAACCCCTTTATTGTGTCAGGGTCCTCAGCATCTTCAGCTGGGTTTGCCAGAAATGCCAAGCTGCGAGTCAGCTGCTTGGCTTCTGCGTTAAAGAACTAGGAATTCATTTGAAGGGTTAAGCTGTGTAGAAACCCCTGCAGTATGGTTGATTTCAAAAAGCAGTCCTGTTGCTCAAAAATTTGCTTCTCCAAGCTAGACACAATAACTGGGGAGTGGGAGCAACAACCTCAACCTCCTCTTGAACTGCCAGCTGGTGAATTCCCCATAGGAGGTATCTAACGTCCCCCCCGGAGAAGAA
>JAVJGI010000062.1:89108022-89137750 GCA_035590275.1 Ibycter americanus
CGTCTCACAGCTCTTACAAATCTGCACTGCCCGGGCAACGGCTTCCGAGGTTTATTTCCCTCTTGCCTCAGTATGTTCAGTTCCAGAAAGAAATGCAGGACGCCAGTGGCTCAGATAATTTTAAGCCGTGTGTTAGAAGCGTAATCGGGGGCGGGTATTAGTATATAATAGTAATTAATAGTAAATAATAGTAGTTGTTAATACTATTTACAGATCTCGGTCCCATACTGCCCTACGATATTACATTTATTAACAGGCAACAGTTCCCATCCTGACAATTACAATGCGAGTTCCCAGAAAGTTTCTTTGCACAGCGTAGCGTTACTTTTACATTCTTTAAACACGGTATTTAAATAGCAAAATGCCAGGTACATCTCCGGAGCCAGCGGAATTTTGTAGCTGCTGGGCTCCCGGTTTGGGATAGAACGGCTACAAGTGCTGAAGGGGGGTGGGAAACAAATTTTGCAAGCAGTGGAGTCACCATGACAAAAAATAATTTGTTTTTATTTTAGATTCAGATTTCATTACTGCACTCAAACTACTACAACTGGGCTTTGAGTTATTATACAATCCAAACTGTTTCAATCAGAAACTCTAAGACTCAGTGTGCAATGATTATTATTAATAATAATTAGCTCCTTGGTTTCTTGATAGAAAAAGGCTATCAACAAGCATTTGTTTAACCACAACAAAAGTATAATTAGCTTATCCCACTTAGTAAATCTGTATGCATGCCAACTCATACCAAACTGCTACTTTTACAAAAAATTGCAATAATACAGATCATTTTTCCAGTCCTTTTTGCACAAAATTTATTTACAATGTATACATAAATGCTCCATGATGGGACTATGGAAAAAAAAACCAAAAAAAAAAAAAAAAATGCACACATGACTGATGTCTTGCCCAGAAAGAAAGTCAACATATTAAAAATAAATCTTCAGTCCATGTTTCGAGCTGCATAAAACAGGAAGTGATGTACAAGGTGGTGGTTGCTGCATGGGGACAAGGATGCTCTGATGTGACAATTAGGCTTCAAATACACTGCCTTTCCGTTTCCATGCTTCCTCCTACCAGTCTCCTTAAGACACTGCCTGCAACAGCTGATTAATCATTGTTGATGACTGCAGTTTTTCCCATCCTTCCCGATTTACATCTGTTCAGGCCAATTCAAATATGGTGAGTAAATGAATTAGACATGCAAATTCACGCCCCAGGCTAGAAAGAGAGAGAGGGAGAGAGACGGGGAGAGAGGGAGAGAAAGGGAAGAAAGACAGAGAGGGAGAGGAGGAGGAGAGAGGAGAGAGAGAGTGTGCATGGCTGAAATCCTAGGATAGAAGAAAGATTCTTCTGCCTGACATAGTTATTTTAATGCTCTAAAAATCCTGCAAATAAGCCCTTTCTGTCATTTGCAGGATAAGTGTAAGGCTTCTTTTTTAATGTAAGGAGGCTTCTGGAGGAAGTGAAGAGCTATGGAAACAACACACATAGTGTGGAAAAATTTCACATTTTTTTTAAAAAATCTATAAGAAACAACGTAATATGGATAACAGTATAATAGCATTTTACAATATTTCACTCTTTGTTCTCTTAATGTCTTATATAGGTATTTAGCATGTCCCCAGAAGTTGACTTCGGTTGGTGTTTTCCTGCTTTTCAGGGTCCCTGTGAAGAATCGGAACGTCCCTTGGTCCAAAGTTGACGCCAAGAACTCCATAGTCATTGCAGAAAGACAATGTTTGAAATCTACCGTCGCTGCAGACAACGCGTATTTCCCTTAAGCTACTGAGCATGAATGTCCATCACTTGTCCGCTCACTGCCGGCTCGCCGGGATGAAGCATTGTGGGGCTTGATGCTGACATGGGCATTCCAGGGTGGGGTGGTCCTCCATGCATCATCATCGCTGGGTGGTGAGGGTGTCCAGGAATGTAGGTATGCATGGGGGGGCCATGACGCAGCTGAGCGGGATGGGGGGGCATCTGGGGCGGGGTATAGCTTGGCTGTCCCATATTCATACCCATTGGACTACCCCGAGACACATAATCCCCTGGCATACTTTGCAGCCCTGCGGAGAGAAAGAGGCGGTGGTGAGCTGGGGGGGGGGACACCGGCTACCGACGTGGGGCCGCGAAGCTCCTCCGCTCAGGCACGGGAAGGCCGGGCTCGAGCCCCGGGCGGGATGCGGAGTCACGGGCACGCGAGTGCAGTTGCCTTTGTGGGATCGGAGCCTACGCAGGGACTCACAGCGACGGCAACGGGAATGATGCCCGGGTCAAAACCAAAACCAACAACCCCCAAGAACATCCTCCCCCCGCTCCAAATAACAGAGTTTGGGGAGATAAAGCCGCTTTCTGCTTTTACGGTTAGGAACGTATGCGATGGAGATGTTTCCGATCTGGAAGCGTGCCCGATGGTGACCGGTGGCACACGGGGTGGTGGCACCAAGGCGGGGAAGCCCTGCGAGGGCTCTCAGGTGGGCTCCATCCCCCGTGGCCTTGCTGCACCCCCCCGCCTTCCTCTCCCCGCTTGTAAAAGCGTGCTGGGAACGCAAGGCGGTTAATGAGGGGCTTGGGAGGGGGAGATGGGTTAAATCGGCGCCCAGGTTTGTCAAACAGTTATTTATTTAGCTCTCGAGCCCGATTGCTTGGAATCCGTCCCGAGTATTTGTGCCATTCAAGCAGACGCTATACAGCAAGCACATACATCGCGGAACAAAGGCCTCATATGATGCCGAAATTGATAGGATTACTAAGGACGATTGTTAACTCAAACCTGTATTTTCAAACATGTTAAAAAAAAAATATATATATATATGTATAATCAATAACAGTTATCAATTAATTCTCTCCCCCTGCTCACTTCTGTCTGAAAAAATCAGACACGCAACTCAGTCAACCTTTCAGTGGGTTTGGGAGAACAATAAGAAAAAAATTGGACCTAAAACAATAAAACCTCCTGCTTTCTGTGGGCCTCTGCCTTCTGCTTGGATTGCTGTAGCTGATGGGAACTGACAGGTGTATTGTTTCGGAGAGCTATAAGCTCCATAATCATCAAGGGTGAAAGGCATACGCTATTGCTAAGTAGGTTCAATTGGCTTTAGTTCTAAGTAAGAGCGCGCTGTGAATGCGCCGAACACCTTGGAATCAGGTCTCAAGGCTCTAGCAATGAATAGCTGCTTAATCTAGCCTAAAGGAACAGTTTTGAACTAATGAAAATTGCTTATAAAATATACTGTACTCACAGCTCTTTAATCAAAAAAGATGATAATATTTTTTGTAATAACCTATTAATTTAATTGGTCACGAAGCATAAAATACATCATTTAAATTTAATTGACCCAGAAACTAAGAAACAATATTTAAATTAACTAAGCTAGAAATTTCCATGATGAGGTAATAAGGCTGTTGCATTCCCAAGCTCAGAGGAATGTTTTCACAGCTAATTGTTAAAACTTAGTTTTCACTCGCGCCCAGAGAAGATGACTACAAAACACACTTGGCCTGGGTAACTTCAAACCCTACTTTCATCCAGGCTGAGGGCACAACAATGATGCTGAAATAACTTGCTTTTAACTCCAGAAAGAGAGCAAGAGGAGCAGCATCAGCACCGCTTCAACGTGGTACCGGTGCCTCGGTGTTTCAAACTGCCTTACTCTCTAAAAAAAATCAACAAACCCCAAACAACAAAAATTGGTATAATGTATTTTCCCCTATAAAAAGACAAGAGGGGGGAAAAAAAAAAAACCAAACTGGGACAGTTTTTCTAGGCTTTCTTCGCGAGGCCTGCCACTGAAGATTGCATTAATGATCTCTATTTTTGTATACTGAATAAGTCAAATCCATTTGTCACACTGCAAGTGATGGCATACTTAATTTGGATATAGTCAATTAGCCTGGGCTAAGCTCCATAGCCTGCTGCGCACACCTCTATTTTGTATTCTCTCTTTTTCCTTTGCCACACGTAATCCCATTATGACGGACAGACAAAGAGAAATAAACTTGAAGAAAAAAAAAATAAATCAAAGTTTCGTCCATCGCCTTCCAAAACGCAACTAAGTGAAGCCACTTTTTTTTTTTCCTTTTTTTTCTTTTTTTTTCTTTTTTTACCTACGAGAAGTCTCTGTTTGGCTTTTTTGGTGTCTTGCAGGTTAGCGGGAGAAATGTAACTCATGCATCAACTGCAGTTAGACAGATTTATGACACTTTGGGGACATGCTCTTTCCTCTCCCTGCGCTGCTGCAGACCGCTTACATTTTGCAAATCAGTCTGTTGCCAAGACGACGGGCTCCCCCACCTCCCCGGCTGCTTCTTGTTTTGTCATGTGCTCGGGGATGGATAATAGCATCAATGTATGGCGGCGTCGATGTACGGCGGCGTCAATGTACGGCGCGCGCGCGCACGGGGGGTTTGGGAGCTTGGAAAGCTTGAGCTGAACCGGAGGGAGAGAAACCTGAAGGAGCCCAGGCGTAGGATGGATGGATGGAAAGGAAGGAACAAGCATGAGGCTATGGGCAGGGAGAACATAGGGAAATGCAAGGAGACAAATATCCCTCGGACAAAGTGAGAACAAAGACCCCGTTTGTACTTACTTCCCCCTGGCTTTGCCATTGGTTACCTAGGTGAAGGTTACATGTAGTGCCACTGCCCCTCCATGCCCATATTCATGCCCATTCCACTCATAGGTCCTAGAGGGAGATAAAAATCCAAGAAGATGCCAGAGAATGAGCAAAGTCAACAGATAGTGCCAAAAGCCCCTTTCCAAAACACAGCACGGCAGAGGGTGCAGGACCGCTCGAGCGGGAAGGTGCCTGGTTTCCCTCGGCGGTGCGGAAGGCAGGCAGAGGACAGGCGAGGCAAGGCAGGCAGCTGAGACGGCGGCGGCGGGCGGAGGTGCGGTTACCTGCGGTGGCACGACCGACGTCACCCCGTGGGTGGGCGACGCTCCCCCGGGGGCTTACCTGGCGCTCGGATGCCCATGTGCTGCTGGCCGTCCATCACGAAACCTCCCATCGGCTGCCCGTCGGGGTTATAGGGTGTCCCTTGACTTACTGGAAAAGCGCAGAACATTGCTTTTTAGCCACAGCCAAAAGGGTCACCTCCTCCCACGGCATCAAGACACGACCACCCCCCGCAAGGCTGCGTGAGACTGCTATCCACGCTGGCTCAAAAAAGAGGGAAAAACATCTAACTGTTCGAATTTAGCGGCCAGGCTAACAATCTCGCTTGGTTTCGGCCCGATTTCCTCCTGCCAGTTTGGAACTGAAGTTAGCGACCCGAAATCCCGAGACATGAGGAACGCCGGCTCCAGCTGCTGCCGCTGCTGACGTCAATGCCAAGACCTGTATAGGAGCCGGATTTTATGGCTGGAATAGTCACACTGAAATCGCAGTGTGTTAAATTACGCCTGTGTGCCTTTCTAAGAGCAGGACCTGAACGCGTCCGTGCCAGATATTTACCTCTAATGACAAAATAATCGAATGTGCTGGGAGAGGGAGCGTGGCCCAAAGGCATCTCGGACAGCGGCTCTGGATAGTTCAGCAGCGAGGCTCGGAAAACAAAACCGACTGGGAGTAACTGGCTACTCCTCGATGGCAAATGCCCCCACAGAGCTGCGAGCCAAGACCCCAGACACAACCGGCACGTGAAAACCTACAATATCTTTCCCCCCCCCAAAAAAAATAAATCTCCCCAACCACTCGGCGATCCCAGAAGACAGTTCCCCAAAAGAAGAGCCAAGGGACAAAAGGATCCTACCCAAGTACCACTACCTGAACTCCAGGTTTTAACTGTACATTAAAAGCCGGCTTCAGAAGTAAGCTGCCTTGGGTTATTAAAGCACATAAAGCTCTACCTCATTGAATGTCTTTGAACTTTACTGAGTCCCACAAGCGATTCTGACCCCTTTGCCCTTTTGACAGGTAATAAAGTTTACAGCAATTCCACACCAAGCCATGCACCAGGGAGTGGTCACAGGAGCAGAAAGAGCTGGGAAGGGAAACTCAAAACAACTACTCAAAAACATAAAAATAACTTTAATGCCAAACATGTACGCCAAGTCCGGTCACGGAGCGGATCCTTTGAGTTCCTTTTTTTTTGAAATGTCAATGTCTTTTTTTCCTCCAAACGTTTTAATCATGTTAAAATGATTAGGGTTGTAATGAAACAAAGCTGGTTGTATTTTAATTGTCAGTCACTCCCAGCATTCATTTCTCATTTATTTACCAGGTAATGGACCTCCCGGTGAATGGCTTGAGGATGGTTTTTGCCTGCGTGACTTGAATACAGTTACTACTGGGGACTTGCCTGCTCGATTGGACTGGTCTATCATGGGCTGAACTATTCTTCTTCTAGCATTAATAAACCTGCAAGAAAAAAAAGAGAGGAAAGCAAACAGTTAGGGAAGGGACGACTGGCACCCGTCCCCAAGCCCTCTCGCCCCGCCGCCGCGCTCTCCGCCGGGCTACGCGGGGATGCAAATCCTGCAAAACCTCTAACCCCGATGACCTCTGAGAGCACGAGCTTGGGGTTTCCGAGCTGATTTATGTTTGCCTGCTTTTTACCACAGTTGGACACTTCCATTTCATCTTTTCATGGGGGAATTAGCCGAGTTTTCAGGAAACAATACCAGCAACGCTCTTCTCAATTCAGAACGGGGCACGCACACGCACAAAAAAAAACGGGTGAAGCCGGCAAGATGCTCGTGAGGGCATCTGCTACCTCCACCTCATTAGTGCCATTTCTGCCTTATGTCCTCTGACTTCTTTTTCCAATTTTTTTTATCAAAACCTGCCCCTACCTCTTGCAAACCTAATTCCCTTTTAATGCCCACTATTAAGATAATGAACTGTGATGGCAGAACCCCATCAAATGAGGGAACGTCTGGAGTTTTATCACCGCTAAGTCACACTGCTGGGGACTTCAGAGCCGTGCATTCCTCCTAGCCATTTCTTGGTGGGCTTTTTCCCCCCCTCTCTCTTTATGCAAAGTCTGAGGGGTCAAGGCGAGGTCATAGCTTTACAGTAATTGAATTTATAATCCTGTTTTCTCCAGCTAGGCCTGACCATTTACAGCAAACATCTTGTTAAACTGTAATTACTGGACTACTGAAAATTCCCCCCGAACAATGAAAAGCAGATCTTCGGAAAGAAAAAAAAGGTACAGTCGTTTTTAAAAATAGCCATCTGCAACCGTACTCCTTGCGTTTTTGTAGCTCCTCTCCTCGGTTCCTCTTGCAATGCTTGTTTGGGAAAGGAACGGTCAAAATAATTTGGAGCAAAAGAGGAGAAGGAGAGGGAACACAAGTGCCCCGGTCTCCTCTGCGGGCAGTCCTCGTGGCGCTGCCATCAGGAGGCTCGAAACCATGGCCGGGAGGCTGTGTCTGAAGAGCATTAGAAGAACTTCTCTTGCGGTTTTGCTCATCAGAAAGCTTAGTTAAAAACCATTTGGGAAAAATCTCCATTGAGATTTAATCATGGCAAAGCCTCGTAACCAGACTTTACATTCTTTACGAGACAGAAGAAGAATAATAAAGATGTGTATGCCATAATATTTACTAGTAAAGGAAGAAGCGTGAGTGTGGGTAAAACCACACGACACTTGCACAACGCAATGGGAAAGTCCACAAAGTGCTCTACCGGGTGGTTGGTTTCATTGCTTTTGCTTGAGGTGGCTTAGCAGGAGCTCTCCTAGCGCCCAGATAAAGCCACCAGGCCCTTCCCGCGGGAAGCAGCTCTGCCCACCCATTCCCCTACACTGGCAGGGAAAGGAATCGCCAACCACCGCCTCATGCTGTTTGTTTTGCCCTCATCAAAAACTAGCATCGATATCAGCCTCCTCCTGCCGCCCGTTCCCCAGTGACCCCCGTTCCCCAAAATCCCACAAAAATTAATCAAGATGTTGTGTCCCAATCAAACCTGTCTCGAGCAAAGGGGCTCAAAAGCACCAAGTCCCGGCACCAATCTGGAAACTTCACACCTGAACTAGGTCATGTTTTGTCAGCAACAGCATTGGATCAATTTTTCTACACATTTCCAATAATAAAAACAGCCTCAACTCCAGCAAACAGTGTTGCAAATCAGTTTATCATTATCTTGTACAAACCATGAAAATTAGAATCATGTGAGCAGAAGGTTAGACTAATTCTCCTTTCTCATTATAAGCACAGGTGTAGCACAAACACCATGCGAAATAAGCAATTAAAAAAAATCTGCTTTTTTTCCCCCATTAGCTGCTTTAGCTCCATGACCAATTAGAAAATTGTTTAGTATCTGTAATCTGCATTTGCAGAAAGCAATTTTCACAGTAACTCTCCTAAGCAAAACAACAACACAAAACCCCAGTGCCCCAGCCATTTCTTTTTGCAAGCCTGGCAGGCTCTTGCTGCATTTACTCCATCCTTCTCCTGCCTCATTGCCAGGACCTGTTACCGGGGCAGGAGGGCAGGGGTTTTGGTAGCCCTGAGACTGGCTGGTCACCGAAACCTTCATTTGCCAAAAGCGTTTACCCCAAAGAAACCCTGAGCCACGCTGAGCACGCACACCCCAACTTCACAACCGGCTCGTCCTTCTCCTCCAAACTACAAGCGCTTGTAACAAGGCGGCGGAGGGGGATGTATCTCACAACCAGCTATATAGCTAGAGTTCACCAACAATTATCCGCAAGAGGTGCCTACGGTAAAATGTATTCTCACCTGTTTGCCCCATGCTATGGCTTGGGATATCTTCTTTAAGAACATTTTACACACAGGTACTTAACAGTTATCTTCCTCCTACGCATTCGGGTAAGTATTTTCTATAAGTAGCAATTCTGCCAAACAGCCCAGTGTTTGGATGTCTTTGGGGGGAATTCAGACACAAGAACATTTTCCTTCTGGGCAAAGTAATAAAATGACATTCTCGCTCCTCCCACTAGAAGTCAAACGGAGGTCAGCTCCCCATCCTTGTATCTGTTTAAATAAACTGGTCCAGCTGTTTGTTTCCAGGATGCCCTTTAACCTTCTGTCCCATCCTCCCTGCCTTTGTAACAGAACGCTTCACTTTGCATTATAGTAGACGCCAAACCACTATGCATTAAAAAAAAAAAAAAAAGAAGAAAGTATTCACTTTCAAGTTTCTTCCTGCATCCCAAACTTGGAATTCGTAAGAACCCATCAGATTAAAACTATTAATGCGGTTTGCCTTCAGAGAGCACAATGCAGCGCTGTTACGTTTATAAATCACATTTGAGAACTCTTTGCAAGAAAAATTGTAAATTAGATGTGGCTGCAGAAATATACGGACATGGGGATCATTTCTTCATACTCTCTGGTTTTTCCTTTGATAGAAGGGCCAAGATCTTTTGATCACATTCTGAATTTCCAAAGCGCCAGGCTGACGTAACATCAGCAAAAATGATGGAACAGTCAAACCAAGAGCTGCCCCTCTTCCCGTGTGTTCACATTCACCTATCTTAAGAGAAAGAAACTGCAAATCAACCTAATTTTTTAAAGTTCAGAGGAATCGGGACCTAAAAAAGACATTTGCGTATTAAGTGCTACTCAGATGGAGTATCATCAAAATACAACTCAGCATAAAACTTAATCATTAAGACAGCTGAATAACCTTACTGATGCACAGGCTCGAAGACTTACACAAAGTATTTTTCCCCCCTACCAGCGCTCTGTGCATTGGTACCTTTGCTCTGATGTGGAAGGGGATTTTTTGTTTTGGGTTTTTCCCCCCCGCAGAGCAGAATCAATAGTGGCACAAACAACATGAGGTCCCTCAGGGTACAAGTTGTCCCCATCTCCCAGCCCAAGGAAGGCTGAGAACTCTGTAGAGCGATGCTTCGGGTTGGAGTTTTTTCCTTCTTTTTCTTTTTTCAAGGGGAAGGATCTGACATGGAGGAAACATTTGAACAGTTGGGCAAACACAGAAGTTTAAAGTATTTATTATTTTTTTCCAGCTAACTTTTCCTTGCCCTTTCGGATACACAAGATTGTGCTTTCCGCCCTGTCCCAAAAGGCAAGAAACCCCAGCTATTCCACCTGCCTAACCCTACAGAGGAGGAGGAAACCCTCTTTTCTCCAATTTGCATTTTACTAGGATGTTTTCTCTTAGGCTCCTCGCCCAGGCTCTGTCTTCAGAGGTCACCGGCAGTCTCCCCAGTTGGTGCACGGCTGGTCCCACAGGTGAGATGCAGCCCCGGCCCCGGGGACACAACAATCCGCCTCTGCACTCTGACCTTCAGCTTGGCCGCCCTCGCTGCCACGCACAAGTTTTGTTTCTTCTCAGCAAGAGGCAGCAAGGCTGGTGATGACAAAAGACTTATTTTAGTTGGAAATTGGCTACAATAATAGCAGCCAGAGAGCAAGGAGTTTCGGAGGGTCACCAAACCCTCCAAAAGGCACAGCTCGCTAAGGCTCAGGTTACAGCCAAAGTGACATTTTCCGCACAGATCTGTTCTTTCTCCCTTCCCCTTGTATTTCACTTCTGTTGAGTGAATAAAACAAGACCTTCCTCCGCTGTCACGAATTTCCAAAGTCACCTTTGCTCAAGAATCGACAGAGCGATTGTGGGGACTTCCAATTTGCAGTCTTTGAATGAAATTTTCCAGGACCAGCTGCCTGAAAGGAGATGCTGAGACTTCAGCGGTATATTGAATTTTTCTCTCCCGCCAGCCCTCCCACATGAGGGGAGTTTCACACCATTACTGACTTCTGATACTTGCAGCTGCAGGCTGCTCCCTCTCAATATTGCCCCAAAGCGCCACACGCCAGAAGCCTGTGTATCACCAACAGTGCCAAGAAATTCCCGAAAATCTCTCTGCCTCATTTTCTCCTTGAGCTCCTTCTAGCAAACCAGGCGTAAAGACAATGAGAAAGCCCACGATACCTACAAACCCCGGTGCTAAGCTCTCTCTTGCCCCTCTGAAAAAAACAGTATCCCCCCTGACAACAAACAAATCATCATTTTTATAACAGATGCCAAAGGAACCAGAGCCCTTCAAACTGGCAAATAATTCACTTGTAAAACCAGCCGTGCTCTTTGCTGCATACCGGGATCCTTCATTTATACAGCAGTGAAACAACCTTCTCTATTCAGCACTTAATTCCTCAACGCTTAACAGGTTTATCTCTAATAAAAACAATTTAAATGGAAAGTGTGTTATAAACCAGGATTATTACACTTCAGTAACTGCTTTATGCCTTATTTTAACATATTTTCATATTTTCCTGTGTATTTGTTTTCCAGAGCTTTTTTAAGGAGTCAGTTAAAGAAAAGCAAAAAAAACCCTTTGAAATTATTTCCCCGAGTACTTTCAAATGTTTTAAAAACAGCCTTAAAAATAGCAAGCTCCCTCTGCAATTATGAACAGAAAAAATAACTGCAGACTTTTGAATGGTAATCACATCTCCCCATCCCTAAAATGAGAAATAAATGTTAAAAGAGTGCTTACTGCTGTTATTAGAAAGTTCTGATCCTGCAGCCAGTTAGTGAGCTTAATGACCCGTAACTACCAGTCATTAGCAATCCATGCTCTCTGTACTCCCTTTATTTGTAAAGAAAGAAAAAAGAAAAAACAAAAAAAATCCAAGACACTCGAGAAACTTTGTTCAATTTAAAGTCAAACCTTATGAAGTCATGTTTGGCAACTTTTCTTGGTTTCTCCTTCTCCTCCTCCGAACCAAAGACAGTTCAGGACTGCAATACATCATTTACAACACTAAATGGAGGTAGGGAGGGAAGAGAGTACACGGGCTGCTAACTGCCCACTCCAGACACGTAATATTGGAATATACTCCAAACGCAGCGAGTCCATCCATCAGGAGGATCGGGAAGGTCTCCTGAAAGCTCCCCTCTCCCTCCCTCCTCCTCCGACAGCACCAGCGCCAGGGACCGTACATAGGGCCGGGGGTGTCGCAAGACAATATTGAAGAGAAAACAAATAAAATACTATGCAAAAACTAGTGATGAAAAACCACTAATTAGCTGACAAATTTGATGTAAAGCACTAATGAAAGCCATGTGTGGTTCTGCAATTTAGTTTTAAAAATAGCTTCTGACTTCAAGCATTACTATGTGACCCCACCGACGGATTCATGTTGTGCATTCAGGAAAGTTGCTTTCAAGCAGGAGAGTGCTATTGAACCTCTGGCGAGCCAGCCCTGCTAATGCAGCGAGCAGATCGAGTGCAAAAATAGCAAGCAGAGCGATGGGCTCAGGTATGTGCTGCTTGTGAGGGAGCCGGCCATGCCCTGCACCTCGGTCCACCCAATGGCTCTACCTTCGGCCACCTCCTGCGCCCGCTCCTCTCCCGAGCCCTCGAGCCCCCTTCCCCTCCTGCTCCGTGCCACGCTTCCCTCCCCAGTCGCTGTGGGATGCATCCTGCCTCCACATAAACAGGTGGGACTGGGGGGACCCCCCTGCCACCACCCGCCGGCGACACCACGGGGCTGCGGTGACCACCTCGGGGTGGCAGCGAGCCTGGCGGCCGCTCGTGCTCTGGGCACCGGAGGGGTGGCCCATGGCTCTCGGCGAGGGAGGACCCACACGCTCCTGGCCCTGCTCTTCCCCCAGCCCCATCTCTGCGCAGGGCTGACGGCCGGTGGTTGCTCGATAGGTCTTTCTAGAAGAAAGCCGGGGAGGAACCGCTTCCCTCGTCTTGCAAAATTGTCCCTGTTCCGCAGTAGGATGGGAGCTAAAGCCTATTTGTGTTTGGTTAGTTCTGAATGAAAAACAAGGGAGGGACTCGCTAGGGAGGCGTGAAGAGCCGATGTGCCCGGGGAAGGGCTCCCTGGGGATGCACCTCCCTGCTCTGCCCATCTCCAGCGCCCTCCCACATCCCAGGCGAGCTGCTGTTGGCTTTTCTGGTACGCTCTCCTCCTCCTCTTCCTCCCCTCCCCTCCGCAAATCCCACTCCAAAAAGCTCAGCTGACACGGAAAGTTTCCGGTGAAAAGGCAGCTGTGGCATGCCGGCATCTCCCGCCGATGCCAGGGAGCCGGAGCAGAGGCCGTGCCGCAGGTCTCGGCTGCGCCGGGGAGGGCTCGCAGCAACCTCATTCCCTGACACCGCAATTCCCTCGGGGTGCAAAGCAGATGTAAACTCGCCCTCGGCAGCCAGATGATGTAAGGGGAAATCTTTACATGGCAAAGAGCCAGTGGAGCTGACCTCCCGTCTCTTCCCTGCTCCCAAATCCCAGCGCAGCTGTACGCCGCTGATCTCCGTGTGCCACAATTAGCCTTTAAGGAATATGGCAAGATTCATCTAGTAGAGCAGCACGAAGGCTGCTCTAACTCCCGCCCGGGGCAGCACCGAACCCATACGGTTGGGTACACAACACACTGCCAGCCAAACTCTTGCCTCCACAAAAACGCTCTCCCTGCCCAAGGACCGGTGCTGTGCAGTCACTTTTCCCCTGCAGAACGGTTTATCCCGGTGCCATACAGCCCACTGCCTTTGCTGGGACAGCGGTGTACGGGGTGACAGGGGCAGACCGTGCCACAAACCCCAGACGCCCGCGGCAGAGGGTGCGCAGGCTCTCCGCAGGCTTGGAGAGCAGCCCAGACCCCCGGGCACGGCTCCCAGCTCCCTGTTTTCTCCCAGCGCCGAGCGGGGTCTGAACCTCAACTTGCCACCTGAACCTTCAGGAGAGCACGCCTGGACTCTGCAGCTCAGGTCCTGTCTGGTGCGCGCCATCGGTGCAACCCAGCAGCTCTTCTTCAGCTTCAAACCAACAACCCGAGTCCCGCTCGACGGCAGGGATTGCACTGGGAATGGGCGAGAACGTGCTTGTGAGAGGTGCCCGTGTGATCTCCGAGCTTCCTCCTGCCACACGAGTGGTCTAAACGCAGGGAGTCCTCCTTTGAGATCCAAGGCTTTTTCCATCCATCAAACTGGGAGCTTTGCCCAAACAGCTTTTTCCCTGTTCGCTCCTGCCTGTAACGCACGTGGCAGGGGGGATGGAAGCCCTGCCCGGTCCTTCTGCCCAAGCGAAAGCAGAAGAGGCTGCTCCCACATCTGCCTGCTGGTTCAAGTGCATTCCCACTCACTGAGGGATGCCAGAAAGGATCTGTCTGCACTCCTGGATGGATCCCCTCGCCCTCCTCGTCTCCAGAAGGCCACTTAAGGAGTACGGAGTAACTCCGTGCCGTGTCACCCCACACTGGCTCCTGCAGCCTGTGGGCAAGGAGAAGCAAACCCAGGGTGGCCACACCAAAAGCCCTGACAAGCATCTTTGGGGCAAAACACCACCAGAGCCCCCAAATTAAAAACATAATGAACCCCTATATGGGACCTGTGATTTGTCCACGAAATAGCCTTGGACATTGCTCTGGTCTATACCCCGAGACATGGGCTCAGTGCAGAGGAGGGAAGCTGCGATTCCTGTGGTTGCATCCTCCCCACCACTACCGAGGCAACAAACATGAGCGTGTTGGTGTATTTCGTGTGATGTGGGCACCTGCAAAACTGGTTTGACATTTTTTTCCCCTTTTTTTTTCCCCCCAGCAACCACAAAAGATACAAGTCTGAGTCACAGCCAACCTGAAAAACAGCCCCACACTTCTGGACAAACTCCCCCCCAAGACATCCTACTTCAAAACATTGTTTTCTAACCACTACTAATAACCTACTTTGTAATCTACTTTATCTGAACATAATTTCCCATTAAGTGAAGTAATTCATTTTGCTTATAATCCTGCTCCTGACAGCGTTTTATTCAGGGCAGGAGAAAAGACATCCTCAGAAAACAATGCAAACAAAATACACAGGGTGAGGTCAGAGGAATGTCAAAGATAAAAAGAATTTTGTGAGACAGGACGCAGAAAGCTTAGGGATCAGCCCCCAGATGGTATAAACCACCTTTACAAACCAGGTGAGATGTCAGCTATCTCTAGGATAAATCTGAATTAAAAAGGAGCTGTTGCTACTGCCTTTATCATTAGCCAAAAAAGCCACAAGGACCACAGCGCCTGGGCAGGGGAAAAAAATAACAACCCGTGAAACTGTTACATGACCTAGATTTTGCTGAAGACCCGCGGAAGTAGTATTTTTTTCAGCAGCATCTGCTGCCGTTTCTTTTCTTTTTCCTAAAAGTAAAAGAAAAGGCAGAAGCCTCGTTAGCGCTGATGCTGGCATCGCCAGCCATACATCATTTACACCGAAATCATTGCAGGGCAGGCAGGGCAAAACACACGCCCTCTAAAGCACGTCCTCACCCTGCGCCTCTGGCTGTGTTTCATTTTTGAGAAGAGAAAATTGGTTTAGCCAAGAAGGAGGCAACATCTGCCCCGTTTTTAATATTTCAGGCTGACTTTTTAACCAGACGGTTTGTTTTATGCAGGTGCAGCCCGGAGCGAGCGCCTGATGTAAGTGCGAGAGAGGGTCTCTGAGGGCACCTTCCTCCGCCTGTTGGTGTTTCAGTTCGCAAGGGTTAACCGCTCTACACCAATCTCAGCAACTGTTGACACAAAATAGGTGGAGATCAGGTCCGTGCAAGCACAAAATACCAGAAAGGCAAACTATATGTAAACACACTTCAGATAGCTATGACAAGAATAGACCAAAACCTGACTTGCAAAGCAATGACAAACCATTACTCTCCCCTCCCCCCTTTTTTTTTTTAGTGTGTTGAGGGTATATATTTTTTTATTTCATTAATTTTTTTTCATATTGAGGGTATTTTTCCTGACAGAAGCATCTCTTGCACTACAAAGAAACCAAGCCCTGAGAACTGTATTTACAGAAGATGGTGCAGAGCACTCCCCTTGCTTACAAAACAGCATTTCCACAATACAAGAGCATCCTGGATGAGTTTTTTTAAAGCCAAACTCTTGTTTTGAGACAGTGCACACCTGAATCTCAGCCTTTTTAAACAAAAAGTAGCAAACAAAGCCTTCTGACCCCTACCCTGATCCTGCAGAGCAAAGCTAGGGCAGGAGCGGAGAAAAGAGCAAGGGGCGAATGTTTGCACGATGCTGTTTCGTCTTATTTCCCTGACACCTGACAGTGCATTTGTTACAGAATATTAATGCACCGACAAAAAAAAAAGTTTGTCAGGTACAAAAACACCCCAGAAGAGGATGGAAGGCCCGAGGGAAAACAGGTTTTTTTTTTTGGCTGTGTGTTAACTGCTCAAGTGCTGAGCACCTTTGCTAGTCAAGACTATTGGCAGGTAAACCCTGTTTGCATCACGCAATGCTCTGCGGTGGGAACCAACCTTCCTCCCTCTCAAAAAAGCATCTGTGTCAATAAAATAACACCAGTTATTTTATTTGCTCAATGCTCAGGACGCCACTAATTAGTCTGTTAGTTCGTGCAAAACGATTCCACATTTGCTCTTGAAATAAATGGTGTTTCCTCTGCTGGCTTTCCCCAGCCTGAATGCAGGGGCTGTCGGAGCAATGGTTAGGGGAAACATCCTCCCCTGGCGCTCGCGGGCAGGGTGACCCCTGTTTTGGGGCAGTTTGGGCTGCGTGGAGACTGCCGAGGCTGGACTGAGCAAGAAACCCAGGGTCTATCGGTTCTCCAGGGCTAAAGCCCTTCCTCTGCTCCACCTGAAGTCATAGAATCATTGAACGGTTTGGGTTGGAAGGGACCCCAAAGATCACCCAGTTCCAGCCCCCTGCCATGGGCTGGGACACCTTCCACTAGCCCAGGTTGCTCCAAGCCCCATCCAACCTGGCCTTGGACACTTCCAGGGATGGGGCATCCACAGCTGCTCTGGCCAGCCTGTGCCAGCACCTCGCCGCCCTCATAGTGAAGAATTTCTTCCTTATGCGTAACGTAAATTTACCCTCTTTGAGCTTAAGAGCCCCAGAAGCCAAGGGGAGCACCTCCCCAAACCCCTCTTTATCCACCTCCTCCGAGCATCTGCCCTCTTTGGAAAACCACCCGTGCTCCATGCCACAACTGCATCGCCACTCCTTCCATCCGCGCGCTGAAACCAAACCCCGCACGTTAAAACCACCGCGCTGCATTTTTAAATGGATTTACCGAACTAAAAAAAACCCCACCATCTTAAAATCCAGTGATACAATGGTACCTGATGGCTCTAGATTCACAACTCTTCCTCCTGTAAGCTATTTGCTCAGCTTTTCTAATAATACCTTGGCTGCCTGGCAGCTCTCCAGGGCTGTCTAAGGCAATATGCAAGCTAAACATTTTTTCATCTGATTTCAATATTTTCTTATGAGTAACTATACAGGATTTTACCTAGTGAGTATTCCTGATTGCTGTAATTTAAGAACAGAGAAATAGACTACAGATGTAATATTATTATTACAATTGGCATTCAAGGTGAAAGGCATAACAATTAGCTAAGACTTAGTGAAAACATAAATGTAAAAATCTGCTTGAAAAGCTCGGCACATGGTACATTTAGAACAGCTAATTTACCACACATATTCCAAATTGCTCAAACGGTATAACAATTCACCAAGCAAGATCCTTTTTTTAATAGTTTTCCTGGGGTTTTGTGGGTTTTTTTCAGGTGTGTGTGTGTGTGTGTGTGTGATTTTCACGTTGCAAACACCTACTGTCTTATTTTACTCTAGAATAACAAACAATATGTATTCATTAAACTTGAAGCATATATTCTTTCTTATTTCTATTTTTTCCTGCTTTCTCATGGATTCCCCATTAACAAAACTGTGTTGAAATAACACCTGCACACGTATTCTTGAATCACACAGAGGAGAAAAGTAAATAGTTTCCAAAATCTGAGGGTTAAGTTTGTATTGCCGAAGTTGAGAGGATAATTTGTGAATGTTTTAACATTTACAAGTAAATAAGTACTTGTATTTACTGTATCTGATTACTGAGAAAAGTATTTGTTATGTTCTTACACAGATTCAAATTGCATCTTGACCTTTTCTCTTTTAATCTGTTTACTGCAACAAAAGCAGTAATAGATACATCTGAAAACAAGCAGGTATTTTACTCGCCTAGGACTAAAAATCCCCGCACGCGACGTGCTCTGCAAAGTGGCAAACGGAGTATCTGGCTGCTTTATTGTAGCCTGTGCGTTGGTAGGCAGTGGGGGTAAAAATCCACTCCCTGCATATAGGACCAGCACCTGCTTTTGCTGTGCTCCCTCCCTGCTGGCCTCCTCCCCCACTTACACCCTAAAAATAGGGCTGAAGTGGGACTGAAGTGGTGCAGTGGTCATGTGCTGGCCTTTTGCACGGGGTGAGGATCACCCTCAGCGAAGGAACTGAGCGAAGGTGATGCCGACACTAAATGCCCAGCCCCACGAAGGAGCCTTTCCATCCCCTCCAAGGGGCTGATGTGGGGCTCAACACATGGGAATCACCGCACAACATCACTTGGATTTGGGGAAGAGTGGGGTGTGCTTTAGATGCACCGAATCCCAGGCATGCTACGATAAAAAAATAACAGAGGGAAAACAGGGGCCTGGGACTGTTTTTCCAAAAGGTGGCAGGGTGGAGAACCACGCAGCCACTCCTCCTCCCCCTGCACCTCTGTGGGGGGGCGGGCAGGGGCTTTCTGCATCTGCCCCACCTGCATCTGCCCCCATCTGCATCCCCCCAACCGCTCCAGCAGCACCCCCTCACCTGCCCCCCTCCATCTGCCTCATCAGCATCTGCCCCCATCTGCATCCCCCCAACCGCTCCAGCAGCACCCCCTCACCTGCCCCCCTCCATCTGCCCCATCAGCATCTGTCCCCATCTGCATCCCTCCATCTGCATCTCCCATCTGCCCCATCAGCAGCTCCCCCTGTGCCCCCCATCCGCAACCTCCCCACCTGCCCCATCTGCTCCACCCGTAACCCCGCCATCTGCAAGCCAGGCCGGGCACGACCGGCGAGCAGATGGGAAGGACTCCCTGGCTGGGTGCTGGGGAGCAATCCCCCAGGAGATGTGCAAAATCCTCCCGTCCCCGCTGTGCCACCCAGCCTGCCCGCACCACGGCACAGCGCTTCAGCCCCTGCCCCGTGCACCTCCCGCAGCAAAGCTCCACCACCACCCTCACCCGCGAGCAAAGAGGCAGAGGCAGGAGAAAATTCCCTGCCCGAGGGGAATTGTGATGGGGCTGAAAGAGTAATAAAGTATTTCTGCGTGTCTACGCCCTGAGCTGGCTGTGCCACATACAGCAAGGTGGTCTGCTCTTCCTATTGCAAACCCATCAAACTCATCTTCAGGCTGGTCTTGGAGCCCTTTTAAAATTTCTTCCTTATAAAGGTTCAGCAACGACTTCAGCTGTCTCCAAGAACGAAATTAAGGAAACATACATTGTTTGATCATTTTTTTCCATGTGTTTGGTTGGGGTTTGTTGGTTGTTGGGTTTGTTTTTTTTTTTTGAAAGCCTAGGAAATTATATACAAAATTGACATTTAAAGAGGCCAAGGTCATAAAATCAAGAACTCAAGAGTTAGGAAACTGTATTATTAGAGCTGCTTGCACCTTATTCTTTAACCTACTTTATATGCAAACAGCTCAGTTACCAGCTCGTGGTACAATTTCTGACAGGGCCCAGTGCCTCAGCCACCCCAATGACCATTATGTCTGTTTTAACAACAGGCTAGTGCTCTATAATGTAGAAAAATTGATTTCCCCAGAAAATAAACTTTGTCAAAGTTGAACGAATAAGGCAGCAAATGGCAAGAAAAGCAAAGCAGTCCTGGTTGAAGCAGCTGAACATTGCACTGGAGAAGAAGGTACAGCTCTGATGCTGCCTTGGACTCTTTGGGAGCAGCCGAGTAACTCATCAAACCCAAACTTTTCACCAGCGGTTACTGATCTCCTGCATCTCTCCTCCATACCCAGCGCTGGGGGCTGGCAATGTAAGACACTGAGACACTCAAAACTTGGAGCTTCCACTGAAACTTGGGAGTTTTGGTGGTCATCAGACCGTAAATGTGGGTAACTTGCTGTCATTCCGTGCCATCCCACAGTCCCAGACCAACCCACCACCAGTGGCTGTGGTGGACCTGGACCCTCCCGAGCCTCGCTCTTCACTTATGAACCAGCACAACGCTGTTCTCTCTCTGCAAGGTAACTGCAAAAATATCACGCAGACCCACCACCCCGGATGCACACACAGGCAAGCGGAGGTCAGGGGAGGACTTGGGTATTACAGCAGGCAGTGCCATAGGAAAGCCCAGCAGTAATTATTAATTCCATCTTCAAGCACGCTTTGAATACAGCTCAACAAACGAAGCACTGAAGAATGAGGGTAAGATAAAATTTTGACTAGCTGCTCCATCATTGTCTGGTCCGTGCCCTAGATAGCACAAGGGTATTTTGGAAAAAGCAGAATGGAAACATCTAATAAAAGACTGGAGCTTTAAGGATATGAATTTTCAAACATCATCTTTTTTTTTTTAAAAGATCATTTTAATGATCTTTGTGCAGTTGTACGCAACTCTGCTTAGAGAGAGAGTCACATATAGATATGCACGTAGAGAGAAGTTATATAGGCACATTATTCTACAAATATACAGACATTTATCTGTGTGTACCTAGACTTTCCTAAAACATAAACAAGCATCTGACACATAATGCAGCCCCTGATGAGAATTGCTCTCTTTTCTCCGTAGAGTACCAGCAGTAATTATTTACCATTAGTTCTTAATGGGAAGAGGTTCAGCTGGGGATGTAGTAAACAAGAAAACTGTATAGATTGTTCAATATAGCCTGGCTGGCTCTCAGCTGAGGTACGAAGTGATTGGATCGCACCTCCTGGATATTTCAATCCCTATTTTCATCATCAGGGAAAAGCACCTTATTAACCTGGACTTGGTCAGGTCCCTTCCACGGCCATATAAGCAACGCTGTCAAGATCATACAAGCATCCCTCCGAAGTTCGCGTTCCCATGCTCCGAACCCTGAACTGCTGAGGGGCTCAACAACTAACCGGGCACAGAGACCTCACGGGTTCGTTTAGACTAACCACATCTTGAATTCTGCCACTTTCCTACCTGCCATCAATTTTTATAAAATTTTTTTAAAATTTTTTTCTCTTTTTTTGGCAGCAGGGTAAGGGCTCTCTTTTCCCACAACCACCTGTGGCAGAAAGATGGTCCTAAAAGGAAACGCTGGTGATTCCCAAGCAAAATTATCGCACGTGGGGAAAAATGAAAAAAAAAAAAAAAAAAAAAAAGTGGGAAAAATCCTCCGTGAGGATTATTTCATTACTTTAAAAATGTAAAAACTACCCAAGGAAAAGGGTCAAGTTAAAACTGTGGTATTTTTAAAGACATGTGCCCTACCACTGATCCATTTTCTGGCACATCCCACATCATCACCCCATTCCTGTGACTCCTCCACCATCAATGGGAGTTGTGTGCATCAGCCCGGGGAGCCCCGACACTGGGCAGGCTGTATGTGAAAAGCACCATTTTTTTCGTTACGGCAGAGGACCGAAGTATGCAACTAGCACATACGGTAAAGGCATTCAAAATATGACAAAAAAAATTGTTCAAATGCTTTCAATCTGCAGAAAACAAATGCTCTCTTCACTGACTGCTCTGTGGCAAACTTCTAATTCCATCCAGAAAATCCAGCATTCCCAGTCTGGGCTAACGACCATGCTACCAGACATGAGTTTATGTTTTTCATGCACATTTCATGTATTCCCACATGCTGTGTTGCTGCCAATAATTTATGACTGATCTGCACCCAGCCTGCCCTTCAGCATTTTATTTAATCTCTGCAACAGTGATTTACAATGACTCATCATTAATACAAAAATGTACATGTGTGTTAACAAGTTTGGAAGAATCTAAGGAGGAAGGCAAAATTTTTGCAAGTCGTGGCTGAATGACTTATGAGCCCGCCGAAGAAAGGCAAAGCTCACCAGAAACGAGATGTTAGCTCTTCCGTGCTATTTACAATTTAGCAAACAATTTAGGCCAGAAGAGTTTCCTCTCCTGCAAATCGCCTTAGAAGAAAAAGGGATTCCGCAAAAGGCTGGGAGAGGGCTGCCCCATAGCCCCCGGTATTTGGGATTTGGTCACCCCGTGGCTGGACGTTTCCCGAGGACGCACGTGTCTGTGCGCAACCCGCACGCTCAGCCGCAGCCGCCTGGTTTCTCAGCATCCAGCACAAAAAGCAGGGGCTGAGCTACCACATTTTGGCATCTCTGCCCACCACCTGTGATTGAAGCAAGCCGCCACTGTCTCTACAGTGTTAAATCTTCATGCGGCTGGGGAGGGAAGGGGGATTGCCTCAATAATTTATGCAATTGTAACACTACAGCAGAATTACCAAACCAGCTCAAGCAGAGGAAGCCTGCCCTACATCCACAAGACTTCACTTATAATGCATTTTGACCGACTTTTTTTTTTTTTTTTTTCATTGCACATAAGGAACGTATAAAAACACATCTGACACCAAGCCAAAGTGAAAACTCCTCAAATCTGAGGCAAGATGGGTACTGAAAAACACCCTGGAAAGTCACTGGGGGAGAAATTCCACCAGCTTTAGTTCAAAGCATCCCACGTCCATCATCTCGAAAAACGTCTTTGGTGGAGCATCCTCAGCTGACGCGCCTGCCCGTGCCAATCCCTCCGCTCCCGCATCCCGCCCAAAGCGCCTATCGTGAAACTGAAGCACAACCACATCAGCGAGGGGATCACCTGGGTGAGGGCTGGAGGACGTAAAGCTGAAGGAAACAGTAATTTTTTCTGGCTGAGCCAAAATACTGTGGGTTACATTTCCTTCTAACACGTATTTTGTGTTTAGTGCCTTTTATTCCTCCATTTTAAAGTAAGTATCTCGGCAGCATACTTCACATCCGCTAAGTATTTGGTATTTTCCTTTATTCAGTGTCTTAAAGGGCTTCAAAAAATTGATCTCCCAGGGCTGCTGTGGGGTCACAGAAATTGATAACCCTTACAAGCTATGCTTATGTGAGCCTGCCTGCGTCTCCCAGATAGTGCACTTTGTAAATTAATCCTCCAAAGGCAAATATATTGTAAGTAGCTTGTTATCTCTAAAGTACTAAATTGAAGAATACATGGGATTATATTGACAGAAATTACATTTTCTGTAATGGGGTTTAATATATCTGAAATCTCTCCCATAGGCTCCTACTCCCTCAAAGAGAGGAGGGTTTGTTAATGTAGGTGCAATGGACATCAAGACCAAATTTATTCACTAAAATGGATTAGGCCATGTAATCAGAGCTTCAGTAATATTAATCTCTGACACTTATTGTACGGGGAAAAAAATACTTTTGTCTGCAAACTGGCATTCCTCCCTCCCTTTTCCCCAGCAGGCTCGCTGTTTGCCTTGGCCATTTTCTGGGTATTACTTCAAAGAGGATAAGGTTTCCCATCATAAACACTAATCTAAAAATATTAGGACAATTAATTAGATACACTTAGTTTTACAAGGTATTAGATTGCAATACACTTCAAATATGACACTTGTTCTGGGATAGTGGGAGAAACCTGCATTTCGATGCAGTAACAAAGGGCAATAAATCAGACTTTTTTGGGTTTTTTACGGGGTTTGCTGTTGTGCTTTTAGACTTAAATCACCCGGAATTCTCACCGGTGGCCTTCACCATGTCCTGGACAGTTAGCCACCCAAAATCCACTGCAGAAACAGCACGGATCCCCCTTTCCTTCAAACAAATCGCTGCCACAAGCAGATCGGGGGCTCCAGCAAGCCTTAGCTGCAGTAAGTAAGTACGGCTGCTCCACTCCGTACTTCAGCTGCAAACAGACAGACTGTCCTCAAAGTTTATCCAAGCTTTCAAAAACTGGACTTTTAAAACAAACTGGTAAAGAGGTAGAAGGATGTCAGTCAAAAAGAAAAAACCGCACTTAACAACATTGAAAAAAGCATGGCAGCATCCCAACACAACCACACGCTCTGCAGAAAGGGCGCCCACCTGCCCCCTTCTTTTCACCCAACACCTCAACCTCTTCCAAGACCACCGTTCTCAACATGGATGTGGCTTCCTAGGGAAGAAGACGCATCCACAGCCAGAAGGAGGACTGGTACCCAAACGCGAACACACCGAAATCTGCCCAAGCAACGGGAAAAGAAACACGGCTTGTTTTCCGCGGTAGCAAACCTCCTCGTTCCCGTAACCGAAACCGCTCACCCGGCTACATCGCGTTTGCATCAATAAACTGCTGGGGGAGGTGGGGAGCAGACAAGGGCGAGGTGTGTCCTCAAAAATGCAAAGCGTTAGCCGGAGGGTGCCAGCGGCCGTATAGAAACACTGAGGAAAATTACTTACCAATTGTTCACTTGAAGTATAGTGAGCCCTGTGTCTTGTGCCAACTGCTTTTTCTGTTCTTCTGAAGGGTAAGGGTGCTACAAGACACCAAAATAAATATAAACATTTAAAACAATGCTTTTTTTTTTTTGGCCTACTTTTTATCTTAAATTAAGAGAAAGAGAGAAAAAAACAAACAAGCAGAAGCGTGACATCTATTATTGAAAGGTGAAAATGCTGAGGTGTGTCACTCTTTTATAATTATTAATGGGCTACTACATCACTTAATTAATGGCAGTAAAAGACAAGCCAATTATAAAGATTAGTGAAGTGGAGAAATAACTGCTTAGGATACTGGCAGTACCTTGATACTCAAGAAGGATATTTGTTGCATTAGCTGAAAGTTTTTGCACTTGTCTCAAATGACCGATTAGAGTCAAATCACCTTTTCTTTTTTTCCCCCCTGCATTTCACAGAACAATAAAGAATGCGATAAAGCACTTCTCTGTAAAACTAAAACATACTGATGTTTTCTGAGATAGCGAAGACAAATCTTGCCAGTGCCCCAAAATAATTTGCAAATAAGATCAGCATCCTGAACATAAACAAACGCCCGGGTTTTGAACACAGGCCAACGCAAGGTCAACGATCAGCACATTTTTGCCTGACATTAACATAGCTGTGCTGCACTAATCCTAAGAGACAGAAAATAAATACTGGTTTAATTGAAGATAATGTTAAAATTCAATCATAAGTTAAGTTTCTTGTGAGAACTTGATTGCTTTCTCAGAAAATTTGCTTCTGCGTGAATACAGACTGCTTAATAAATCAACAGCAAAAACCACAGCCAAGTTTGAAATTTAGAAATAGCATTTCTGTCCTTTCCCTCCATGTAAAAAGGAAACAGCCAAATATTGCCAACGTAACAATTCCCAGAAAAAACCCTGTTTCAAGGGTCTGGCTCGGCTCCTGACCCAGACACCCAAGCCTCAGCACACATCAGATTCAGACTGGTCTGCTGCAAGGTACGCAGTAACATTTCAATAAAGCTAATTTGGTGTAACTGGTTCGAGCTACCCCAACACCCCATTTTGCAGCTGGGTGTCACAAAGCATTCGCTGTTATACACCCATCCCTTTTTCCCCCCTCAAAACATTCCCATACTCTTCGGACCTACTCTTTGGTGTAATATTACACGAGATGTAAGCTGAAACCTTGTAAAGCGTAAGAATTTAAAACCTCGTAAAATTCCACAATCTTATTGGTATCGTAACTATTTAGCAGATTTTATATATTCTTGTAAACAGCATAATCTGACATCTAATGGCGATGTCCCACGCCTGCATCAACTCGCTTTACCAAACAGCAATTTTTGTTGTAACACAGGCAACTTCCCTTGGCCCAACACACCCATTTCAAAGCCCGCGGCCATCGCCACCAAAAGATACAGGTTTTTCACCCCAAAATGGTGGGGGATTTCCCATTCTTTTAAAAATCCTGATTTCTTGACAGCAAGCCCACAGACAACCTGCACACCTGTAAACTACCCTGCAGTGTTTTCTGCATGCGCATGAAAGAGCTCCAGAATGGCGAAGTCAAAGACGGGGGGAAAGGGGAGGGGATTTGACTTCTATTTTTTACGGGTAATTTGCATTTTGCACATGCGAAAATATAGCATTAATTTTATCGTCTGCCTTATATGCACGCGCCTCCACAACAAACAGTGGTACTTGACTTACGCCCATCTATCCAAACGTAACATTTTGCTTCTCTGAAAAACAAAAACCCCTACAGAAATGATTTGTAACATTTTCATCTTTATAGCTTACTTCCCATTTCATTACTTTGCTATCAAGCGAGGACAAAATTATCCTTTTTTTTCTTATTTCACTTTGCCACCTTACATGTGATCTAATTTTAAGTAATTGAACAAACTGTGTCTAATTTCATGCAGCAAGCAATAATTACTAGACAGCCTCTAGCTATTGGAATTGAGAACTCTGTCTCCATTAAGCAATTTTCAATTGTTCTGGACTTTTTTCCAAATAGACAAGACTGGATAAAATTAGCCATCAGAATAATACAGTCACTGTAAAAATCACTGCTTTAAAAGTCCCAAACCCCAGACTTCTCAAACTGCGGCATGTTTAGGGTCATCTGATTTTTTATTTTTTTTTTCCCTTCATATCCTAGCACAGCATAAACTTTCAATTTCTTGATAAATCTGTAATTGCCATAATCACATGACAGCCTGGGACTTCACATAGCTAATCCCTCTTAGCTAAAGGTTCACAATGCGGCAGGCTTTTAACTACGATTTGGTGTGGTTTAAAATAATCTTAAACGCTGGCTATCCTTATTATATAAGCTTTCTGTGGGTTGTACGAGTTGTTCCTTTGTAGGCTAAAAAAAAAAATAAATAAAAAAAATAAAAATGACTTGACAAAGAATCAGCATGCCACAGGCTAGGTTGCTATAAAAACATTCAAAGCCTTGTTGCATTCCCACCCACAGGGCTAGGAAGGCCTGTGCTACAGGCAAAGGCAGACATCACATTGCAACAGAGAGAAATGGGGAAACCCTGAGAACTGCCATTTTATGAAGAAATAGGAAATTCAGTCGAAACTGTTGCTGTTGGTCTTTATTTCACCCGTGCAAGAACAACGGGTGCCTCCCAAAAGCTTTCTGATGGTTGTTTAAAGGGATAAAGACACATGCGCAAAGATACGTGTATATATATTTGCATATATATGTATATTATATTTGCATGTACATGTACAAAATATATATCACAATAGATAAATATATGTAAACATAAATAAATATATATACAAGTCAAATGGTTTAGTATTAGGTAAGCGTGTGAAGAGCAGGGACTTGGACTTGATGATCCTTCTGGGTCCCTTCCAACTTCAGATTCTCTATGATTCTATGAAACATCTAAATATATAGATATATGAATATATATGGAAGTGTGTGTCCAAAAAGACCGTGCTGACTCCGGTTGGCAAGTCCACCTCCTGCTCTAGATCACTTTGGGATATCAAAGCAAATCGTACCACTGTTCAATAAACAGTGACTTGAGACCTTCACTTTGTTGTGTACATTAGCTCCTACCATTATCTCTTAAAAGCTTAATTATTTGCAAACAATTGATCAAGATGGGAATTGGAGAAAAGAGATGCTGGACCACCGGGAGAGCTGCAATGCATTAGGAGAGCAAACAGAATTACCTTTAGGTCTTATAATCAGAATTAACGATTGGGACCGTACGCGGGGCAGCACGAGAAGCTGTAACGCTCTGGCTGGAGTGTTTTCCATTTGATCTGCATTAACACCTCGAGTGAAAGCCATAAAACGGTGATTACAGATGGGAAGGCTGACCCTCCTTCCCAGAACCAGCCCAGCCTGTGTGTACTGGAAGACTGCAGACAGGCTTTCTGGCCAAGGCCAAAGGAAAAGGGCAAATCCAAGGGGAAAAAAAAGTAGGAAGCAGGCAGGTTAAAGAAAAAAAAAAAAAACCAAACAACAAAAAAACCCCCACCACATTTGAAAGAATAAGGCTGACAAGAAATGAGGACTCTGAATCTGGCTCCAGTATTTTCTGATCATGCCTGCTGCTGCTACAGCACTACAGAGCAGCATCCACCAAATGGTATGAGACCCAGCGCTTTTTCCCTTCCCATAAATCTAGCGCTGAAATGCGGATTGTTTGGCACCATTAATGTGTTTTTGAGGCTCTGTGGTATTACTTTTAATAATGACTTAGTACAGAAAGTGATTGCTTAATAACACCATCAAAGTCTGCATGCAAATGAAAATTATCCCTGGGGGATTTGCCCAGGGTAATATGAACAGTTAAGGAACATTTGAAAAGGTAAAAATAACTATGCAAAATATGAGTCAGAGCAGTCGTTTTAGCAGTAACAAAGAAATCAAAGTGACAGAGAGAAAAATGTAACTTTCCATCATATTCTCTCGTCACTGTTTTATGAATGGTATTTAGAGAGCAGCAGTCTTAATAAAAGCCCCTTTTTAATACAGCCAAGATCATTTTAGCAAAACAAACAATAAGACTTTTTTTTTCTCCTTACCACCTTTGGCTACAGCCAGTGGGTAAAGCCTCCAGCAGATACAGATGGAAAGCATCCAAGTTTGTCTCTTAATGATACCCCTTGTCCAAACGAACTCCTTCCCTCCAATTTTCCACCCTAGGCTGCAAATGCTGGATGCCAGGACAGCGACAGACTTTATCTTACCTGTAACCCCGCTACCAATAACACCCCCCTTCTCTCCGCCTTGCCCACCAGCTCATCATGATGGTGGCAGAAAAATATGAAAATAATCCTGCCTGGAGTTTACCGCTGGGATGATGGGAGGCAAACCTGCCCCTTCCCAGCCCCAGGTTACTCATTGCTCCTGGCGCCCGGGCACCAGCGCTGCCCACCAGCCCTGCCGCAGCACAGGGGCAGGAGCCACCCCCAAGCAGAAGGTGGCACGTTACGGTGTGAGGACGTCGTGGCAAGCGTCCAGCGTCGCCCTTATCGCGGCAGCGCCGTCGCTCGGCTGCCCATGCTGGCAGCACCATTTCGGAAGTCCTTTCATCCCCTTCCTCCAGCCCTCCGCCTCCCCCAGAGCTCAGCGTAAAGCACCAAGGCGAGATGACCTTGAGCTCAACTACAGTAGGTGGCAGAGAGAAACTACCCCCTCCCCAAAACTCATGCCCTCAGGAGTGTCTATTACCCATTTTCTAACCCCAAAATAAGAAGACAAAACCCCAGTGCTCTCGTTTTCTCATTCCTGATGAGCCACCCAGCCTACACCTAACCCAGTAACCAGAATAAAGCCCGAGCTCCAGCCCTCCGCTGACAAACTGCACAGCGATTTTATGCCAAACCCTAAATCCTTGCTTCACCCAAAGTTGCGGAGGGCTCGCTACGGCGGCGGTGCAGCGTTTGGATCCCTCCCCTGCCCTTCCCTCCCCCCAGCTTGCATTTGAACTCTTCACATTAGTGATCAAGTTGATCTACGAGAAATTCTGATTATTTTTTTAATATCCATAATGCCTTCCTATTGTCTCTCAGCTTTATGAATTAGTTTTACTGTTGCAGTGAATGCTTTTTTTGTCCCCTGACTGCACATTATCAAAGGGACACTTTGTGCCTGCCATTTGCATCACAAAAGCGGGGCATGGTGTAGTCTAAGAACAGAGCCTGAATTTATAGCAGTCGAATCCTGGATCCTCACACATGCCGGCCTCCGAAAGAATACCGGGGGTTCCTGTGTTTGCAAAGTAGCCCCAAAAAATGGCTGGATCGCTCTCTGTAAAGCCACAAGATCGCAACCTGCTTTCTTCCTCGGCCACCGGCGTATTTAGAGGGAGCGATAAAAAGGCGGCGCTGAGCCCCCTTGCCTGTTTTGCAGGCTGCGCGGCTCGGTTTATAGACCGTTCCTGTGACCTGCTTTATATTCAGGCGAGGCTGTAAAAAGTTGCCAAGTCGAGGTGACCTGCTGGGGTAGGGGCGGGGGGGGGGGGGGGCCCGGCATCAACTCG
>JAVJGI010000062.1:89137760-89149330 GCA_035590275.1 Ibycter americanus
CCCCCCCCCCCCCCCCCCCCCCCCCCCCCCCCCCCCCCCCCCCCCCAGGAATCAACTCGGAAGCTGCAAACTCGATCCTGTTTATCCCACGGGACTGCCTTGCACGTTGGAGGAAACACTAAACACCGAAAGGGAAGCTGTTTTATTAGAAATGCATCTACGAGGCCAGGAGGGAAAAAGCCCGTGCAAAGTTTGCACAGCCTTTTCCTTGGCTGAGAGCACTGAGTCAGCCTGATAATGCTGTTGAAGTGTGAGCTAGCTTTGGCATTTCAAACTCCTCGTTGCTTTTTCAGCGCAGCAAGAAAACGCGGTCCATATGACACGGTCATGCCGCAGACAAAGCCAGCCTTTTCCTCTTTCAAAAGAAAATATTTCTTCAACTTACTATAATAGTTTAATATCCCCGCAGTCAGATTTTTTTCAGAGCATTACTGTTAGTAAATCCTCCTGCTGCCAGAGCTATTGAACTGCAAACTAGGAACGCAAAATCAACAGGCGTGCTTGGTCTTGCAACGTTAAAAATGCACCAAAGGATGCAACGTGATGAGATGCTGCATCCCTGCATCCCTCCGGTGAGGCCAGGCGCCGCCGCTCCATTGCTGCATCAGCCCATTCCTGCGAGCTGGGGCTCTGAGACGCTGCCCAGCCCTGCCCTTACAAAAGGTTTTTGCAGGCTGCTTGGGCAGCCCTGCCAAAAAATAAAAGGTGAGGAAAGGAGGCAGAATCCCACCCTCCTAAGGCAAACACAGGGTGTAAAATACAGAGCCAATACCCCAGTGGTTACAACATGGGGACGTGTGTTCACGGTGCAACCTGATTAAAGAGGAGTTGGGTTTATATAAAAAAACCAAATACCCTTGGTTTTGCAGGCAGAGGGGTGGAAGAGATGTTTTATTTGTGAGGACTTATGAGGAGGGGAAGAGGTGCTGGCAACAGCAACACTTTAATGAAGAAGTTATGCTGGGGGGAAAAAAAAATTGCTCTGTGCTGCTCTTTTTTCCCCCGTTTGCCCTTTTGTAAATAATTTTCTTGCAAGAGTTGTCTGTGAATAAGTTTTGGCACTCGCTAACATAAATATCCTTTCCAAGGCTGATGGAGAGACATGGTATGGCTTGGGATGCGCTGCCAATACTTCTCTGGTGGCCCCATCAAATTACTCATAATGCGAGCACTCATTAAGGAAAAAAAGTTCAGATCATCCCTTGCACAGGATATTACAGAAGTCAGAAAATGGAAAAACCTTTTAACTCATCTAATCCATCCCCTGGCTGCTACAATATTATTCCTTCCATACCATATATTATTACCCACTGCCTTTTCCAGTTGAGCTGCAGCTAGTCCAAGCAATGGTGCTTCTGCTATTTCCTTTTGGAGACACCCTGGTAGACCTCAGCGTTTGGAGCTTACTCTGGCTCCTACCGCTTTCCAGTCTAAGCCGAGTCTCCGCAGACACTCCCACGCCATCCCCGGGTAACTGAGTGGAGCTGTTCCCATCTCAAACATTCCTTCAGTGCCTGTCCATGTGTGCACGCACCAACACACGCACAGTGTTTGCACACACAGGTTAACTTCTCGTGATGCATTTCAGAAGCGATTTTTTGCTCTAGCGTCAAGATTATCTGTGCTCATGTGACACGAGCGATGCGCCTTCCCATCCTCTGCCCCGTTCTTTACTATTACTATTACTATTACTATTACTATTACTATCACCATCACCATCACCACCACCATCACCATTACTTACTATCACTTACTATTACTGTTACGATTGCTATTGCTATTGCTACTATTACTACTATTGTTATTATTATTCTTTTGCCTTGCCACAGCCTAAAAATAACAAAGGACACGGTAATTAAAAGAAAAATCGCATCCAAAAGATCAGCAAAGCGCTCTTCAGCGCAGCGCACGGCCAAAACAATGAAATATTACATCCAAGCGACACGGAAGGAACCGAGGAAATGTATCACCTGACTTCCAACCGCATTACAGCTAAAATGCACATCCTTGAAAGCCGGCTCTCCAGTGAAGCCGGCACCTTTCCCAGGCGGCCGTGGGCCAGCAGGAAGCTGAACCCCAGCCTTTCCCAGGTGAGCGGCTTTGGGGAAGGAGGAAAAAATATCCCTGTCCCCGGCACGCTAAAGGAAATCCCAACTACCTGATAACCCCGTAAAAGTGCTGCTGTTGTTTTTAGAGCCGGCCTAAGACAGATTAGCCCAGGTAAATATCTCGAAGCAGCAGCCTTTTCTCAGCAATAAGTCACTGCCCTTATCTGCCTCAGATGACTTTCTAAACAGGTGGGCTCGGGAGCAGCTCGGCAATCGCTGGGAAACGCTGGCGCCGGTGGTTGTAATCCCACAGAACTAAGCCAAAAGCTTTCATTTGTGCTTTTTGCTCCCTTTCTCAGGTGCCTCGGGTCCACCAGGAGCTCCCTCTGCAAGCAGGGGATAAAACCGCTCCCCACGCCTGCCTCCCCTCCCCAGCGCAGCGACCGGGATGATGGAGGGTTGCTGTATGCAGCCAGGTTCCCAGCATCAGCCACAGGCTTTCGGAGAGAGCGGGAGCTTTAGGCAGGTTTCCTGGGGTGGGAGCACCCTTGGGAGCAGCCACCGAGCAATTTGGGAAGCCTCCTGCCATGAGCTCGGCCACCTTTTCTCACGGAGGGACCAAGCAAGTCACGCGAAGAGAGTTCAAAGCAACCGCCGTGTCGAGGTGCCAACCTTCAGCGCCAAGATGAGAGGGGGTTTTACATTTGAACATTTTCTATTTGAAAAAAAAAAAAAAAAAACCACCCGAAACAAAACACACCACTGAGGAAGGAAATGAAAAGATAAAGCTGCTATTTTGCAATGCCGCTTTGTTGGCATGGAAAGTCCTTGAACAGATGCCCCGTCCACCATTAAATATTCACAACATATCCTTGTAAAAGAATAAAGCCCACTCAACTTATAAGCAAAAACACAATGTGTTCTTCATAAAAAAAAAAGGCGCATTTAAAGATCTGGGAGGGGGGAAAAAAAAACATGAGGAGGAAAAAGAAAAAAAAAAACAAACCCAAACCCAAGCCAGCAAAACACCGCCAGTCTCTGAAGAAGCAAAGACTCTTGGAAGTAGTGCGCATTTTCTGGCGTTAATTTTCCCACTTAAATTACAGTGATGCTGTAGCCTCATCTCATTAGAGATCATTGTCCCCAGTAGACAGTTGTGTTTATGGGGGATTCTTGCTGTTCCACACCTGCTGCTCAGGTTGCTACGTGATAAAGCCTGCATACAAACAGCAGTCTTGAGGTTGCTGGACTGCAACTGATGAGCCCAGGCTAATTCAGGGGTGATTATGTAGTTTACTGGACCACTAAACCTCTTTAAGCTTGTAATTACTGCCTATTTGAGTAAAGAACATTCAAAAGCAATTCACTGCATCATGCCTGCCACAGCTGGAAGCAGGCTGCCAGCAGTCTGCGGGGACATTAAAATCTACAGGGACGGGGATTTGAGCACAGCTCGTAGGCATTGACAGCGGCGGCAGCCAAGTGCGTTCACATTCCAGCTCACCTTTTCTGACCAGGCATACTATTAAAGGTGCCATGAAAACTATAGAAAAGCAATAAAGATGACAAATAATGGGGCATAATTGAAAGAACTGCATTTTAACGACTCTCCCCCTCTTACCTCTCCCCTTATATTGGCTAAAAAAAAAAAAAAAAAAAAGAAAAAAAATTAAGCCTTTTTGTCATGACAAGGGAAGGGAAAGAAAAAGCCTTTTGCAAAAGGGAAAACGCGCTGCATCGCTGTGTGTCTTTTTTGAAGCTGGGGGCTTTCCTCCTGTTTTGGAGCTTTAGAAAGAATAAGTTCACTTGTAAAGTGAACGCAGAGTTAGTCTTGCTACGTATTTGGCAGCAATGACAACGCAGAAGCACCTTAATCACTGAATCTTCATTAAATCCTTCTCACCGAGCCTTCAGGAAAGCCTCCAAGAGCAGCTCCAGACCTGGACCAGGTTCACCCCCTGCCACGGCTGCACGGCTTGTGAGCACCGCGGGATGCCCCGAACCAGCACCCTGCGGCACAGCCCCGGCAGCCGGCACGGCTCCCTGCTCGCGGCATCGGGGGGCGTTTGTAATAATAAATAAACATCCCCCTGATCCTATCTGCCTTTTGAGTTTGGAACCACTCGAGCCCTCCTTTTCAAGCCTGCCTCTGCCGCTTTCAATGAGCAGGAAGTTATTAAAAAAGGCGCCTTGTTTTTTTGCATAATTAGCAGCCTTTGGGAGCGGGGTCCGGGGGAAGAAGGGCAGAGCAAATGGGACCTGTGACACCAGCAGCCAGTTGGTAACAGGGATTTTTACAAGCGAGTAAACGAAGATCCAGAGAGGATTGCTCCGGAGAAAGGGAAGCCACCGATGTCACTGCTGAGCCCCGCCACCACGTTGGCTTCCCCGGGAGCTCCGAGGAGGTGGCTGCGGCTCCGGGGAGCCCTCCCTTCCCCCAGCCACCCCACAACGCCGTCCCCCTGCCATTATACAGCCGCGTGTGAGGTCCGCCTTGATGGGCCTAACGAGCCGCCCTATTAACTAACGGCATGGGACGCACTTTGAAGCCTCGCAGGACGTTTGGAGATCCAGAATTCATCAGCGTCGTTTCCCTGCCCTGCTAACAACTGCCGCGGCTGCCTGGGAGAATGGGGTGCGGGGAACAGCAGAAATAAACAGGGGAAATAAAATCAACTGTTGCTCTCGATACAATTAACCCTGGGCTGAAGTAAATTTAAGAGATGGGGCCTCTTCCCTCATCTAATAAATTGCCTGGTTTTGAAAAACACGGACATCCCATCTGCAGTATTAATCTCACTAGATATCTAGAGAGGGAAAGGGGAAAAAAAAGCCTGTGCACGCACAAGCATGCCACTGTTAACAAACACCAGCTTTTAAATGAGAATATAAAAGCATTCGGGAAGTTTATTCTTAAAAAGCATGTAAATTCCCAGCCACAACAATCCTCCAACTAACCCCATCCGAGCTCCAAAGAGCCACGGGCTTATACGTTATCCAGCCATCACTCTTATTAATATTCATTAGGCAGGTCTACTTGCATTTTCATAAGCTGCGAAGGTGGCAAAAGAAACAATCAGAATTCTTTAACACACAGGCATTATCAATTCAACATCTGCCAAAGAGGAGCGCATACGGATCTGAGGCTGAAATTCAAATGCAATTTACCTGAGCTGGAGCTGGGCTTCACTTCCCACCACCAAGCGAGCTATTTCAGGTGCTCGCTTTTTAGCCATCCCAGCTTTTACATCCCCCTACGTTCACTCTCCATTATTTTTCCCTTTAAAACGAGAGTCCCTCATAAATCACCTCCTTTGTTCCTTAGCTCTAATGAGTTCCCTTCTGCTAAAATAGCCCAAGTTCAGTAAGATCGCATATATGAATAATACAGCCAAGTTTTAACTTGGTCAACTTGACTAAGCAATTCTGCTTTCTGACTAGAGAATTCATTTATCCACACCCATTTAGCGTGCCAAATCCCTTTGACTGGCTTCAGGGTGCAGACCCAAGCAGAAATACAGACTTTCTGACCAGCCGGGGCTAAAAATCAACTCCAAGAGATGAATTAAAAAGTCTCCAAAAGAAAACGAGCGCTCTAATTAATTATTTACCCTACTTAGCAAAGAAACCCAGCTGATAATGCTAATGAATTTAAGAATAAAACAGACATGCGTTCCCAGGATGATATTTATATGCGCAAGGGCGTGCACCAAAAGAAGTGCCGCTTAGATCTCCTGAGAGCTGGGGAAAAGCACATCCCGATTCTCCTCCGAATCTCCAGATCCAATCCCAAATTAACACGCATTTGCCCACAAGTTCACTACGTATTGATTCCCATCCTTACAAAAAAAACTCGTTGAAAAGGCTTGGATGGGCTCTAGGACGTGACTCTTCCCTCTTGGCCACCTGCTCGGGCCGAGGGGGCTCCCCCATAAAAAATAACCTTTTCCCTTGGAAAAGTCAGCGCAGCTCTCCACCGATGTAACCGGGCTTTCAAACACCTCTGAAGACCAAGCTGGGTCCTCCCTCACGGAGGGTTGGTGGGACCCAACTGGGTGTTTCAGTGGGAATATTCAGGGAGCGAGGCACTTCCCAGGGCTCGCTGCTGGCCGATGCTGGGGGGACGAGCCGTGAAATGGTAACCCTGCCCGTGCCTCTGTACCTTCAGATACCGGGATTAACTGCAAGGCGCTCGGCCAAAGCCTGGGCTGCCTAAAGGGTACGTCCTCATCTTTGAGGGTGTCTTCCACAGAATGATGGATGGATGAGGTCAGGACAGGTGCTTTTGGAAGAGGCTCTTCAAAAACCCAACAAAAAAGAATCCAAATTCTATTTGCTTCTTCAGCTACAAGAAGCCAGTGGCCACGCCATCCCCAGCCTGAGCATCCCCTCCGTCCTCTCCTGCCTGGTCTCCTTCGAGGTCTGAACACAGCAAGCACCACGCACGTGCGGATGCCTCCACAGATACCACTATAAAAGAGACAATCAATGTGTTCAGAAGCAAAAGAGTTGAGATGGCACATCACTTTCAGCACATTTATGATGTGATGGTCATTAATAATTCCCAAGGATAATAATGCATAATCAATTAATTTTTTCAATACCAAGCTCAAAATCCCCCTCTCTACTTCCCCCTCCTTTCTGACCAAAACTCTACATTTCTCTTAGAAAGACCTAAATGAAAGTAGCTAAAGACCAAAAAAATCTCACCACTAGCAAGTTGCAAAATAAGAAAGAGCAACCAGGCTCATTGGATCTTGTTCTATACACGAACCTTTCTAAGATGACTGCTTCAATTTAAAAAAGTCAAATTTATCATTTTGATGATACGAAATTATGAACTTGACTACTATATGCATATATTTTGTTTAACGGCTTCATTTATTTTAATAACAAAGAGAAACTAGATCTTTACAGATGAAAGCTTTATTTCATGGCTTCAGTGCAACTGGGATTTTTAAAACCTGTGATGTTAACCAAAACGTGATAATGGATGTTCTCCAGGGCCCTATTTTATAGCATTTTATGCAGAGCCAAACTATACGCGAGACATTACAAACATGATGTTTAGCCCTACTTTCAGAAAGTAGAACTGACTCCGGTGTCAGAGGCCCCTGTAATTGTTTTTCGTCTGCTTCTCTTTCCCCTGAACAGCTACTCGTGTGGCAGAGCCGGGCTGTAGCAATACTGTGACAAAGGCGCCAGCTCTACCAAGACTTGTTATAAAAGAATATTGAAAGGCACCATTTGTGGGATTTTGGCTGGGAGGGGACAAGAGTGATCGCAGTGTAACCACTTTATCTACAGCAGGCTGCCTTGAAGAGTCTGTTGACATCCAGAAGAAGAGAGACACAAAAAAGATGCTAAAAAAAAGATGCTAAAAAAAGAAAGATGCTAATTCTGCTACCGTTTTTATGTCAGTTAATTCCTAAGATAATCAGAAACACCTCATCAAGCTTGATAATGCTCTCAATCCTTCTGAAGAACTTCTCATCTACTCCAGTTTCTTTTATTTTTACATTAGTCGATTGAAAACAGTTGTTCCAGACGACGGCGGCACTCATGCATGCGCGGCATTAAGGACACCATCATTTAATACGTTTTACACACATCTATACATCTCCACGCACGCAGAGGGGTGCGGTGCATGGGTGGAGGTGGGTGCAGTTTTGCAAACCAAGCCCTCGGCTCCCAAAAGCAGGGACCCCACCGCTGTTTCGGGGCCAGCAGCCCAAGATGGCAGCGATGATTAATGGCTGTATCATCCCCGGCTCGGTGGCGGCAAGGCCCCGGGTCTGATCTGCCAAACATCCCCTTCGTCTGCGGCCGATCAGCAGATGTAAGCACATAGGCCCTGTCAGCTTGACATATCATTCCTACGACAATGTCAACGAGTATTAATGTTCAATTATCTGTCCTAGAAATAACCCTCGCCTTTACGCATTGTGTAACTGGGCGCGTGGCACTGCGGTAATGCGAACGACAAGGGCAGAGATGCCCGCGCTCACTCGCTCGCTCTGAGTTGGCTTCCCAACATCATGATGACATTGCCTTGCGGTAGCGCGTGGACGCTTTCCCCCTCCTTCCTCTCCCCGGTTGTGGCGGGTTTGGTTGGTTTTTTTTTTTTGGCAGGGACGTCGCAAGGACCCCAAAGACCTCTCTCCTCTTCGCACGTTGGACGTCGCTTGGAAAAGACGTACTTTGATTTCACGCCCACGCAGAACCACGAGGAGTTTGCTTGTTTGCTTTTACAGAGGGCTGTAAGCTGCCCATTACCTGGCAGCTTCTCTTTATGTCCCACGCTTGGGTGTATATATATCTCTCTATCTATCTATATATATCATTTACCATCAAACGCAAATGTCAACAGTGGCTCCTTCCAGGGCTGTGCCAAGATCAATTCAACCCCCAACTGCCGGGCTGGAACAATTTGTCCAAATGAAACATTACAGCTTCCCTTTGTTAAAGCAAGTTTAAAATAAGACCCCCAGTAGAGAGATGATTTAAAGAACAAACATGAGTTCATTCCTGGCATCTTTTACTACTGTTCAAATATTAAAATTATCGATCGGGCCAAATTCAAATAAGACTCCCAGAGCAAAAAGCTTACCAAGTATTTCTTCGTTTAAATCAGACTTATGGTCAAATTACCGCTCGTTCAAATAGGTTACGATGGAGTTTGCACGATTTCTTTTTCTTTTTTTTTTTTTTTGTTACTATGGCACAGCTTCCTTGAACTAACATTCAAAGGTTATCAGCTCTAAGTTATGCTTGCTAAGTCTTCTTATACAACCCACAATCGGAGGGAGGGAGTGGGAGGAAGCAGCGTGATAACCAGTGCCAGCTTTGAGATAAAGCCCTCCACCTAATCTCTGTTTATTTAGACAACCATCTCACCGCAGCACCGGGTGTAAAAACGAGCCAGGTGTACAGCTAAGGGAATTTCTCCTGCCTTTTTATCCTGACTGCATTATATTTTGGGGTAAAGGGGAGCAGAGCCTGTTTTGTTGTTTTTTTTTTTTTTTCCCAAGGTAACTTTACAAATTTAAATAATCCCAAAGTCTCAAGTTTTGATGTTTGGATTCGCTGGGCTGGCTGGGCTTTTTCGCTTGGTTTTGCTGGGAGGGGAGGTGATGGTAACAGAGCATGTTGTATTCCCTGCTCTTGTATTTCTGGAGGTTTGGGAGAAAAAGATTTTGCCGTATCACATTTAAGAAGGAAGATCTTGCTTTGAAGTATTTCCCATCAGAAGGGATTCGGGGTGTCTGGAAGAAACAGCATGGGAACAAACTGGCGCAAACTGGGGTGTTCAATGTGTTTCACCCCAGCGAGCCGCCGGAGCGCCGGGCGCCCAGCACACCTCTGCGGCAGCAGCGCCGAAGCTGCTTTTCCAGGGCTGAAGCTGCTTTTCCAGCGCGGGTGCCAAAGCAGCAAAGCTCTCGCAGGTCAGGCCACGAGAAGCAGCACCGCGAGGCGTCTGGCTGGAGGCAAACCGAGCCTCCCTCCAGCTTCAGCAGCAGTATCAAACTGTGGTGGGAAGCTTGCACACCAGCTGATGGCTCTATCTCTCCGGCCGTATGAGCCCAAAGTTGCCTCCAGCGTGTTCAAACTTGGTTTTCCCTCTTTTTACCCCCCTTCTGATAATTCTCCCCACCCCTTACTCAATCATTTTAGGTAGGGGGAGGCAATGGACGCTGATCGGTGCCAGTTTTTTTGATGCAAGATGAATAACCCCAAGGAGCGACTTCCACGGCGTCCCAGGCTCCTGTCAGCTCGATAATTGATGATGTTTTCACTGTAAGGGGTGGGGACTGGGACACATTAAGGTTCAATAGGGGAAGTAAATGGAGTGAATTGACTCAGCAACTATGCCTTTTACCATGGCTTCTAATAAGGATAAACTGATTACTGCCAAATGTACTTTAACATCACAGGGAGGGGTGGGGGGGAGAAATAAATCGATCTGCTCAAAGGAAATAAATGCCATACCAGAAGTTTTTTCTAAAAGCGAACTTTTACATTCAAAAGTGCAGAAGCATGTTTCAGCAGCATCCTGCTGCTTCTTCCTGCGTCGCCATTTGCCGCTAAACAAAAACATGGATTTGCAGCCTTAAAACGCACCCTGAAGATGCACGCTGCAAAACGATCGCCACAGAGCCAACGCATCTTTTTTCTAATCTTGCTCTGAAATGACTTCGATAACAAAGAGGTGCACGGCGATGCTCACGCTGTATTTCAAATGCCAACTTTGTGTCAGCATCTTTTTACGGCGACTGGGAGGCCGGATGCTCTGCTTCTGCGCCAGGCGGTCGGGAAGGCAAGCGGGCAGCAGCCCAGGTTGCCAGGGGTGACTACAGAGCTGACAAGCCCGGGAGCCAGCAAAACCCACCCTGACTGATGGCTTCTGGGTTCCTGCTGACCTTTGCTCCCTTCTAGTTTGGCCAGGAACAAAAGAGCCTGTTCACCGGGGCCCCTCGCACGTATATTTAAGGAAAGCGGTCATCGCCTATATGCTGATTAATGTGTTTGCTTTACATGCAGCGGGAGGGGGGCCACGGCCATCCCGTGTTGCTGTGCAGGTAAGCACCAGCTTGTGTGTCACACAAAATAAATCAAGGAAATCCACCACGAGGCACATAAAAATGACTAAAACGGGTAAAGACAATTTTTGCCACCGATGCAAGAAGTTGCCGGGGCTGGCGACGGCGCCAGGAGCTGTTTCCCCACGTACCCGAAAACCTGCATGGAGTTTCTGTCATTAGCGATTTGATGCTGCCCTGACACCCAGGGCCATCAGCAGCGTGAACACGCTGTCGCAAAGATGCTGCCGGCTACGGCAACCATGGAGGATGCTGTCCGACCCTCGGCGGCAACTTTCATCGCCGCATACTGTCACCATAGCAATGGAGCTGGATGCGGGCAAATGACAAGGGTCTGTCATCACTCAGCCCCAGCCTGACAGCCTTCAGCACCAGCCGCTCTCATCCAGCCTCGATACACAAATATGTCCTCAACAGGCCCAAAAGTAATAATCTGCCCTTCTGCAATGTCATCGTTTCGCTGGTGCTGCCAGTAGCGCTGTGCAGCCCTTAGACCCCACGGAGATGCTCTGTTTTATTCCCCAGTGAGTTTTTGTGTTTTAGGGGAAAAGGAAAAGCGAGGAAGGGGTCAGGCAGAAAGGAGACAGTGGCACCCAAACTTCAGATATCAGAGACATTCAAGAAACAAATAAACAAAAGAGAAAAAAAAATCTCTCTTGCACAAATGGCAGTAAAACATGAGAATTAATGTTTGGAAGGAATACGCCGCTTTCCACGCAAGGGCCCCAGCAAGGAAGAGGAACGTTACTGTGGAATCTAAAGCTCCCTTTCAATATTAAGCACGATAGTTGTATATAAAACGCACCCGCCACTCCCTTCACAGACACAGGTGCCCGGGGTGAAGTCAGGATAAGTGGCAAGGTGCGCCAGGCTGTCACCGCCAGCGGGCACGGCCAGCGCGCCGCTCTGCCTTCGCGCCAGC
>JAVJGI010000062.1:89149430-89163978 GCA_035590275.1 Ibycter americanus
TCTGCCTTCGCGCCAGCGCCAGCACCGGCTCCCAGCGCCTCCCGCAGCAGTGCCGCGACGGGACGGCTCACTGCGCCCGCCTCCCCGCCACCTCGGCGCAAGCACGGCGAGAAACGACAGAAATCAGCGATGGCAAACACTACCTCATCTAGAGCCCGTCTGCCTGGTTGGATTAATCATAACGTCTCTATTTCGGGAGAATTTCTGCGCGGGGTCAGTTTTTACTCATCCCGCCCAGGCGAGCTCGCCCCCGCCAGCCGCGGCGCGTGCAGGAGATGGCGAGGACGCTCTGACGTGGTGGTTACCTTACTTAGCTCCTCCAGACCACGCACTTCGGGTTTTACTTTGCGTTTAGTCACACGGAACAACCCGCTTTAACAGCGGCTCGTACGTACCGCGCAAGCCCTCCCACCGTTTAGAAAGATGCCTTTTAACGGTATTTAATTTAGACTCGCTTATATGCTACAGTCGCGAGTGAACACATCGGCTGCGTGGCTCTTACTTGCCACGCTCGCCGTGCCCCCTGAGCGTGCAAGTCGCTCGCCCGTCCGCGCCAGCCCGGGGAAGACAATTCACCGCTCCGACGTTTTTTAAACCTGATTTACCGTTCCAGAGAAACAACTACGCAACTAATCTTCCAGGACAAATGTAATGCTGAAGAACAACTAAACTGAAACATATAAATTCCATATATACTTAAAAATATTATTGTCTGTAATTTAATATAACAATATTTCTAGGCCTATAACCTTGCACGCAGAGGCAATTTCCCAAGCATTAATACTTAAATGGGTCATATGCACCACATCTGTCATTCTGTCCTGAAGTCTATGAGGCACAACCAAGACTCTGCAAGCCTATTGATTTTTCTAGCATTTGCTTTAATTTACTTAACCATTGAGAAATCCATCAGTACATAAAGGGCAACTGTCCATTACTGCCTCATTTGCAGACATTCTTTCCCCTCGGTTTTTTTTTGGTAAATATTTCCCCTTAAATCGCTGTGTGTTTACAGTGTAAAAATGAAGCCGGAAAGTGCTCACACCTGTTTCTGTTCAGTAACTGCTGCACTGAGGTATATGTAATGTGCTTAAAGATAGAATAAATATCTAGACATTATTACATCTGTGTGCAAAGGGTGGTAAATTAGATCCTAATTACATTAACAGGGATTCTGCCTCCCAGCTTAAATTTTACATGAGCACTCTGTAAAAATCCAAAAGCTCTGCTGTGGTTTCTTTACGAGCTGGTGATTACAGCTACTTCCTATGCGGTCACTAAATATTCTGTTTACAAATAAATGAAGAAGCTTTGAGCCAACTTGCCAGGGTAATAATCCGTGGTGTTTTTTCTTTTTCTTTTTTTTTTTCTTTTTTTTTTTTTTTCCCCCAGCAAACCTTTACCACATAAGCATGGCAACAATCAGAAGCCCTGGCTTCATCTAATTACTCTATCACATAATTTCACAAATTGCCTTTTCACTGGGGAGCCAAGTGCAAAACACGCTCACAGTGGGATTTCAGGCAGCAGCTTTCATTTACTACTCATTTCTTGTTAAATTAAACACAAAAACACCAGTTGTGTGAAAGAAGTCAAAAAGAATGCTTGCAAATGAGCCAGACAAGTGTATCTTATATTTATACCATTTGCACAAAATAGCTCATTGGCAAGCTGGATTTTTAATGGCACCATTATCGCCTTTAACCCTTTTAAAGCCCGGCACCAGGCTGGTAACCGCATCATCCCGACCAAACTCAAGCCGGTGAAACGGCATCAGGCGGAGCATCCAACCCAGCATCCTTCAGTTACCAGCCGGCGAGACGAGGCAGCGTGCCCCCACGCAACCCCTCCGGCTGTAACGGGGACCGACTCAGGGCACAACCTGCCCCGGAATTCTGGGTGTCACACCCGCCTGATACAAGGGAAGGATGGTCCCACAAATAAATCCGAGTGGGATTCGTAAGCGCCATTCCCATCTCACCCCGACACGGCCCTCCGAGGTGCAGGGGAGCCAGCGGGACTCGGGGGCAGAGGGACCTCGGGGCCAGACCCCTGCTAATTATCTGAGTGCTAACAAGGCAGGATTGCAAGCTGCCACCGAGGAACACAAATTATTTTGAAAATAATTGCAGCCAGTGTACCATCGCCAGTGGAAGTGAACTAGAGGTTACACCGCTCTAAGATGACATTTTTTACATCAACATGTACAAAACTAAAACACGGCCATTAGTAATTAAAGCTGTTCCTTTTGTAGCACCAGAGCCAGCAGGTCAGGTACCGTTTTACATCAGAAACCAGGCCCTGATGGCTGTAGATTTGCCAGCATTATCTGCACAGGGAGAAAAAAAAAAACCCACAACATTAGCAGCAGCTGTCTGTGTGCCTCGACATTGAAAATCCTATTCATACAGACAGGTGGAGTAATTTAAAAGCCAATGTGGTGCAATTTTGATGCAACTAATGCCACTGTTTACTAAAACGCCACCATTACTGCTGTTTATGAAAACATTACTAAAATTGCATTTTATTCGTAAGAATCCGAAGCTTCGGGTTATTACCAGCTTCAAAATTATTCTGCCCCCCAACTGCAGCTCACAGCCCTCCCGGGTTTACAACCCGCTGCACCGACGGACCCACGCTCAGTAACGCAACCCAGGGTCTCTCCTCGCCACCCCCAACGCGGGCACGGGGCGGCTCCCGGATCGGCACAAAGTCCACGGCAGAGAAGCAGAGTTCTGCCAGCGAGCCTATTAATTAGCCAGATTCATCTAATATGGCATTTGCCTTCCTGAAAATATCACCAGGCTCCCCAAAAGCTCTGGCTGACATGGATGAGGGTGGTCTAGGAAGAGGAGTTTCACTTCAAAGCCAACTTCAGGTAACGAATAGAGCAAGCTCCCTAAGGCAGAGCCCCACCATTTCCCCTCAGAGTTCCAAGAAAATCCTTGGAAAACATATTTATAACACGAGCAGACCCTTGGGTTTCCCAGTGTGACTCAAGTGCCCACTTCAGTGCCACTGATGTGGCTACCTCACTTTTTTCATCACCGGCACAGCACCACAGTGGGAATAAGGAGGTTTTATGGCTTTTTGTTTTGTTTGGTTTTGGTTTTTTAATGTATTTCCAAAATGTTTTATGCTGTGCAGGCTGGATTAAACAAGGTCAACCAGTAGCCAAGAAAGGAATATTCATGCTACAGCTAAAGTCCAAGAAGTATTTTCTGGGCAGAAGTTTCTGGTTCATAAAGCAGAGGATGCCGTGGTAAGTCTCCTAGACCTTGCCTTATTAAAATGATGGCCCACCACTGAAGTGAAACGAGTACTCTGCTAAATACTACGGCTCTAAATCAGGCAATGATGCAAAAGGCGAGGTAAATTAGATAACTACATATTAACTTAAACCCTTTTCTGCCTACTTACCTTCTTCTCTACACATACATCCAGCACTGCGGTAGCTTACAGGGTGAGGAGCTGGAAGCACAAAGGTAAGTCTGATCGATACATTTGTTCATATATTGAAAACAGGATTTTCAGCTTATCATTTTGGGGGAAAGGATGGCATTACCCATGGAAGTCATCAATAAAAAAACCCCTCCATCCACAGGAAAAGTTTTCTGTGGGTAATTTGGATGGGCAGATGGTAAACAGCCAGTTAATATTAGGAATTAGGGCGTCTTTGATCTATGCGACGAGAAAAAACGTGTAAGCTCTAACAGTGCAGATTCTGTGCAGCTGAAGGTAAGCGCAGGAAAAGGGAAACAGAACTTTTAAAACGGGTGAAAAACCAAATTGCTTCTCATGCCTGCCCTGGAGCAAGAAACAGACTGTATTCGCCACCATACAACTGTTTCGGTTCATTCAGACAAGGGTTAAGCTCATGCAAACAGATGTAGGTTACTCTATGCCAGAGCAAGGGAATGCATCTTACACAACTTGATGTACCACTTCCAAATGTGACCCTATTTGAAAGGCAGCTTATCTTACACCACAGATTAACACATCTCATCAGATATGCGCCCAACTGGTTTGGTGCCTCATGTTTTGGCACTTTACCTGATCTGATTAAGTCATTCGCTAGCTTACACTGGTGCGCTGCGAAACTCCTTCAAAGAGTTCGGAGATTGCCAATAAAAAAATTAACACTGGCGCTTATATACATAAGCGTATCTGAGGATCAACATGGGCTCTTTTTGTAGCGACTGTGTCAGAGGACAAGCTAAACAAACAACTAGTAATGAACAGCCGAGCCCGTGCATTTATCCTCATTTCCTGCTGACCCACCGCTTGCCAAGATACTGTTGTTGCCTTCGGTGTACTTGGCGCTGCAAATTATTTGCCAAAATATTTCCGTGGCTATTTCCAGATTTACAAACTGGTGGTCAGACTTTTTCCCTCCCCCTCTCCCCCTGCAAAATGTGCTACTTGAATTCTGTACGTCTGCTTTGACTGCAGGAAGACGGTGTGTCACGTAGCACATTTCTGGGCCTTGACTGGAGGAGGCTAATTTCAAAAATGAAGCTGCACACGTGAAATATCACAGCTGCCAATATAAAAAGAAAGGAGAGGGTGGAGAAGAAAGCAAAGCGTCTACTGTTGACTTAAAAATTCTTATTACTGCAAACATTCTTGCTGGTAAACTCATTTCCCAGAATATTTATGCAAACAAAAGGAGTTCTAGTACAACCAGAGCAAGTGTAATTTAACATCTGAATTAATGTTTATCATGTTTCAACTCTTCAGTATTCCCTCGCTTCTACTCAGATGTGAAATTCTTCTGGTGTGTAAATACCAATGTGTTTCAGCAGCTCCCAAATAATTCAAATCCTTTAACGTGCTGGTGGCTTCCATGTTGGTACAACAGTGCCTCCGAGGTGGAAACTGGGGGAAACTGGGAAAAAGATAAGCTAGCCCGTTGGAAGTAGACATACTCTCTCTAAAATCTAGTCCAGGCTGTTGGCTACCTTCTGATTTCCACCAAAATACCCCCCAGGACCACTGCTGTTCCCCAGACCTGCGAGGAGTCCAGGATGAGACATCTCATACCACGCGGTTTAAGACAATATGATGGTCATCTTCATCAGAAACGAGACCTGATTGTAGATATGGCAAAACACACACCACGCTTCTGCACAGGAGGAGAGCCTGAGTGAGGAATCTGGTTTCCTTGAACCAAGGAAGGCACCCTATATAACTGAAACGATCTACAGAACAGCCAGAGATCTCAGCACACCAGACACGCGCTTCCTAAGAAATCCTGAAACTGGAGCAACAGCAGCCTTGCCAAGGGTATCCCCCAAAACACAACAGTTTTCTTTAACAATGGCAAAATGCACCCACGCTAGAAAGCAGACCAATCCTCGGCGGCTGGACCACAGGTCAAAGCAACATATAAAAGGAGGATTAAAGAAAATGCTGAAGGTTTTGACAGTCAGTGTCCTCCATCTAACTCTGGGAGGGCTGCAAGGTTAAGAAGTTAACTCAAACCAAGTTACCTAAATCCTGTTTGCCCTCCTTTCTGGAGCTCTCAGTTTAATTCTGACAGAGCCTCGGAATAATTATCTCCTCCTGTAATAACATTTCCCATTTTCTCCTGTTGATGACTGCCACGGCACCCCCACCAGCAGAAGGGAGCTGAGGATGCTCATCACGGGTTACCTGCACCAACCTGTGATGGGTGCTTTTGCTCACCACTGCGGCAAGTCTTCCTGCTGCCAGGAGCAGGAGAAGCCCTGGATCCCACCTTCCCAGCCGAGGGGTGACCAAAGGCAAGCTAAAAACGCCTGGCTTTTCCCAGGAATTTGGGACAGCTGGCACTAAGAAGTCTTGCAGATGTGGTAGAAAGATTTTTACAGCTTTGCCCACAATAAAACCAAGTGAAAGAGGAGACTTGTGTATTGCAGTGAAGGGGGGGAACCCCCTCCCCATCCATTCTGAGTCCAATATATGGAAACATGACCCCTGTTACGCAGACGAGCTCCAGGAGCCCTCTGGCATTTTGCAGAGCATCAGTCGGTGCAGGACGGGGACTCATTCTAAGTTGGACTTTTGGGGGCTGGTGGGGGTAGGAGTGTTCTGTTTTAATGCTTCCAAAACCCTCTTGAGAGGACAGCAAAGAAAATCCTCACTGTTTTTAGCCAATTATTTCCCCTTTTTATGTTTTCAGCAGCCTCGTTTTGTACCCATCTGCTCTCTCGCTATACTCCTTTCCAAAACCAGACAAGCATCCCACACGGGAGCAGGGGCAGGGAGCCAAACTGACCCCACGCTCCTCCCAAGGCAAAATCTCATCAACATGGAGGGATGAGACAAGAAATTAAACCCACTCGCTTTAATCTTAACAAGTTGCTAGCCTGTACAATATTCATACATAAACAAAACTTACAGAATTAAGTGGCATAATAGTATTTTTTCTATCACAATAAGATCCCTAAAGTGATGGGCACTCTTTTTCTCAGCTAGATTCGGATAAAGTGCCTCCTTCTAATACCTGCTTCCAATAAATTCTTTTAAACAAATAACAGCTCTGCTAAATAGGTTGCATATTGCTTATTATAAGTTTTCTTGTTTAATAGCACGGCATCAAGCGATCAATAAAGACTCAAAATCCAGATACAAAATAGAAAAAACCTTTCACTTTTACTGTAAAGTCAACATCTTTCAGCTACGTCTTTTACTTTCTACTCAGCCTCCCATTTCAGTAAGGTTTAACCTCTTAAGGAAATTGTTTTAAAAGCAGTTAAAAATAATGATTAAATTATGGGATTTACATGAAAGAAATCCTTGGCCCATTCATTTTTTTAAATCATGGCAATTTGTTTTTTAAAAGGTGTTTGAAGTCCTTGAATCTACCTCTTGGCACCATTAAAAAAAAAGTAGTTTATAATCCCCTAATGTGCTTAAATAAAGCCTTCAATAGTTCAAATTGTTATTAAACATCTTTTGGGATTATAATTTTATGGCTTTTTTTGCCTGATTAGATGATGAACGTGAAGATCATCAAATACTCATCATACAACAAACCAATTACATCGTATAATCCCCAAAATGAGGTTTGAATCCCAACATTTCAAATTAAGCTGGATTTAAAGGATGCAGAGAATTCACAACGAGAGAACAAAACACTTGCAGAGACAACCCCCAAACTCCATTCTTCCAGTTTCCAACAAACAGGAACCACTGCTGGGACAAAACCATAGTATGGGTTGAAGCAGAAACCAACCCTGTTGCCACAATTAAATTTATACAGATTGGGTTGTAGGCAAGATTATTTTTCCTTCCCCTTTCCTTCCTCCAAGCTTTCCCCGTGTTTTGCAATCCCTGCTGAGGGCTGTATGTTACAGTGAGATGATCTGCTAGAAAAATGGTAGCTGAGATATGATCCCTGAATGTTAAGTGATCCAAGAAATAATAATAATAATAATAGTAATAATAACAATAATAATAATAAAAAAAAAGAGGGCCTGTAAAATGTTGCCAGGCTGCAGCACACCCTGAAATTATCCTTAGGGCAACTTTCTGGAGCCCAGCTCCAGCACAGGGCTGGTCCGCCCCAGCCCTACCTGGAGGGACTGCCGTGGCGTTCGATGTTCATCCAATGCCACCCCACAAGCCTCCCCTCGGTTTTGACTCAACTTTTACAATCCGGGGACGTCCTCACCTCTTCACCAAATTATTAGTAGCTTTTCTCTTTTTCTTTTTTTTTTTATCCAAATAGTAACAGTCCGTTCCTTCCATCTCAAACTGATAGCCAAATCCTAAAAATAGATTTCACAACCCTCAAAACTTACAGGCTGGTGTCATAATCAAAAATTTCAACAAGCTCCACAGCTACGTTCTGCCTAAGGGCTGACCCAGGCCGCTCTCCCAACCCAGACATTTAATCAAAATTAAGCCAGAAAAGCAAACAGTTAAAAATAAAACCTGCAAAGCCCTAAGTGTAAGTCTGGCCACCACCTCTGCTATTGTTTTAGCTGATTTTTTGGGGTTGGTATTATTACAAGGGGGATTAAAAAAAAGGGCAATTTGGAGGAATTTATCCCCTGAAGTGTTTCCGAGCGTACTGCCCGCATCCACAGAGGACAGCGCTTGCCCACCCCTTGGGCATATCTGCACATCAGTCAAAATAACGGGGGGTGGGGAAAGTTGCAGCCTGACGCTGAGCGGGAACTACTGCCCAAACGTTCAACAACCGGAGAGGCTACTGCCTTGCATTTGATTTTTCTTCTTCGACAAAGAAAAAAAAAAAAAAAAAAGAATATCCTCCTAAGTGGGAAATGAGAACTAAGGAACAAACCTTAGGAAAGGAAGCCAGTACACGGATGAAGACTTACTACTCCTGGAGAAGAAATAACTGCATAGAAGGAATTAAACCAACCTATACACTTTTGAAAGATTGTATTCGTCCAACATTTATTTTAAGTCTTTCCAACCATTAATCATTAGTATGACAGACACAGCAATTACTGTCTATCTTGTTTAATTCCATGCCACTGATGTGTATTAATATTACAATTGTAAGGGGGTAAAAAAAAATGCCTTTGAAATGGAGGGCTCCCAACTAACACCCCCATTAGGAAGCACCAGTGGTCAAGGGGATGCTGGATTTCGCGCTTAACCGCCACTCCTTTTTTCCCTGCCATTTTCCAGATGGGAAAGTGAAGGCAGGTTAAAGCGCTGGGGGCAAAAGGGAGGTATCACCTGCCCTGACACGTCCCCTGCCTGAACAGAACCACCTCCCTACCACTCCTCACCCTCCCGCTTTAGGGAGGACCTCGTATCCACCCTAGGGAAGACCAAACGCACTAGCAAAAAATAAATAAATGATGTGGGATCTCTAGTTTCCTCAGCTGGCCGCTCCCTGGGATGGCCTGCCTCCCGCAGCGAGGAGCCCAGCTGCGGACCACTGCCATGCCAGCATGTAGGGTTATACGAGGAGTCAAGACACCCAGACACCCTCCTAAATGAACTGGGTTCTTCATTCCTTCAGTCTTTCACCCAGCAACTCCTCAGCTTTGATTGCAGCCAGGATTTGGGCCTGGGGTGGTTTTTTTTGCAGCACCCCAAGCAACTTGCCAACGTGTTATATTGCTCTAGCACTAACTGTAGTGTTGGCTCTTCCCATGCTTGCCTGGAGGACATCTTCCTTCACACAGGAGACCCACTGCTCCTCTGGCTGCAGGAGTTCCCTGGTGCCTTCTCACTCCAGTGAGAGCACTCCCAGCTGGAACATGCGCTTGGAAGAGTCTACAACATTGTCCGGGCACGTTTTAATTTGGGAAAACTGTCCATGACCCTACCTAGAGTTGATTTGAAAGGTCTGTCTCAAGGTCGTAGCTGGAGAAGGTTGGACTGGGTAAACCAATTCTGCTTTACCAGATTGATCAGACCTGCCCGGAGCTCCCGCGATGCTGCCAGACGAAGAGCAAGCTGCCCGGCAGTAAATCGGCATGCTGGCTGGGCTGCATCTGCACAGGGGCTGGCGGATTTTTAAAGCAAGCTTTAGCTCAGTGCTGCAAGGTGGAAAATGCAGCAGCTTCATCACATAGGTCTTGGGGGATGGGTTCTTCTGTGTTTGAGCCTTCCAGAAGAAGAGACCACCTTACAAGCAGATATCCAGATGTTGTCTCCCAGGGGCAACTACCGGCGCAGCAGCAAGCTCTGCAGGCACTCTCATCTCCTCCTTTGCACACCATTAGTGCACAGCAGAAGAGCAAAAAGCTGCTTGCACCCTACACTCAACCTAGATGAAACAGCGATAGCATCCACTCTCTGGTCCTGAGACTGCGCATGAAGCCAGCCGCAAGGTCAGGTCGAGCCCATGTAGCTAAATGCTCAACACAGGGTGGCTCCGGCCACGAGGTCTTCAGGAGTCACCTCTGCTCTCTTCTGCCACGTTCCCAGGAATGGCTTTGGAAGGTGGCGGCTGGCCCAGGCTAAGAGCATGCTGCAGACTGCCCAAGCAGTTTAACAGGACAGATCGTCACATCCCTGTGTCTGGGAGGCATTTAATTTGCTAGCAGAAACACAGCAACAGGCCGCTTCCAGGAAAAAATATTAATAGTAATATATACTACTTAATCTGGAATTCCTCGGCTGGGAACTACAGGGACGGACACGCAGTGGCCCAGTGGCCCCTGCTGTTTCCTGACTGCAGAGCTTCCAGGGCATCTCCTCAAACCAGCACCTACACCAGCCACGTCAGGCTGGTGCGAGCATCGCTGCCAGCACAGCATCCGTGGACCATTTTGGAGGCAGATGTCCTTAACCTCACATCTACCTGCAGGTGACACCAGGTGTCAGCTCACCTTGGGTGAGGACATTGAATTGGGGAGCCACCAAAAGGGGCCTGGGCCACCGGCAGTGATGCGCTGAACGCACCAGGGACAGGGCGGAGGAGCTGGCAGAGCTGGGGGACGGCCGACGTGGAGTCTGCCAGGGAGGGAGGGAGATGAACTTGGAGATATCCGAGGCCCTCTCCGCCCTTGGAGGAGTAGTGCTCCAGCACGAAGGTTCATTCATAGCAACGCAGGACCACGCGGGGCAGGATTCCCTGCCTGATCCCCGTGCTGACAAGAGTCCCGGCAGATATCTGGTTTCTTGGCTCAGCGGGGGACGGAGGGGCGATGTGCATGAGCGCTTCCTCCAGTTTACGAGTATCCCCTTGGCAGGGCTCCCACCGGGGCTGGGCAAGCTGGCTGGCTTCTGGTTTCATCCTGACCCTAACTACAGGCAGGAGAGAGAGTCAACCGCTGGGATCAGAGGCGAGAGCTGCTCTTCACTACCACCTGCAGACCCCCGGCACCCCTCGCCTGGCCCTCATCCTCCTGGCACAGAAAAGCTCCGACAGAAAACCTGGGGCCGAAGGGCCGCATCCCCACGGTGGATGGAAACACAGTGACAGATCACCACAATTGGATGAAACGGGAGAATGGCATTAGAAACACTTGGCTAAATGCTAACGTGAGGAGGTGCGGTACACAATATAAAGCCTTGAAAGAAGTTCCAGCATCCAGCTTAACCCCACGCACCTGTCCAGAGCTTTGATTTCTAATCCCAGGAATAAAAAAAAAAATACAGGTAGCTGTGGCAACAGAAATAGCTGCGCATCCCCCCACCCCTTCGTAACATTAAATACAGGGGTAACTTACACTCTGGGAATGAGAACGTCTCAAAGAAAAAAATTATACTTTGCTATTAAACCAGATACATTCAGACCTTTCATCACGAAGCTTCTGATGATCTCTGACAAACAGCTGAATAAGGTCTTTGTTTGCTTTTCGCTTTGTTTTTAATCTCCCCAATTATTTTCCGCGGTTCTCCGGAGCACAGAACCAGGGGCCGAACGCTGCTCTCTGCTCCGAGGCAGCGATTCCCACGTCAGCTAAGGGGAGCTGCAGCTGTGCGAGCAGCGGGGCAGGACAGGTCTCCGAGGTTATTAGGATAAGCTTAGTCACACTTTGTGGTGACGTCCTGTTAACAACTGCGACTCGATCAAAAAAAAAAAAAAAAAAAAAAAAAATTCTAAAAAAAACACACATAAAAAAAAAACCACCCAAAAACATACGTTCCATGCTCTTCCCCTGGCATCTAGCAAATGAGGCAACAACAACAACAACAACAACAACAACAACTCTGCTCGGAAAAGTTCCCTGAGCTGCCTGTCAGCAACATCATATGTATATTTGCTTTCTATGACTACTACAACTATGACATTTTCCATGTTTTATTTTGCATATGTGATCTAGAGTTCACTTACTGTTAGATGCTGGAACAGCCATGCCCTCATGATATTTGTGGCTACTTTGGGAAAGATGCCACGCTTTTTATGTCGCTTTTTGTCCTTATCTGGATCATCATCATCACCTGTGCTGGGGGAAGCTACACTGTTGTCCAAGCCGTCACCTGTAAATATAGTGAATCAAATTTTGACTTATGCTACCTTTATATACTTCAGCCGAAGCCTGGCTTTGGGTATAAACTGCATGAATATTTAAATGAGGTATAAATTCTTTAGCACCGTAATTCACCAGGGGTTGAGGGGACGGGGGGGAAGAGACATGGGGAGAGGGAGGGTCTCAGGACTGTGTCGGACCCATTCTGGTTTATCCTGAAGGACAGTGGGGCCATTTCTGCCACCGTAACCCAAACCAAAAAGTGCATCAGACAAAAAAATAAAAAAATAATAAAAAAAATCTTGCAAGCACCCAGCTCGCAAAGGTGAAAACGGTGGCTTTTCTTCACACTAGGTCGCTTCCCAACAATTCATCCCAATCAGCTACTTTGGCTGAGATGGCAATTAGGAAAGTATCGATGGTGTCCCATCCCCATGACGTGTGTGAAGCCAGGTGCCCCGTCGCACTCCGGGATGCAAAAAGTGGGGTGGATGCAGCTCTCTTGCAACATCGTATTCTCTCCCCAAATTCAGAAATACCCAGAAGATTGGGACATCTCTTACGTTAAGTCTTTTGTAGACGTTTGACTTCCCCTGACTTTTTGATGGGAGGTGGATAGCTAACTGGCCTCCCCTCTCCCCAGCCCCAGCGAAAAGAAATTCATAGCGGGATAAGTAGGTACCAATTTGACATACACCGTAGGAATTAACACCCTGCATTGTGCTGGTGTGCCATATCCGTAATAGATGTCTGCTCCCGTTAAACAGCAACTGATCCAGAATGAATTTCCTTAATGCAGAGAAGGTCTCAGACAGTTCTCATCACATTAGCAACATATCTACAGGAGGATGCAACCGCAGAGCGGCCAGCCTGGCTCTGGGCTGATGGGCTAGCGGTCAAAGGAAAACAAAACTTGCAGTGCCCGGCCAGTTTGCATGCAGTTTTTGTTTCAAACCCTGAAAGCAGTTTATAAACAAGTCCAGAGAGCAAATCAGTCTTTGCATTCTCTGCATGTGGATTGAACGGTATAGCCTGGCTTCCAAGGACACTGTATTCGTAGCAAGGTGGAGTTGTGATGTTATTAGGCAAGTGTTTTTTACACCCCCGGGCAAGAATGATCAAGAAAGTCATCTGAATTGGGCTGAGTCAAAATTATCTCTGTTAGGAATAAAAATAAAAAATGAACCTAAAAAAAAAAAAAAAGAAAAAAAGGAGAGGGGGATGTAAACTGTCAAAATTATGATTTGTTAAACAGCTTTCAGTACCAAAAAAAAAAAAAGAGTTATTATTAGTGTTATATTTTTAGCACCTTACTGACTGTGGCAAATTTATAATTGTCCTTCTGACTTGGCCTGTGTCTTTAGTGAAATGGTGGCCTTGGGTAGTTACAGAAACAAACAAGATTTTTATGAAGAAATCAGATATCTGACAAATTCTTTGAAAGCCCGGTATGTAAAAAAGGGCTTTTATACAGAGAAGCGATTCACCATATAAAATAATAATTCATAAAAGAAACATGAGCAAAGGAAACAACTCAACAGCATTTAAAATTCCACGGGCTAATCCACTTTCTGTCTGTGAGAGGCAAACAAGGAAAAGAAAAGTATTACGCATTCATTGATTAAAAATGAAAAGCTTCTAACCTAATGACACTGCCTTTCACCACCTCCCTGCAACCGTCCGCCCACCCTCTCCCCCCTACCCCGTTTTTTTTTAAAATACACTCTCTCCTCATTTCAAACCCCCTTCAGATTAATTTAGCAGGCATCGCCTCATGCCTGACGGGAGGAGGACTCATTGATAATTTATGGAAATATCTACTATAATCCAAGGGAGATGACTTTTTTTCCAGCTTTGTGCATCAATAGATAATCAAGGCCTTCAAGCAGCCTCAGCTTCCCATTACCTCGGGCAAGAGAATTCCTGAAAGCATGCCTCCGGGGCACCTGAATTATATCCTCCATTAGGGGAGGAAAAGCTTTCTGCATTCCACCTATAACACTCCCCAGAACCTTTCCTGTTTATTTCTGCTGTATGAAAGCAGAAGCATTAGGAACAGGATTTTTTAAGTGAAGACTTATGTAGATACAATGGAGAAACCTTTCAAGCGCGAGCCAGATCACCTCCTTCAATCCCTGGCGGTGACCTATCCCAAATAAAAGGTTTCTGTTACATCATTAGCTCAAGCCAAAAACAGCCTTGGCTTAATGCACAGTTTGTTCTTCCTACTGTTTTTAGGCAAATACTGCTACTTTACTCCCATCTGGGAGGGAAATTACACTGCTGGGCTGTAATCTAAGACAAGATTTTCATTGGAAGCAAATGCTTTCAATCCAGTGTAAATACTGGTGCATGTTCAGAAAAGCCTAAAACAATAAACCCTGGCCCCGTCCGACACCAGTTAGAGAAAGTGAAAGGCAGGGAGAGGATAAGAAAGCACCCGGCTATCCTAAGAGCAAACGCTTCGGGAGACTTTCATAAATTGTTTAACCTCTTCCACTTTTTTTTAAATGGAAAATTGATCCCGCATAGACTGAAACCACAGAGAGAAGTCTAAATGGTCAATTGTGGATTTTAGTATTTCGATCTACTTTGCAACACGATACACTCACCTCTGTGAGGTCCCCAGAGATCCCACCCCCCCACACACCCCCCAC
>JAVJGI010000062.1:89163997-89177550 GCA_035590275.1 Ibycter americanus
ACGCCTTTTTTTCCCCCCTCTTTTCCTCTTTTTAAAGATGACTACACAAACTTGAAGCACCACTGACCAGCCACACGGTAGCAGCTACGAACTGCATTTGTAAAATGTCAGCGGCGACTCCGTTCCTGAAGTTGACTTCTCCTGCCGCCAAATGAAGGCGAACTGAAAAGGTGGAAATAATCATAGAAATGATGCTAGTCCATAAACAAGCTTACAGCCTCATTAGTATAGCGGGAGGCTCCGCTGGGTGATTTATGCTTGTTTTGCTGATGCCATGAGGAAATGCCATAGGGCAACTTTAGCCAGCTGCTAATGGTTTCTGACAGCTTCTTAGCAACTAGTGCAAGCAACGCCGTGGCGTTTGCTAGTGACAGAAACCGAAAATGTCATATTATCTGCCCATGTGTCACGAAGTCCGTGTGGCAATTAACTAGTAGGCCAGTGACTGAGGGGCCACAGGCTCTGCAGAATGGCCCGTGGCTATTCGGGGGGCAGAGCAGGCGCAGCGCTCCCGTTTACGCCGCGCGTATGCACGGATGTATGCGCCATCCACATCACGCTCCCGCCGCCTCCGTCGCTGATGAGTTTGGTCCATGCAGATCCTTTGTCCGTGGAGAAACTCTGGCTCGCTTTCTCTTTAGGCACGGCGTGACATTATCAGAGGAACTGCAAGTAATCTGTCTTGATATGATGGTTGGAAATGGCACTTTAATTGGCAATACCTGATTCTCTGGTTTCGAGCGCTGGATCCGAAGGTGCTAGCTGTTTTTCTGCTCGCTCGCAAATTAGTCTAAAAGGATTTAAGATCACTGAAGCAGACTCGTTGCCTGTCAAATTGCTGGGAGCACAGCGACTCTGCACAGCAACTAGACGTTATTTAAAAAAACTACCCAGCGCCTGTAAGGAGCAGGAGGAGCGCCCGGGCTCCGCGCGCCCGCTCCCCAGCCAGCAAAACCAGGCGCTATATGTCAAACTGTCAAACCTTTCAGCGTGGCCGTTTGCCCTTTCAAATAATATTTAAGAATTGTTTTTACACAATTTTTTATAGGCCATGGTCTAGTGAAAGAGGCCAACCAACAAAGAAAGGAATTTGTACTACAATTCGTCCGTGGACGATTTCTTGCCAGACCTGGGCCGGTCCCCATGGAGCGAGGCAGGTGACCTGTGGCAGCTCCCCGGCTGTCGGGGAGCTCCGATTTCAAACGCCATCCACTCCGGCGTCCCAGAGTTGCCTATTTAAGCACACCCAGGCATTTAGGCTGTGCTATCTTGTTCCTTTCAAGCAAGGATAAAGCGGCATTTATCGTATTCAGCCCTGCTGAATGGGGCAGGCCGGCCGTGCCAGCGGGGGCTTCGCTCGCTGCATCCCCCTCTCCGCTGCCATCGCCCTTGACGGCTTCCCTTCCCCTGCCGCTCCCCCAAAAACTCAGAGGCAGCAGCAGCAAAGGGCAACCGAGTTTACAGCGGCTCCTCGAGTGGGTGATGCTCTCTTGGTCCTGGGTGAGCTCTTGGGAACCTTTTGCTGGCAAAGTAGGTGCTCCTGGAGCGCGCCTCGCCACATGCGCTCGCCTCCAGCGGCCGCGGTTCGGTGGTGGTTCGAAGCCTCCTCCCTCGTTTCCACGCCAAATCCACATTAAACGTCATCACTCTGCAGTGTTGGAAAGGCGGGCAGCGTGGCGCAGCTGGGCAGCTCCAGCTCCCAAACCCACCCTCAGACCTCGGCCATAAACACTGCCCAGGTGCAATATAGTCCCAATCCCAAATCAGGGACGTTTCAGAAAGGTCGGAAATTCAGGTGTCCTAAAAACCTCGACTACAAAATCCACGCCTTTGCATGTAGCTCCTTACGCTAACATCCTCAAATGATTTTAAGCGACTAGAACTCTCAATAGCAAAGTACCAAATACAGCTTTACTACAAGGAACTTCACCAGAGGCAACAGGTTATTCCTCACCGCATGTCCTAGGATCAAATCTGTATTTGGAGTACAAGTATTGTTTATATCAAAGAAAAACATACTATTCTTCAAAAGCCTGCTTCCCACACATCTGTCACGAGATTTGAGAGAGGTTTTGGGGGTCCACTCTTCAGTTTGCTGGGAGTGGGGTAAGAAGGCAGCACCAGCTTTGCTGAGGTCCACCAAACCATGCCATGAACACCACCTTCCAGCTTTCACGATCCACTTCTAGAAAAGCATCTAAATCCACTGGAGTTGATGGAAGAAAACACAAAAGACGGGCATCCAGAAGCCCTTGGAAAGAGCCAGAGCAACTTTTAAGTGGACTGACTAAATCAGTATCCTCTAAAAGCTCCCCATGTTGAACTTCACTGTATTTTTCCAAATCTCTCCTGTTAAAAGCAGCTTCTGCCTCCTAGAAGAACGTTATGGTTTGCACTTACTTTTTGTATTTAATAAACTAATTTAAAAATGCACCGTGTTTGGACAAAAACTATTGACTTTTGCACTAGATTTGCAATGTTTTTGGTGCCATGAACTGGAACACCTAACATGATGTCCCAAAGATCGTGAGCTTTTCAGTAGTGTGATTTTTTAAAAATTCTATTGCAATTTTTTTTAAAAGCATTTAGATACGAGTGCCTCAAATTCCTGCTTCTGCTGGCATGAGAAATCCTACATTATCTAAGCCAAATATTTAACTGTTCACTGCCTATCCTCAGCTCTGTTGGTTCCTTTCTCTTTTAACCCCCACAAGAACCCAAATCTCTTTAGTAACCTGTGCAGGCAACTGGAAAGCAGGGTTCATTAATAACTTTCAGCAACATAATGTAGTAGAAAGATTTTAAGCGGAAAAATCACTTTCCTCAACCTTTCTTCAGTGCTCTGCACTACTTCAGAGTAATCACTATAATTTCTGCACCTTCACCTATGTCACCCCTTACCGAAGCACGTCTCCGGTTTGCTGGCTACCCACACCACCACCACGCTGACTTTCAGCAGAGCCAAACCAGACCTACGTGTGAAAGAGAGTTCTCCTATAAGGTACAAAATTATGAACTCTCAAAAAGCAAGTCCAAGGATGCAACAAGTTTTTTTCTGTAAAACAAGAGCAAAAGAGAAGGAATCTACCACAACCTCCTGTTCCCAGGTCATTCCAGACCACCAGCATTGAATGGACTTGGGCAATTGAAGAAGAATATGGAGTTTTGGGGGGGGGTTATTAGTTTTTATTTGTTTCTGACACAACCAGCTCCAACTTGGCAAAGGAACGTGGTAAGCAAAAGTCACACCCAAATGGCTGACATGAGTCAGGGTGGTTAATATTCATGTCCACGGGTACTGGAGGACAAGTTCACTACTCAGAAATGATCATTGCTCCTTACAGCAAGGAAGGCACTGGCACGGTCTGGGGCCGTATGCCCAGCTAGTAATCCAAGCTGTACATATTTGTTGAGGAGGACTACAAGTTTTGACGTGAAAAGGTCTGTGAGTTTAGAAGATTTCCCCAAAATGTATTCTTTTAAAATTTAGACACACACATGCACATATATGAGGAGCAGCTGAGGGAGCTGGGGGGGGGTCAGCCTGAAGAAGAGGAGACTCGGGGGGGGACGACTTTATCGCTCTCTGCAGCCACCTGGCAGGAGGCTGTAGGCAGGGGCAGTCGGGCTCTTCTCCCAGATAACAAGTGACAGGACAAGAGGAAACAGCCTCCAGTTGCACCAGGGGAGGTTTAAATTGGGTATTAGGAAAAACTTCACTGGAAGGGTGGTCAAGCACTGGAACAGGCTGCCCAGGGAGGTGGTGGAGTCACCATCCCTGGGGGTGTTCAAAAAACACATATATGCGATGCTTAGGGACATGGTTTAGTGGTGGGCTTGGCAGTGCTGGGCTAAAGGTAGGACTTGATGATCTGAAAGGTCTTTTCCAACCTAAATGATTCTATGATTCCATATAGCATCTGCAACATTAACCCACTGCGATTGACCTCGACCTGCCCATGCCCAAGCAAGGCACATGAGCTGAGGACGGGGATACCAGCAAAAGGTACTTCAGAAAGCTTAAAGGAACTGTGAAATTCCTTTATCCCGATAAACATTTTCTGTTAGTTTGGATCCATGATTAGTCAGCTGTGATGGAAGCATCACTCCAGGAATTCCTGAGGTCATTGGCAATCATCTCAGCACATTGAATGGCCTACAGAACAGCCCCAAAAATGATTTAAAATGATGATGTAGGTCTACTCGTGAATTTGAAACGTGGTGTTGATGAGGGACCGATATTTTTTTTCCTTACTCCTTAAGGAAAAGCCTTCTCAAATATACTTAATAAAAAGTTAATGAGGAACAACAAGGTTGAAAATGAGCATTAGCCAGGAACAAATACCGTGTGTTTGGGTTTGCATGCATCTCTTAAGGAGATGCGGTCCATGTTTCATGCAAGGATTCAGACCATGACATAAACAGCAGGAGGTTGTCAGTCACAGATAGTATCCATATTTACGAGCCACTAAAGGAAAGAGTTGCAAAAACATCCTACACAAATATTCATAGATGGAGTAACCTGGATAAGTATAAATTACACTCTGGCATTTGACAAATTTTCAAAGTTTTTTTTCTTGAATCATTGTACTTTGTTCTTTAGAGAGAGGAGCACCTTTTTCTAGTAACCTGATCCTCCTTTTTGACTTGAATTCCCTTCAGGCAAGCAACGAGCAAATTAGCTGTCTACGCAAAGAGTAAAAGCAGCATTGATGAATAGGGGGGAAAACCCCCCAGATTTTACTCATTTTCATTTGTTCGGCAGCTTTTTACAGCTGAAACGAAGGAAACCTCTTCTCCTGCACAATGCAGCACTTCTTAACGGGGTTCAGAAAACTCCGCTATGATGGGTAAGTTGTGCGATATTTCTGGAGCTGTGCATCTCTGTGCCGAATGAAATACTAAAAAGAAAGCAATTCATTGTATGGGAAGCAAACAACTTTCTGCTGCCAGCAACAGAAGTTTACTTTGAGCAGTTGGAAGCAAATACCCTGCAGAAAAGTATCTGGTTAAACAGAAAAACATCCTGCTTTAACCGAGAATGGTAAAAAGCTTAAACGTTTTTTTTCCCCAACCTAAAAGCCAGCGTGATGACCCTACCACTTCTTGGGAAAAGCTGTTTTTCGGTCATTCTCTCATTTCGTTCAAATATAGGTCGTCTTTTGAGACCTGTTCTCTCCCACCTCAGCAGGACAGCTGGCCCTCCCAGCTAAAGGTCCCACCAGTTGCCTTCTCCATGAAAAGTCAACTGCACATGGCTGAGACACAGGTAAATCCACCGTTGGATTCGGGTGGACTTACTCCCTTGCAGAGCAGGAGCAGAAGAAGCAGGGGAGCAGCACTGCACTGCTCTGCCATGGGGGAAATATGCCCAACTAATACCCCAAATGGCCATGAGGTCAACTTCTGTAAATCTCTATAGCTCCTTAACAACTGGCTCTATCTTTGTGTTTACCCAGCTCCTAAGACACTTGACTCTTGGACTGAGCACAAGCAGCTGTAAGAGGCTCAAAGCAAAGATCAGAAGCATATTACGTATAAACTAAGGGACGCATTATCTGTAGAAACAGTTTATTACAGTGGAGCATTTAAGTAGGCTTCCTTCCCTAAACACAGCTAAATTGCCCTGGGCCCTGCCTGCATGCCTGCTTCAGAGGCAACGATGCTGCAGATTTCATGTTTTACAACAGAAAATATACGCCAGACCTTGACAGTGTCCGAACCGTTCAAGATTAGGTTCTTCTATTGGAAAACAGTTTTTAAAAAAATTAATTGTTGGGCAAGACACACCAAAAGGCTTGGGATTGTCGAACCAAACTAAAGCATTTTATTTTGGGCCAATTCAAGAGCAATGAATGCTGGCCCAAGCTGCAGCGTGCCCTGCAGGAACTATATAGTTCAGATGCTGTTTGTCCCAAATCCTCTTTTGCAGGGCTGGACCCCATATGTCACAGGAGTCATAATTACAGGAGTCATAATTACAGGAGTCAAAACGCAAGAGAATTAGTCTAGCTGTGGCTCAGGCAAGTCAGCATTCACGACCCACTGAGCCCACATGAGATATTTCCAGTTGGAAGTTCCTATGTGGTTCATGTCAAGTGAAAAGCAATGTATTTTCTTCTACTCCTGTCACTCATTTTAAAGTAGCATCAAACCCAATAAATTATTCTTTTCCCTGTCCCTAGTCCATCAGTAACGTCTGACAATGAAACCCAAGACATGATTGAAAGAAAACGAACATTAAACCTCACTTTGCTTGCCATGGTGGCACCACACACTCTATTTCCCCACATACCGCGGTCAATTTGCAACTGCAAAAGGCAGAATTAAAAGGGATGAGAATAAAATGCCCCCATCTCATCTACCTTTCCCCTTTTTGACAGTGACAACATCTCAGCTTCCACTGCTGATGCTTCAGAAAGCACCCATCATCTCATACCACCTTACAAAGACCCACCGGCTGCAGCCACTGCTCCAGCCACGGAACCCTCCTGACTGGGCATTAGTGAAAAGGCACCTGGCTTTGAACTTAAGGCACAAACTCATTATTTATTTATACCTAAAACAAGAGGAAGAGACAATTTTGGCTTGTTGTGGAGGGTGAATCCAAAAACCCTCCCTGAGGCAGCCAGGTTCCCAGTGCAGGACCCTGTATCTCACAGCTATGGAAAGGAGGGCGGAGAGGAGAGTTGCCCACGTCCACCTAGAAGAACCGTTTGCACAAGATGCCTTTGAGGTCTGATGGAAATCAGCTGCCTGTGTGGTGGCCCAAACTACTGGGCAGCGTGGGACAGAGCGACAGGGACTTGGGAATCTCCCAGTACCTGGGCTCCACATGAACAGGGCAGGAGTCAGAACCAAACCACTTACGCTCGTCTTTTCTAAATGAACGTTAGAAATATTTGCAGTCACGATGGCGTTTGGACCACACCATGAGTCTCCTGCCCTTGCACTGCCCAGGATGCTCAGAAACCTACTTCATCCCCCAAAGATAAAACCTCATGTTACCACACATGTAATTAGCTCAGGAAAAACCACCTTAATTACAAAATGCGCAACCGTCTGCCAGGCCTTTTAAGGGAAGGGCACAGGCAGAGTTATTGATGGTTTTCTTGTGCTGTCCCCACTGCTCCTTGCTGCCTGGTGCCCTAAACCCACCGCTCTTGTTCTGCCAGCAAAAGCTGGTTGCTCCTCAGGGCCTGTGACAGCAGTGGGATGCTGTTCCTCAGGAAGGAGGTGCAGAAGCTAAAAGGAGTAGATCTGACAGAGCCAAGCTCACACGCGGTGCAGGGAGGTGGGATGGCACCCCCGCGAAGGGGCAGGTCGGGGTACAACCCCCAGGCAGCTGGCATGAAACCAGCCCTCGCAGCACAACCTGAAAAGTCGGGAGGGCTTGGAGAGCCCTTGGGAGAAATAACAGTGATGGGCAGGTGGTCTTGACCCTGCTCCTCATGGTCAGGCACTGGCCACCAGGCTCAGCACCAAAGCTGAGCGCCTTTTGTGGTCCCCTCCGGGGCACACAGGCACCAACAGCCCTTCCAGACGCTTCAGCCCTACCAAGTTAGCACGTCCCCTTCGGCTTCAGCTTAATGTATTCGTGTCACTGCTATGTTTTTGGTTTCCTACAACTTTCTATCACAGCTTCTGGTGTTTTGCTGTTTGTTTTACAGTGCAGCTACGGGTTAGGATGTGTTTTTTCCCCCGAATTAATACAAACAAACAACAAACCCAAATGCAAATCAACCAGGAACAAACAGATGTCAGAAAGTCCAAAACATGAAATGAAGGCGAAAAGCAAAGTCAGACTAAAAAACACTTAAAAACTTCCCCTGAACATCACCTATAGGTGCACGCTCGCCTTATTTTTACCTCTTTCATCTTCCACCACTACATATTCCTAGACATCAGCTACACAGGATTACCTTGAATAGGCAAACTGATGGGAGGAAAGGGAAAAACTGCCAGTGCACTCCAGAATGTGAGTACTACTATGTCACTACATCTAATGGCATCAAAGTCCCAACTGCAAGAGGGATAAAGGATGGGAAGGAGGTAACTCAGCCATTTCCAGTTGATCTGCCTCTGGCTCCATTCCTTTGCAATAAGAGTGTTTAACCAAAATCCCACCGAAATTTCAGAGCAAAGCTGGGTCATAGCAAAAAGCCATCCAGTGTCTTAAAAAAAAAAATAAATAAACAAAAGGCAAACACCCTTCTAAAAGCAAGTCAAACAGATTTCTGGTGTTTCTTCTTCAATTCACAGCATTTGTCATTATCTCTAATAGCAACAGTAGTAAAAATGGATAGAAAGCAAAAACCGCCTGCTTTTAGTGATTTGATGTACTTTAAATGACATGAATGAGTAACCAAGGAAGTTAAAGAAAACCTCAGGTTCTGGCAGGCTAAAAACCACAGGCATCAGCTTCCCCACGGCAGGTATAGACTACATGGAAGAACAATCTTGCTTTTCTGCTGAAGCAGCCTCATCCTTGTCAAAAGAGCTGAGGACCTTGCCTTGCCCCTTCCACCCACCGGTGCTGGAGGAGGGCTCTCATCTGCCCAGCTCACCACCCCATCGGTCTCCTCCTGGGGCAGCCTGGCACCGCCTACAAAGTCACCACCTTCACCTTCAAAAAGGTTCTGCCAAAAATCCTGTTGTCCAGACGGTACCCCCGCAGCTGAGGTTACCCTGGAATGTATTTCTCCTGTGTAGCCCACCTTTCTTGTCCCAGCTTCCAAGGTGTGCTTCCCAACTGATGCACGAGGACACACCACGCACGCAGAGCCAGCCAGCGCTGCTCCTGGGTACCCGCCAGCGATGTCCCTGCACCCTGCCCCCCTGCCCCTGCATGCACTTAGCAAAAAAGGGTTTTTAGAGGCACCGGTTGCCTTGCAAAGGAAAAGACTGGCTTTCCTGAGCATCCTGTAAATGCTGAGAAAAAGAGAAGAAGAATGGAAAGGAAATGGAAGGAGCAACCTGGAAAGGAGAAGGGAAAACCAGGAGCCCTTGGCTCAAAGGAGCGAGCTGACCACACTCTTAGCCCTGCCTCCCTCTATAGAAGATGTTTGCTTTTATTAATCTCGGAAAAAATGTGGTGTGTAAGCTAAGTCGGCCCCTAGGCAGATTTAACTTGGGTGACCTGAACTTACTCTGCAGATCACCATAGGTCTCTCTGACCTTGGCAGTGACACAAGGATCATATTTTCTGGTGGATGAATTACTCTGGAGTAATTCTGCCAATGTATTAGGCATAAATAGCCTTTTATTTAGGATTGGGCAAATACATTCTCTCTTTCTGCCTCTCACCTCCCCAGACAAAATCCATTTATTAGGATAAGGAAAAGCCTACCCTTCATTAAGATCTGGGTACACATCTCGAGGGCCAGACAGAAGCTTGGCTGCTTCATTCTCATGGCAACGTGTGCTCAGACATTGCCTTCAGCAAGATGCATTTTGGAGTTAACTGGTAAGATCTGTCGCTTTTGATTGGAGCGGTCAGCCTGCACATTTGCAGATGAATTTACAAATATCTTCAGACACAAAAGAGGGGCAATATATATAGGTCCATAGTGGCACTGTTCAGCTTTGATCGCTGAAACACAATCCTCACCATACATCTACATGCAAGTGAAGAGCAGCTCCGCTAAAACCAGCCAAGTTGCACCAAAGGGGAAAAAAAAAAAAAAAAGCACATCTCAGCCTTGCAGAAAATCGACCAGTTTGGGAGGAAGAGGTAAACAGTGTGTTCTTGGACAAGCGTCAGCACAGTTTGGATGATGCAGACCTTTCTGTTCAAGAGTTGCACTCGGTTTTGCATCTGGTCACTTGAGGTCACAGCGCAGAGCTCCGAGGCTCTGCAGAAGCCCTGCATGCTTCCTCCCCATGACGGAGGTGGCTAAAGTGGCTATTAAAATCAGTTGTTATTCTGATGCCACCTGATTCTTAATTGCTGCAGAAATGGGGACTGAAACCACAGAAAGGGCTTTCTGGCACTGGCTAAGGAAGTATCAATTTCTGAGGTCAGAATAACATCCCTTAAAATTATGAATCAGAGTGGTCCTTTCATGCTGCATCTTGATAAAGGCAGGCAAAGCATTAGCAGACTATTTTGATGAAGATCAGGAGAGTTTTATAAAATATATATATATATACACACACACACACGCTCTGACGTGCATAAAAAGAAAAGGAAATACTTGCAAACCTGTATTCAAATTACCCTGGAACAGCCAAATAAATCCTAGTAAATACTACTTCCAGTTTTCACTGTCACTGTGAATGAGTCCCTTCTGATAAATTCCTTGCATGCTGAGCAGAATGGAAACACAATTTTCCAACTGTTTGTGGACTTGCTTCATCCGTGCACAACTTTTGCTGTATGGTTGACCACTTACAACCTGGAGGCAAACATCTCTGCCTTGGGACTGGGTCACCGAGGCTTCTCAGGCAGAAAAGGAAGCCTCCAGTCCCAGACCCGCACCCTTTCCCATCGCAATGCCGGAGCAATAATCACGGATGCCAAAGCTGGCAGTTCTCTTGAGACTGGCAAACGCTTTCACAAATATCTGCCAATTATCTGAACAGTCGCCAACAATGCCAGCCTCTGAACCATTGCTAATCACGCCGCTGTCTTCTATGCAAAGCAACTTTGAGTTTTGTCATTTATTTTAACTGCCTGACCAGCTTCACCTGCAATTTGTGGTTGAGGCAGATGAGAAAAGACAGAGATTTTCATCTATATTTGCCAGGTGAAATTCAAAGTTCAGCTAAAAAGCGTTCTCATTTATCTTTTATTTCACAGTTTCTATGGAAAAGACTTGGACATAACCACCGCATTTGCAATGAATATGATCTCAGCAGTGACCTGAACAAGGGAACACAGACCTGGGGAGGGCAACATGCTCTTGCCTGTAAGACCACGTGGCGGCTGTCCCTCACGCTCACCCCTCAGCAGCCCAGGCAGCTTTTCTGCACCTTCCAGGTAGCACATGAGCCTCACGCAAGAGCATGCAAGGAGAGGCTCAGGCCAGCGGGTGCCGTACGCATCAGCTCAAAGATGACATGAGCTGTAAATAAGGAGGCTGAAGTCTCAAAGCAGTCAACAAACATGCTGGAAAGCCCCACCTTCCCGGGTGCTGCAGGGATCCGTGCAGGTTAGGGCTCTTGCAGGGCAAGCAGAACAGCTTGCGAGGAAGCCTCCAGCGGGACATCCCTGGATGCACCTCCCTCAGTTCCCTTTCCCCGAGTTTACCCCGGAGAGCCATCCCTCACGATCCCAGATAAGGCACACTGACAAGGCGCTGAATGAAAGCCTGCACTGTCACAGCCAGTGACCTGCCCCCCCTCCGTGCTTGCAGACCCCCGGCATCAGCGAGCCAGCACCCCCCCGGGCTCTGCACACACGCCCTCCCAAGGAAGCAAGCCCAGAATTTAATGTTTCTGGGGCACAGCGGGGTCACGGTGCACAATCTGGAGATGGTTTTCAGGACAGCATCCAAAGTGGACTTCAATATGGAAAAAAAGAGTTTGATATTCCACATAAAAATTATTAACCCCCCTCCACCTCGTCTGCTAGGGAGGATTGCCACAAATACGACTACAAACCAAAGTGGACAAATGAGCCTTTTCGAGTGCATATTACTGTGCTTAAATGGACCGAACGTGGATCTTGTTAGTCTGGAGTGGAAGCAGGTTTAACTCGGGTTTTACATCCCAAAGCAGACAAGGAGGGTGCGTGGCGAGCCGTCCCACAGCTGCAGCGCCGGCAGCTGAAGGGCACAGCAAAGCCAAGCCCTGGGCTGATTTGAGCGTGGCCATTCCTACCACATCAACCCAGCAACAAGGCTTCACTCACGGAGCCTTTTGTCTCATGAAAGACCTCAATGCTCCTTAGCTGGAAGCTGAGCAAAGCGCTGCTACTAAGTTCCACAAGCCCCATCCGTCAGGTTTTATCTTTAAGTCCCCAGCTCCCAGAGTCACGTGAAAACCTTCCACCAAACCCACACACGCACTGATGGAGCAAGCAACCTCCTGATGGCAGAGGAAGCTTGGAGCCTGGCCTCCCGAGAGCTAGCATGGGAATACAGGCACTGTCCCACCGCGAGTAATGTTAAAAAAAAAAAAAAATTTAAAAAATACATATAGAGAGATATATGTATGTATATACACACATGTATCTTTTTCTATGAATGCCAAGCTTCTTAACATTTCAGAATACAGGCACTGCCCCTCCATGAGTAATAATATATATGTATGCATATGCACACATATATCTTTTTCTATGGATGCCAAGCCTTTTAACATTTGAGGTGACGGACACAGGTCAGCAAAGCCAACGAGTGCCATGAGATGCTCAGGCTGGTGCACTCAGGAGCTGCAGAGGACCAGCCTCCCCCACACACACTGCCCCAGCCCACTCCCCTAACCTTTAGCAGTACAAAATGCTTTATGCTGCTTCTCCACACGGAGCAAACATTCCCTTCCTAAAGAAAAGACAAATGGTAGCACAGATTCACCCCTCCTTGCTCTAAGTATGTGAGTCAGGCCACCAAGCTGAGCGATCAGTCATCCCCGAGTCCCTCCACAGTCAATGGAGAGAAACAGAGACTCTCCGGAGGGAAATTCAGGATTGAGATGACCACAAGAATATGCACACTGTTACCTTTGGATACTGCACAGAACAGTCAAAACTTAGAAGCAGCGAGGTTATGGCAAGGAAACTCTAGCTAATGACGGCTGAACATGCCCGTCTCTGTCTCTAAACCAGACCTGGACTTCAGGGCCCCTTCCGAAATTACTCAGGATGGAAAGGCTGAATTTAGCTCCCATCCATCACCTTATCACGAGGATACAACCTCACGCTTCCTGCCACCGAGAACCTGGGAAAATGCAAAATTCTGCCTCTTATCATCAAATCAGAATTAATGTCTTCTTCCTATTTTGCCTTACTTGAGGGGGGAAAAAAGAAGAAAAAAAAAAGCCCTCCTTGATAGCTAGCTAAATTTATGTCTTACCAAACTGAATGTAAATGCGAGAAACAGGAAGCTTTTACTTGGAAACTGGAATTTCAAGCACTCAGTGGCAAACAATGAGCCGGAGAGATAAAGATGCAATGGCGATGGCAGGGGACAGACCTGCCAAGCTTCCTGCCCACGCTGACTCGAGAGCATGTGTCCCACCACGATACGGACCGGCCACCCGCTTGCTTTTATTTTGGTAATTGGTATTTGTTCCTGTGAAAACCCCTATAAAAACAAGTCGGAAGACGGGACAATAGTAGACCCGTCATCTCTTATAGCCAGATCTTTTACTTAACACTTTAGCAAAAGATGTAATCAGTGGATCTTTGTCCATTTATACAATTCTCTCTGCCGCCACGAGGGTTGTATTACACTCTTCAGCACCCGCCAGATCAGAGCATCCAGCCTTCCCCATCACTTCAAGAGATTGATCTGATCCTTAAAGCACATTTGCTATTATCTACTCCAGCCCTTTGGAAATGACATTACAGAGATACGGGGCCGGGGGGGGGGGGGGGGGGGGGGGCGGGGGGC
>JAVJGI010000062.1:89177668-89193079 GCA_035590275.1 Ibycter americanus
CTGGCCTGCTGGCACGTCTCACCCGCCCTCCAAAGCTCCCCCCAGCCCTCCAAAGCTCCCCCCCCAGCCCTCCAAGGCTCCCCCCAGCCCTCCAAAGCTCCCTCCAAGCCCTCTGCAGCCTGGGGGCGCGGGGCACCCCTGCCCCATGCACCCCTCTCCTGGCTGCGGGTGCAAACGGAGAAGGCAAATGCTCCTCGGGGAAGCTACAGCAGCAAAAGCCTCCCTGGGTGGAAGCTGGAACATGTTTTGTGGTTTTAAATAAACAAAGCAAAAGGAGAAGCTCCTGAAAAATCAGCTCAGTGGAGCGACTTTATTCCCATACTAAACTTGAAGGATGGGAGGCTTAACTAGTTAGAAGCAACTCGGACTATATTTTTGCCTACCAGAACAAAGATCGATTTTTATTTAGATTGATTTTAAGATTTACATGCAAGAAATGGATACAATTGGATCAAATATATACTAAAACAAATTGTTGACTCCCATGAAAGCCAATAAACCCAAAACAAATTTCACAGATCTCATCTAGCAGCATTTGAGATTTGTTTTATTTCGTTATTTTGTAGACATCTATGGAGCAGAAATTTGCTTAACTCTTTTCCACTTTTCTTTTACTGAAACAATAAGACTCTCTGCAGAATATTTTCTACTTGAATATTATCACCAGGATAGCATATGGCAAACTAGCAGCAGGCAGTTTATCTTCATCCTCTTTGTAAGCTAAAATTAGCACAATGCTTTTGCAACAGTGTATGATGTATTCAGACCAGTACGATATACCTAATACAACTTCAGATCCATCCCTGGCTAACCTCCAGTAGTCAAGTAAATTGATTGCTAATTTTAACTGGGTATTAATATGCTTAGTATCAAGTTGGCATTTATCAACTTGAGAGGCACTTTAAAGTTCAATACTGTGTTTCACCCACACCAACTGCAACAGTAAATAAAATTTGTGTATTTGCAACACATAGAATTTCAATTAATCTGTGCGAGGCAATTCTAATTTGTATTAAAATATTGTATACGGAAAGCCACGCTGCAAAACTGCATAATTGTGCATATCTTGCTTTTCAGCGATCCGATATAATTAATCGTGAAGAGCTGATACACCCACATCATGACGTGCTCCTCTTGCGGTGGCCTGCGCTCCCGCAGACCGTTAGCTGGTTACTTTATCGGGATGAAATTCAACCAAGTCACCAACTTTATTGGGATGAAATTAAACAAAGGCGCCAACTTCACTTGGCTCAAACTAAGAGACGGACTCTGCGCCCCTGACGCAGCGGTTGTGCCAGCCCCCTCTGCTCACCAGCCTGCTGTCCAACCTGGTGACTTACGGCCACCTCAGGGATTTTTTTAGCTGGATTAACTACGTGGTGAGACACTAACGTTAGCACCGCTTGCTAATTGGTTTCTTGTAGCCATAGCGTCAAGGAACACAGCACAACGCTCTTTGTAAAGGAAATACGAAAGGTCCTGAAAAAGCCCTGTACTTCACAAGGGTGGTTGTTTTACCACCTTTCTTGCCAAGTTCACAGAATAAAAATGTATAACAGTGGGAGGCAGTCGCATCTGAGCATGTATACGAACAAACACACACACGAACTATAAATATTTATACGCTGACATTCAAAGATTTTATGGCTCAGTCTGCTCACCAAGTGACAGAAGAGCCCTCTGCTTTACCTACAGCCCATCGCAAAACTACAACGCGGCACCAAGCCTGTACGGTGGTTGTGCTGAATTAAAATCCCCACTACCCTTGCCAGCCTCACACGGGTTACTCCAGATACAGAAAAATGAAAATGGACAGAATCCTGCGCCAAAGCCTCTGTATCCCTGTATCCCTGCATGTTGCTTAGGGATATCCTGTATCCCTGTATCCCTGCATGTAGCCAGGGATGGGAGAGGATAAATAGGAGATGCTTTACTAAGTGGGGAAGGGAGGAGCACAGTAACCTTCCAACCCACTTTGTCACCTCTTTTCCACCCTTTGCAATCTGCCTGCATCTTATCCCCTACTCTTCAGCAAGAGGCTGCTACACCCTGACGTTACAGCACCCTGAAAGAAACTTAATACACAAGTTTAAACACTTTACTTCAAGCAGTTCAGTTCATACTGACCGTATGATCTCCTGCCCCTGCTTTAGGAAGGCAGGCAACGCAGAAGTGCCTGTGCTATGCAACCCCGTGCCCCAGGCAGCAGCACCGCGGTGGAGTTTCTCCCTCCGTGCTGCACCAGGGAGGGAGGAGATCCTCTTGGCACAGCAACAACAGCAACAAAAGGTTCTCCACCCTACCAGCCTTGCTTCCATGACCTTCACTTGCTGACCAGAGGGAGCTAAGATATGCCTTCTTCGAAGTCCGTTGGGACGCTACAGACTCCAGAATATATTTAGCATGCATCCATGTGACACGAACTGCTATTCAGAGCACCGGGGGAAGAATTAAGAATCAGTCAGGTTACATCCACCACCTTTAGCTCTTTCCTGAGGACGTAACTGGTGCCTCCCAGCAGGTGTTCTCCTGCCCTTCTGCAAAAGATGAATTTACAGCCCTGAGACGACAGACAGCATCAGGGTTGCAAGCTCCATTGCTCTCCGGGGGCAGAGGATCAGTCACAGAAAAACAAAGGACTTAAGGGACTTAAAGGAGTTGGAAAGGCTGCCCCTGCTATACTTTTATTTATTTAGATGACGTTCCTCCTTCCTGACACCTCCACGTTACTCTTCTGCAAAGAGCAACCACAAAAACCTGCCTGCAAACTCTGTGCGAACTTTTCAACGCTCATGAGGAAGACAATAAAAGAGAAAAATACATAAATAAATATAGATATAGATATAGTTGTCATCTGTGACTATTAGATGCCAGTGATACCACCTGGTGATGAGGAAGCTCCCAAGCCACAGGGTGCTGGCAGGTGGCCGAGGGCCCTGGGGAGATAAGTGCTTGCCCTGATGGGATCCTGCTCCCACGGCACGGCACGGGTCCAGCCAGGCTCTCCCGTGTCCTTCCCCACATCCCCTGCCCTCCCAGCAACAGTCCCAGCGTGCCAAACGCGAGACGCGAAGGCTCCACGGAGGAGGCAACGAGCCAGGGAGGCAGCAGGTTTTACCAGCGACACCCTCATTCAAGCAGCGCCAGGCATTTGCTTAGTCACAGCCCTGCAATCCCGTACCAGCTCGGGGACAAGAGACACGGGGCCTCTCCCTCTGGTATTTCACATGGCACTGACTAGTGGGTCACCAGGCCAGCGAGAAGCAGTCCCCAATGAATTATACGGTGACAGGTGGCTCCGCCGCCACCGAAAGCCGCAGGGGCTGTCCCAATCGCCCAGAGAAGGTCCCCATCTCATTCATGAATTTAAAAACGAAATCAAAAAAATAAAAGCCCCTGTGCATCAATGTGCTTAGAAAAAAAATGATGTCAGCATCTCACAGCGTTGATCCTATTAATTAATCCCTTGAAGAATGCCCCCTCGCCCACAAATGTCCAATGTAATGCCGGCTTAATCTTACCTAGAAAAACCCATACAATGCAATAAGATTACTAGTCTGACTCTGCTAACTGTTGCAGCGTTGCTTAATCCTGCATTTCGGTGCTTCAACAAGCTCCTACAATACTGTACGGAATTTATCAGAGCGGTTGCTGAGACAAGAAGGACTTATGTTTTTAAACAATGTTAATTCCACCGTCTTTTGCGCTCTTTCCACATTATGTTTATACAATGACTTGCAGCCTGGAAGATCTCAAAGCCTATTGCCTGTTCCCGTTCCCACTGAAATCTTCCTTTCAGGTTTCATATTGGAGCAGGATTAGAAATTAAGAAGAAATATAGATAAATGTGTGTGTGTGTGTGTGTATAGGTTTAAAAAAGCTGGGGTTATAGCAGCAAGATCTGCTGGGGCAGGAGGCTCATCCCTCCCATCCCCTAAATGCAGCTGGGATGGGCAATGTGAAACTGGCCCCCTCCTCCCAACAAACTGCAAGGGAACCCATGGGGGACCCTGCCCCAAAAAAAGCGGGTGCAAACGCGACCTGTGAAAGACCATCCCCTCATCCCTGCCATCGCTTTGCCTTCGTCCCCAAGCCGCCCTCCCACCGGCACAGCCCCGCTCTGGCAATGCGCACCTGCAGCCAGGCATTTCCCACTCTTCGCGGGTTACAGACATACTACGCTTCCCATGGAATAGGAGAAGAAAGCCCTGCTCCCTCCCTGTAATTATCAAATCAGCCCGAAAATGAGGAAGAATTGAGAATCCTCATTACAGCACATCATAAAACACGGCGAGGTCTCACGCTCGCTGTATGTTATTGGCGCAGTCTGCCAACAAAACTTTACAAAGAGCGCAGGAATTCATGTTTGCAGAGATATTAAAGTCATAAAAGGGGAAATTTGTATTTTATTTTCCCACAGCCTAAATGAAGGTGAACCAAGCAAATTTGGCAAAGAGTGCTAGTCAGATGCCATTTCCCACAGCAGCGTGGTATTTTCCTCTGGGAATAAAACATTTTCCTTCAACTACTGTTTATAACTCTTATCAGTTCAACAGCAATAGAGCCATCAAGTCCAATATCTTGTGGAAAAAAGTCAAGGTCAACAAGTACTTGCATTTTCGTTTATCTTTAGCTGCAATTGCTACTGACATTCAATTGGGTAATAAACATGAGGACTGTCAAATGCTCTCAGCAAACAGGTGATCCAAAAGCTATCAGAGAGAAAGAGGCTACCGCCAGGTAATCAAACAATTCTGTTGCAACAATTATGATTTGAGTGCATTCATTTACAGAAGCAATCACCTGTCAAATTTGGATGAATAGCATCAAACCATTCCCACCACTGGGGTAATAAGGGCAAGAAAATACAAACTATGTCTACTTTCTTCCCAACAAAAGCACGCCAGCATTAGCAAGAGCCATAAAAAAAAAAAAAAAAGGATAAATAAAAAATCCAGTATCTTATTTCCTGAATTGAATTTAAAAAAATTATTTTAACATAAAAACTAGAGGAGATCAGTCCGAGTAGCTCGATCTCATGTCGCTCTCTCCTAGGAGCAATAATGGGTGTTTAGGAAAACCGTATAGAACGAGGTGGGGGGGTGCACAGGAGCGGCCGAGCCACGGCTCTGACAATCAGCACTTGGGCAGCTTCCTGAGCCAGCGGCTGCATCTGGACCAGGGTTTTTAATAGCTACAGAAGGACCTATTTTTCCGTGAATTGGTCTAATCTCTTTTTGTCCCCTCCACAGCACACTGTAGCAATAAATTTAACCCAAGACGAAAAACGTTTTTGTTTGTTTTAAACCTGCTAATGCTCTGCAAAGCTCCTGTGCCACAAACACCCACCCTTAGTTCTTGCATTGTGGGACAAGAACCCACCTCCTCCATACACAAGCCATTATTTTAAAGACTTCTCTTCCAACTTTAGTCATCTTTCTTATTTTTTTTACCCCTCCCAGCATTTCACGTGAGAGGCAGGAACACGGTTTATGCCAAGCAGCCCGATGGCACACCCTGGTGCATCGCTAACCCAGAAACGCTGCGCACTTACAGGTTTATTTTCATGTCCATAAAGTGTTTCTCAAAAGCGGAGGCCACTTCAGGAACATGACTTTCCTTTTTTAACCTCCAATTTAAAGAGGTTAACCAGGCCTGCCTGAAAGCCACGCTCTGCCTGCAACAGATAGCAGAAGACTCAGCTGAAGCCACCAAGACCTGGAGAGGCAAAGGGGGATAGGGGCTGGTGCCTTCAAGATGAAAAACATACGGACCATATGAAAAGCTCGTTCAATGAGCCACCACACCTTAAAGGAGCACAGCCAGGATGTGTAGGGGGGGAAAAAATACCCCACCAGAATAAAGCAACAATTTTTCTAAATCAAATCACATCAGTGATCTTCAAAACACAAGGCTCGGGTACTGCCAAAAAGGGACATCTCGCACACCAAAACCCCCAAACGTATTTCTACAACTACTTGCCACCAAACCTCTCTCTGCTCCATCCAAGGAGGGAAGCCAGATGCCCTTCAGCCCCTACACCTGAGTTTTTAGGTAACATCCCAAGACGCGATTTAGCAATGTGGGATTTTCCGCTGCTGTTCCTCGGCATATTCAAGATCTTGTCCTCAGCCACACGAGCGGGGCTGTGCAGACACACTTTGGGGGCTGCAAAAGCCCTGCACGGCTCAGGTCAGGGCCAGGGCCACCTCCTTATGTACACGTCTATGTACACATAGACGAGCGCACAGCCACACAGATGTTTAACGGGCTAGACATTTCTAAGTTTAGAAAAACTTGCCAAGAAAAAGAAAAAAAAAAAGACAAAAAAAAAAAGACTCCAGCACATGAATTTTGCTGCTTGATTACCGGCGGGCCGAGAAGTCAGGAATATTTGTATTTCCATAGCCACTTTAAAGGTAAACAGTTCCCAAAGTCTTTTTCTCTCCTTTGGCTCTGCCAATGATGGCAATAGCTTCAGCCTGCAGGATCTGCCTCCTGACGTGATCGCCTCCCTGCTCCCCTCCCAGCTGGAAGCTTTTCCTAAGCAAAGACTGAAAGTCGCATTAAACCGTGCTGAAATGGTTGTGCTGGTTTGGAACTGCTTATTATCTCTGGGGGCTGACCTGAAAAACAAGTCGGTGCTTAGACGGAGAAATTCAGGGTTTCCCTGAAAGGCAAACGGGAGGAAGGCAGGTTTTTTTACAAGGAAAAGAATTTGTTTATGACTATGTTACCCACAATTTAGGCAAAACAAGCAGCATTTATAAGTATTTCTGCTAGCTTTGCCAAAGTGAAAAGAAAAACGCCTGTTAATAACAGACGTTCGGAGCTAATGAGAACGATTAAAATAAATCCTGACACCGGGAATAGATTGATACTCGAATCATGACAGACACCCACTTCCAAGCAAGGACTCTCTCCCATGCACCATACTGGAAGCGTAACCCTGCCTAGCTGAGGCACGGAGGCTTGATGCTGCTGAAATCTAACTTTAACAGCTGAATCAGGCTGATGAGACCCAAAAAAATAAAAAACCACCAAAAAAAAAAAAACCCCAAACCATAAGGAGGAAAAAAACAGTTTCACGCCCTCCGGCTTTAGAGCAGAATGATAAATTGACATCGTGTTGTTATGAGCATAATCCTCAACTCCTCAATCACTGTTAAAAAATAAAACATGATTCTGGGGAGATAAAAATAATTAATGCTGGTGCTGCTGCTGAAGAATATGCACCTACACGAAGAGTTTCAGATAAATATGGGGTGGTTTTAAATCTCGTATCTCATGTCACAGGAAGGGGGCACAGGTGCTCGCGCTGATTTAAAGCAAACCGAGCGCTGCCCACTTGATGGAAAAGCAAGAAAAGGGAAGGGGATGGCAGAGCCTCGGCAAGAAAACTGATACCGCTCCGTTTCCAAACAAGCCTATTACGCTTAATTCGGGATTCACAATACATAAAGCGCCAGAAAAAATACCGGGAGCAGCCCCTGTTGACTAATGCCCTGTCTTTTCTAATCGAGGGTCACATCCAGTCTAACCGATCGCATGATAATGGCATCAGAAAAGGTCAATCAAAGACAAGCCAGAGCTTCCACTGCCTGGCTGACCTTCGGAGCTTGTGACAAATTGCTATCAGTCAATGTCAACTAATGACAGCGGCTCTTTGGCTAATCAATTGTTCTAAAAATGATCAAGAAAACTACTCGCAGGACAGCTCATTTTCACATCAATGCCTGTGAAGTATGAAAAGCTCATTTTTTTTTGAGTTTTTAATAAGCTCATAAGTAAAGCAGTTACTTGGTAACAGGGGTCACCTTAGTGAAAAGACAGAACCTTTGTCTGCCTTTTACATATTCTTTTATTACCATATTATAGTAAAAATATGCCATGCCATTACTATGCTAGAGGGCTACATAATAAAGCAGGTAATACTTCATACTTTTTTTTTTCCTTTTCTTTTTCTTTTTTTTTTTTTTTTTTTTTTTGAGATAAATACATCTGTGGTTTAGGGGCCTGTGTTTGGGTGTAAATAATTGTCGATATGCTCGCCACGTGTTTCAATGCAAAGCAACCACCGCTGGCACGCAGGTGACGTGCCCGCTCATTACTCACCCCAACTTCACGTGACCCAGCCGGCAGCCAAAGCCACGCTGCAAAACCGGGGAGTTAAGGTCTAACAGCAGCTATTGTGTTCTTAAACCCAACCCACCCCATCCGAGCCCAACTTGTTCTGACGATTTCCAACAAAATTCCCATTCGGTCAGAAAACCGCACGCTCCGAAAGCCCCAAAGCCCTGCGAAAGCAAACAGACGTTTCCGTCCTGGAAGGATTCTGCGTGTAAAAGCAAACGTGGAAATGCGCGCAGGCTCGGGCTGCGGGACGTATATCACGGTTCTCCCCATATAGCACAGGGTGGCTGCAGACCGGAGGTCTCTCCGTGCCTCTCCCGGCATCACCTTCGGCCGCTTCCCAACGCCTCAGAGCCAGGCCACGCGGAAATCCGCACTCGCATGGGAAATATTACCAAAATGACAAATCCACACCGGTCTAAGGCTTGAGAGGCGCAGGCGCTGTTCTGATTTGCTTTGCCACCAGGCGAGCGTTAGGCGAGGCATCCCCAACGCGAGGCATCACGCCGCCGGGAGCCTCTTGAGAAGACGCCGCGTTGAGAGGGAACGAGGAGCCCTCGATCCAGCCCGGCACCGCTTTCCACCTGGGTTTACCTCTCCCCTGGGCTGACCCCCACCCCCAGCACCTGCACTGCTGGGAAGGATTTACCCCAAGGGGAACGGCCCATGCCAAGCCAACCGCCCCCAAAGAATCCCACGCCTCCCCACGGAGAAGGCGGGCAGGGAGGGGGGAAGCGCCAAACACGAAACATTAAAACTTTTTGTTTTTATCGGAGAAACGGCGAAATGACAGCAGTTTCAGGTTACACCCTAAACCTGCCTTGCCACGGTAGTTTTTCAAATTAAAATCTCTTCCCTCAGACGCTCTCGAGCCGTCCATAGGCAAGAAAGAAAGGAGGCAGGGCAACACTTAAGCTCAGCCATAATTGGAAGTATGTGAAAAATGAAGTGTCAGTTCGGTCAATAAAGGGCAAAGGTGAAGGGGAACTGCAGCCCAAACTCGGTGCGAAATGTGCTCATTAAGACACCCAATCCGCGGGCTCCTGCCCACCTATCCCATTAGTCATCGGCCATCTGACCGCTTCAAATGCCTCGCCTCCCCGCTCTTATTACTTTTCTGCTCCCATGTTAAAAAAAAAAAAAAAAAAAAAAAAAAGGCGAGCCGGTATAAAAATCCTTGCTCAGTCATCTGGAACATAATGTGGCCCTTCTCTCCCCCTCCGCCCGGCTCCGCCGCCTGCCTTCGCTGCCTCCAAACAGCCGCCTTGAGATTCCCGGCAATAATAAACGCGATTGCCTTTTTGCCTATAGGTTGCCCAAACTCCTACAAAAGCCTGAAAAAAACCACCCACCCACCATTGCAGCCATTGATACGTTTTTATAAAGAAATATCGCCGCTTTCTACTCCCGGCTTGAAAGAGCAACAATTATTTGGAGGTTAAAAAAATGTTTTGAACCCAGGCTGAGGCACGCACACAAAAAATGGGAAAGAAACGATACGCACAAACAGGAGACGCTGATGGATCATTTCTCTTTTTCTTTTAAGCCGTGTAGGAGAGCTAAACATGGGAATTAAAAAGCCCCACTCTGGATTAAAAGTGACTGTACCAGGGCTTTGTTCGGCATCCTCCTGACCTGACTATTTGAAAAACAAACGAAATGGATCTGTTAATACCCCAAACAGGGATCTTTTAAAGTTAGAATACGCAGTAAGACCAAAGAGCGCTGCCGGGAGCTCAGCATCACCTGCCTGTACCTGGGAACTTGCTTCTCTTTTGTTTCCCAATAGAATTCAGCAAGTTATTTCTCCACTGTGTAACTTCAGATCTCTTGGCACCATTTGGAGACAGACCTCCGAAGGCCCTTCACGATTAAGTTCAGAGCAATGGGAAAAGAACCCGTGAAACTTTTCCATAATATTATTCTGCATTCCTGTGCTATAACTATCCCCTACAATGACACAATACCGGGCCTTTATAAGAGGTTGTGTCAACGTGCTCTGCAATAACATATCCCGCTGTTCAGTTGCACGAGACCCCAGAACAGCTCCCTAGCAGTTAAATATGGATTTCTACAATAGATCGAAGCAGCTGGGAGTCATTACTAAGTAAATAAATTTACATGTTAAAAAAAGGCTTTAAAATGTTTACAGGAAAGAGCGTCTCTCTCCTGTTTTCAAAGGTAACCATTCGATGCATGTTGTCCATTGGGACATAAATAAGTTAAAAATGCACTTTGTGAGGATTAAGAGCAGCGATGAATCTGGTAAAGAAGAAAAATTTCCAAAAAGTCCAAAAATAGACCTTAACATAGTCTGTCTGGCTTAAGGACCAAGGGAGAAAACTCTTGCTAAGGGCCTTAAGCTTTTCCAGCCCGTGTGCCCCTCTGAAAATGCAAAGCTCACGCCGGCATCCTCATGATACCTTCAGCCAGGTTGGAAACGTGGCCCAGGCAACACTTTTACCTACCCCGCCAAGGGAAGCAGGTTGTGGGAACAACCTAAAAATAGCCAGTTTGAGAGGGTTATATTTCTGGTGATTAGATTTGTTGTTGTTGTTTCTTTTTTTTTTTTTTAAATGGCAAACGCGCTCTTGACAGATGGAACCAAAAGGAACTTTTACAAACTCCTAAAAATAGGGAAGCCCATAATACACTGAATATATGTCACGCAACACATGCATCTCGAGTTAACTCCTGTGCTCGCAAGCACGAACGCCCCGGTCCCCAGCCTTTCGCTGCCACCCCCCGCACACCCGGCTGCCGCCGCAGGGCCCTGCCGGCAACTTCTGCTGCCAGGGGAAGCACCCAGCAGAGGTGAATACGCCAGTTTAACCACAGCGTAGCCACTCTTCACATCAGTCAAAAGAAAAGCCTCCAGATCACGGCGTTTTGAACTTAAATGTAGCTGGGGAGAGGCGGGGGCATTGGCTATTTTTTTCCCCTCTTCCCTTTCGGTCATTCGGGATCATGGTTTTTTCACTTCTTCCCCACGCGGGAAGACCAAACCCACGCTTTTTATACGCAAGGTGTATATGCAGGCGTGGGTGTGCTTAAACTAATGAGATTCCCCCATGATCTCAACCTTCAGAGGACTCCGAGTGAACAAGACGTAAAGATCAACGAGACCACCGCTACCCTTCCCACAGCCCCGTTCTGCAAAAAGAAAGGCCATTTCCATAGGTGGCCGGAGGCCTGAAGGCCAGTCTCAGTAACAGAGACCCCCTGGACAGGGTGTCCTTTCCAAAAGTCCTTTCCCAAACTTGGCCTGAAAGTTCCAGTTAGCAAATTCCCACTTTTTTTACTCTTTCCTAAAGTTTTAATGCAGCAAGCCTTCTTCACAAAATGCATCTAGCAAGTGCTGGCAGCAATTCCAGCCTCTGGGACTTGGGTAAAAGCTTCCGAACCAGCTAAAGCATCGCTGACAAGTCTTTCTGTGGACACTTAATAGGATTCAAGCTCTAAAGTCACTTCAGAAAACTCTTCCTGACCTAGGCTACAGCATGCACCTTGCTAGGAGCCAACCAGGATGGCAACGATAAAACATCAGGTACGACTGGCGCTCCAGACTAATGAAATGCCACATTTAGGAGAAAACGAAGCCCAAAAAATCTTTAAAATACACCAGAAAGCGAGGAGCTTGATTTCCAAAGGACCCACGAGGTTTAGGAGCACGCTGGCCAGCCTCCCCGCAGCTGTTTTGCCCACGCACACATACACCCAAACGTGCACATCCATCTGCTAAAAGCACAGCCCTACCCCAGTACAAAAGCTCCCTCCGAACGCCGTGGTTTAGTTCTAAGCCTATTTCTGCGGCAGCTTTTTCCCCCTTACAAAACCCGTGGATTTCAAGTTTGCTCCGAAAGCAAGGGGCTCTAATGAACACGTTGACACCACTTCAACTATAGCATTGTGAACAGCACCGCTAGAATATGTATGTATACATACTTGAAAGAAAAAAGGCCCCCTGAATTTATGTTGCATATCATTTTCCAGTAAAAGTCAGAGGTCAGAAGGTTACCAGTTTCTGCCTCAGCTCTGCAACAGTTTACTATTCCAGGCCCCATTTTTACTAGGCTATACTTGCGATGAAGTCAGCAACTTTTCTTTAAACAATAAAGTGTCTCAAATACTTAAAATTCTATAAAGAGATGTTATTCACCACGTACGTTAGGTCCATGCGTATAAAAAATTAAAATATACTGGTTTAGTTTAAAATCTAATCTTGTTAAATGCAGACTTTGCAATGCTAATCAGTACTGTTCAACCTTTTTTTGGAAACACAATTCCTTTGTTGTCTAACAGCACTTGAATGAAACATGATCATAAAACCAGATTTAAAAGTATATACCTATTGTGAGTTCAGAGTCAACTTCAATAAAGCACTCTCTTTTATATTCAGATTAAGGATCCTTTTTAAATTTTAATTGCATTAAATTAACACTAAATCCACTGCAGTTGGTCTCTTCAGAAAAAAGTATGAAGCATTTAAGCAGCTTCGCAGAAAAACCCAGAATTTCAGCTTTTTAGACCTCGGAGCTTCTGAGACAGCACTAATTACTTGTAGCATGTCCCATCTCAGTTGCACCAAGCTGGTTTCATACCCATCCTGCTAAATCAGTTACTCTGGCCTGGCACTCAAACAAAACATTTTTGCATTCAAGAAAATCGGAATTAAGTAAAAAAAAAAAAAAAGTAAAGAAAAGCACTGCTCAGGATTTCGTAAACTGGGCCAGCTAACAGCTCGTCCTTATACGCAGCAAAGTTTCGATGGCATCTTTGAAACACTAGCATGCATTTCTGCAATCTTAATTACATTTGCTCTTGCAAGATTTCATCTTTTAACCCATTTGAATGAAGGAGGAAAAAAAAACCCCTTCTCATTGCTTACTTTTATTAAGCATACTGCAAATTTGGTACATATGTTGCTCTAACATGTGCCTGCTGGCAGGGTCGAAGAAAGAAAGATGCCAACCCTTTTACTAGGAGGAGGTGGAAAAAAAAGTGTTAAAAAAAAACAGGAAGAGAGACCTGTCTCAGCACAAACCCCCTCGTACCCGAGCGCATTTCAACATCGGAAAGAGAGGAACCGGTCCCCGAGCGCATCGGTGCCCGCTCGCCAGCTAGGAAAGCGTGAGGGCTCTGTTCCTACCTTGCTCACTGCTGTTGTCCCCGCTGTGCGATGTGTGTCCCCCACTGGAGGGCCCGGGGGTTCCCCCGGAGCGCGTCGACGCCGTGTCATCGTGGTCTCTGTTCCAGGAGGGCTGCGGGGCCAAAACAACCAAAAGTTAAAAGCTGCGACAGGGAAGAAGCGCCCGGCTGGCGTGCTCCTGGCAGAGCGGTACCCAACCCCAGACCCGCGGGAAACGGCTGGCAAAGACATCTCCCACATTATCCCTTCTTTCCAGATAGCCGGATCGCCGCTCCCCAGCAAAAACAATATACTCTGGAATACGTTTACCATCTAAATAATCCCAAGTTTTATTACCACAGAAAACAGAAACATTCCCGGCAAGGCGAGGGGAGCAGGAGGAGAGCCAGGGAGCGAATCGCTGGCACTGGGCTCCAACTATATTTTTAGCATCCGCAAACCCTCTGGCATCACAGCCTGCTAACTCGGCAAAGGCGAAATGAGAGCGGTGGTCGAGAGCAGCGCCGCTTATATAGGCCTCCCATCCCTCGTACGAGGCCAACGTGGAAGAGCTTAAAGACTTTGCTGGCAATTAGGCCTGGGTCCATAATAGCCGGGATGTGTCAGCTGTTTGCCGGATGGTATATGGCAAATGGACCAGGCATGGGGACAAAAAAGAAATGAGAATAACAATGGCTTCACATAGGCTGTGTACACTCAGCCCCATGCGGAGCCTCCTTGTACGACTGAACAGAAAACAGATGTTGCTTCTTATCACTGGGTGCATTTGAAAGTAACATTCAGATAGGAAAAATTGGCTGTAAATTAAATTCTTAGGGAAAACAATCGTGGCAACACTCCTCCCAAGTCTCCCTTTATCACCAGAGAAGATTTTAATTAGCTTTTAGTACTAGCTTTTAAAAACATCACAGAGACTCGCTGGTCATCCTGCACGGCCTTCCGTGCATAATTGAATAGTTTCTTCTTTACCACGAAGCAATATCGCCCAGTGGAAATTATTGCCGAAAAGAAAACCCTTGTGTTTACAACGCACACACGTGAATCTATTGGATTTAAATCACGCCACAACATGAGCCGGGTCTGTATACCATTAAAATTGACTGATACTGCCAGCTTTTTAATAAACCTACCAACAGGCTAAACCCTGGCCACTTAAGCCAGCGTTCACATGTAGCCGAACGAGATTTAAGGCGATCCAGATGAACTTTTCACACACACGCATACACAGAGAAGGAAAATTAAGACAAAAAAAAAAAAAAAAAAGCCTAATCTGAGACAGAAGATAAATAGGATTAGAAAAAGCTCAACTTTTTTTTTTTCCAGAAAAGAGAAATCTCTCGTCCATTTTTTTTTATAATCCTAGTTACAGCCATGATACATGATTACAATTAAGGAAAGCGAGGCCCAGAAAATACTGCATGAATATTTTAAACCAATTATTATGCATATTGCTTAAAAAAAGATAAATAAAAAGTGCTAATTGATCTGGTGATTCTGTGATTGAAAGAATGATGTGTGAGCTGTGAAAGAAATGCTTTTTTTTTTTTTTTTGCTTTTTTTTTTAACAAATACGCATTCTCTGGCATACCAAAAGAATGCTGTAAGAGGTAATCTGGAACACATGCTCAGAATGCAAACAGTTAATGCATAAATTTTCAGTTTGTACAACTGCAGCTTTAAAAGAGGGACTTGTTTATTCAGAGCTCTGCAGAAAGAATGGTACAGCACCCAGGGGACAGACAATGCCAAGCACAAAGCCCTGGTGCCTCAACATGTAAAAGGATGTTTTTCTATGTGCTACAAATCCCACTTGAAAATATAATTAGAAGGAGAAAATGGCAAACTATTGCATTAACTGTAATTGAACAAAAGACCAGCAAGGCATGTGGGAGGTTGCAGGAACCCGTGGGAGTTCCAGGATGCATCAGATCCTACGAGTGACATCTCCAGGGCACTCTCATTCTATTTATGTTGTCCCTCACTACTATTGTTGACTAGTGAGCTGACTTGTAATTAATAGAAAAGCTGCAGATAACAAGGTAAAATATAGAGCGCCGCACTAACCTCAGCAGAAATGTTTATTAATCTGATTAAGAATACAACTCCAAAGGCGGGGGGCGGGGGGGGGG
>JAVJGI010000062.1:89193179-89208787 GCA_035590275.1 Ibycter americanus
CCCCCCCCCCCGCCGCCCCCCCCCCCCCCCGCAGCAGAAAAGAAGAGGCTCCGGACTGAAGAATTATACCATGTTGTGCAGGAAACAGCCCTCCTTTATGCAACAACAGACCTGATATATTCACTATCTTTTAATGAGCTCCCCTGATTTATTCAGCTCTGTTCGGTTCCCTCCCCCACTTTTCTACTGTGCGGGATGTAGATTAATTCAATGCTTAATTGTTTAGTAAATTCAATTTTCCACATTCTATTCTGCATAGCTTTAGCTAAGGTTCTTAAATCTTCAGCGGTGAGCCCTGAGCCCAGTGTTTGTGATCTGTGCCTACCTTTTTTCATCACCATTTTTCTTCCTCCACCACTTAATTCACCATGAAAAGATTTTCCTTGCTGGAAAGTCTGATTCCGCTATGATCTGTGAGGCATTCCGATTCATTGCATTTTCATTGTGTTGGGTCTTAGATGCTGGGCTCCTCTTTTCTCACAGCTATCGCCACATTATACAGGCACTCATGCAAGAAATGTTGGATTCCACCTCAGTTTATCAAAATTTTGTGCATCCTAGATGTTTACATTTCTGTATTCAGAAGCAGGAGTTAATATTTTCCACCTAATCTCACTTTTATTAAGCTATTATTTTTATGGCCTGTTAAAAACGAATCTGCTCGGGATACTGCTAACTTTTTTCTCCTGGCTGCCTCCGCCTATTAGCATTTCAAAAGTATTTGTATTTAACTAAGCATCTCAAGTCTTAAGAGACTAGGAATTACATCTTTAGTCAGTTTATTAAACATGATGAAAGATTAGCTATCAAAGTTCGTATGCAAATTCTTCAGAGATAACTGCGTTGAAAGCTGCATTCTTTTTTAAACACACGCTACTCAGCCCCGGTTCCAAAAACATCTCTCTCTCCACTGAGGGAAGATAGATCCAAAGCACAAAACCAAGTGCAATTTTTCTTCTCCTGACTATTTCAGCAAAGTTCTCCTATTCACAAAAGCAGGGCGCCAAGTATAACATTAATCTCATCCTTTTTTTTTTCTTTTTTTTTTTTTTTTTTTTATTCTTCCAAGGAACTTTTAAGACAACAAACTCTCTAAACCAACTCGCAAACTCACGATCCTCTGAGTACTTTTACATTAAATTGTTTCTGACAGGGACATGCCAAATATTATTATTTTTCACACTACGAACCACCTCCTTCTTTCACAGAAATATTTCCAGCACTAGTTACAGAGAAAAACTCTGACAGTAGTCATGACAATCTATTCCTACACAGAAATAGAAATGCCTCACTTATTTATTTCCCTTCCCCAAGAAGTTGCGGTTTATCACTTGACGGGGCTCCTTAGCTATGATAGTGATTTTTTTTTTTTTTTAAATTCACTGTACGAAGGTCTGCCGTCAACGGGAATGAATTCCACGTCACCTTTTCCTCAAAAATCCCGCATTCCCGCTAACCGTGGGCGCACGGGGAGTAAGACTTGCTCCCCATTCCTGCAAATGAGCAATTACCCCTTGGAAAAGCCACCCGGTTAACTCCCAGGTTAACGCCTGTGACCCGAGCTCACCCAGAGCCAAATAACTTGGGATGAGCCATGGGATCTCTATACCTCAGTTTCTACTGGGGAAATAACAACAACAACAAAACACCAAAGGAAACAAACAACAACAGCAAAAAAAAAGAGGGCTGCACTTATCTACAGCGTGGATATTGTTGGGGGATTAAATTAATTAGCGACTGTAAAACATGTTGAGTTCTTCCAAAGGGAGACTTTAGAGAAGTGCAAAGTAATATAAATTAATCACTCCATTACATAGGCTGGCTCATTCCAGAGGAGGGTCTCAGCCACGTGGTTGTGACAATAGTGTATAAATAAGGATAATGGCCCATTATGACTTGGCCTTATACATTAGTCACCATCTCGCTAAGGACGGACACTGCGGCATGGGCTGGGACGTGCTGATAATCCTTTTTTTAGTAGCATTTATCTCTCTCTTCCAAGCTCGCCCCAGCCCCAACATTCAACCGAAACTTCCAGCCCGAATCTTTGCAAAATTGAGAATACACCAGCAAAACCGAGAATGCACCAGCAAAGCTGAGAAGGCGCCAGCAAAACCAGGTTTGGATTTCGAGGCTGGGCTGTACGTTTCCGTGATTTCAGCTGGTTTTGCACCACTGCCCTTCTCGTTGGTCAATAGTCTCTAGTGCCAAAACCGTGGTCCGGCTAGTGACTGATTCGAGTCATGGTCGCATGACTGATTTAAAAGAAAAGAGGATTCAGGTGCCCTAACGCTGCACCACTTTAAGGGCAAAAGACCTTCTACAAGGGATGCTTTTTCTTATCCCATGGCATTTGAAATACATTCCCTGACTTTTGTTTTGGTTCTGAAGCTTGTTGAGTACTCTGGTACAAGCGGAGGGGAGGGGGAGAAGAAAAAGGACAGGGAGAAGGAAAGGAAACCAAAATGTTTGGGCATTTAAACAATCCCCGAAGCACCAGTCGCCTCCCATGACCGTTACCAGGTGACTCATCTGCCTGGGGATGCGCTGGGCTGAAAAGCACAAGCCCCAGCAGGTACCCGCGCAACAGTCCCATCAAAGGGAGGACCACCTTTGATGAGGCTTCCCAAGCAGTTATTGACTTGTGTCACGGTGAACATCAAGCCTTAATAAACAAAAAAGCTACAGACGAAATTATTTGGTTAATGGCTAAATTGGAGAGTCAATATAAATGACATTACATACACTTATTACTGCAATCCAACAACAGCTGGGCTTTGAGTCAAGTTAATACTAATACACAGTGGGGGAAACTATTGCCTTCTGATTATATTAAAGAATAAACCGGATTTTTTTGACCACTAAGCATGTGAAAGGGGGAGAAAAAAAGAGGTCCTGGCCAAGGAACGAAAGGCCTGACCATAAGGACATAAATAAAAGAAATCACTTTCTATTACAGGTGATAAAAATTGTACTCAGCATCTTTTGATATATATCTTCTCAAAAGTTTTGTGAGCACAGCCCTCTTGTGGGCTCATTTGTGTTTGTGTAACAACTGGAGATGGGGAACAGCTAATTCCTTTACCTGTTGGACGAAGCTCCGCTCCTCCAGGCTACGAGAGAATTGGCTGCAGGTATAATCATTCATCCCCTCGCCCTGGAGGAACTGCGCTGCTGCCAGCAATTTGTCAACATAATTTGGGCTTATTGTTTTCCTTCTGAAGTTTTATCTTATTTTCTTTTTTCTAAATTAAATACTTATTCATTAGGGAAAAAAAAAAAAAAAAAGTAATGCGTTCTGTTTGAAATGTTCTTCAGATTTTTCTTAACTCCTTCCTCTTAAAAACCTTCCCCCAATCCACCACGCTAGGAAACACCGGTACCCACTATGGGCAAGAACTCCAAGCAAAAAGGGGACTGCTTCAAAAAGTCATCGCATCCCTCTCCTACGAACTCAACCTATCTATTTAGCAAGGATTTACTTTTCGCATAGTTTACCCTTCTGGTTGTTGGCTATACTGATGTCCCCAACTTCACTTGGGCAAAACATTCAATACGGCCGCTCGATACCTTAAGTGTATAATCCATAGGGCCGGTGCTGAAGCTAGAGCTACATGATAGACAGACCAGGTCTTTGCAATCCACAAGCCTTATCCCACTTGGTTTCTGGAGGACATGGCTAGTAATAAACCTCAGGTAGCCTGTTCTCCATTCAGCATAAGAGAAAATAAGAATTCTCTCTTAATTGGGAGGAAAGCATTGAAAAATACAAATTGGCAAGCAGGACTGAAAACAGACTTTGATGTCAAAAATCTAATGCCATGTATTTCCTAGATTCCACACACAGACATTGTTTATTCCAATCCCTGTCAAGTGCAGACTTTCGGGGACCATGAAATCCACTGTCAATGACTGCCTTGATTTTCTGAGAGGACCCACTCATAGCTTTGCCATCTGAACATCTCCTCGTGGGGCTAACCAGGGCTGCAGCCAGCCATCGGGCATAACACAACCAAAACCAAGGCGATCCGAACAAATAATACGCGCAGGAACCTCAAAATGCTGCAAAACAGATGTTTTTTAGCGCAAATAACTCTTCCATAATCTGCTTCACGCAACTTCGATTCAGAGGCAAATTGGGTTTAGTAGAACAACAAACAAAGGCGCAAACATCAGGTTCGGATGGAAAAGAGGTGCCCCGAGTCTACAGAAATAAGGTCGCTGCAATGACAGACAGGCGGTAACTCCACCTGCAAGCGAGCGGCGCAGCGAGGGCGACTCGTGCACAGATGGAAACCTTTGCAGCGTTTGAGGCAGCATGGCCCATCGCACTAAAAAGCAGAAGAAATTCTGCGTGGAAGTCTCAGCTCTGACCTGGATTCCCTTCCTAGCCCCAGAAAAGTCGTAAGCTTTCTATCTTTAGTTTCCCCTTATTTCAAATGAGGGTAAGACTCTTCCCTGACTCTTTGCAGTCGCATAGGGAGAAGTAAGATGTAAGCTGCCTTTCTGCATGCAACAGGACGGTTTCTGAGACAAATAGATAAAAGGAAACGAGGGTGGGTATCAACGCGAATACCACAGAGGATGGAAAACTGGAAACAAACAGGACTTTTGCCACTGAGTTACACAAGGCCAGGAATTCACCTGACGGGACCAGAGGCACAAGTAACATTGCACAGTGCAGAGATCATCATCAAACCAACATCCACCAAGCGCCGCTAGCTCTCTCCATTAGCCCTGCTATCACGATTCACTGCTGAACCTGCCCAGGTGCGGAGAAGGAGCTAGTTCTGGGCAGCATCACACCGGCTGCATACCCAGAGAGGTATCCCTGACACCGCAGGGCTTTCCGAGCTCTTCCATACCCTCGGAGCACGGGGGAGAAGAGGGTAGAGCAGGGAGAGGAGAGGAAAGGGCTTGAGAGTCCTAAACAGGCTGAATGGGACAGAAAACAAGTGCAAAAGGACAAGGTGAGAGCGCTTTCCAAAGGGAAGAAGACTAATTAGAAGCAGCAAGCATAAACCAAAAAAAAAAAAAAAAAAAAAAAAAAAGAGAGAGAGAGAGAATGAAATGGAGATCATTGGGCTGGGTGGGATGTAAAGAGAAGAATGAAGGGAAAACCCACAGCTCTTCTCTTCCAGGAGGCACCAAAGCCCCATCAGTTCTGCAGAGGCAAGAATTTTGAAAAAAACACTTGTGTGTGTGTGTGTGTGTGTTGCATGTTCACAGCTACACAGAGACCCCCCCAGCCTGGGCTGCGCTCTGCCAGAAGCACAGTCCCACCACCTCCTGGGCATGCTAAATCAAACCTCCTGCGCTCAGGGAAGCCACCCCCAAAGTCCCTCAGTGGGGACAGCCTGGGCAGCCGGACTTTCTGAGAGGGGACCTCGAGCCACCCAAAACCACCTCTGGCAACAACAAAAGCAAACTTATTTGGGGCAGTTAGACCTCAGGTTTTGCTTCTTGCGTCGGTGGTTGCTGCACGTGGTAGCCGTGATGGACGTCCACGAAGCCTGAGCAGCAGCGGTCTCAATCACAGCGTGCCTTACATTTGATTGACCTTATTCCATTCCTCTTGGGTTTTGGTTTTTTTTTTTCTCAGCTCAACAGTAAACACCGCCTGCCCAGCCAGGTTAACCCAGCCAGCTGACGGTGATGCAGGGTTTTGTCTCCCACACAACAAACATTGCCTAGTACTTTCTATTTAGAGCAACCCCGCATTGTAAACCTGTCTCCTCCCTTTGATAAGAGCCATATCGCTAGATAGCATTAATCCCCACCCCTTTCTCCACACAAGGAAACACAGCTTCGCAGTCAGGGTAGATAAAATCACTACTCGGCATAGATTTGGTTTTTTTAAGTCTGATACCGTGCAGAAACAAGCCCACAGTTGGCCCCAAACGACACCGCTACCTCCTGAAGGCTGGCGGGCAAGGCTCTGAGGTGTGTTTGGTCCTCCTTGGCTCCTCCTGAATTTAACAGGACCGGAGCATTTTCTGCATCTTTCTTTCTAGACCAGGAAAAAGGCCTTCAGAGACAAATAAGAGTTTCCTGTTCAATATTTCATGCAACAATTCCTCCAAAGGTGTAAACAGGAAAAATGCCTCACCACTTAGCCAGAAAATGAGCGTCTGCCATCCCTTCCTTTTTATTGCGTTTATGTGTTAAAAGTCATTTAGAAGGGGATCTGCCAGATGCCCGGCTCTGGCTGAGGCGGTGCAGGCTGTCAGATGGCTGGCCCAGACCCTGAACCTGACCTGCCCAGGCGTATTTGGGGCAAGAAGGAGCCCTCAACCTCTCCCACCCGTTCCCTCGGCAAGACTCGGTGTTGCGAAGAGATCCACACTTCACCTGAACACCCGGGCTCAGGCACACAGCGAGGGCTCACTTACAGCAAAACCCACATCTCTAAGCCTTCCCCGTACTGATTTTTGGGGATGGTTATCTTCTGGGAAGACAAAATTAACCCATCGGGGCATCCACCAGGAATTTTTTTACATGCACTTAAACACAGGCTCTGACTTCCAGCATCCCATCGGCCCAGCCGAGGCTTCTTGGGGAGGAAAGGCACAAGTACAGCCCTCGCTCTGCAAGAGCCGTACTTCATCTCAGCTCCATCGCAAGCAAAAACGCCGAGCGTATGTCACAACTATCAAATGGTCTTTTTAGCTAACTGACAACAGACGCCATTCGGAGTCAGCGTATTTTGATTACGGCGTATTGTTAGCAGGATTCAAGAGCCTGCTCGCCTCGCAGTGTTGTTCAACACCAAAATTAAATTGCGGTATAATTAGCTTCGCTCCAGCTACACCTTTCCATCTGAATGGATGCGATACCTGCAAAGGCTGTGCTGGGTATAAAATGTGTTCCTGATTATAAAACGTTTGCTTAATCTCACGGGCGCCGCCTTGTTTTTTAAGGCTCTCTGCAAGTCACGCACTCTGGTACGTGCTGCCCGTTATCTCCAGAAGGCTTAAAACTGGAATCCCCGTGATTCACATTTTCCAACGCTCATGGCCAAACCCTTCTGCGGATCAGCTCCTCCACGTTCTACCATTTCACAACAAGCCCAATCTGCAGCGAGGCAGAGGCGGCCAAGTGGCCTGGCTCTGTGAGCCACACGCCAGCGAGCCAGTGGCCACAAAAGACACCGAGCCCGGGCTGCGGGAGCCGGAGGATGGCGAGCTCCAGGGGTGGTCACCAGGCTGAGGTGGCCGTGGCTCCCCAGCGCTTCCACCCGCTCATTGAGGGATGGCTCAGAAGCGTGGCCAGCTGCCAAAGTCACCCGAAAAAGTTGGGCTGTGACATCTGTGTGGCCTCGCTGTGTCTCCCAGGGAGGTTTTGCAGTGGCCAGAGGGGCTCGCAGCAGCATAGGGCTCACGGCACGGCCCCGCATGGATCTGTGCCTTGGGATGGGCAGACCTCAGGACGGACAGAGCAGCCACCAAGATGCTTCCAGTCAACCTCACAGCTCTGCTCCTTCTGCAGAAGTCACTGGCAGCACTGCTACTTACTCCATCCAGTGTTGAAGCTGATCCCCTCCCTCCTTTAAAAACATGTCAAAAGCAGTAATTACACGGAAGATAGCAGAAGGGGCCAAAACCAAAGCACTAAGCCACCAAAAGCAACTTTCACCATCAGCCTTTTGATTCAGCACAGTGCTTCCCTCGTGACTCCGAACAGAAGCGGTTTGCCTTCTTTACACTATTTTCTTTAAACTATCCACAGAGTGAACTAATTAATTACTTTAACCTATCACTTCTTATATACCTCCTATACCCTGCTCCTGCTATATGACACACAAACTAAGGCACCAACCCTACCTGACGGTAAGGGAGAAGAGGAAAATCTCAGCTCATGAGCAACTAATCGTCTCGCTCCAAAATCTCAGCAACAGACCCGGGAAGAGCACCCACCTGCCCGCCCCCCCCATCCGTGCCGTCGGTGGGACAGCGCTCCCCACCCCTGCCCCTCCAGCATCGCCGTGCCACCTCTCACCCGAAGGATCTCTCAGACACTTGTCACTGCGGACCAAACCCCGGCTCGACACACACACGCGCGCATTTAAGAACAAAACAAATCCTCCCTGCAAGTACTAGTCATGCGCGTGCCCTCGCTCCGGCTTTAAGGAAAAACAGCAATCAAAAAGCCATCCCTCACCAGGGTTACACGAACGTAGCAAGGCACATCCTTACATACCAGACTTTTTGTACAAAGATGTGCCACAAAGCACTGCCACGGGCCTCACAGACACGGCAAAAGCACTGCGGCGCTCCCTTAGTAGGTGGAAGCCACGCTAGTAAAACTGGTTTGCGCAACAGGGAGGAGGGCCAGGAGCCTCCTGGGGTAACACAGCTGCAAAATCCGCCGGGAAGAGAGGGGCAAAGGAGGGAAGGGCTCGAGCACGGCGGCCACGCTGCCTCCGCTGTGCGTGGGCAGCATGCTCCGGGCATCTCTTCCCGAGCATTTGCGCAAACACCAGGCACCTCTTCCTGAGCATCCCTGCAAAGAGCGGGCAGCGCCGGGAAGCTGCCTGCCGCTGACTCACCTGGCTGCTTGGAAAGGCTTCTCTCCCCGTCCCCCATCACCGTCCCACCACGGTGATCCCCAGCGGCATCACCCAGCTGCCGGAGCCCCCGCTCGCGTTGAGCGCTGCCCAAAGAGCCCGCATGAACACGAGCGAAGGAGAGAGCCAAGCTGTGACTTCAAACGACCTGGCGGTGGCACGGCTGTACCCATCACTAAAGCACAGCCGCGTCCGGGATGCAGCGGAGCTGCTCCCCCCTAACGCTACACGACAGCACACACGAGAAATTTTATACATCACAAGCCACAGGGACGCTCCCCTCATCAAAAAACCTGGCCAGCTCTATTCACACAAGGCACCTCCGTGGCACAGGGTTGAGCAGAGAAGCTTGGTGGCCAAGGCCACCGTGGCACCGCGCATCCCCATGCCTACACCCCAAGGAGCAGAGGGGTCCCCCACACCGGCTCAAGCCTAAAACCAAAGTGCCACCTACTGAGTCCCTGGCACTCGTGTCCTCCCAGAAGGGTTTCTAGCAAGGGGCTGGCCGCAGTTAATACTTAGCTCACCAGATTAAGCCAAGCCTCGGCAGGCAGTCACCATGCCCGTGAGAGCACATGCCTCGGGTTGCTGCCGAGCATCGGCAAGCAGGTGACATCCCCCCGAGACTGGGACATCTCTGCACACCCCAGCCCACCGCAACGGGTCGCACTGGGTGGCCAAGAGAGGGGTCAAGACTTTCACATCCCCGGATAAACCACAGCTTGTGCTGGCAGAAAAAATGGCTCGGCGCAGGGTAAAACATCGATGAGGCAAAACTCCTTGTGTGCCAAGCTCCAGACATTTGTTTCCACCATTTCTATTTGCAGACGGCCGCAGCCCTGCACCACGGCAAACAGGACGGACAAAGCCGCTGAGTTTTTAATCTGCTCTTCCCCTCTCCTCCCGAGAGCTACGCTGCCTTAAATGGAGCTATTTAAAGCCAGCGTTAAAAACACCAGCAACGATCTGACCTCGGCAACAACAAAACCAGACCAAAACCTAAAGACCAAATGAATGAAAAGAAAATTACAAGGTAAAGTTTGCCTTCCCTGAATGTGTGCCAGTTGCAAGAATCTTAGATTACATCAATGCAGCTTTCCAAATTTTAAATACAATAATTTTCTGTATTAAGGGCCCAGTAACCCTAATGGAGACATAATTAGGTATTGATGCCATGCCCATATGAGAGAAGCTTGAAAAACTTAAATAAACTGTGAATGGCAGGATTAATACCGCAGCTTTTCATTTTGTACAGCTGTTTGAATACAGTACACTGCCTGTGATGGCATCAGCTGTTGCTTTACTCTTCGTCAGTATTTCTGAAGTTAAAACAGGCAGTTCTTTTAAGCAATTGACGAATTACCCCACTTATTGTTGGCTGGTTTATTTCAGCAAAGAGGGTCTGGGTATGTATTCGTTTTATATTTAAAAATAATAATAATAAATAAAAAGCCAAGCTGCAAACAAAATTAGCTGGCTGAAATCAAAGCGGTGATGCTAATAAGAGAATTTTAATTTACTGCAATGGCCCTTCAGGACGGAGGAGTAAGTAATGCAGTTTTGGAGATCATCTGCCCAAGTGGGAATATCATACAGATGCCTGGAGAGTCCTTGAGAAAATAGCTCACCTCGGCTCTGATTGAAGAGGAAAGACAATACCTTGGTGAAACAGAATTCTGTATTTCTAGGAAAGGCTCCAATAGCAAATCGCTTACTAATGCAAGAAGCCTTGTAAATTTTATTATGAATGGAAGGGGCAACGGCAAGTCTGTGACACCGCGCAGCATTTGCACACATGGCTTAGCCAGTAAAAAGTAAATAAATAGGTTACTTATAAGCTCTAGAAGGCACCTGAAAATACCTCTAACGAAAACTCCAGCTCAGTGAACTTCAAGCAAGAAGGTAAAACAGCTTCCAAAACTGCCTCACCATTACTTTTTTCACCAGGTGAATTTGTTAATCCCACAAGTTAATTTCCAATCTCAGTTTTATAGCTGGAAATATCAGCTGGAAAGAGTTAATCTAGATCTCCTTGCTGTCTTTAAAAACCGGCTTATCAGTGGATGTGGAAGAAACTACCCGTGTCGGGAGCGCATCAGGACAGTGTGAACTATAACGCTCAGGTTACCGGGAGGAGGACAGATACCGGGGGGAACCTAACGCCGTATTCACCTGGGAAATAAATGCAATGCCCAAACTGCAGCCCCCACGGGACGGGGTGCAGGCAGCTCTCCCCTGCCTCCCAACCCGGCTCAGCACTTGTCCGCGCCACCTCAGCTGAATCCATCCCCAAATCCCTGGCACCATAAAGTTTGCCAATTTTTTTCCCAGGCAGCATTAAAAACAGTATCGCTCCGGAGGGGCAGGAGCGAGAGGAGGGCGCGGAGCCCCGGCTGGGGCAATGACGAACACCCAAGTGGTTAAGTGCTGCTGCGGAGATGAATATGCCTAATGAAAAGCTTACCCACAGCTCGCGGGGAGCCCGTGCCCGGCCGGCCGAACCTCTCCAGAGCGGCGGGCACGAGGCCGCCAGGACGCTCGGGAAAGACGAATTAACTAAAAGTTAATGTGGATGTTCTCATTCAAAAGAAAAGTGGCCTACTCCAGAGGGGATTAGGCTAAAGTGAACTAAGGCCACTTTACTTCTGAATGAGAGCATCCACACAATAGTGCAATGCACTTTAACTAATGCACTTTAATTTTACACCCAATCAATTTGTCTTACCTCTCCTGAGTGTCCTTGTGTGGACAAACCCAGAGATTCATCGAGTTTTGAGGCCAGGCAGGAACCATTAGATCAACCCATCTCACTCCCCGCACGTTATGGGCCATTGCCTTTCACAGTTATCCCTTTATTGATCCCCAAAACTCATGGATGACTAACATATAACCTCGGCGGGGCGGGGGGACACATGACACTGGGGGGGACACATTTCTTCAGTGGGGCACCTGGCCTGGCTTTGAAGACGCTTGCAAAATAAGAAGCCACTTGCAAAACCAGAAGCCACCATGACTCTCTGCAGCCTGTCCTGCCACTGGCAAAAGAACAGCCAAATTTGGGTGAAAATCCATTTCCTTCCATCTTATCTTCCCCACGCCCCGTGAGTTAGCAAGGAAACGGCAGTCTCTGCGTCATAACTTTTAAATCACTTTTTTTTTTTTTTTTTTCAAATTGCAAACAGGCCCTTTGCTTCCACGACAAACTGTGATTTTTTTTTTTAAAAAATTGCATGTTCAACATTTGCCCAGACGTCTACCAATGAACCTCAAACCCCCTTTTCCAAAATCCAATGACCCCCAGAGCCCATTCACCACCCGCGCGATCGCCTTCGCACAACAACCCCCGTCAGCCTGAAGCCTCCGCGTCACTCTTCACCCCTTGAATGCACACACCCGAAAATAAAGAAACGAAGCCGCGATGGCAACAACCAGCAAGGCACCGGGGACCCCCTGTGCCAGCAGCCCCCTCGCTAACAGCGACCAGACCCCCACCACCGCCACGGAGAGGATGAAGCTTTCCAGGGATCTCGTCTAAATTAAAAAAAGGAGCCCTGAGGACACCGGCCTGCAGGGATTCTGCTCTCACCTATGCTCTGAGGCTGGGTTATGTCTCTCTCTTTTTTTTTTTTTTTTCCCCCCCTCCCCCGTTTGAAGGCAGTAAAAGGGAAAAGGCAGCCACCCTAAGCACACCAAAGAAGAGCTGAACCCACCGCCGGCAAGTTGTCTCTTAAGTCGTGTTACAGAACATCAGCGGTGAGTTCGATACGGGGCCGTTAATCAGGGTTGGAAAATACACTCCAACAAGGCAAAACACAAAATGCATGCTCTGTTAAGAGTTACCCTCTCCAAATATTGCTGTGACTGCAGGAAAAAAAAAAAAACAAAACCAAAAGAAACCAAACCAAAACACCAAATCTAAATGCTAATTTCCCAATTTGCTGTGTGAGTCAAAGCCTGCTCCTCATCTGGAGAGGGAGGTAACGCGCCGAGGACATGAGGTGACAGCGCAGTGCACCCTGCTCGCTCCTTCTCCCACACAACCCCCACCAGGAAACAAGTCCAGAAACCTTCCAAAATTTTCGCGACCAGAAACAACGCTCCTCTTTATTTTCTTAAATTTGTTTAGATTACACAAGATAGCTCCTAACTGCAAGCTCATGTGACCAAAAAACCCCGAACGCAGAAATGCAAAACAAAACAAAACAAAGATTCCCTAATTTGAAGAAGCTGTGCCGGATTTTCACCGCTTTTTAAAGCAGTATTTATCAGCACGACCTACGCTTACTCATTTTGCTTGAGCACGATATAATCTGATTTTTCGAAGCGCTAACATTGCCCACTGCGGGCTGCAGTAACCCATCCGCGTGCTGAGCCCATTACCTTTACTGCTACCTGCGGACGAGCAGCCAGGGCAGACTCAAGCCTTCAGCCATAAAGGTTAAACTTCAGGCAAAACTCATTTTTTCACAACTTTCTCGCAAACATCTACCTTGCCCCAAAATAACGCTCTGCGGTCCCTAACGCAGGGACGCCACCAGCTCCCACTTACGGGAACGCCTTGGGATACACTTGCAAATGTTTAGGATGAGTTCCAGGGTTACCTGGGGTTTAAACTCTGCTCTGTCAGGTTTGGTGTTTAAAAGGATGCGAGAAACGAGGGAATTCAATGATCCTTTGCAACGAAAGGCAACTTTGGGTTGAAAAACTTTACATGGGAGCCGGGCCTGAGCACGTAACTTCAGCAAGGCAGCAAACATTACACCCAGTTGTAAGGATAGCTACGTGTGGGCTCTTGAACGATTCAAAAAAACAACCCCAAAACAACAAAACCAGCAAAGATTCTTGAACTGAAATCATAAATTAAAGAAAATATATTCAATCTCTTATCTACTTAACAATGTATTTACTTGCTTCAAGAAACGGAGAGCGAAGAAAACCTTATTTTGCTAATACAATTTCAGCCCACAGCGCTTTGAACGATAACAGGTTGGGAATATAAATTAACGTATTCTATCTTTATGTTAAATAGTCTGCCAGACTCAGGCATGGTAACTTCGCCTAAACATCACAGCAAAAAAACCCAACCAAACCAAACCAAAAAATCACCCAAAAACAAACAAAAAAGAATTCACTGGCTCAAGGTGGCATAAAGTCAGGGGAAGCAAATTAAATTTTGAGTCTTTTAAATGTTATTTTATCGGTCCTCCTCTGAGTCCTACTTTGCTGTAACTCTTTTATTAGCCAGAAATGAATGCTACCTTGCACCTTCTACACCACATCTATTATTTTGATGTCTGTTCCTCCAACATGGGAGTACATATACTGAAGGCAGCAATATTCAGCGCGCACACACACGCACACCCTTAAAACCATACATGGTTTCAAAATACCTGCGGAGAGGTCCCCAGGTAAAACAGTATTTCTCAGTCATTTTTTTTCCCCCAAGGCATTATTTGTGTATTGGCCACAATTCATATTCAAAGTATTTGGGAAAGTTAAGTCGAGTCATAACTGGCTGATGCCCTAAACAACCCACCCACCCCCCGATACGCTGTATATTGCATCCCCGTTTACGATCCTTCCTTTCTACAGGATACATCTGAAGCAATTTTTCCATTTTAAAAAAAGCTGCCGTCTATCCGCATTTTGTTTAGAGAAACTCTGCAACTGCGCGCATTTAAAAAAAAAATCTATTGCAACATAAACAGCAGTGTTGCTTTATTATATACATATATATATATGATATACTATCACCCAAGAAGGGCCATCTAAAACGCCACAGTTGCAAACATTTAAGACTGTAACAAAAATGACTGAGACTCTAGTATCAGTTTACTATCCTTCAACAATTTCCCTGACAGTGGAGTCAAATAATGTTGAATTATGGACCTTCTTACAGGAAGTCTTATTTCATGTTCATTTTTTGATCATTTCCCTCCGAGTCCCTATAGGAATTTGGCTCTTTGCCTATTTGCCTTGAAAAGTTTCTGCACGTGTAATTGGCTTGTGCATTATTAAATTATAATTTTTGTCAAGTAATACAACTGTGGATTTGCTCAACAAGTTTATTTTCCGTAAGAAAATACTGGTTTGTCCCTATAATATCTCTCTTCTGCCGCTAATGTATGGCATTCGGATGTGGTGGCTACTTTATCCCATGTTTTCCTTAAAGGACTTTCTAAAGGCTTTCTGTGCACACGCTCTTGGAGGGGAATTTAACAGTTCGGACCAGAGCACCTGGGTGCCAAGGTGATGCGGCTTCAAGAAAAACAGCCCCACGGTCACAGTTCAGGATCACCTAAGGAACTGAATTTCTGCTATTTGACTACAGACAGACTTTAGGGTTGGTTGTTTTGTTTGGTGGGTTTTTTTAATCGGAGGGAGTTTTCCCAGCCGCATCACACAACAGCTGTGTTTTAAATCTTTCCGGGCTCCGACAAACATTGGAAAATTTAAACATGCAAATGTTTGAAAAGCTAATGATTAAAAAAGGTTTATTTTGAAACTTTGAGGATGGGTGCAATCCTTCAGCTAAAGTTTTTAAAAGTCCCGGGGCCTGGTTGATCTGGAGTTCAATTATCCCTAGCAAAAAATCCCAAAGTCCTGCCTTGGACTTCTGGAGCCGCAATGGTAAACAAGGACTCTGCAGGTCCCCCCTGGCAGGCAGCGGGGTCGCGCCCGTGGGAGAAGGATGCTATTTTAGTGACCTATTGCCACTGAGCTAGTTAAATCACTGAACAATGGTTAGTGTTATGGGGCTTTACTTTGCAAAATCTAGCATTAGTGTCATTGCTTTCCATTAACCGGGGGACTTAAAGGCACTGCCATTGAGGGGCCTAGAAGGAAAGAATAAATAAGGAGAAACCGATAAATTAAAAAAAAAAAAACAACACCAAAACCAAAACACACAAAAAAACCCCACCCACCACCCCGTTAACTGTAACCTTTACTGCCACAATATAAGAAAATGTAATTAAATCTATAATAAAAGCTTTTACATACTTACTCTTTCACTACTCTCCCAAGCCCGCCCGTGGGCAGG
>JAVJGI010000062.1:89234236-89313205 GCA_035590275.1 Ibycter americanus
GGGGGGACGGGGGGGGGGGGGCGGAACAAAACAAAAAAAGAATAGCGGGGCTTTAATACCTCCTTAGCCTTTTCTTATCACCGTTCTTTCTCTTTTTAAAGAAAGAAAAGATCTTTTAATTTTTCTTAATCAATGCAATAAGCAAAATTGCTAAGGGCTCGTGCATCAGCACACTGCAGAGGATGGCATTCCTAGCCACACATTCGTGAGTGATGCTTGCTGATACTACAGACCTCTCTCCTACTATGTATCTATATGTTTATACATATATATATATTTATATATTTATACAGATAAAGCACATACTTTTAAAATGACTTAACCAGGGAGTGGAATTTGCTCACATTTGCACAGACTTGAGAAATCCTCCCTGACTTGGGGTTGTCGTACCTAATGGGGAGCAGGGTGAGCAGGCAGGCATTTGCTCAGAGTTAACCACAGGCTTTCCCCGAGCGACACGATTCAGGGCAGGATGTATTAACGATCGGGAGAGCCCATGAGCCTGACTTTGCTTATAGAAGGTGTAACTCCATTGGAGTAACTCATGATTTACGTCAACATAGGGGACAGAGAGAAGGAAGACTAAGCAGTAATTATTTAGCAGAGAAAACCTCTTGAAGCCAAACCCAATTAATTAAATAATTTTAAAAAAAGCCCAGTAAGGAAGCTGATCCCCCTCAGCTATGATACTGAGAGGTAAACATATTTGAGCTCTAAGCAGCACTCCAGCCTCTGGCCCTTTGGGTACTAATGTCAAGGACACGCTGCTTAAATAAATATATGGAAAGCACCAAACAGCCGTGGGGAATGAGCTTAGGGGGACCTCTCCTGAGAAGTGCTGTGCACCTGCTCCGCTCCAGGAGCCTTCACAGCCTGCTGACCCAAGGGGAGCATCCGCACATCCCTGAATCAGGGCCTTTCATAGCTGCTGGTCCATGTTCCACAGAGGTAGAGGCACCACCCTACAACCGTGCAACATTTTCCTGCACTGTAAACCAACTCAACACGTAGTTATATTTTTATTTTATTTTTTTAAAGCAACCCAAAGTGCTCGCAGAAAAGCTAGGTATTCATTTCACATGTTAGCCAATATGAAATGCTCCCAGAGCAGCTTTAGACTCCCAAGTATTATTTAACCAGTGTGGTTTAGTAGGACAATGGCAGCCCCCTGCCGTAATCCATTCAGGGGCAATACCATCAGTCAGTGTGAAATTAAATACATTACAGGGTAAGAGCTTAATGCGTTTTATAGGCAGTTGTTCATCCACATCAAACTTTAGCTTTTAAAATCCTAACATTTGATCCCACAACAGGAACCATGCCTCGAGAATGAGATTGGCACATTTGCACTGCCAGCAGGGCAGAAAAAGCAGAGCGCAGCCTTTAGTGGGAAACGCAGTTGCCTGAGAGGGAAAGACGCTCGCATCAGGAGAGCTCGGCAGAGGCAGGCTGGAAAGGCGGTAAATGCAAACCCAGGGCTGACTGCCTGCGGGTTATTAGAATCAGCGTTTCCTACCGTGGTGCATGTGGGTTTCACCGATATACCTATACATATTATAACAACAACGATAATAATAATAGTTGGAGTTGTGTTTTTTTTTTTAATTTGTCCATACAAATTCTGATTCTGCAGACTGTTATACGTGCCATCCTTATGTCCCACAAGTCTGATGGGACTTTTTGCTTGAGCAGGCAGTATTCCCATATCGGAGTCTGCAGGCTCATGCCTTTACACTAGCCAAGTGCCCTTCCTTGTCCTGCACAGGGCTTGTGCCCCTGCGTGCCCTGAAACCCAAATGCTCCAGCTTCCCTGCACCACAGAAACAGCATCACATCAGCTGTGAAAACAGTTTGTAAAAGAGACGCACGGAAAGCACCAAGCTGAGGAGCTTGTTAAACTCTGCTCTCGGTTACACTTGCTTAACGCAGGAGTAAATTCTATTTGCTTCAGCCGAGTTACTCTGGATATAAGTAGGTGTAAGTGAGATCAGAACCTGGTCCTTAGAGAGCCCTCTGCCTTCTGTGATGCTGCTTCTCAAAATGAAGCACTGATGAGCCCCCCGGTAAAAAAAAAAATAAATAAATTTAAGATATCTTCAGAGCTATCTGTTGCCCAAAATGTCTTCTAACTGTTGAAAGAACATCAAACATTTAAAAACGCATAATCTGCTCTCAGCACTGGCACACAGTACCAGGAATATTCGTCAGCCTTATGTTTTTTGATCATACGTCACAGCGGATTATCTGGCACTCCACGATCGTTGACTGCTTCCTCCAGTTGCGGCTACAAAACTCGTTCTCAGGCACGTCACTGGATGCTGCAAGCACCACGAAGTGGACCCTGCCGTCACAGTAAGGGTATTGTACCTCCCCAGCCTACGAGCAAAACTACGGCTCATATCCTGATAATGCCTTCCCCCTTTGAACAGAAAGAGCCAAAAGCAACTTTGATGAGTTTTCTTTAGCGATGAACATTTGGATAGCTCTTTAAAATATGCCAGGGCTCCAGATGCTATTTATCCAGTGGTGTGAGTTGAGAGCTGTAAGCCCCACACCTAAAGAAAGGCTTTATTGCCTGGGGTGAGTGGGTGGGAAACTCTTTAGGCTCAAATGGGGTCAGTGAAGCTATAGGCGAGCACTGCAGCTGACTCCAAACACAATGGGGGAAGGGCACAAAAAAAGGATGCAGGGAAATCAAAGGAAGAATTGAATTTATTCGCAGGCTTGTGTTGTCTAGCTAAATGGGGATAAGAAAGGGGAGTCCAGCATCCTCCTTTGCAAAACATTTCAGCTAGCCAGAAATAACGTAATCCACAAAAGAAGTCCTTTTTAATTTTACTCTTCCCTCCTCATGCCAAGATTAGTCCTTTAAAAAATAGTCCTTTAACAGATACTCCTTTGGTCTCTACCTTCTTTCCTTTCAACTGTGCTTTATGTGCTTTTCTGGGACAAGTGGGAATCATGTTGAAGTGACAAGAGGAGGAAAACTCCTCTGCCACGTAGCCGTCCCCCTCTTGCACCACTCCTCCTTTCCTTCTATTCTTTCCTGCCCTTCACTTTGCCCACCCAATAAGCCACCTAAGGCTCAGTGCCTTCCCCATGCTGGAGCTCTGGAGGCATGGGAAACTTGTACATCCCATTTATTCTTCCAGAAGACATCCCGCTTCTCTGATGCTCACCTGCAACTCCTGCACACGCATCCCGGTCAATGCATCGGTCAGCCCAGATCCGACAGTTTTAAATCCCCTTCCTTCCTTCCCATCTCTTTTCCTGCACTGGGAGACTGGAAGGTTAAGCCTGCCCCTAAGTGCCACCGGTTCCCCTTGCTTACGTCCCCTCCTAACAGCATGTTCTCAAAGATGACACCACGCAATGTGACAGCATCGCAGCCCTTCATCCAGCAGCTTGCGAAAAGCTCTCAGAAAGATGGTTGCGGACCAAGGAGAGCACAGAAAGCACTACTGCAAGGGAAGCCAAACATCCTAACCCTGTGAATTACCCACACTGCATGGCCACGGACCACCTACACTGCTGCCGAGGAGAGCCAAAGCGAACGGCTGCTCCTTGGATGGCTCACAGTCAATAAAGTCCAGTTGTTCTTTTGGGTCCTCGGCTCAGCTGCAGACCAGGGTGACCCAGAGGCACCATATGGGCACCCCTGGTCACCACATGAGTGCACCGCAGCAGAGTTGGCTCCCCCAGCAACTTCTGGGCCAGCCCAGCCCCAGCTGAGACAAAGGTTTCACAGGAGGCTACGAGCCAACCCCTTGGCCAACCCTATGTTACCACACAGCAGGGTGGAAGCCACGTCCTGACCCAATACATCTATTTTTCAGGATGGAGGAATAAACTCGTAAATTTTCTTTCCTTAAACTACATTTTATCAATCACCAAGGCGTCCAGTTTTGGTGGCTGGACTCCTAACAGGCTGGACCAGCAACTGGCCACTGGTCATTAGCGGCACCAGAGGCTCAGAGGCATTAGCTGTCAAGGCTCTGGAGACACAGCTTGTTTGAAGTTTTTCAGTGAAATGTGTTAATTAAAAAAAAAAAAAAAAAAAAAGAGAAAGAACCAATGACATATTCTAAGGCAAACACTTGACTGGTTTTTTTTCTGCAGACATGGAACACATCTACGGGGAAAAAAACCTTCACCAAAAATGAAAGGGCAGTTTTATCTCCTGCTCTACCACGCTTTGCTCTCTACAGTCTGATTAGCCCGATCATCCGCCACGATTTCTAATGGAAGGGAAATCCGCCAGCGCGGTCAGAGCCGTGCTTTTCTCAGCTGCAGGCTGGAGCACCGAGGAATTCCTGGGAGGACAGAGGTGGCCTCAGGCTCTCACACCAGTTCTGCCTCCCATGGCCAACCCCCACCCCACACTTGCCATCCCACGCTTAACCTTGCCCCCTCAGCATTTCTGGGTGGGTCCTGAAAACACACACATACTTCTTTGCCACTCCTTGTCTCAGCTGAAACCCACTCCTGCCTGCCATTACCTCACCCCGGCACGCAGGTGCACCTCGGGGCTTTTCGGGAAAACCCATATTTCTCACAAAACCAGGTGCCTGTGCCTGCAGAAGGGTCAGTGGAAACGCTGCGCAGAGTGATGTGGGTTTTCCAGCGCCATCACCACCAGCTTGCTTTCTTCGCTTGCTCTCCGTGTTTTTGCTAGTTGATATCCTGACAGCATCTTTGCAATGAATAGGACTATTCAGAGCTCTTCGGTAACTGCTCTCCAGGCACCAGAGGGCAATTCCTCTCCCGGTCCCAAGCCACTTAGCCCGGTCCATGCCACAAAGGAATGCCATGGCCAGGCTGTACCCCCAGGCACGTAACGGTGAGGTTGAGCTCAGTGTGGCTTTCACCTGCAGACCCATGAGGCTGCTCTGAAGTGGGAGGGGAGCTTGGAGACCCCCACCCTGGCCGTGCTGCCCGCTCCCCTGGCTTTCATCACAAACCTCGAGATACACAATATTTTCATCAGAATTTCAGGCTTGACTTCCTCCCACCCCTCATGCCCAATGCATTTCAATCCCTTTTGGTTTGGGATGCAAGCCTCAAAACATAACCCCGAGAGTCAGAAATGGGAAGGCAAGTAAAACAAACCCAACATTTCTTATCACACTGACACTGGGGACTGTGGCTCCTGATTTTAGACCCTGACTCATACCTTACATACACTTTACCCTGGGACTGTGTCAGCAGCAATAGGTTTCTGCTTGACTTGGTGTAGAGGAGACCAGACTCACATCTGTTAAGTAAAGAAAATATAAAATTATTCTGGCTTTCCGCTGCTGAAATCGAGAAGGTGATGTAGCCCTGAATTAAGCCTGGCAAAAATCCCCATAGCTTGGTTAAGTTTTCTCTATAATTTTCATCCTCATAGAGAACAGAGGAGGTGACATGACCCCATCTCTGTGCACTTCTCCTCAAAAAAAAAAAAAAAAAAAAAAAATCTTTGCAGTTTGTCCATCAACAAGAAATAACGGAAATGTAACCTGCCTTCAAGATGTTTCTAGCCAATTTTTGGTATCTTCTCAAACTGGATACACCAGCTATGGGGCTCAACTCTTTACTGTCATCCAGGCAAAACTCAAACCTCTGAAATTTCGCATATTGCTAGATAATGAAGTTTCTTCCCTTCTCTCCATCCAAAGAATTACCTGATTTCACCAAACTGAAACAGAGTTCATAACCTGTCTTCATAACCATCCCGTCTGGATGTTTTCTTTACATGAGACTGCTTCCAGTAAATGGACAGTACACAGGCTAGCCAACCTATTAGACTAGTCAAATAAATAGATGCCTTAAAAGTACAGATATTTTTTTTTTGTCTATAAGAACCATAAAAATACAGATTTCTGTAAAAAAGAAAAGCTGAAAGGACACAATATTGTTGACCAGCTCTCCCACTAACCCTCCAAATGCAGCATTTTAGATGTGTAAATACCTCCAGCTTTCCTGCAGTCCCCACAAGAGAAATATTGCCTGCCGGGGCAGCCGGCCAGCCCCAAGGCCAAATAAATGATGCCAAAGTGTCCCAACAAGAATTAGGCACTGGCTGTGCCTTGTGCAGCCCCTAGGAAGTTTTGCGCTGTCAGAGGTTGGACTCAGCTGTGCTCAAACATCTCCTTCTCCTCCCTCCCTCCGTGTTTCCCTCGGTTATTTCAGCCGATCAATGCCCACACCCCCAGCAGCCAGCCGAAATGCCAGCGCAAGCCTCTCTCTTCCCAGGAACGCTGATCTGCAGAGAGCAAAGCAGCACTGGCCAGTCACGTCTGGGGATGCCTTGAGATGCTCTCTGGAACAAGAGGTCATCAAATGCTGGTGCTCTTTTGGTTCAGGGCGTTACTCTCCGTTACTGTATGAGTCTTGCCCCACCATAAAATATCTGCTGGCAAGAGTGAGCACCTACGCTTGCGTGGAAGGCAGACAGATAGGCTATGTGGAAGGGTTGGGGTTTTTCCTCCCCCCCCCCTTTATGAATTGCTGTCTTTGATCCATTTTTCATATGTTTCCCTGTGCAAGTGCACAAAGACAAATATTCATTGTAATATTTATGAAAGCAGCCTGATAGTTACTATGGTTTCAAAGAAAACAGGAAAAATGGATACAAAACTGGATGCGCTTCACGTTAGGCGGCTATAGGTACGGCACGTGTTATAAATTCTGTTCAAACTGACTCACTTCTTTCGATGAGGTAAGTGTTGACATTAGACAATTTGGTGGGGAGCATTTATTTCTGCATTTATTAAAATGTCAGTAACAGCAGGAGTAACACCTCCTAAAAGGCTTGCAGGTGCTTGTCTTCAAAAATCCAACATGTGAAGAGGATAAAAAGGCACAAACTCCATTTAAAATGATTCACTGGTGGCTGGAAGAGAATAGATATGTTTGGGTGTTTAATTATTGCATGTGATACATAATGCGCCTGATGCTCAAATCCAGGGGGCTGCCCAAACTGCTCAATTTCAGCACGTTCAAAATGCTCTGCAGAATCCAAGCGGAAAAGAAGGATTTGTGCAGATTTCGACATGTTGCCAAAACAACACGCTTAGTTTATTCAAGGGCCACGCTTTAGATATACCCAAATGCAGGTGAGCGCTACCTCCACAATGTAAAGTACACATGAAACGGAAGGAGATGAAAAATATATCAGTAAAATGCATTTGAAATGTAAAAATAGCTCTGCAGAGGTCTGGGTGCTAAGCAGGGGAGGCAGTGCCTGATGACTACAGGCGAAGCGTTGGGCTGGTAGGATAGCACGAAGATTTTTTTCGTGCTCTCTCTCCAAAAACATTTCCGGAGGCTCCTTGTGTCCCCCTTCACTTGGCTCTCCAAGGAAATTGGTAAGGCCAGAATAAGACGTCGGCTTGTTCACATCACAGGGAAATATAAACTGAGGTCAAGAAAACCACAACATCTGGAATGTGAGAAAAGGATTTACTGTTAAGGGCTTAATGAACTCTGAAAATAAAGTTCTCAACTTTGCTAATTTGTTTGGGCTTCAAAGAGGAATAAAATGCAAAGCTGGAAGAAGGTTTTATGGCTCTCCTGAATCAGAACTACATCCGAGCTAAAATTAGCAAAGCCTAACGACAGTAGGGCGAGCGTCACTATTATTTAGCCGAAGCTAGGAGAAAATGCTGAATTGTAACTGGTGGTGATTTATGTGCAAATTGTTGTGGGAAAAGAGGAATGACAGATTCTTTGGCTTTGCAGCTTAGGGACAGACAGCGTCCCTGAGCTGATGGGGACGGGGCTGGGTGGGGATGTGCAGGTTCTGGCAGGTGATAAGGAGCTGCCTGATGCCGTTCACCCAGGACCAGATGGGTGAGAGGATGCATCTGTCCCATCCTTTTAGCTTGAATTAGGAGTATGCCTGACTACAGCACTGTGGTTCCAACCGTGACCTGTTTCCGTGGTGTGCAAAGTGGAGACCTGTTCAGATGAAACAAAAGCTGGAAGATGCATTTTAGATCCCATTTAATGCACTCCAGGCACTGCACCAGGCACTCAGTCCGTGGGAACCAGATGAAAGCTAATCCAGGGGAAACCCTTCCACAGTGCACGCATAGGGAAGGCGGCAGATCCTCAGCATTGACTGTTTCACTCTACATATCCACTCCGACTTTGCTGCCCTCTGTGCTAAAGCGAGCCATAGCAAAGCTTAGCTTTTGGGAAGGTGACTGCATATATTTCTTAGGCTATTTCTGCGCAGCATCTCATACCTGCAGGCATCAGTTCTTTCCTTCATCTCCCTCAAAGAACAGCGTTTAGTCCCCCATGAAGCCAGGGAGAAGTAGCTGGGTGAGCACACAGGTACAGATTGTTCCCAGGGCAGCTTTACTGCAGTGATGTGCCCAACACACAAGAAATAAAAAAATCTGTTTGAGATTTTATAGCTCGCTCCCGCAGGGTAGCGAATACCCTGAGCTTGCTACGGTCGACCAGGAGAGCAAACGCTTCTCAAAAGATGCCAGAGACCCGATCCCAAGCCTCCTCACAATGCAAATCAGACCCAATTCCATTTAATCCAGGGAGTTTTGACTGTAAAGGGACTGGAAATGAGAGGAGCATGAGGTCCCCAGGATCGGGATGTAATTAGGATTGCCACCCGATTCCCTGCTTTCAGCAAGGGGCCATCTATTGCCTGGTAATTGAAACTGTGATAATTTCAGCGGTCCAGGCCAGGAGGTTAGTGGAAAGAGAGCACATGGAGCGGCAACTGGGCAACTTCCCCGACACAATACTTTGCCAAGATTTTGGTAGCATGTCTGACCCTCTTTTACCCTCAGCCATCAATACAGCTGAGGTTCATCCACCACACAGAGCTGCAGGCTGCAAATTGTCGTCTCTGGATGTAAAAAAGGGAGTCGATGCTTCTCATCCTGCTCCTACCTGTGAGACCCTGGTCTTCCTACGAGCAGCAAGCGCCTCTGGGGGCTTGGGCTACTTGTGATCAAGCTGTGGGAGACCGGCCTGAGCAAGGAGAGAAGCCGTGGCTGCTCTCCACAGAGGGATGAGCCTTGGAGGTTTGTCACCAGAATCACAGCTCTGCAGAGTGGGGCTAGCAACAGCGGGAGGGTAACAGTGTTTGGAGCAGTTTTCTGCAGAAAACAGACGGTTTCTCCCCTGCACGGACACATCTCCGCATCACCGATGTCAGCTGGCATGCTGCTGGCTCGGCCATTAGAGCTGTGTATTTATATAGACACGTTCTCCCTGGTGTATGTACGTACATGCGCTCAGCTTACGGAGACGCTGTGGGACAGAGAGCTCTGTTCTCCCCCGCAACAAATCCCAGCAGGTATCAGCTTCATGAGACTGCACCAGAGGACACCGACTCCCCCACCACCCTCAGTTTGCTTCTGTCCTTCAAGTGCAACACACTAAACGACAGCCATTCCAAAAGTCAGCACAGTGTTTTAGTCCTTTTCTACACAAGGAAAACAAACATTTCCCTGTACACCCATTGTGTTTTGGGCTTCCTGGCTGCACGGAAAATAAACAAGTGCACTAAAAAAAATAATAAATAATTACAGCTTGGTGGTGCACATCGGTGGTATCGGTTTGGGGTGCAGGTGTCCACACTATCACTTCACACCATAGATGGCAGTAAATGCCCTTCATCTCCACGCTCCTGCTTGAGAAGTACAAGCTCATCAGTACCCTTATTTTCTCTTTTCCGAATCACAAGCCCAGCTACGCAGCACCCTCTCTGCAAGGATCTCTGAGGACGTCACCAATATCAACAACTTCAGGCTCTGGGCACTCCCACGCAAGAGTGTTATTTCGACTTTTTCCAGGACAAAACACCTCACGTGCCCAGGACAGACACCAGAAACCTACAGAAGGGCTGAGAAAAAGAACTTGAACCTCCAGGCAGCAAAATTGGTCATGGCTAGCATCCTGGTACATGGGCTGGTGCAAAACAAAGACTTCATGCCAAAGGCTGCTCACGCCACCAGAGCCACAAAACCATCACGTGTGAGCAGCCCGTTTCCATAAGTGACCGTGCTGGGCAATAATCTCACCTCGAAGAGAAACACGGGGTGTAGGCTTCATTTCTTTCTTTCCTGGAGGCTTCCTCAGTGGAAAGAGCCTGGGGAAGAGCTGCCAGTGACACTGCTGCGGCTGGTAGGTGGCACGTGGGATGGGGACCGTGGGGGCAGCCGCGCAAGGACCAGGCAGCCCCGACTATAACGAGAAGCATCAAAGGCAAATTTCCCTCAGAGCAATCCAGGGGCTTCCTATAACGCTAGGCATACCGGCAGGCCTCCTCCCTTTCCACAATTATTAATTGAAAAATAACGATTTCCCTGAGAAAGAACTTCTAGTTCTTCAAGTTACCAGTATACTCACATCTGTTTGCAGTAAATATTTCAAAGTGACTTTGGGGAGGAAGGAAAAAACCCACCACCCAACCTTACATGAGTTTAATACAACTATTTCCAAGCATATGCTCATAAAATGTTATTTGGGAAAGATTAATTGAAGCACTGATGAAAATGCAGTATTTGTTTGTGATGCCAGGAAGGTTACTCGGAGCACTACAACTTGAAGCGATTCCCTTTTGTTCCCGCGCTGATGGGGCGCTTGGCTGAACAGGAGCAGGTTCCCCACCCTCCCCTCTCCTCCCCGCTTCGGAAAAAAATGGCAAAAATTGACCATTAGCTGGGGATTAGCTCATACATTAAATAATGTTGTAAAATATTTTTATGGCGCTGCTTCTAGCGGTTTTAAAGATTGCAATTCAGGACACCTAAAGCTTAGGGTAAAAGATATATATGCATGGGGGTTTTTTTGTTGTGTTTTTTTTTTTTTTTTTTTTAAATGGGAGCGTTATCTTAAAATACTGAAGATTACAACTGACTGCAAAAAGGCAAAGCATCGACATTAACAGTGAAATCATTCTTCTGTACTAAATATACACTATCATAAGTATAACCACCTCATAATAATTACCTAATCCTTATTATTTTGCTTTTAGAATATTTATTTAGGCTTGGGTTACTAAAATTTCAAATAATGCAGGGCCTGCTGTCATGGCTCTTTATCCAAATGACTCGTAGTCTCTTGTAAACAGTTCTGTGATCTGATTTCCATTGGGACAGGAGTTGTAAAAGGCCAGGGCTTTGCAATGGATTTACACGTATACTGTTTCAGTTAAGTTACCAAGGTCGACTTAACAGCCCTTTTCCTCAGAGTCTTAAATACATTCGCCACCCAGCCTCTTTATGCCACGGCCAAGGAAAGGGGCGATGTGACCCTAAAGGGTGCTTGAACTTCACTGGAAACCCCAATTTACATCCTTACAGCCAGCAGTGGGATTTCATTTATTTGTTTGTCTGTTTTTTAAAAGAGCTTTGCGGAGTTGCTAGAAAACCAATTCTTGCTAACACGCGCACGGGCGAGACACCCGTTTCTTTGAGTTTTGAAAAGGTCATTCAGGCTCCAGAAAACAACAGAGAACCACACCGGCAACTCAATTGTATCGCGGATATCAGCCTAGCCCTCTGAAGTCCAAGTTTTGTTCTCAGGAAAAATATATCAGATTACTGACCCACGATAATAGATCTTTTTTAAAAGCAAAGGTCCTCCAGACTAAATACCAACCAACCGACCAAACATTAACACCCTCTGATGGCTCACTACCTTCTCAGTAAAGTTCAAATAGTTTGACTTGTACAGATTGTGCAGAAATGTACCGATAGGAGCAGTAAACAAAATCTGTGATTAATTCTCAGGTCTGAATGACTGGACTGATTGTCTCGTTCGCTTGGCAAACAATTTCTTTTCTAAATGTTATTGCAGCCACCGATATAATTTCTCTAATGCTGCAGAGAGAATCAGATTAAAATATGATACAGAAGCAGCACTTACCTTGGGCTGATTAATATGCTTAAGCTGTTACCGTGCCACCATGCTTAAAAGCATAAAGATACGCTTTTCTACACTAGTCTATATATATTGATACCTCCTGTGTGCCAGGAAAACCTCTTTGATTAGTCGCACTAAACCACTGCTTAAGTGGTATGAATTTCTCAGGCCTGCACTTTCCATAATCAAGTAATAAATTCTGGGACTAATCATCAGCTGTGCTGTCTCTCCTAGGTGATGTGCAAGGAGATTCATCAAGAGTTTCTTTAACCAGAGGAAAACTAAAGCGCCTTGAGTAATTAAAAACGCACCCTACAACTTGCAGCAACATTCATTTCAGAGGTCGTAAATGTAGACTTGAAAGCTGTACATGGCTTCACGGTGGGCACGGGACTCTGTGTTTTGGGAGGGAGTTTGGTCTGAGCATCAACTCCTGCCCAGTCCTAGTTGGATCAGCCTGTGAAAAACAACCCATTCGGCAGGGAAAACCGAAGTGCCATTGAAATAAAGGTAAGTCGGGGTTTTCTTCCTTGTCTTTCAGAGACCGCCAGCAACTGGCCAAGGAGGCGGGTATGTGGTGATCTACAATCCAGAAGCTTTCCTCTACCTGCGTGCCATCTCTTGGAGCTCCCACAGTCGGCTTTGAGCAAGGGGGACGTCCCAGCCGCGCTTTTGAACTTGAATATATGAAATCTACACATGTATGGAACCCTAAGACTACAGAGTACTCTTCAGCACTCCACCGCCCTCAATGACAACATTCTTTAAAACTGTGCATGAAATTTAATCTGATTCTTTTGTACTCGTGTTACCATACGCTTGGCTTCAATGTTGCGTTCTTAAGCCAAAATGCAAAGTTAATCTATCATAATGCCCCTCCAGGTGAGATTTATTATAGATCACTTTCTAAAACCCGTGTGTTCTATGTGCATGTGCATACCATATTCATCTTATTATTATCCAGTTGAAAAATTCCCAGTGTGTGCAACGCCTCAGATATAATAGCAGGCATGCCAACAGAATATGACACTTATGCTAATCTGCACCCCGCTGTGGAAAAACATACACAAGGATTCCATTACCACATTCATTAGGCTGCAGTGCACTTCATCTTGAATAGGGATTATGAACTATAGTAGAGTGAAAACAGTTGATTGAATCCACTTAGCCAAATCTCTATGACATTAGCCAAATATTTCAGCGTGAGGAAGAGGAGGAGTTGAACCTTCTCCTCCTGGTGGGATGTGCTGCCTTCGCTCCGTCTCTCCCTGGTGCTTCGGTTTGGATGGGGAGAGTTTTGAGAAAGCCAAGGTCATGATGACACTTTGTGCCGAGGCAGCGTTTTAAATATTCAAAGCGCTGCCCAAGAATTAGTCAAGAGCAACGTGACATGGATGCTATTGGGACCGATGGGCACTTTCCAGACACATGCTCTATTTCTTGTTTTGCACAGGTTCTTCAAAGCATGTTAGCAAATTCTTCATGCACCTGTTATACGCCTTTTTGGCACTGATGGAGAAGATTGCCAAGCTGACCGTACATGCAGCAAAACCTCCTGGTGACGACAGTACGCTGCTGAAATGGTAATCGCATTCAGATGAAAAAAAGATGTTGTCCAGCTCTGTGTTCAAGCTTCCCAAGCATGCTTTGAGTGTATATTCAATTTTTGGTTCTACACAATACAGTTGCCGCCTGACAGCCTGCCTTTCTTTGGCAGAAAATACAACTCCAACTATTTAAAATATTGTCAGAAATAATAAAGACTGCAATAAAAGTTACCAATAGAGAAATTTTCTGTAATTTATTTGTGCCCATAAAAAAAAAAAAAAAAAAAAAAAGAGAGAGAGAGAGAAAAAAAGAGAGAAAAAAAGGAGGAATGAAGCCTTCCCCATGTACAAGAGTCAAAAGATGATAATAAAAACCTCCTGTGCTTAGTATTTCGTCATTTCGGGGACTCTCTTGTTTATATATGTCCTTTTAATGTAGCAACTAAACAGGATGTTCCTGTTAGCAGCAGTGCGAGGCAACCGAGAGGAGAATCACTGAAACTCGTGACAGAAACTCTGCCGCACTCTCTTCTTCCAGTTAAAAAGCTAAAGAAAAGAACAGAAAAACATGGAAAGTGTCATCGAGCAACCAAATATAGTCAGTATGTCTAAGCTCTGTTCTCCTCCCGTGCATCCAACCCACACTGCACGGTACTTACTCAGGGGCATGGGCTGAGCTCAGTTATCCCGAGAGGCTCCCGCGCCTGCACCACCGCCAGCTCTTTTCCCACCCAAATTTTGGCAAAGCTGAAGGCAGCTCCAGCCAGGATGGACGAATCCAGCATCAGCTAACACCGGCCTGGGGAGGGGACGTCCCCCCACAGCCTGCCAGCCTCCCCAGGCGAAGCCAGCGTGGGTCGGCAAGGATGATTCCTGAGCTCTGCCCTCCCAAAAACGCAGGGATGGGGAACTGGGGGATGAAGGGCGCTTGCAGGTGCTCCTCTCCGCACCTTGTCCTGACAGAGGGTGGTGAGGAAGCCAAGGAAGAATACAGATAAAATCCTGAGTACAAAAACAAGAGGTGAAAGGAGTTGATGAGATGGTTTAGGCAAAAGCAGGATTTGGTGGCAGAATTCATGTGAAGAGGTGGCAGAGATTAGGTGGGACTTGGCAGCAGGAAAGCTGGGAGGGACCAAACTGGCAGCGGTGTGGGATGAAATATTGAACCAACTTGGAATTTCGGAAGAAAGAATGCATTTCTGGGCAAAAAGCAGCTTATACAACAGCAAGACATCCAGCATCACATTAATCAACATGCGTGGGAGACGAGGCAACTAATCATCACCCGGGCGTTTGGTACAGGCTGCGGGGGTTCGGGAGCAAAACACGTATCGTGGGCAGGACGCGCTGCCGATGCTATTGCACTTCTGTTTTTTTAAAAAGCTCTCCCGTATGGAATTCCTGAGCCTGCAGAGTTAGCAACACCGTCAGTGGGAATGGCACCAGGGTCCAGGCGACTTCATAAATCCCGTCAGATTCTGGCTTTGGCATTAACCTCTGCAGGTGAAATCTGTTTTGCTGGCATTACTTACCCAGATTTCCAAAGTCTTGCCCCAAAATAAAGACTTGGGTTTCTGCACCCCCCCCGGTACTACCCTCAGGAAGATGCTGAGTGCTATCTGAAAGGGCGATTTCAGCGGAAGCCAGGGTAGGTCGGTATTTTATGGCGTCAGGTCTTTTGACTATAGGCCCAGTCTTCGCGGAGAAAGTTTTATTGCTAACTTCAAAGCGAATAGCTCTGCAGCCTGTATAAAATATCCAGGAGAAGACCGAGCACTCTATAAACTCCTGAAGGAAACGCGACTCCCAGGAACAGCAAGAGGAAAATTGAAATTTTACTAAATATATAAACCACTTAATTTACCAGAGAGAAGGACCACGCTCTGGGGATGAATTTTTTTCTTCTTCTCCTTTTTTTCTTCAGTTGAGGTCCAGCTTCTCTTTTCCAACTTTGAAAGGTGAGTGGGAGCATCAAACAGGTTGAACGAGGCACTGTTTTCTTACTACAGGAACATGGCCCTTTGCACCGAGATTGTAATACAATCCATCCTCTCTGGGACTGCAAATGCTACAGTGCAAAACTGTGTTTGAAAACCTCTTTTATCATTCATCGTCTCCAGACTGAAATCATTTTTGACAACCTCTGCAGAAAACAAGCAGCTTTCTGGCTACTGGCGAGCCGATTAAAGGGAGGAAACACATGTTCACTGTCAGACAGAGCCCCTGGAGAAAGCATTGACAACCTTTTAACCTCCTTTCCCAGTGAAAGTGCCCAAATGTTTCTCTGGAACAAAACCCCAGCATTGTTTTAAGCATCTTTTCATTTAATGCACTATATTTTCCAAGATATGTTAAGACAGAGGAAATCCATTTTAACGTGGAGGTTTCACAATCCGTTCAATTCCCATGCAAATGGTCATATAAACAATTATCAAGGAAGAATATCTTTTTATGAACTAACTTTTTTCTTTTCTTTTTTTTCCTTTCTTTTCTTTTTTTCTTCTTTTTTTTTTTTTTTCCTTCACTGTCTGACCACAGTTTAAATACCAACACATTGAAAAGTTCACTAACCTCTACAGTGATTTCTCAAAACAAGCCAAAAAGCCGCAGGAGTGAAATTTTCTGAGCAGTAGGAAGGCTGACTAGCAGACGTTATTAGCACTTGGAGCATTCAAATCTGGCCATGGAAACTTCTGTGAGTTACAAGATGCTGGGGCAGGAAGCACCGCACATTACTGATGTATTTGTTATCAAGGGAACTAGTTTCCACTGTATTTAATCATCAGCAATAGGGGAAAATAAATTTTCTTTTGAGAAGTAAAGCAAGATTTTTTTTTTTATCATTGTTTCTTTCTTGCTTATTTTTTTTTAAAGAAAGTGCTTTCAGAGCAATGGGTCTGGCTTTCTTTGTAGTTATAAACGTCCACTCGGAGGTTGTTTAACATTTAACCTTGCTATTTTTACCTTAATATCAGCAGCTGGAATAGTTCTGTCTGTTTTGATAAAACGAGACTTTTTTCCATGTTGCATATTTGCTTTTACAGCTGAAAGGAACTGTTCCAGCTGAAGTAGGTAACTATAAAACTGCAGTGGTCTCAGCCGCCTGGGAGACGAGTAGATTATTTGATTAAATGTTCCTGTAAGTAACTGCACAAGGCACTGTCCAATAATGCACAACATTTGCTAATGAAAGATAAAAGGCAGCGAGCTCTGCAGGTACAAAGTCCCACGGGGGTTTGCTGTTCCTTCTCCAAAGCCCTCGTTCTTGCCGTGCTCAATGGCTCTGCTACCATTTAACTTGTCTCGGTTTTCGCACAGATTATGACTTGGCTAATGATAGTTGTGGTGGGGGAAAAAATTTCAAAGCCGGAGCTTGGCTTCTCCAACGTTGCTCCAAAAGGACTGACTCCCTTTGGGCTTTTTTAATTTAGTTTTTCTTTCTCCAAAAATAGCCCCGCTCCAATAACGGAGTTCAAAATGCAGCCGGCAATGTTTAGACGGCAGCTTCATCCGCTTTTTTAGGCACGGCAGCTGTTCACGCACCGGTCGGGTCTTTGGGCTGCCCTTCATCACACGAGGCGGTCTGCTCAGTTGACTCGTCGGGACGAGGGGCAGGGAAGATGGCCCTCCTGACGTTATTCCTCCCGAGTCCCCAGCTGGCTGAACCTACCTGAGGCAATGGGAGGAGGAGGAGGTGAACCCAGCTCCGCAGCAGTGTTTCGCACAAAGCTGGGAGTCGGTGGGGCTTGTGTTTCGGAGCTGTTTCAGTGCCTTTAGGAAAAGGCCACCCATGGAGGGAAGGTATGCTTCAGTTGAGCACCTTGAGTCCGGCCGGCAGGCAAACAATCGCCGCTTTCTTCTGACCCACTCCTGTCCTACCCCGGCAAACATTCCTCCCTAATGCATCTCCCACAGTTACAGGAAGCAATCTCATTCTTATTTTAAGCGACGCAACCGCTTTAAAGGAGGAAAGTTCCCTGAGAACAGAGTTATAAAAGCAGAAGAAGCAATTCCTCAATGTTTCTCCTTTCCAGGAGATGCCTGTTGCACAGCTTTGTCTGTCCTCCCCTATCCAAGAGTTTCCCAGCAGGACACGACCATCAAAAAAGTCGCATTTTTCACCTTCTTTTCAGATCTAAAAGGGGGCCCGCCCTCCCCTCCTTTGAACCAGAGACTAAGAAAATCAGCTCCCATCCACAAACTTGTGAAATCCTTCAGAACAGAAGCCAGGAGCATTTGCAGAAGTGCCAAGAAATAACTCTGAGCAAACTCGGTCAAAAATACAACACAACAATAAATAGTAACAGCTCTTAAAATTTTTAGCTGAAGATCGTGACATGCTTCCTGAACGAGGTAAGTAACACTGTGCCAATTTTATAAGTGGGAAAGCAGGGACCTGACAGCTGAAGAATAGCCTGAAGACAGCCAGTTGGTGGCAGGGCTGGAAATGGATCCCAGACCCTCCTCGTCTCCATCCGATGCTCCACACCTCCCGCATTGCTGCTTGCACGCAACAGCTCCGTGCAATGTCAGTGCGCAGGCAGCACGACTTTACCCAGGCTGAACTGTTCATCGTGGGCTGTGAAATGCCACAGATGAAGTTACCCTTGTAGTAAACTCTGCTAATTGTGTTCAGCCAAAATCACGTGCATGGCTACAGATAAATGCAGAAAAACCAGGGTTGACCCACTGCTAATTTAGGCATACGTAGCTCACCCTTTCCTATGTGGAAAACTCCAAGCAGGTGAGTTTAGTGTCTTTTTATTTACCCACTGTTCAAAGCTTATTTTCGAGAAAACAGCCTTCTGTCTTGACTTGAAGAAGCAAAAAGCTACCTCTCGTATGGGCAGTTTGAGCAGTTATTTATCCCAGGAGTGCTTACATTTCTGGTTTACATTTGTGTCATTTCAGCTTCCTGATACCCGTTTTGTTTTGCATCATTTATCCACCAAATTAAACAATTTTGTGTTGCCTGGTACTTCCTTCCCGAGAGTTTCTTCACGTCAGGCCACCTCTCAATCTTCCTTTCTGCCAAGTGGTGCAGAGGTGGTTCTTCATCTCTGCCACCTCCAGGGGTTTCCTACAGCTACTTAATGGACTCTCACATCTGAACATCCTTCTCAGAAGTGGGAACCTGAACGGCACGTCCCGGCATGAGTCTCAGCAATGCAAAGTATCCGTCAACGCACCTCCTGGCTTGTCCTTCCATTTACACACCCGAGGATGGTGGCAGCAACTGCTGCTACACCATCGTGCCGGGGCTTTGCTTGAACGTTACAACCTCTAAATGTTTTCTGGAGTCTAAAAACTCGCCAAGGCAGCTCTGTTCTTTTGGCATGAAAATAGATTTGCAAACATCTTTTAATTGGTGTAGGCTAGCTAGAGACTGAGCCTACTCTAAATGATTTCTCTTCCTCATCATTATTTACTGGTGTAAATATAGAAATAATTCATTGTTATTACCTCATCATTATTTACCAACATAAGTGTATAAATAATTCAGTGATATTCATATTATTATTATGTATAATACCATGAATTACAGGAATAAAAAAAAAATCGCAGTGGTTACCATTAAAAAGTCAACATTAATCAATGTTTGCCTCAAAGTTCTGTAGGAGATAGCGTAGTCTGCTCTGCCCTCAGAATAGGAAATAAGTGTGGTACCTCAGATACCACAGTATGGTAACAGTTGGCAGATGTTGCTTCTAAAATGGTAACCACTGCAACTAGAAATTTAATTGGAAAATGCATTGTATCATGTTTGTTTAGAAAAATGGAAAGCCACAGTTATTTAGCACTCACCTAAACTATCAACCGCAATGTCTTCAAACAAATCTGCCCAGAGAGATTGCTCAAAGAGCAACCAAATAGTTCTGAAAACTTTCCATAGAGCTGATTGAAATGCTTCTGTCAAAACCTTCTGTTTAGATGGCAAATGGCTTTTGGGGAGGGAAGAGACCAACTTTTTTTTTTTTTTTTTTTTTTTAAATGTTAGACTATTTATTAAAAAAAAAAAAAAAAAGCAAGCCAGGAAGAAGGCCTGTTTCTCTTTATGTTAGTTTGGTGAAGACTAATCATTTTGCAGATAGGTGTCATGTCTTGCACCAAAGCATTTAGGCTGCTATTTTATTGCCACGATTCCCGGACAGCAAAGGTAAAACATTTTCTCACCGTCCAGTATTTGACCAAACTCGCTCACCTTGTGTGAGAGATCAAGATCCCATCCCACAAGGCTGCTTTAAATTCCAGTCTAGCCCCTTGGTCACGGGAGGGGACACTAAACAGCTGTGTAATTCTTCTCTTTTCACCCCTATGTCTAAATTTTAAAGAAACGCTCCCACCGATTGGTATGGTCAGACCACTTTGCCTCTCCTGAAGCTATTGTGCAGCATCTTCCAAACTCCAGCTATGCTGGAGGTAACTTGTATTTGACAGAGATTCTGGTCACTCCTGGCAAAATTGTACGATGGTAAGTCCATCACTGTGGATCTTATTGCCATCACACCAGAAACTCTTCCATAACACACATGCTCTTATATAAGCTCTTTACATGACACTTGGGTGGGCAGAAGAGAGGACAAAATAGCCAAGCATCACAGAGACACTGGTAGTTAATGGACGACCAACAACCCAACAAGCTCTCAATCTTTTTCTCCTTCCAAGACCTATTTTGATTCAAAATTCAAACTCTTGTCAACAAGAAAAATCACCTTCCAAATTAACAGGTCATATCTGGCATGTATGAGTCAGGCAATTACAAGTTATTGTTCCCTAAAACTGGCAAGGCTCACCAAACCCCTCTAACGCGTTTGCCTGTCACTTTACAGTAAGAAGAGCGAAAGAAGAGTTTAAATCTGCACTACCACAAGATGACTTTGATTTAAAAGGGAAAAGTTGTTAAAATTTCCAGCAGCACACTAGCTAGGGATGCACACACTGTAGATTTCAGTTCCCGTTAAGGGGGCAGGGGAGGAAAAAATAATAAATCAGTATCCATCATTTCTTACCGGAAAAAAACCAAAAAAACCCTCTATTAGATGCTGTCAGTGGATAAAGGAGATGTTTCCACTAAGAGCGAAGACAACTAGTAAATGAAGAAACAATTGAAAAAAGTAGTTTCACAAGATGTAGAAATGCCTAAGACATTTTTCTACCAAGTTCTAGTATAAGAAGAAAAACCAGGAAAAAACCCCTGACATTAATAAAATATTCTATTCCTCAGGACAAAAAAGGGGCACTATCCCTCTGCTCAACTATTCCTCTCCCCCAGTTCATCACTGTTTCTCTTACGAGGGACCATATGCATACCAATTCCCTTACAGCTCTCAGAGTTGACATGAAAATGATCCCTGCTATGACAGACTATCCATGGTCTGCAGGGACCAAGACCCCAGGGGGACAGGGGGATGAGGAACCCTTCCACTTCACGAAGGCTTCCTCAGATTACAAAACCTTCCATCAATATTCCATACGCACCCAGCCAAATGACACTTTTTCCTCTGAAACTACAAGTGCTGCAGCAGAAACCACTCAGCGCTTCCGTAGCTTGAGAATTTCTATATGATCATGCAGCAGGTATTGAAAACAATAATTCTCGCTTTCTTCGATGCACTTCATCAGGGAAGATGCAACAGTTCCACATGGCACAGCAGTATTTACTAGGCGCGCCAGCTCTGTTTCCATAGGCAAATCTGACACTCACAGCTAGTTAGAGAGACAGCTTTCAGGTACGAACATCACAGCTCAAGGCAGGAATGACCTAACGTATCGAGGGTTTGATTCAAAACACAAGCAGTGACATTTATTTAACCAGGTTGGGATCAAGCCCTTTGAAAATGGCACACGTGCGCGCGTGTTTGTGTATATTTCATGCAACGTAATTCTCATGTTCATTTTTTTGAAATGCTGAACCCAAAGTTAGGAAAGAAAAAGCCATCCTGCTGAGATGGACGTTCACGGTCTTCGTGGAGATATCAAGCCACCTTGCAATTTTTCATTGCATAGAAATAAATATAAGGGAGTGGTCCAATACCTAAACATGCAAGCTTAATTACTTTGGGTTGTTTCTCACAGCCCATACGTACAGCCTACTTGTTCCTCCCTAACTTAAAACTTGTAGAACAAGATACAGAGTGTGGATTATTCCTCAGGCTCTTACTGAGCCTTGATACCAGTCAGTTCGCTCACACCCCAGGAAAACAAGTTTTTTTAAATGTAAAGTTTCATACAACTATGCAGCCTAAAAGAAACCAAACACTGCTTGTCCGATGAAACTGGCTATCAAAAGTCTCCATAACGTTAACGATGGCAAGTGTTTCTTTTACTGTATTTCAGCTTGATGATACCAACATGTTTAGTAAAACAAGAAAGAAGCAAGAAAATGAAGCAAGAGGCGTCTTAAAGCTCAGAGGAACCTTCTAACGGCTTGTGAAAATTCAGTTAATGCCTCAGTGTATTTACACAGATCCACTTTTCCTGCCTTTCACTATCTTCTCCCACTTGGGTGTCCATCCAACACGTCCCCCAGTGGTGCCTAATTCACAAGCAGGCAAGGTCTTGGGTTCTGCTCCCGTCTGCCTGGGCACAGGGAGCACCAAAAGGCACACGGGAAAGCCTCTCCCCGAGAATTCCAGGCTCGTGCTGCAGGCACTAGAAATTCAGAGAGCTGGGAGAAGCCCCAGCAACGAAACTACCAAATTTTTTGAGGTTCACCTCTTGGAAAAAAAAAAAATAAAATAGACCAAAGCCAACACGCAGCTTTGTCATTAAGCCTAAGAGTATGTTCTGCCAAGTCCTGCCTCAAATTCAATATGTGCGGTAACTCTTGGGTCATTAAAATGGAAAGGCTCCCTTTCGGCTTCAAGGGCAACTGGATCTGATTATATGTGCTGCTGTGCCTTGGCACAATGGGATGAGTGAAATATGGACTGTCAGCCCCGGGTCGGAATTCACTTTCTTATAGCATGAGCCTTACCTGAAACGCAGAATTTCATGTGTTAATAACGTATTTGCTACAGCTATCCTGTGGAATGCTTAATTAAAGTGATATTTTGTTTCAGTTGAATAATCTCTGACTGTTTTATTGTCATTTGACATTAAATTGCAATTTGCCATGCCACATACGTTTCTGCACACGTTGTCAATACGATCATAAAGGCGATGTTTTGACCAAGAACATAATACTTACTGAGTGCCTTGAGAAAACACTTGGATTTTTAAAGTTCTACTTTCTCTTTTTTGTTGTTGTTGTTGTTAAACCTCAATTGCTTTGGTTTCTTTAAAGCTCTTTGCTGCCCAATAACTCCAAGTGCTAACAGAATTTAATATTCAGTTGTCATGCACGTCTCAGCTCTCACCGCAGCGCTCTGTGAACTGTGTTCAAACTCAGGTCAGCTTTTCCTTTGCATATATATATATATATCTGTGCGTGTATATATGTATATATAAAATATCTATCTCATGGCTCAGGTCCCCACGTGCACATGGGACATCGGGGTGGCGCTGCCCCGCTCCGCACCTTCTCTGCCCCTTCTGCAAGGGCTGGCGGGGGCGAGCCTGGGACAGGGGCACCCACCAGCATCGGCCCCCTGCTCTCCTCTCGGGTCTCACGTATTGAATTGAGGCTCCTTCCTTCGGGCTACATGAATCATTTCTGCCATGAACTTGTGACCCTGGCTCTGGTAACGCAGCACGTTGCTCTACCAGGACCATACGGCAGCTAATGCGCAGCTACTTTGGTCTGTACGAGACCTGACATTCGAAAAGCTGCTCTGAATTAACGCAAGACAGTGCATATCGCAGCGGAGTTCAATGTGTGCTGGGAATAAAATGCTTGGGTAGTATTTCCTAAATTCAGAGGAAAAAGCTAAATCCATGCCCTCTCCTATTTCACTCTGATTGAAGAGGTAAATAAAATAAAATAGGCTTACATGAAAATGTTGTCTGTATTAGTGCCATGTTATTTCTGCTTTACCAGCAAGCTGAAAAAAGTTGTTGTATATTTTCTTTGTATTTCCTGCCCTCGTCTTGGATATCTGGAATTGAGCTGGTGTGTTTTCTTTAACAAGAGGTTCAGAGTACTACATTCAGTTTACGCTAAGCTCAATTTCAGCTGTATTTTTCCAAGTTTACCAATCTTAAATACAACATTGCATAAGAAGAGTTCCTGTAACAGGCTGAAAAAATACTGATTTGGAATTAGCAGGTTACTTACTGTTGCCCAATCGCAAACCCAACCACAAAGGCAAATGAGAACATCCCAATGACCTACAGGAAAACATCAGCAGCATCACGGTCTGGTCTACCAGGTACTGTCAGGCCATCCTGAGTTACTCTTTTAATGGCTTGTTTGATTAAATACTGAGCTATTGTCTTACAATTATGTGTATCAAGCGGAATAAATACTCAGGTTCAGTCAGGGATGTGTCTCTTACTGTGATGGGTTTAATAAAGTTGCTGCGTTGCCACAAGTGACTAATAATGAATATAGTTGTTTTGTTGTTTTTGTTTTTTTTTTTCCATAATGGCAAAAGAAGTATTCTCATAGAAGCGGCTGGCATGTGTAATTTGATGAGTTCACTTAAATAGTTCGACTCTGATCAAAAAAGCAAATTATGCTCACTTGAACAGTTCGACTGCGGATCAAAAAAGTAAATTATATAAGTGGATACTGCAAGGCAGAAACATGTGGACACAGCTGTAGTGTCATGTGTCACAGCTCCGCTCCGTGCCAGCTGGCACCGGCACAAAGGCAGGCCAAGCCAAACAATTCCTGTTATTCATAACAGCAAATGTGCATTCAAAACACACAGTGCAGGCTTTATAAAATAACTTGGTATTCAAATGGATCCACACTGTGGAATTGTTTTTAAATCACACATCGCTGTGCGCCAGGCCGATATGCCAAATTGTCCTAGCGGTCCAGAAGTTCTTGTCTTTACCCAAAGCAGTGTAAATGCAGGTCTTGGCCCGCATATCTATGGGCTATTTGTGCTCGGGGTTCGCAGCCTTCCTTGTGCGCTTGGTAAATAGATGCACACCCTCGGCGCATTAAATATTCAGCCTTTCAATTAACAAGGGTGCACAACATGCACATTTACGCCTATATTATAATCAGAACTTCCCTAGCATAGAAAATCGCATCATTAAGAAGTCTAGTTAGCGAGAAAGCAAGCAGTTAGGATAGTTTCGCAGACAAACTCCTTCTAGACTGCATTTATATTTAGAACTTATATATGAAATGCCAGAGGTATTCAGTGTACTCCTCTATAAGGGGACCTCTTCCAAGTATGCAAATAGGCTCAGCGTATCTAACCTCAATGGGGACTTCATGAAATATGCCCCTACTGATGGAGGGGAAAAAATAAAAAAAAAAGGAAGGGGGAGTTCAATTGAGCTCTTTTCATTGCTGTTGAGACAGCTCTTAGTTGAAAAAATCTCCCCTGCTTCCCCCAGCCTCCTTCTCCTTCCCAGCGATCCAAATCAATATTTTTATTATGGCAGGATCCAGCCTCACTTTAGCATATCTGAAGTCCTGTCGTGCCCAGTGGATGAACGCTGGCCACAGAAGGTTATGGCTAAAGTCATGCAAAAATGGCAATGTTATTAAACATAAAGCCCAGCTCGTCAGAAGGTGCATGTCAACATTGCCACTCTGAAGTCCCTGGCAACCTGCTAACATACACCAGGTAACAATCTGGGAAGAATCTGAGTTTAAATATAGCCAAACTTAATATTGTGTCGCTTTCAAATTTCCGCTCCTTTAAGGAAAATTTAAAAAAAAAAAAAAAAAAAAAAAGACCCCGACCCCATGTTCTCCTGCAGGGCAGGCCCCTCGGTTTCTTCTAGGGGAGCCATCAAGTGCTTCATCTCAGCGGTGCCAGAAGAGAGCGGGTGGGGGCCAGGAGCAAACATTCCCCTCGGAGGAAGCCAGGGAAGCTGCATTCCAAGGCAAAGGAATATTCGGATCCCTGGCCGCAACACTGCAGAGCCTTCTGCTGCTTGGGGCTCGCTGCTGGCTGCAGGAGCTTTGTGTGTTATGCTCAAGGCCACCTCTGCAAGTCCATCAGTTTAACTAGAAAAGGAACATGAGCTCACCGAGTAAACAAAACCGCTGCGAAGGGCTCAGCAGTGACGCCCACTCTTTTCAGCTTCTCCATCCTTTAGCTCCTTGTCATCGCTAAGCGGCTGCAGCTCCTGCTGGGCTCCAATGCCCTCAATCCAGGTGGGATCCAGGACCACACTCCACCTTCCCCAGGATCTGGCCCACTGGCTTTTTCAAAACCAGGCTTTTATGCGTGCCAAGAGCGAGAGACCTCTCTTCCTAGGAAACATAACTAAAGGGCTGCATACGGAGGCGATGGGGAGGGATGACATAGCTTCTATTACCTTGTTTACAGTAGCCACTCTTGAATGTCTGGTGCCTAAGATTTGCCAAGCAGCATTCCAGTTTTTCCCCTTTGGAAACAGAGAGGAACACATTTTTTTTCTGTGCATCTTTTATAGCCTGTGTTCTCGAAAAGTAGCCTTTTCCCGATCTTCAGAGTGTAATTGCTATACGGGTTAATAGATACCAGACATCTCCTATCAAGCAACATGGTTTAAATAGGCACATCATTAACATGGATTACTTAGGCCATGTCTCCTATTGAATTAGCGGTCTGCAGGCCAGCTCTAGGGAAGGGCTCGGGGGCCTGGATGCCGGGTACTGAAACATCTAAACTTTGGCCCCAACCTCAAAAGAAAGTGTGAAACGCCTTGGAAAACATCCCAGCTCTGAGGCTTTAACTGACGTTAAAAGCAAAGCTCCTGCAGACATCCAGAGGACTATTCCACCCCAAACTGCAGCAGCAACTGGGTGAACTCAAACGGCGGGTTTTAAAAAGGGCTTTGGGACTTCAGTTTAACCCTTTCCCAGCCAACACTACTGCCAGCATTATTACCACCGACTTCAGCAGGAGGCGAGAGAGGTAAGCATCCGCCCCTTTGGAAACTCTTATTCCTCTTTTGAGTATGCAAATCTTTTACAGGGTGTTTTGAAAAATAGATCTGAAATGTCTTGCGAAAGACTAGCCCAGGCAGCCAGACTGGGTTCGCCTACCAGCTGTCTGCGGATGGTCCCCAAGCCTTCAGCAGTGAGCGGCACAAGCCCGCAGGGTCACAGAAGCCCGGCTGGGTGACTAGCTCTCCTCCCTTTTGCAGGAGGGAAAGGACACCGCGCCAGCAGGGAGAGGTGGTCCGCATAAGAACAAAATAATCTTCCCTTTCCCAGTATTAATGATTTAGATATTAACAAAACAGGGAAAGGTATTCAGTTGTTGTTTTCTTTAAATGGAGGGTTTTTTGCAAAACATCTCTCTTATATTTGTATTACGCTCAATAATAAAATTGAGTTCCATGTAAACCAACAGATGTTTTAGCAACAAGGGTTTGGGGTTGGTTTTTTTTTTTCAGTCCACATCCAATTGCTCACAGATGTTACCTGCCATGTCCGAGCGATTCTGTCGGACTTGTTGTTTTTGCACGTAAAGTTAGTGATGAGCAAGTTCAAAACCAGAATATAAAGCAGGGAACATACAGTCGCTATCAGCTGATCTGTCAGAGCCACAAAGCCTGGGACCATCGTCCCGTGTAAGGAAACCAGAAGCAGGCATTTCAAGCATATTATAGCACATCAAGCCCCAGTCGAAACTCCTGCTGAGCCTGTTTATGACAGCATAATCCTCTCCAAAAACGGCTAATATAAAATGCTATTTTTTTATTTGGCCATGATGTGGTTATCCGATAGCAAAATTAGATTGACTGCACTGATGGAAATACTTGGTTAACCGGGGTGGGTGGGGGTGGAATGGGGACACATAAAAAAAAAAGGCAATAAAATCTTGAAAATGCCCTGTGATTCCTTTTTTCTCCATATTCAACCGTAATAGCTTTACTGAGCTGTGAAAAAACATCTCTGGAATAAAGACATATTGTTACAGCCTCTGAACTGGCAAACAAACGCTTATACAGTGTGCTTAACGTGATGTAAAGCATTGGCAGGGCTGGAGCCGCAGTCCTGAGCTGGATCCACGCTGTTACAAGGCTTGCTGAGCATCACAGCCCATGGACCCGGCTGCACCAAGCACGAGCCTACTGTCCTGCCATGGCCACCAAAACCCTCCGTGGATATGTCACGGGGTAGGTGTAACACTGAGTAAGGAGAGAGAAGAGCAGAAGCAGCACTGATTCCTTCCTCCCACTGTTAAAGAAAGGTGCACAGGGGACATTTCTCCCCCCATCCCATTCCCTACATGAAGACAACGACTGGAGTGGAGGTTCCCGGTCTCCTCTGGGAGAGCGTAGATTTCAGCTCAGAGCAGCACCAGTCATGACATCGGCTTTGTGCGTCCTCTAAGGAGAGAGGATATTTTATTTCTGATTACACCCCCTCCCCAAAAAAAAAACCAACCCAACCCACCTCTGGCATTTTCTGATTATTTCTGATTGCTTATTTTCTGATTCTACTGATAATAGTCTATTCTTAAAATACCCCCGGATAACACAGGCTCACCGTCAGAGGTCTGAGTGACCTGGGTAAAGCAAGTCAGGAAGCCAAGTGAGATACATTTTGTTGGCCTCAAGTGGCTGAGAGGTACAAAGGACCTGAATTTGGCTGACTTTGTGTCCCAAAGGATGCTGTACGCAGTTTTGGTTTAGACCCTGTAGCCCTATATATTTTGGGGGCTAAGCTAGGAAAGGCCTTAAGGAAGACAATTGGTTTTAATTGCATAATATTCTACAGGCTTTTGAAACATCTTGGGTTCTTTTGGATTGATTTCGGTGGAAATGGTGTGCAGCTAGCATGGAGCATTTCTGAGCAGCACAGATGTGGGAAGCACAGGGACCCAGCTGTGATGACCACAAAAGAGGGCAAGACAATCAAAGTACCTACTAACTACATCTGGTCATTTATTTCCTTTAGTTTTGGGGTGTTCTCCCTTCAGATTACTTGCCTGGCTTTGAAAAAGCCAGCCTGGAGCTGCAGCCATCAGGAATAGCCACAGGAGTGATGGAGAGGGACAGGAACTTCAGCAGTCCCCTACAAAGCAGCTTGTAGCTCCAACTAACTTGCACCTCACTGACTCAAGTCCCCCATCCCTTCTTGCAGCATCGCCTTCCTCCCTGCCTAGTTCCCACCACCCCAGAGGAAGAGCCTAAAGAGCATCACCAAAACATGAAAAAATCCTCAATTAGCACAACTAACTTCATGCTTGCAGCCACAGCCTTGACGTATTGAACCCTTTCTCCTGTTAGTCTTACCAGTTTTGATTGAAAACCGGAGGTGGTCTGCAAGTCTATACTTGCACAGAGCTTCAGATCACACAGATTTGTCTATGGCTGCCTGCTAAGCAGCAATACAATACAAGATAAATGTAGTCTATATCCCCATAAAGCTATCTCTTGTTGCAGTTTGTTCTGTTTTCCTTAGCTGCAAAATAGTCTCTCTTCTGCTCAAAAGTCTTCAAGGAGGAGGCTGAGCTTTTTCTCATAACTCAAAAATGTGTTTTAATAAGACTAAAAAAAAAAAATCTAAAAATTGGCCAGCGTTTTCTGCAGCAGCTAATGATTTAGGGTGCCCAAGACGATATGTATGTTGATTTTAAAGAGAACTGATGCCCTGGCATTTTAGGAAAACATCTGCCTGAAGCTGAGTACCTAAAATCATAAGCCAACATTCAGCGGTGAGAACAGGGTTTTGTTTTGCAAAGACGGACCCATAAAAGCCCCCCCTCAAGCTGCGACTGGGGCGGAGGAGACATCGGCGAGAACCCCTCGGTAGGTAACTGCAAGATTCCTGCCCGTTTAGTTTGGAACCAGGATAACACAAGCTCCCAAACCCCCTCACTGCCAGGTCCGATATGCATCCAGCCCAGCGGCTCCTACTTGTACAGACACTCCGGAATCCCTCCGTTAGCTGGGCTCGCCCGCGCCCTCCCGAAGCGGTGCCGGGCCGGCATCCCATCCCGCGCGCTCCTTCCCCGGCAGTAACTCCGGCTCTGACAGCCAGTGAGGTCACCCCCAGTCTCGCCAAAGCCTGTATGCCATTACAATGAAGTAATAATGTATTTATAACACACCTAACCACTGGTGGCTTCTATTCCTGCTGGGGCTTTTTCTCCACCCCCCCCCACCACATTTGCACAGATGTTTTTTGAGAACTGGTCTCCAGAAAGAGCCTTGCAGAAAACAAGCTCTGTCTGTTGATTCTGGCTGGCTTTTATAACGATAGTTGTTAGCACGCAGGATTTATGTTTCAAATATCATTTTAATTTCTCGGGCTGCATTTTTAACCACAAAATGTTAATTCAATGGTGTACTATAAATGCTGCAGCTCCTTTATAAAAATGTAGGACAAGCTGTTTCTAAGGAAATATTCCAAGAGTCTGATTCATAGAAATACTACTCACATACATTTTCCATGGAATTTGCTCTGAAATATGTGTGGAATACATTCTACAATAAATTATGTACTTTTGTGATTCATTAAATCCTCTCCCTGCTCACAAGTAGCGAGCTCTTCATTATACACAAAAAAGTGCAATCAGCCAAAACCAGCGACATTCTCTTTCTTATCGTGTTCGGTGGATGCTCTCATTTCTGATCTTAAAAAAAAAAAAAAGAAGAAAAAAAAAATCCACAAAAGCGTTTAGGGAAAGCACATAAGTTAAGCTGGCATCCAGCTTTAATTGACACGAAGGCAAATTAAGGGTATCTACACACGTAATTACTTCCGTGTTCAGCTGAAGGAGGTAGGGCTCAGAATGACTCTCATAAAAATCACAGTGATTATTAGGAACGGGTGGCTACTGAAAAAGGCATTTCGAGGAATATTCACTCTCATGTTATTTCTCTTTTTATCGCTTTGCCCCAGCCACAGTAACTCTCTTCCGTGCTCCCTACCGGCGCGCGTCCACCTGGGACGTGGGTTCACCAACATGCTTCTTCATGAAAAGAGGCTTTTAAGGTATCACCTGTGACATTATTCACGTGCCGTTTCAGCTCCCATGTGTTCACATTAGAAGCACTTAACTGACAGCCAACTAGGGAGCAGAAAAAAAGATATATATTGCGTGGCTTATTCGGCTGATGACATTTAAACAACTTCACCCAACCAGCTTGGCTAGCAGAAACCTACACACCGACCTGCTTGCAATCACTTCAGCGGGATAAACGATCCCCTTTGCCCTCGCTAGGATTACAGATTTGTTGAAACCAGTTATTTCTGCACTTACACAGACTTCAACTTTCACCTGTCCTGCACCACCTTCCCCGTAAAATGGTTTCTCTTGAACGCCAGTATCATGGGAGCTTAGTTTAACCCATTTTTCCTCTCGCTGGAAGTAGCACCTCCGAACCATCCCTTGCCTGCCCTCCTACACCCTGCTGCCCTCCGCCTCTGCGAACGCCCAGGGCAGCCCCCTACAGCAGCTTGCAGAGGGGCAGGTACCTGGCGGTGCTGCCCGCAAGCGCTGGCCAGGGGGGCTCAGGATCCGGCCCTCGGGCTCTATCGTGTGTTTTGTGCACACTCTGCAGCTGGAAAACAAAAGGGAAAGAGGGAGGAGCGGCAGCGTGGCTCCTGTTTGGAAGGCAAGACACAGACTGGAAGTACCCTACAATCACACACTTTGTACTGAGAGCCAAGATGCATTCTCTCGGCACAAAGGAAAATGAGAAATATAATTTCACCATTCTTTCTAAATGTCATGTCCCAGCATATCAGACTCATTCCATCTTCAGATCATCCCACCATGCTCCATTAGCTACCAGAAGACGTGAGCCAGTGTTACCACCACAACAAACTCCCAGTACAACCATATAATTTCAATTCTTCACACATTTTCTTCCTGTGCACACAATGCCTTTGGTAACTCAGGAAAAGTCTCCTCTCTCCAGCCCACTGCCACGGGCTACCAGGCTGAAACAAAGCTCAGTTTCAAAGCCAAAGCATAATGACAAAGCAGGAGGGAAAGCACAAAAGAAAGAACCGGCCATAGCCGTGCCTGTGTCTCCAGAGGTTCTCCTGGCTGCGGGCTGGAGCCAGGGTGGGCGCCCAGCTCTGCTGCCCACCTTCCCCAGCCCTCTGGGATGCGCAGGATGGAAACGCCGCCTCTCGAGCCGCGTGGTGAAGTGGGGCAGGCTGCCAGCCCAAAAAACGTCAACATGGGGAAAACTCAAGGTCCCCGCAGCAGAGTTTTCTTTTGCCCCATTTTTGCCTCTGCTAATGTGGGTTGGCAAAGGGGAATGCTGGCTGGAAGGTATTCGGGGCAGGAATCATCTTGCGTCGTTGTTTCAGACCATATCCAGCGCATCGGGGTCGTGATGGCCAAGGCACGAGCCTTGGCGGCAAAACGAACGGGAGTCATAAAAATAGCCAGCAGCACAAACCACGAGGTTTCTGGCAGGAGAAGAGGGAAGGGGCTAGCAGTATCCCTGCCAAACCATCTCGATCAGGCAAAGAAGCAGCAAGCTCCCTGGGTGGATGGAGAAATAACGGCTGGATGAAGAAGTGGTTCAGAAGAGAGACTGTAAAGGTGCCTGTAAAGAGCTCTCTAGCGGCAAGAGAAGTGCAGAAGGAGAAAGAGGGCAGCAAGACGAAGAGAGGAGGAACGTTTTTCCCATCCAAAGAGAATTTCAATCCAAGTGACATCTCAGCCAGTTCCACCTTCCCTGGAGAGGCCGGGCCTGACTCGCTCTCTGCACCTTGCCTAGCCACTTGCAATCGTACAAAGCCAAGCCAGAGACAAATAAAACTGCTCTCAAACTTGGCAGTGTTTCACACGTCTGTGGTTAATGCAACACGGAGTTGCAAGGTTGGCCAAGTTTTTTTTTCTCTTGTAAGAAAAACACACATATCTTCCCGGTGTAACTATCTGTTGTGTATCTCACCTGGAAAAAAAAAAGATGCCTGCTGAGGAACGTCACTACTCTGAAATAACACTTAAAGGGGGGAAAACGGTCTCAAAGAACATCAGGTTGAAGACAAGAGGGTGCCACCAGTGTGGGGGAGGCATCTGAGGGTTTTCTCCACTTCTCTCACCGTCCTGTCCCAAGACACTCCTCTGGGAGGTCTGACCTCGAAGAGCATTGCCAACAGCTGATCCTAAGTGCTATTAGCCTCTAAACAGGTTTTGAGACCTGAAGGCGTGCGCTGTGCCCTGCTAGGATGGCTTCGGGTGTTTGGTTTGGGGGTGGTTTTTTCCACCCCTCTCTTCCCCCCGATTAGGCAGGCATTGGTGCTGCTGGTCAGCTACGTGCTGACCTGCCTGGACAAAGCCTGAGACACGTCCCAGACATCTGCAGTGCCAACGCTAACCAGTAGCCCTGGGCAGCCACAGCGAGGGGGCCATAGCTGGGTGGACTTCCCAAAGGAGCTGCTTTCACTGTCCTAAAGCCGCCCCGCAAATTTAGGTTGACCAAACTTCGAAAGAAAGCAGGTTCTGGACATCCGTGTGGTGCCTACTGACATCGTGCAGGGTCGGTGAGAAGGCATAGCCTCCTACTCCCTCGGGACCACAGTGTCTGTTAAATGGAGCTGATATTTTAAAAACTGAAAAAGTAGGATAACCTCTTTTTTAAAAGCACCTGAAAATATTTTGGGCCATTAATCCTTTGTTTCTGCATTCATCTTGGAGCAGTGGGTCCAAACAAGGCCACCCTCCCTCTCTCTTTTCCGTCTCCTTTATCCACCCATCGCTTTATCCCAGTCAGAATTCTGCACAATAAAATAAATTACAAAACTGAAATGTAACAAGGCTAAAACATTTTTTTTTTTCTACAATGCTAAATTGAACAGACTGGTTTGAGTTTTTACATTTCCTGAGTACTTACAGGCACCTGCAGAAGAGCATAAGGACTGGCAGAACATGGAACATGCTATCCTGAAGTAAATGCATCACAATAAAACATATTTTGATATTGCAGCTTTCAAAAGTAATAACACAAAGTGCTTTACAAGGAGCAGTAAGTAGAAGTTTAAGGGCAAAGAAGGTTTTGGCAAAGTTTTCAGAGAATGAGAGACTCCACAGTATACTCCTGAAAAATGAAAATCTGGAGGAGAAAGGAAGGGAAAAAAATCTCTAGCAACCTGACCTAGATTTAAGTGTTTATTTCTTGCAAAACCAAACCAAATGCACACAAATTTATTTAGCTTGAAAATAAAATGTTCCATTAGACCTGAAACAAAACATTTTGTTATAGACACTTGTAAGAAAACGCAAACGACCTAGAGCACTGGATTTTTCACACCACTGCTGCTGTTTACTCATTGGGCTGCAGAATAAAAGTGATGATGCTTAACCTTTCTGTCATCCAAGGTCCAAGTAACCTTTCATATAAAACCACGTAAAAGCAAAGACATATTGCCCCCCCTGCTCAGTTTTTTTTTTCCATTTGCCATTTCTTTGCAGATTTGGATGTGCATGAATGCACATGCATGGCTTTTAAAAATACATTTAAAAGAGTTTCATGGAGCACAGCAGGTTTCCTGTGGTCTCCAAACCCGCAGCTGAAGAGGACTGGTTTGCAGAGTACACTGGGATCTCAACACCTTCCTTGTCTACCTCCTGCAAGACATCTCTGAACAGCAACCCAGAGCATTCACATACAGCTGGGGATTTTTCCTTTTCCTTTTTTTTTTTTTTTTAAGAAGTGGGACATCTCCACGGAAGGGATCAATGTCGGCTTCTCTCTCAAGAAACAGCCTGGGGATTTAAGCCACTCACCCAGGACCAAACCACACATTCAAACCACGCTGATGCTGCTAGAGCAGGATTTTGATCTCAACATGTCCTGCATTCTTGCAAAAATATCTTAACCCACCAACCTTTAGGCAGAGTTGCCATAAATTTCTTTTGCCGGGGTTGTCCCTTTGTCACCTATAATTAAACATTCATGAAGAAAGGAAGAGACATGTTTATGGGTGAGGTCACTCATGTGTATTCAGTTCCCTTCAACAAGTCTGAGGCAAGTGCCGTAAGCAGCAGCCAACCCTCCATTCTCTGGCAATTTTATAAAAAATATCTAGCCCCAATTCTGTTTGTTTCCCAGCCAGTTTGGAATGAAATTTCTAAGTATTTTCAGAGCAACAGAAATGCTGCTAATTAGCCTGCAATGTTTAACAGCAATTCAGTTCAGTCTGTTTGGTAACACAGAGAAAGTCAGCTGGACCGTTCACAGAAGGCAGCAGCTCAAGGCATCCTCACTGGCCCAGGCCAAATGGGAGGAGGCTAAAAAAAAAAAAGGTGAAAGGGGTAAACTTTTGGCTGAACACAAGTTAGGCAAGAAGATGGAGAGCTCTGCAGAAAGCCGGCTTGAATGGGACGGGGGAAGCCTGGGAGAGCAGAACAAGAATCCGCATGGGGCATTGCAGGGGCAGGGAACCTGCAGCAAAGCCAGGCTCTGAGCACGAGAAGGATCGACAGACCGGGCAGCGTTTCCGAACGGGCTGCCTTCGCTCTAACGCACAAGAGCAGGAGCAAAACTGAGATTTTTCTCTTATTGGGTACCTTGCTCCGTAAAGCAGCAAAAGCTTTCAAATGTTTACGAGAAGGGACAAGGCTTCCCCAAGACATGAGCTAGGAGATGCGGCAGGGGCCAGGCACGGCAGCGGTCGCACCATCCCCGAAGACGGTGCGCTTAATGAGCCCCCCCCGTGACCCACAGGGAACTCCCCGAGCTCCCCCCAAGTAATGCATCTTCGTGACGCCCTTTGGCCGTGAGCCACGATGGAGGTTTCTGCGATGACAGGAGAAGCCAGGGTCCCACAGTGTTTGGGGGGACGGGGCCGCGGCCCCATCAGCTCTGCCATTAATCCATCCCCAGGCAGAAGTGACAAGGGCTGAGTGTGACATAAAAATTCCATTTGCTGGATGTGCTGGTAAGTGTACTTCATCATGTCCATAGGACGCTTGGGCAGAGCTGCTTTTTCCTCTCCTGATGAAAAGTTCTGCCTAAAGTCTGGAAATTCCCTTAAAAACACACGCAGAGAGAAAAATATCCATGGGAAAGTTGTGATCGGTGGCAGGCTAAGTTTTAGGCAAGCTGACTGATGAAACGGCAAGCACAGAGCAATTCCGCAGCTTGGAAAGGGCCAGAGGTCTTTTCTACGGGCAAAATTCACAAAACTTACCAGCTAACTAAAAACAGGTTGAAATTGTGTTTCCAGAAAATACAGATGAGAAAGACACAGATCCCTCTGCCTCGTGACAGCAAGCATGAGTTAGGAACATTCAAGGCACTCGGATTTTTAGCTGGCAGATAACCTGATGAAGGCAGTGAAATGACAGATTACCACAAACTCCACCACCACCTGAAACCTATTGCTAGCCAAACAAATCTAAAAAAAAACCCCAAAAACAAACCACCAGGAAAATTGTAGCGCATAAGGAGAAAAAGAAAAGGAAACAGCTATTCTTCAAGATGTAATGAGAAATCATTTTGGCTTCATCAAGCGTTTTAATCTCCTGACACAAACAGGGAATTGAGTAGTTCTGTGCTGATCTTGCGGATGTACAATGTGTCCAACATCCCTGGAAGGAGAATTTTCTCATGTGATGTTGAGCTGGGCTTTGGCGAACATGAATTTAGTGGGAAAAGGATGTCGTACTGTCAAAGGATTTCACAGTCTAGACCTTACTGTGTAATTAACTGAGCAGCTCAGTTTCGTATGCTTTCACTTGAATGTTATCCTTCCCAATCCTCTAATTCTTCCTTGCTTTAGCTGAAATTTCTTTTTCCCCCAGTACTGAAGACTCAAGAGCAACCAAATAAAAGTAGACGAGTAAAAAGGTACTTTCCACTGAATCACTGCATCAGGATGGCGTATCATCTCGTGTTAACTAGACGGGAAAACACTGATGCATGACAGTAAGTGAAATCAGTTTCTTGTGCAACACTTAACACTGCATAGTTGTAAGACCAAAATGCAAACCAGAGAGGATCCTCCAGGTTGCATTGCTCTACTGCTCCTTTTCTAAGCTTACAGTCAATAGCCATCATTGCAAAAATCACCATGCTTCACTTCAGAAAGATCTTCAGCAAAACCACAGACTGGACATACCATGAATTGTATGGAATTAAATTTTAAGTATTTGGCTTAATTTATGCAACTGCCCCTGACGCATATATGTGCAGAAGTGACTGCAAGCAGCTGAGACATACAATGAGCCTAACAGTGACACAAAATACCCTTACAATCAGGACAGCAGCTTTTGAATAAACCCAAAATGTTAAAAAAAAGTCTGCTCTTATCAGAAAACAATTGCCCCCTTTAAAGAAACGATCACCAAAGAAAAAAAAAAAAAGTAGCAATAAAGAATCTAGAGTGAACTTCTTTTCAAAGTTGTTTCCAAAGAAGAAGAGACCCCGTTATTATGGGTTTCCAGACACCTTTCCCTGCTGCTACCTGTGCCGTGCCGGCAACTTGCAGTAAGAATGCAGAGGAGCTGCAGTGTTTCGCCCTGAGGACCACCTCAGCCTGGGTCAGGGGGCTGTGGTCCCCCTGCGGCAGGCAGCGCATCATCCTGCACGCACAGCTCAGGCGTGACGGCTTGTAACGATCCACATCTGCTGAGTGTTCAAATTAAAAGGCAACTCATTTGCACGTTTCTAATTCCTTGAACCTGCAAACTCAAAGAGCAGGAGGCAGCGCATCAGAACTGATGAAATCAAGAAACAAACTTTTTTTTTTTTTAACCCATGTCACAAAATGCCATTTCAATAATCCAGAAAAAAAGTTCATCAGACTTTTCTTTGTTCTTGCCTGTCGGTTTGCTTGGAGATTTTTGTGAAGGGCTTTGACTAAGCATGGAAGTTGGCCACTCCTCTGTTCTTTCTTTGTCAAGCTCATAAACATAAAATCTCACCAAAACCACTTTTTCTTTGTTGGTTTTTTTTGTTGTTGTTGTTTGGGTTTTTTTTCTTAAATCCAACCTGGTTTCCAGGTCTGGAAGGACACCCTCGGCACATGCTCAGATGGGGGGAAAGCTCCCGAGCCGGATCACCCAGTATTTCTGCAGTTTGAGTAAATAAGCGCTGTGGATCCAGGAGGTGCCACGCTGCGTAAGAACAGAGCTGGCTGACAGCGGCTACGCCAGGCACCGAGAAACGTCAGACGTATTTGACTTCTGTGGATTAATCCAAAGCCTGCTGACACACTACAGGCATCAGTTGGTGTATACATGGGGGTGAAATCAGGTAAAGCTATACTTATCTCTGCCTCATGTCACGCTTCTCAAAAAGAGAGCCTGGTCTGAATCCCGTGGAGAGATTCCTTACTACTGGCTGGTCCACAATGGGATTGCAGGTTTGAATCCCATCTTGAACCATAACAGGTGCCTAGACACGGCTCCTTTCCCATCACACAGAGAAATTCATCATTATGCTGCTTCTCGCAGACACTCAGTGGAAGTGCAACATTCCCGAGCTAAGGAACTGCAGAGGTCTGCTTGCAGGTATTACTAAGATGCCTTAATTTCCACAGGATTTTTTTTCATGACAGCATACACTTCATTAATCTATCCAGATTCAGACATAGTTCTTATGGCATTAGTAACAGCGTCAGCAATAACCTATAAAGTGAATTGGAGGCACGTGGCTGCAGAGGACTGGCTAAGACAGCAAACATTTAAGGGCTGATTCTTCACCTGTAAGAAATCTGCAGGGTCTCCTGAAGCTGTACCACTTTCCTAGCGTGGGATCAGGCCCCTGGGTTTCCAAGCAAGAATTTTTTGATGACTACTATTAAATCAGACAAATAGTATCTGAAAAAATCGTAGCCTTTGTGTTAGTTTTTAGAGCTTATCTTTTCTGTACAGAGTCCCTCATCAGTACCCCGAGCTTAAAGCAACTCACAAATGTTTAAACACGCTGCGCCACTGGCCCTGTTTGGGGTGACAGAGAGAACACAGCCCGTAGTCCAACACTTGCTGAATGCATTTCCTATGTCTATAGGTTTTGCTTAACTACAATTGCTTCTATCTCAAGTAGTTATAAGTAACATTTATTAATTAATGGGATATTTGCTGAAGTTCATTTCCTTTCTTCTTTTCTTTTACTGAAAAAAGGCACAGGGGGACAAGCAGAGAAGGGCTGAAGACACGCGTATTCCATTTGAAATCCGTGATTAAAAAGCTTAAAAATTCAAATCAACGTAAAAAACTGTTTTATTTTAATACTGTGGAAGGTTTCAGTGAACTCCATTATTTTCACTCACTATTTGCTTGAATAATTTAGGCAAGAAAGCTAAATTATACATAAAGTGTACAGTTAGAAGAAAAAGTTCATGCACAGCCTCGGGCTATAGCCATCCCCTAATGATGTCTGTAGTCAGTGGAAAAGAACTCGTTAGACTGAGAGTAATTTCTCAGGGTTTAAATTTTTTTCTTAAAGCAATAATGTTCTTATAAAAATCTGACAAATAATACCCTAAACCAAAAGCCACAAAAGAAAGGCCATTCCTAAAACCACAGCCTTATAACTTTTCATTTCATTGCACTGGAAATCCGGCTGTTTGCGTACTATATATTGTTGTTGGCTGTCTTCAGTGATCTGATTAAACAGGGGAAATGCAAGTCTTGGTACCACACGGCTCCCACTTCGTTTAATCAGAGACCTAAAGTTTGCAGGGAGTTAAAATAAATGCTGTACAGCTCTCCGAGCGAAACAGAAATCTGCCGTGAAAGAAGGTTACTTTTACACTCAGTCCACAGTCATTTTTGCTAGTGGTTGCAACTTACTCCGTCACTGTATTTAAGGAGCAACTCATACCATTAAACATTTACAGCCTGATTTGCTGAAGTTTTACATGCACTTTAAAGCCGACTAGAGGAAACACGTACCAAAATGGGCCAGGTTACCGATACTCAATAAACAGCTTCACCTCTGATCTCACACCTCTCCTCCCCGCACCTCAGGATCAGACGCAGCAGAGAGCGGAGCTCCCAGCGGCAGCGAACGCGGTTTGAGCTATGCCACGAGCAGGAGTAAGAACAAGAAGTCATTGTATGGAAATCAGGTAATATTAAGTTTGTTGATCAGCCTTATAATCTTTTGATCAAAGTAGCTCAACTAGATCAGAGAAAGAGACAAGGAATTTTATTCAAATTACCCCTTAGAATCCTTTGCATAAAATGAATAACTTTCTATAATATTAATGGTTTTACATCACTTTATACTTGTATTATTCTGTCACATTAGTTTAACATTACTACCATGTACAGTGGTTTAGCATTAATGTGATCAGAAGAGAAATTACACGTGCACTTTCATATTGTTATATTGAAATCAAGGTCTTCTATGACACTAATACGAAGCAAACCTCAATAAAATATAGACTTTCTAATATAAAGACATCTTTATATCATGTTGGAGCAAGAACACGTATTATTTCTTCTCAAAATCACTTGCAACGTGGCACGCAAGCGAGGTGGGGGCGAACGGTGCTTTGTCGAGCCTGGGTAGAAATCAGTGCAGCCCTTCCCCATCCACGATGGGATGCTGCCCCGCGGGAGCCGCGCTGCCTCCCAGGCTCCGTGGGCACACGTGCTCCCCCGAAACCGCTCAGCCGAGCAGAGCGGGGAAGCCCTGATCCCTCGAGGCAGACGGGGCACTGCATGGTCGCTGCGGTTCCAGGGCTCTGCAGCAATCCTCTCCCAGCAGACAGCTGGCCTGGACCAGAAGGACTGGAAGGTCCTCTACGACCTGCGGTACAGCTCAGAAGCAGCAAGCTTCAGAGTAAGCTTCCCTTGAAGGGCTCCTGGTCCTCTTGGGACACCTCCCCAGCAGGTTTGGGACAGAAAAGCCAGGGCACCCACAGTGCAACTATAAAGTGGCAGAACTGACGCAGTTGCCTCCCCTTCTGCTTTACACGCTATAGGAGGCATGGCTGGAGGACAAGCACGTACAGATGGTTTAGGGAAAGATCAGGGTACAGAGAATTTTGCTAGTGGTGGGAGGAAAATGGGAACTAGTGCTGGCAGAGGTAGCTGGCTCAGTCAGAAAGAACACAGGCTTTGTAGCCAGCCCTGCGATGACCCTGACCTCTCCTGCACCCAGCAACAGCCAGATGCAAACACAGAGTGGCATCCAGCAGTTCCCCATCTGACTTAATTTCTTTGGGATGTTGCCCATTACCAGTAGAAAACGTCACTGCTCAAATCAATTCTCTTGGTTTATTTCATTTACCTTTCTGGTGGATGAGGATATTACAGATAAATCCACTGCAGAGCAGATGAGCTCATGAAAAACAAAACAAGAAAAGCAGAACAGACGATGTCCAAGTCCCAGGCAGATGACTTCCACTGAGCACAGAGGTATGTCCTCACTGGCTCTGCCCCTGGCCCGTGCAAGGGTAAAGAGCTCTCCCCAAAGACACACTGCCAGGCAATCATGTAATTCCATGCTACAAAAGCGGTAACACACACCGAAAGCACCCAGTGACTCAGGCAGCGAGTGCATCTACAGAGCGCCTCAGCGTGAGGACAGGCAGTGCTGGATCTCCGGACCCACCACTCAAGATGCTAACAACCTCCTCCTCCTCCCCAGAAACTGCTGCCTGAGGTAGGTGCTGACTTCAGCTTCACCACACAGCCGTTATCCCTCCTTCAACCTTAATCCCATAATGCAATCCCAAAACCAAGATCTCGTTGCTATACATCTTCCTCTTTGGTATAATAGAGAAACCCTCACTACGGTTATCACTACATGCATTTCTCCTATTTGCTGTATTTCATCACATCCACCACCACCTCCCTGCAGTTCCTCTGGCAGGAATCCTTGCAGAACTAAAAGCAATAGAACTGGAATCTCCCAGTCTTAAGTGAGAGAACGAACCTGGAAGGCAGCAACCAACTGGTAACGTCTCTACAGAAAACAACAGAAAAAACACACTCACAGAATTTAAAAAAAAAATGGTTTGCTTTTAAATGATAGCAGCTCCCTCCTCCCAAAGCCCTGTTAATCCATGTCAGACCGGCTCACTACTGCCATTAAAAAAGTCCCTCTGCTCGCCCTCAGAGGCACAGCCATCAGCTCTACATACTAATGCCTTTCCTCCTTCCCATCACATTCTCTTCCCAGAGTTTCCCTCCTGGCTCCTTGCCATGCCGCCATCATCCGAAGATCCCAGCAGGGCAACGCCGCTCAGGAGCTCTGAGCTTTGCATGCGTTTTGGTCACTGGAGCTTCCCAGGCAGTGGCAGGGTAGGGAAGCATTTATTTTATTAAGCGCAAGGCCGCGTTTATAGTTGCCTATTTGTTTGCTCACGTTAACCATTGGCCACGGAAAAATCCCATGGGCTATCCCAGCTGGCAGCAGCGAACCTGCCTGGCCGTGGCAGGGGTGGAAGGCAACCATCGCGGTCCATGGCAGCGTCCCTGCACTCCTTGTCTCTGTGCCTCTGGCTACAGCAGCTTCTCTGTTTGGGCTGACCCGACGCTCTGCTTTTGCTTGCTCATGCTGCTTTCTCTGAAGGGATTCCAGGTCGAGCTTTTCATCGGCACTCCAGCAGGATTGCCACGAAGCCCGAACCATGCCTCTGGTCCTGCAGGGACACTGCTGCTGCCCACGGAGCAGCCAAAGGTGCACACGGGGGCTTCACTGCCTAAGACCACCTGCCACGTCAGAGCGGGAAAAGAGCTAGAAGGAGGAACCCCGCTGTAGACCCACCTAAGTGTGCAGATGTAGAGACCAGTCAGACTCGATTCCCTAACCGTGCCCATTGTGATCATCTGCTGTCATCCAGGGAAGCTCCCCCTTCCTTGTCCTCCCAACCATCCCCAGAATAAAACTTCATCCAGAAGCACCAACACTTGCTCACCAAGCTCACCACTCCCTAACGCCAGGATTTGTACAAAATCAAATACACTGACTTCAGGAAAAGGGTTAAGCTGAGCTCTGCAGTGATGGTGACAAGAGAACAGCCTTAACCAGGTGGCTTCAAAGTCTCCAAAAAATACCTCCTCAGGATCCGGAGTACTTACTAAACAGCCGAGAGCGCTGCTGCCCAGCACGAGGTGTTCGTGGACAACAGGTTGTTGTTAGTGGGTGCTTTGCTGGACCCAAAGGTGACACACCTGCAAATGAGCAGCTATACATTGATCAATTTGGGCACATCAAAGATGAACCGCTGGACGTTGGAAGATGCTTCTGACACACATGGAAATATTTCTGCACCCACCAAGCAGCACCGCAGCTTCCTCTGCCCTCACACCCTCACCCACCCCCAGCAGTGCAGAAAAGAGGTTTTGCGAGCGTGGTGGGGTCAAGCCCTTCATCCAGGTAGGACAAGTAGGAGAAGGGGCAGAGCCTTCGGTACTCCAGCTGTGAAGCTGCAGGGAAGACATGCCACACCAAAACACTGCCCGATGACTGCCTCCGCTCTCTCCGCTGCGACTGTGGTGGTACAAGGAGCCAGGAACCGACCGGCCATAGTTGTCAGGACTAAATCTGACATCAGCCTCCAGACAGAGTTGGGTTTTTTTCTGGAAAGTGTTTATTCCAAGTAGCACTGAGTACAGGCACGGGAAGGGAATTTTATTCCAAGTGAAATGTGAATTTACTATGTTTTTAAACACCCAAGGTTCCACTTCGGTATGTAAAACTGTGACCAGATTTTCTGAGTGATGGGAACTCTCGTTGCTGAGGATGCTTTGGAAATCTGACTGCTGCCATTTAAGAGCCTTTACAATCATTGTCCCCAGTTATGGCTGCGGAACATTGCGGGGGGGGAGGGGGAGCCTTCTGAAATTTTTAAAAATGTGCTCTTAATTATACAAGTCTTTAAATTGCTCTTCTGTGCTATAAAATTAACAGCTCATCTTGAAAAGAGGTGGGGGGGAAATGGTATTTCTCTTTATTTAGATGCTGACGCAAATGAGAAGCAAACTAAGCACACTCAGGCTGGGCCTGGGCGAGCAGGCACCAGCCCGCAAAGCCAGGGATCGCGCGGCCATGAGGGACCAACATGTTCAGCTGGCGTGGGCCACCATGCTCCCAGAGCCGATTCCTGGGAAAGATCTCCCTCAGAAAAACCTGACGTCTCCTTTTGAACATTTTTCATGATGAAGAACATGTTGCCTTTGCCTCACCGCCCTTGGGAAGTTCATGATCTTTGTCCTGCTGGGTTTTGAGTTGGAACTGGTCTTCTGCTGAACACGGGGTGGCACGAGGGGACGGTGCGGGGACACGGCCTCCATGTGACAGGGCATGAAGACAGGCTGGGAAGTCTCTTGGAACCCCATTGCACCGCGATCTGGCAGATTTAACATGCCCCTTGTGCTCCCCACACAGGTTGTCCCAGAAGCTGATCAAGTCTTCCATAGCCTTCCAGCTCACCGGAGCGGGTTCCCTAAGCTTGGCATAGTAAATCAGATTTTCCAATCCTTTAGTCATTCTTGTAGATTCTCTCCTGCTCACTCTGTGCTCTTGAAGCCCACACACCACAACCGCTGACATCCTGACAGCTGCTCATCCCAACTGGAGGAGCTCTGGCATTTATCTGCCTGCTCAGACACCATTGCCATTGCACACCAAAACCTCCCCGCTTCGCGCACGTTTGGCAGTCAGCATCGGAAGAGATCTGCAAGGCTGACAACCTTACATGCAGGTATCACGCTCCACCATGGAGGTTTTTACTCAGGACCCTGCTGCTCAGTGAAGTCTTTGCAGGGACATTGCACAGCACCACTTGTTACAGGGGTGGGAAGCGGACACGCTCCGGCAAGCCACCGACCGGTGCTGCAGGACCAACACCTCCAGCAACCTTAGAGCCGCAGGCAGCCACCTCAGCATCTCCACCTCTCACTTAAAATCAATTGACTTTTCTAATTTTTTTCCTTTCTTTTTTTTTTATTTATTCCCAGTTATCCCTGCAGGAAGGCTGCTCCCAGTCTTACCCTTCCGATGGTTAGGCACCTTTTTCTAATCCGTAGCCTAAACGTGTTCATAGCCCATGTACAGCCATTTGTTCTCATTATAGCCATTTGTCCCTGTTCCGATGCAATGTTACAGGGTAGCATTTGCCTGCCACAAAGGATGCAAAGGCATCGGAATTCTTGCCATCCAATCCCAAGGCTCTGGAATAGGTGGCGGAGGTAGGGGTTGGGGGGTGAGAGAAGGGATAACCTTCATCTAGAATACAGGACTACGAAAATAATCATATTCGAGAAGCTACTTTAGTCTGATTTGTTTATACATTATTCGAGCATTTTATTTTATTATGCATTTTAATAATGCAAGGGCTTAAAAGCTGGAAATGAGCATATTCCATGAGCTCAATATATTCCAGTTTGTACATCATCAATTGTTTTTCCTTGCGATTATGCACTTTTACTTTATCATCCCTTTGATAACAATTTCTGCATAAAATCTGACTTTATATTTCATTTTTCCTGTCTGTTATCTTAGCAAAATACATCCAAAACACCCTTTGTACTGCTGTACTAATAAAACAGATCAGGAGAAGCTGTGGCATAAGAAATCAAAACCATAATAATGTCTTTGGGTTTTGCATTTTAAATACTGCATTCATTGTTGCACTGAGGTTTGAGATCCCTTTTCAGACATTACTGAGATTACCTTTGGTAATGCCTATTTCATTGTACTTTGATATAAAATAATGTATGTCATAAATCATCTAAGTGACTGTCATTAGAGTGAAAAGCACCTACTTATGATATGTAACAATTTGCTTTTCTAATTTGAAGAGGATTGAGGTATTTTAATTATATAAGGTCTAAAGCCCTTGTGGATGAAATTACAATTCAATGTAAAATCATTTTCTGCACAGAGCTGTAAGTTGGGAAATGATAACAGCTATACTCATCAATTTGTACTTTTTGGCTGGACTAAATGCAGGAACAAGTGGAAACATTTTTAATGGGCAAAGATCCATAATGTCAGTAACCAAGAACCTGAGAAAACTCTTCCCGCTTTTAACTTTAAAAAAAAAATTAAAAAAATCTTTTAGCATAGTAGACAAAAATCACCTTTACAGATCATAAGCAGAAATTCTTTCAATGTAAAGAAGCACTGAAATTTTGAGTTGGAGGAACTTCATGGAAGTACAGGCAGGGCTGGACAGGGAGCGCTATTGAAAATTATTGGTGTGCTTCCCATTCTCAAGATTGCTTCCATTTGGAAGTGAAATGGGGGTTCGGAGCCTTTTCTGTGCAGAACAATTTAAAATTATTGGAGCACTTCACTTTGAAGGTGATCAGGGCTCCGAATGTGTACATTGTAGAGAGATTTAAAATTATGAGAGCTCTTCAAATTGTTTAAAACATTGATTTTAATTTTTTTTTTTAATAATATTGATTTTTCAGCATTTTATTTCTTCAGTGGCTGGGTAATTACAATAGACCAGAAGCTGAGGTGCTTCTGTCTGAAACCAGGACCCGCTTTCAGCCTCCCTTCCTTCTCTTCCTCTCTCTTCTCTCCCCCTCCCTTCTCCCTTAATAAGTTTCCTGGTTTCCCTCTCTGCTGGGACAGACACATCGCGCTTTGTTCTTGCTCATAAATCTCTCTGACCAAGGAACCAGGAAGTTATTAGGGGTGAGGAGAAGGTCAGGTTGAAAATGCAGTTTGATCAGACCTGTTCTGGCAAAACAGCACTAGACCCACCTCGGAATGTAACGCCAAACACAACTGGGATCAGATTTTTAATCAGAGTTTCATCCAGAAGCACCCTCTGATACGTCTCGCAGTGGAGGTTAAGGGGACGCCAAGGGATTAAGGAGTAACCATTAGCTGGGATTTAGTTACAGGCGCTTACAGATGCACACGCACGGCTTTCCCCCGCATCCCTTTTGCTCTTGCTAAACATGACCAGCGACACAGGGAACCCCACCAATTCATGAAGCAGCCTCAGGTGTGCCATGTTTAAGAGAGAAACATAGCTCTCCCCCAAAGATTCGGGCTCAACTGGACACGGGGAGAATGAATACATTGGCATTCTCTCTCATATTTATGGATTGATTATTTATTTATTATTTATTGGGAAGAATCACAAGTACTAAGCCTCCAGACTAAAGAGGGCTTCTAATATCAACTGTATTTACGATGCCGTGGATGTGCTGGGGCAGAACAGACTTACATCAACTATACCTTAGCTCGTGTAAAGCAGCACAGCTCAGTGAGGACCCGTGGAACTAGGAGGTTTCATTCTGCTATAGGTTCTTCTACACCGATCAGTTTAAGTCAAAGTATGACCGTTTGACTGGAAATAACAAGTAATTACCCAAGTAATCCTAATGAACCTGTATAAAAGCCTGCAATTTGCCTTAGTGCTATCATTCTCGGGAGAAAAAACCCACCTCACTGATCCTCCAGAAAAGTACCTCAGTGCATCTCAACAGAGAAGGGATAAAACCTTAGTTTAAAGGGCTAATAATTATTTTTTAGGGAACAATTTCATGGATATATTTTTATATAAACACACACACGCACATACATAAGTTGATTGGTAATTTCTCCTAGTCCAGAAGATCCTCCTTTTGCCTGCTTTTAAAACAAAACTATTTTGCCAAGGTTTGAAGCAGAGCTTTATGCATTTTGTAAAAGGCCATATCAAAGTAAAATGAACATATTACTGAATTTTTGTCAGCTTGAAATAACACCTGCCACACACAAGGTCTTTAGCCTTTCATGCACATCATAACTTCAGTCTAAATTTAAAGGAACAGGGAAAGCAATAGAGCAAAGCTACCCAGATGTTGTACGGTCTGTGCAATTGTAAATTTAAAAGTACCAGCTTTCCATCCAGATTTTAATGCACCAGAAACAATATGAAAATTCCAAGCCACACCAGATTATTGAAATGTCTGGCCATTTTGAAATGAATTTTGGAACAGATGTACAGAGGTAGGCAATAAAGCTGTGATAATAAGGAACATTTCTACATCATCTCACAAAACTACTAATCTATAATGAGGACCAAAACTATTCATGAGAAAGGGTGGTTTTCATTATTCTTTTTTCAGCTCCAGTTCGGGTATTCTGGTTCCTTTACTCGGTTGTTAGATTTTGTTATTGTTGTAAAGCATTTGGTAGCTATTTGACATTATCACTTCGAACCCACAACACAGGCAAGTTGCTAAGTAACTTCAATTCTTCTTTATTGAAGGCGAATAGCACAGGAGAGCAGCTTAACTAATTTATTGTGCTTTATCTTATCGCAATTAACTTTAAAATCTGTGCTTTTTCAGCAGTGGTTGCTGACTTGAGACATCTCCTGTGGGGTTCTCAAATTCAAACATCACCAGAGGCTCTGATTTCAAGAGGATGCAGAACATCTGCACCACAGAACAAATGATCAGCGAGGCAAAGCTGGGTACCCCGAAACCCAGCACCCCCAAACCCCAGCTGTTCTGAAACGTTAGCTGTTCGCGCAGAATCATGTCCCAGAAGAAATAAATTATTATACCCTTGGGGTGGACAGGATGGCCTCTAGGCATCAGGTAGGCAAGGTAGAGTAAATCCTTCGTTAGACCAAAGCAGAAATGATGGAGAGAGCAGGCGAGCCTTAAGGTCCCAACCGCTTCCACGCGCCAGCTGAAAGCAAAGAGGATGCCTTCTTTTAAGCTTTCAGGTGGCCTGCAGAAGGCCTTATGTGCCTGAAAGATTGCCTAACATTACTAATAGATAGCCAACTAAATTACCTCGTCTACTAAAAGATATCATCACTTCCAACAAACCCCGTCATGCTGACATAAAGCAGATTAGTCAGGCAAGTTGGGTGCTGTGCCAGATTAGGCTGCATACCAAAGGCTTGAGTTTACACACATTACTCACTACATTTTTCAGCCTATCTGTTCGGTTCATCCTGTTCTGAAAAAAGCACAGACACACATTAATCTGGGTCACTCTTATTTTGAAGGCTTTTAGGTTTAAGCTGTGGTTTTGTTGGTGTGTTTTGTTTTTTTTTTTTTCATCAGAGGCATGAAATTTTGGTCTGGATCTGGACGTTCCCAGGCTGTGCAGAGTCATCTCGCTCTTCCATGGCACAAAGAAGGAACAAGACACTGAGTGAGGCAGGGGAAGAACACCTAGTTTCAATGAAAGAGCAATGATATCTTTATTTAGGCGAGTTATCCCCTGGAGTTTGGCCAGCTCCCTGAAGCGTTAACCTGAACACAGGTGACTGACAGTCAGCAGATACTCAGCTTTTAAATCCCTGCCAAAAACTGGCAGCCGGGCAGCCAGAGGGCAACTGCTGGGCTGCTTCGGGGAAAGCCGCCGACTTCTGAACTGCCATTTCCCACCCTTCCTCCCTTCTGCTTGGAAGTTTCCTCTCCAAAAACCTGCTTAATGCTTATGAAACAGGACCACAACCCAAGATAATTCTGTGTTGGTATGCACCTGCTCATTCGCCCCAACCCCACCCAACAACTGCAGAATTTCAGATGTTTTTCAGCTTTGTTTCTGCTTCAGGTATATATAGAACACTCCCTGCGCCTCATGCGGGTCACCGGAGGATGAGAGAATGTCACAGAACGAGTTTGCTGTTTTCTTAACCTGAAGAAAGGCCTTACTCAGCGCACTCTTTCACACCCACGTATGTGTCTGAGATAGCACATATTTCTCCTTGAACAAGTTCGTATGGTTGAAAGTATGGGGGGAGGCGGGGTGGGGAATTGCCGAGCAGAAATTCTCATCTGACCTGTGCAGTTTAATGGGCTGGGGGAAGCGAGAGTGGGAAAGAGGAAAGCCAAGAGAAGGTGTCCAAGAATGTCAGAAGCGGTGCCGGTATCACAGCCACGTTGGCTGCAGCTGCAGCTTCCCACGATGGCACTTCGCTAACAGCACAGCTGGCCTCCGCGCCTCGAGCCGAGGATCCCCGGTGATAACCGCGGCCGCAGTCACACCAAGCGCTGCGGCGACAAGTGTGAGATATATCACAAAGGTGCAGGAAGGCAGCAATGTGGCGCTTCTTGACGCGACACCTAACGGGGCAGCCTGCTGCAGGACTGCTCCCTATCCATTTGGCCACATCTCCCTACCTTTGGCATGAAATCGTCATTTTCTAGTTAGTCACACTAGCGTTCCAACTCCGTGTTCCAGCAGAGTGAAGAAATGTTTAATTTAATAGCAAAATAGTTAAAGGTCTGAGTGCTATGATTATGTATAAGACAACAACTTGGAAAGTTAACAGCCTTGTAATTACGGATCTGACTGAGACATCACAAAGTTCAGGCTTGAATCCATGTTCTGCCACAGTTTTTCTGTATTATTTTTGGACAGTCTCTTAGTTCTGTATGATTCAGTTCCCCATCTGTAAAATAAATGCTGCTTTTCTTTCTTTGCATCTTGAATTACATGCGTTTACTGTGCTGAAATCCACCGAGCCCAGATCTCATCCAGGACTTTGAAGAATTGTATAAAAGAAATCACAATGATTACTTAGACACACAGAGGCGCGTGCATGCACAATGAACCATTCAAATGATTGCTCCAAACTTACTCACTGCTTCCAAAACACAGAAGAAAGAATGCTCTCCTCTTCCTAAAGGCTGCCCCAAGCAGTAGACTACTTGTCCACACTTTAGACATAAAAGCCAAGACAAAACTTGGAGGATGTAAAGAAACCAGAGTATTTCCAAGGATGGTGAAAATCTGGGTGATTTACAAGTTTTTTAGATGCTTTAATGTGTTAACCTAAGAAGTATAGATTAGTATTTACCTTACAACAACTGTGAACTGTCCCCGGGCTTTCTCTTTCAAAACGTGTTGCCTTTCCCCAGCGTGCACTGACGGAGCGGATTCCGACTGCAGCGGTGTCTCTCATCAGAGGGGAAAACGCTAACTGTGGGGTCCTCCGTCCCACCTGCCCATGCCTACACACCCTTTTAGCTTTATGTGGAGGTAACAGCTGTAGAAGGGAAGCAATAAGGGAACAAGAGGCTCTAATGCAGCGCTACAGATGTGTTTAACAGAGGAAAAAAAAAGTATGTTCTTAAGTTGTCATGTAACTGTTTCATAAATCGGAAAAATGAAAGATTACTGCAGACACCCCACCAACACTGACCCCTCAAACTCACGGGGCACCAGCCAGAATACAGAGCCTGTGGCACACAGATTCACACCTCCAGCTTCTTGACTCAAAGCACAATTTTATCTGGGGCTTGGGAGAATGCTGAAACCACCCAGCGCAGGCAACGCTCACCTGTGAACAGGGATGGATTCTTTGTCAAACCATCAGAGAATTGGAAGACTTTGCTCAACAAATACCAAAACAAGGCTTTTTGACTGGAACAGTCTACCAAATTCAACATAAATTGGACAGGAAAAAATATTGTCAAGTTTAGTCTGGCATCCTCTTTGGAAATTAATAATTTGGTTGGAATTAAAGCTTCATAGAAAACAGTGCTGCATCTGGAAAGCAGGTACCCATGTGTACCCACCTGAGCTGCTCTCAGAGTGTCCTGATCCAAGCTTATCTACTCATAGAGTGTCTAGAAATAATAAAACTACCTGCATAAATATCTAATTGGGTAACTGCTGCCTCTGGATGTTATTCTGAGTACTGTACTGATTGCTCTCCCATCACCAGGCTGAAAAAGTCCACAAGAGGTCCCCTAATGCACCCTTCCCCAGCCATCCCGTCAGACAGGGGTAACCGTTCATTTCATTGCTGATAAATGTTTTCCTAACCTGTTTCTACTGACCACCAATAAGAGAAACTTCACGGTTTCACCAGGCAGTCTGCTCTAGCCCATTGCTATTGTTATTTCTGGAGAAGTTTTCCTAGCATCTAATCTGGAACTCTCCTGCTGGGATTTTGGCCCCAGCGCAAACTTGTAAAACAGGTAATTAATTTAATTTTTTTAAAAGCCTTTAATGTACTGAAAAATATCCATGTCTAACTGCAGAGAGTGTCTCTTAGAAGACAAGAGAACTTTAGTTTTTCCAGTTCCCCCTCAAAAGCCATCTTTCCCAGACCTTTGATTATTCTCAATGTTATCCTCTGGACTCTCTCCAACTGAGCCACATTCTTTGAAGAATAGTAGCAAACCTGGCTGATACCTTATCAGTGCCAAGTAGTACATATGGTGTCTTGAGAGGTAGATGCTTATAAGTTCTTAACACCAATACAAGGACTGCCTGTCTCTGCAGTACCGTGAGGTGTTGGTTGCTATTGACGTTTTGGTTTTGTTTTTTATTTTAATTTGCATTCAGCTAGCAATCTGGCTATAATCCACCAAAACTTTTCTGAAGTGTTGTCACCTGCCCAGTAGTTACACATCCCAAACTCATGCAGTTGATTACTTCTGAGGTTAGTCCCCAGTTGAATTTTATCCCCCTTTCTTTACTTTTTTGGACCAGTTCCTCAATTTGTATATGCCTTCCTAAATTCCTAATCCTGTCCTCCAGTATATTTGCAGACCCTTATAGCTTCATGTTGTCTGCAAATTTAATAAGCATAGTCTCTACTGCACTGTGCAAGTCATTAATGAGAACATCGACCAGAGCTGGAAGCAGGACAGATAGCTGTGGAATATTACACATCACATTCTTCCAATTGGATAGGGGAATGCTGATAACGATACTCTGGATACAATTAACCAACTAGTTTTGCACTCAGAGGAGTCTCATCTGGTTTAATCTCTTTTCCTTTCTCCATTAAAGTACACTCATTCCATCTATCCTTTTCAGTCCATTCTCAGTGGATTCTCAAAAAAAAAAACCAACCAAAAAAACAACCACCCCAAAACCTGCAGCCAGTGGTTCAGGAATGACTTCAAAAGCTACAGCTCATCAGATCCTACACAAGCAGGGAGTGTCCATTCTGTCTAGATACTTCTTCCTCCCCTGCTCTAGGTTGAGATCTAACATCTTCACTGATGCTATATCCAATTCATTTATTAATTAAAAGCTTTTGACTTTGACTGCACGTGAATGTTCAAAGATGTCAGAGGATTTGGCTGTGCATCCAGCACTTAAGCCTGGCAATTTAAAAAGAAACTTGAGACCTCACCTATACCTCATGGCTTGACTTGAAATTAGAGCCCCGATTGCTCAAGCAAAAGGTCAGATGTACCTGAAATATAAGTCCTGGCTTGTAAGTAATGACTTCGGGAGGGAATGGTACAGGCTGAACGGGCGGCAAGTCTAGATTAGATAATATGAGTTCTTTGCTCCCCATCCCAAAAGGACTCAAAGGACAGGATGCTACAGAAGTACTGTTTCACGTGCCGTGTCCTCCCAGAATTCGATAGCATTAGTTACCACGAGAGCTAAGCACTCCTGTCTCTCTGGGGACAGCCAAGGAAAGTGATCCAAATTAATTTTAAAGCAGGATTAGTTAAATCATCTAATTAGCTAATTATATCTCAGCAAGGAAATACTTACCGAGACCTAGGGTGGACTAAATCCATTTTCAAAGCCAAGCCAACTTCAGGCAGTTTTCATTTTGCACAAGGGTGTCTACACAGCTCATACGCTGCAAATTCTCACCTAATTCAAATGAACTTCCTGAGTGTCCCTTTGGGGGCAAACTAACACAGAAAGGAGCCAGCATCAGGGATTAAAAAAAAAAGAAAAAAGAAACCCAACCACACAGCCCCTAACACACACACTTTTTTTAAAACAAACAGCTCGATGATTCAGACTTGGACCAAAATCTATTTCCTATGTGTTACTTAATCAGACAGTTTCATTCGAGCAAGGAGCCAAAAATAGAGCTGTGTAGAAGCGCTGCGAGCAGCCGGGGGAAGGCAGCCCCAGCCCCAGCCCCTGCCCCCAGCCCACCCCAGCCCCTCGCCACCGGGGCCGCTTGCCCGGTGGCTCCTGAGGTCCGCAAGGCATCGGGGCAGCGGGATGCTAGCAGAGAGCCCTGCCTAAGCCAGGGGCTTGCAGTGCCACCAGGTATCAGAGAAGGAGAGACGGAAAACAACCCGGTTTTATGGCATTTTCACAGCAGAGCACAGAGGGAGAGCGGCTGCTTTTGGATGTGTTTGTGACGAGAAATGCAAAGGACAACTCATTTCGGATTCTTCCCCAGCCCCCCGAGTGTTTGGTGTAAGTGGCGAAGCAGTGCTTGCTGCTGACCTTTTGGAAGTAGTTAAGAGGAAGATATTTTTGAACCTATACCTAAAAACAGATTCAACAAAACCCGGCAAAGATGGGACAGCCTTACCCACCCGCTAGCTCTCTTGCAACCAAAAAAGGAATTTTTGATGGTTTTACGGCCTTCAGTGCAATGCAAAAGCTTGTACCAAATTCCCTGGCATCTAATTGCACGTCAAGGAAAAGATCATTTGCAAGTGACACTGGAAAAGTGCCATTTTACATAGGACACGGAGAGAGTGGAAAGTCTGCCCTTCCCTATGGATCTCTCACACTATTTTCTCAGACAAAACCCAGTTTTATAGGAGAGCAACTGGGCAGCCTCTGAGCAGAACTTTCTGTCAGTCCTTCTGGGTGACCACAGACCCTAGCACCTTCCACGGGCAGCGTTCAGACCAGCCTCCTGGCAGAAGTGTTCCTATGAGCCTGGCTCCACGGCACAAATACCGGCTGTTCCCAGAATCAGCCCCACTGCGCCGCACGGCTCGTGCTCAGAGGTGGCAACGCAATGCCGTGCTCTGGAGAAACCGTAAGGGCTTCATGTCCCTTTGATGTTTCTTTTAATAAAATAAATAAATATTTATTATAAATAAATCAATCCACCTCCACAAGGACTTTAGCCCCAATGCAGGACAGCCCAAGGCTCACTGACAGACTCCTTTAGCATCTCCTCAAGCTTACGCTGCTCAACCACACTGGCACTTGGTCTGGTTAGGTCTCTACTCAGTGAATTTCAAGAGGAGCAGACAGCATTGGAAAGATTTAACACCTTCCTTGTTTTAACACAGTGTGACTTCAAGCACATCTGAAGGAGCCCCAAGTCAGCCAGAACTGAACCTGCTCCTCAAACAGCCACTCACACATCGGCAGCTTCAAAGGCACTCATTAGCTCTATCACTAGATGCTATCGGAACAGAAACTGGAGTAATTGGCTTTTAAAAATAGCTAAAAATCAGCGAGACAAGCAGAGAATAAGGAAGGGCTTTGTACACTAATTGTCCCATCCTAACTGAACAGGTCCATTCCCGCAAGGCTGCTCTCAACCCAGCCATCCTTCAGGAGGTTCCCGAGCTGCAGCAAACTCTGGGGCATCAGAAGTCTCCTCTTCTGCCAGCCCCGAGGTCAGCTGGCACCGATGCTGCTGAATTCCTGCTCTCTGAACCTCACACCCTTTCCTCTTCCCACGGTGAGACTTGCTCTGGGAAGTCCCCTCGGATAAATGTGTTCAGTGCTCCCTGGGAACGATCGATATTCCTCTCCAGCCAAACCGCCCCACCTGACGCAGGAAGGCAAGCCGACAGCTCAGCTCTCCACGGTGCCCACCCAGCAGTAGGCACCAGCACACAGTAAATGCATAAATAGGGGCTGTCACAAAGCAGCTTCAGCCTGGCCGTGCTCCTGCTTGATAAACAGACCCAGAAGACACTTCCCGGCCCTGCAGAGATTAAAGTCCCTCTGATGATATTACCAAATAAAAAATATTTTGCAAGGTCCCAAGTACCTCTGTTGCTCACAGACCTTACTAGAGTCTGAGGACGTGCAGACAGTTTCTGGCATTTTGCAGAATCCAGCACTGCTTGAACCTAAATTAAAAGAGCATCCCAACCAAATACCAGATCATAAGCTGCTGAGTGGACGGGCTGCTGGCAAAGCGGGTTTCAAAAAAGCAGCCTCTTTAGTGTCTTGAAATGCCTGAACCTTTAGAACAGGGAATTTGGGGATCTGACTGCATTGTTCTGTATTAGCCCCAAAAGCGAAAGTGACCTGCCAAGCACACAAAACAATTTTTTATTTCTGCAATTCCTTAGATGAATGCAGGTGTCCTTTGAGAGAGTTATTTTCCCCAGGCATTTAGAAATCCTCCCTTATCTCTTCTTGGGAAGACAGCAGAGCAAAACGGGAAGTGTTACATGCATACAAGGAGATGGTTACAGAGCTGAAAGAAATACTGGCTCTTCACTCCATCATCTGGGTATTTACCTTTTGATCAAACTACTGAGACATTGGTAATTGCATCTCCGTGATAAGGATGCGTTCTGCTGTAGCAGTTGTGTAGCATCGAGAAGTGATTATCTTGGGGCACGGTTCTATTACACAGTCCTCCCACTGAATCTGTTTTCTTAGTGTTCCTGAAGCACTTGAATGGTTTTGCTTTCTCCTGCCTCAGTACAGCAGAACGACTGTGTGGATACTTGAGAATGAAGAGTGCTTTTTATCCAAATGAGTCCTTTGGTGCCTTCTGCACCTAGGTTGTATTATTTCATTTAGTTTGATTCATAAAAATACAAGTAAGTGAGAATTTATTCCTTTGCCAACAATTAAGGGAGCTAGTTACAAATAAAACACACCTTCGTTTGAAAACCTTTACATGCATAAACTCCTTAAAGTGACTCTATTTGCAGAGCTCACGGCAAATCCCTTCCCTTTCCGTGGAGGAGTCTCCCCACACTGATCCCCTCGGCACTCACAGCCATGGACACAGGTGAGGTGCTTGCTTTAGCTGAGGGCAAATCCCAAACCACTCTCTATGGGAAGCTGAAGGATGGCCATGGCTGTGCTTTCCTGGAATATGAGACCTCTCCCACAGGGATGACGGTTCCATCCCCACCTGCTACAGCCAAGCCGCTCAGCACCGAGCCCTTGATGACGTGTATCACACAAGCAGCAAGTTATGCTCCCTATCAGCTTCGATGGCCAGGCTGACCAAAGTCTGACACTGCCATTATCTAATTGGAGGTGTCAGAGACAGACATGACAGCAGCAAGTCCCAAAAGAAATGCTTCCAGAAGGTCAGCCGGTCAGAAACCGGAGAGAAGCCACCCGGAACGACAACGGCTTGGTGCTCAGCTGGGGATGGACCCACCGACCCAAACAGCAGGCTCATCCCCACAGTAAAGGAGACCACTGCCGTCCTTGTCATCACCACAATCCTGAGCTGATCCGAGGGCTCTTTTGACACAGATATTTAAGTCACGGAGCCCTGTCAGGTGCGGAGCCCTCAGTGCCGGCGAGGTGATGAAATCCAGCGGCTCACGGAGGAATGCTGCGGTGCTGACGTGCCCAGCGAGCAGCATCGCACCCTCCCCGCCTCAGCGCTGCTCCAGCACGCCGACGCTGCCCGGCGTTCACCTGGACCTTCACGTTCCGCATGGGAGGGAAATCCTACACGTCGCACAGAACAGCTCGGTGAAATACCTGGCTGGTCACGCACACGTGCGCCGAACCTCGCAGGGGAACCTTCCGGCCAGGTTGAAATAGTGGGTGTAAGGTCCTGCTCCTGATTAAGGCATGGGAAGGTGCTTTATTCGTCAGCGACACGGATTGCCGTTAAAAGCATTAGAGACTTTTGCCAGCTGTCACCACCGCCTTTCGAGTGTTAAATGTAGGTAGAAGCTCTAGTTCTGGAATTAAACGCAGCTGCTTGGTGCACTTCAGATCACCAACATGGGCTTCGGTCCCCTCTCACCCTAACTCTGCTCTCCCCCCTGCCCTTGCAGGCATTAACCTCTGCGAGTGTCCTGGGACAAAGATGGTAGCTCGGAAGTTTAACACATTCCCAGGAAAAACAGGAGAGCCCCAAACTCCTTTTGTAGCATAAGCCCCACTCATTTCACAAACCGAAGGAATATACCAACCCCTTAAAAAAAAAAAAAAAAAATCAAAACCCACAACAGAAAAAGTTTAAAAGATTCACCAAAGCTGAAGCCAGCCCATCAGCGTGAGCCCCAGGTGGTTTTGCCCTCCATCCAGCTCACCAGACACAACGTGAAACAACAACGGGGCACCTGGTGGTGGCAACCCCAGCCCAGGCTGACGGAGGGACCGGTGGCTCCGCGGAGCCGGCAGGCACTGCCTCCCACTGCTCCCCGAAGCGTCAGCGCCGCCGTTACTCGGTCCTCAACAATGTTCATTTACCCAGGACTAAATATGAGATTTCTAAGCTGGATTTGTGAATTCCTGCAGAGGCTTTGATTTAGTTCCTGACGTGCTGCAGGGAGGCATAACCGGAGTCAGGAGTTACACGCCATGCTCGCTTAATCTCCTCTGTAAAATGCTACGAAAAGGAGATCCCCTTAAAAATACGTGCGAAAGGGAAAAAGCAACAGCAAAACCACCTTTTCACGTGTTTTCATAAGAGGGAGGGCTGGTGGAAGATGCTGTTTCTGCCACACAGTTAATTACCTTGGGCCACCTTATCAAACAAACGGGCTGGGATGATACGCCAATAACAGGAGGAAGGATCTAATTGAGGGATACCAGGGGGTAACACAGATGATCTTGTTAAACGAAATTTGTTAATCTAGTGTATATGAGAAAAGGGCAAATGGGAGGGAGAATTCCTCCTTGTTAAACATTTACCAAATGTTGGGTTATTTGAGCCCTGGGGAGAAGTAAATGTATTCACTACTTAAAGGCTGGAGCATTTGGTCTTCTCAGTTGGAATTTATCCCCGATTTGAAAGGAACATTTTTTCCCACTTGGAAAGGTTAGCAGCCTTTGTCTGTGCGAGTGATTTAATATAATGGACCATGATTATTGTTGGATTATTATAATGGCACATTGGCACAGTTATAGTTAAAGTTTTGGCAGAGTTTGTCTCATAAACTGCTATTTTACAACTCGGCTGTAAAAGTTTACTTCAGTCTGAAACTTGAGATACAAGATCTCAGTCCAGGAGGAGTCTTTTTTACTTTTTTAAGCCAAATTAAAAGAAAAAAAAATGCTTAAAAATTCTCCTGGCTAACGTTTAAGTTATGCAAGTATTAAATACAAATTGAAATCTACTGGTTGAAGACACTTGACAGCATTTGCTTGCTCCTGAATGCTTTTGAGTTAAATGAAAATACTTTCAAACCCTTTTATGTAGAAACATGGCTTTCCCACTTCCAGTATTTTGAAGAAAAATGTGGAATAGTAAACCAGCTGGGGTATTAAATAGAAAAATGAAGAAAGAGTGTGCCACAAGCACTTTCTTCAGCAGGATTACTAGGATATATTTGTTGCTAAGCATGCAACCGATTTTTTATTTTGCATATGTAAATCCACAATCATTTTCTTTAAAATCAATGTTTGCAAAGGTTTTTCGCAACGCACTAGTATGTTGAGGAAAAATTGATCTTCTTTTAAAAGCCCCTCTGGCCATTATAGAGTAAGACTATAGGATGAACGAAGTCCAACACTATCATCTGCACAAAGCCGCTGAGTTTTCTCCAAATTTCTTGACTCTTAAAGGCACAGTAGCCACATGACCACATCAGTTCTCATTTCTGCTCCCTCAAAGAACTTTAAAGGAACTCAAATACCAGACTATGAAAATACCACTTACTGGTACTGTAACTCTACCATTTATATCCACCTGGTGCCAAAGACATTGCAGATGGCAAATACAGCATCAATCTTAGAAAAAAAGGTTTGCAGGCAATATAGGGCAATAAGTAATTTGTAGACTAAAGCTGTAGAAACTATAGTAGAGAACAGAATTATTCAAGATAAGCCTAAGCACGGTAAGCTGGGGAAGAGTAACTTTTGCAGAAGAATGTCATGCCTTACAATTCTGTCAGAGCCCTCCGAAGGAGCCAGCCAGCGCACGTAAGAGTGATGCAAGCAATATAGGGCACTTGGATCTTCTAGAAGCTGTCAACAAAGTCCTTTTACATGAGTACAGCAAGAGGTTTTAATAATTGCATAAGAGACTAGAAATGAAACAGTAATAAGCGGTCATTTCTCACAGTGGAAGGAACATTTCAAAAGAAATCGCCAATAGTTATTGCTGTTTAATATATTCATTAACGGACTGGGAAAGGGGGCAAATAGTTTCACTACTTCAATACTTTTATATCAGCAGCCAAACTAAAGGTAACTACAAAACTGCCGCAAAAGGACTTGCTGCACTCAGTAATAAAATGACAAATGAAATTCCATGTCAGTAAACACAAAGTAATACACTTGGGAAAAATAACTGGAGCCATAAATACACAGGGATAGGCTTTAAGTTAGCTATAGCTACGTAGGAAAGAGGTCTGGGGGTCTAAGCAGACGGTCATGGAAAGGAGAGTTCAGAGGAGATTAAAAGGGGAAAACACAAATCAGGTGTTTTTTAGGAAAGGAACAGGGACCAAAAGGAAAACCTGATCACCACCTAGACCTGCAGCCCGTCACTTCAGTGGGATATAGGTCTGCTCACTCATCTCGACAAAGCGCATACAAGAACACGAAGACCCGTAAGGATGGCCAAGGAGGACATGGGGAACAGCTTTCAGGATGAGCCCGTATGGGTAAGGAGCCTTCAGCCTGGGGCAGACATACCGGGGGGATGTTACTGGTAGAGGTCTGCAAAACCATAACTGGCACAGAGAAAGGATGCATAGGAACATAGTTCATTGTTGCTTATTACATAGGAGTTAGGGGATATTAAAAACAACGAGGAAGCCCCCGTGCCATCCTTTGGAATTAAGCAGCAGAGTGCAATACCCCAGGAGCCAAAAGCACAAGCAGTTTCTAAAAGAGATTAGGAAGTTCACAAAGGAAAGTTTATGGGCAGAACAGATCTTCTCCCGCTTTGCCTCCGCCTCCCAGTAATGCCAAAGGGCATCTGGCTAATCCGCTCCCTCCCTTTCCACCCACCGCTCGCTCCCTGCCTTGCTTTCCTACCCAGAGCAGACAGAGCCTGCCGTCTCCCAGGGATGCTCCCCGGCACCATTCCTCCCGCCGGCACCCTTCACCGCTCAGCACCTCTAATGCTATTTGGGGAAGCAGCCATTCTGAAGATACATTTACTAAAATACTTCCCCAGAACGTCCCAGGGACCTGGGGACACGAAGAAAGCCCAAAGACCCCTCTGATACAAGCCCTGGCCAGCTCCAGGTGCCTTCAGCCTGCAAGCTTACAGCCTGAAGCTATACCACCAGAAAGCATCACTGTTCTGGCACGAACACAAGTTTCCAAATTCATAAGATGCAAGGTGTTTCTGCCCAATATTTTGAGGTTCATCCCCCAGTTTTCTTTGAAGCCACTTTTTTAATAGAGACATTTATATGTCAGTGGGTTGATGCAAATGGCTCTGGCTCAGGACAGCCAGAATCAGGAACCTTTGGGCACTTCTGGTGAGCTGTGGGATCATCTACCCTCCTACTGTACGGCAGGTCTTGGAAAATGCTCACTCGTGAAGACTTATCCATCCAGGTTTCTGGATAGCAAACAAAATGTTTTCCCTAAAAAAATTTCTGTACAGAGAAGTTTTAAGCATCTGATCCCTGTGGTTTGTGCTCCTGCTGTGCAGGAGGTACCTGAGGTTATCCTTGCCTTGCTTAATCCCCCTCTCCCCTGCGCTACGCTTTGTAAATGCATGCACAAGAGGAGCAGTAAACAGCAAGGGACTGTTGTGCTATTTCCAACATGCCTACTGGTGCGTTCCCCACACTCCACAACGCCATGACCAACCTTCATGCTGGCCCAGCCCGCTTGAATACCGTCCCTTTACCACCCCACCCCCCCACCCCCCCCGGGACTAGCCTAACAGTACTGAAGGTCAAGACAAACCCAAAGGCAAAGTTAATCTGCTCTCTGCCTAATGACAGGTCACATTTTTCACGGTATAAAAAGCACTAAAGGCAGCCTATAGCTTCTAATATTGAGTTCAATTAATTTTTTACTTTTTAATCCTGCTTGTAGCACAGTTTGTAACATTCCAAGTCATATTTATCTTTTGTGTATTAAAATATGATGCCATTCTATAAATAGCTACAGGTTTCTTGGCAATGTTGGTGTGACGGCGGATTAATTAACCTGGAAAGCAGAGAGTGTGGGGAATAGATTTATATAATGAAAACAATATATCTGCTAACACCGGAGAAGTGCTGACACTGTAATAATGCTGATATTAATATTTGGTACAGAACATCTTAGAGCACATTAGTAAGATGGTTAAATCTGGCGGGCTGAGAAATGATCAGAACACAGAAATTACCAGAAGAAAATAAAACTATTACTTTACTATTAATACTCCCATTCAGAAAGTTTCACTGGTACATTAGATGTTAATACCCAGTGCCTGCAAAGAGCAGTCCACTGACCTCCCATGCCAGCTCCACAGCAGTTGTGAGAATATTTGGGTGTTTGCTAGATGGGATCCCTACACAACATCACACCAATTCGGAGTCAAGTGTGGGATAAAGAAGTCAATGAGAAAAAGAAATAACAATAATTTAAAACCTAGCCTCTCTTTCAGTACATCAGCCAGCTAACACAGCCAACCTGTTACATGGGTTTTAGGTTAACATAGCCCTATTGACTTCAACAACAACTCTGTTCCAGCGTGGAGAACGAACACCCAAGCACCACATCAAAACAGCCAGTTTGTCCTCAGGAACGTTTTCCAGGATTTCATAGAAAGGCGTAAGCAGAAAATTATCTTTTATGCAAAACAAAACCAGGGAAAGAGCAGAATATGCACAAAGCAGCTAATGACTGCGCCCCCACCCCAGATGCCCCAGGGCATTTAAACATTCAGGAACATTAAAACACATTCAAACTTCACTATACTTAGAAAACAAAAGGCACCTACTAATTTCCACTTGATACCTTCTGCATTCCAACTTCCATCTCGTCCCAGGGCATTGCACATGATGGAAACAAGTAGTAAAACTAAGTTATTTATTAAAATTACAGAATAAAGAGTCAGAGCAAAGATATATATGCGTGTCAGTGGTCCAAATAAATTAGGGTCATTTTCATCAGTAGATGATGACAATTTTTACATTTATTATAATATTTTCCACATAACTATTTTGTCTGGTGACATTTTTGCACATATATTAAATATATGTGACAGTATATAATGTATGGCTAGATATTTGACCATTGCTAAATGCTGCAGTAGTTTGAATACATTTACAGATTGTCAAATATTTTAGACTTTCAAGTGATGCATTTTAAAACACAGTAAAACGAAGATAATTTACAGTGGAAGAGAAAGATTCTGCTCTTGGCTACTAATAAGTAACAACAGCCTCCTGACAGGTCTGAGAGTACCAGACCACATCTTTATTACTTTTAAAGGCACGAGTCATGTTAGTAAATAACAGAGGTGGGAAGATGCTGATAGAATCGTAAAATCGTTTTGGTTGGAAAAGACCTTTAAGGTCATCGAGCCCAGCCGTTAACCCGGCCCTGCCTATAGCACCAGGCTATCTGTATAAGACAGCACAGAGCTATTTATCGATAAAGTTATACTAATTCGCACCAGCTGACAACCTGGCCAAATGTCTTAAATCCCGGCTCCTGTAGACTATGTGCTGACATGGGATGGGGAACATTACCAAAGGCAGTGATGCTTGAATTTTTAGGGCAGCCTTCACTCTGACACTTGGCATTTTTGTTTAACTGAACACATTTAACCTGGAATTAGCACACAGAGTTTATTGTGAAAGAATAACAGAAGGAGAGCAGAAGGTAGACCCTGGCCAGCTTCACCTACTTCAACCCAACTCTCATCTCTATTCTCCCCCCTAGCTAACACTCACCTCTTCAGATCCATGCCCCTTAATTCACAACCTGCCCCTCCAGGCTTCAGCCTCATCTCCCGACCTCGTTCCCCATCTTTCTGGCCAGAGCCCAGCGCCCCGGCCCCTTGCCAAGCCCTTCCCAGGGCTCCCCATCTCCCCACTCCTCTCCCACCTTCCCAGTCCTTCAGCTTTCCAACCAAACCCCAGGCTTCTGCTCTCACGTTGTGCCTGCCCTGCCATTCTTCTCATCTATATCCAAAAATCGGATGGCCCTCAAGACTGCTTAGGAAAAAAAAAAAATGTAAACGCAGTGGTGTAGGTTTCCTAGCACAAGTGTCTGCTGTCCTGCAGAAGACCCCAGGAAGGGGCCGTGCATGGGAAGCACATCCTCACCTCCCACCCTGCAGCGCTCCTGCCCTGGGGCAGGGCAGACGCAGGGAGGTTCTGTGGCTCTTTGGGCAGAAAGGCTTCTGCGCAGCTAAAACCCAGCTCCTTGCTGCTGAATATGCATGAACTAAGTTTGTTAAAAGCCTGACAGCTTTGCCAAATTTGGGTGGATTTTGACAGAAACTGCAAAAGGCATATCCTTGAAACAAAAGCCAGTTTGTTGCCAGCTTTCATGCCTCTGCTCCAAAGCATGGGTGTGCCATGCAGTTATAAAGAAAAGATCACCAGAATTGTTTTTTTGCCTTTTTTTCCCCTACTATTGCAAAACACTGCTGTTCCAGCCTCCCCCCTGCCCCATTCCGTCCCCACAGCCCGATTTTTTGGGATTGCTTCGGCTGAAATTTCGCAGTCAAGAGTAGATACCTGGAGCAGAAAGCATGTCACCAAAGTGATTAAACTGAGCAAAGACACGTGCACCTGAAAACACAATCAAGGGACCTTTAGGAGAGCCTGAAGTGCTCCTCCAAGTCCTAACTCCTCCAAGCTCAGACCACAGAGCATACTCCACCTTTCCTCATGGCTCAACCCACGTCCCAGCGCGAGGTCACTGCCGGCAGCCTCGGGACGCAGCGCTTTCAGGGAGGTGCATGCTGCCGCTGGTGTGACAAGGTGCTTGACTTCTTGTGGGAAAAAGAATTCTAATTAAAAACCAGTTCCAGGAAAAGGGATGAACCGAAATATGAAACTGGTGCATCTAGTATTTGTTAATGGCTTGTTTTAAAAATTTGTGAGGTGCTTTAAGTCCAGGATAGGTTCCAGACGCACTGAATAAATATAAATATAGTATTCCCCCCCTGCCCCGAATGGGATATAAGCAACGACCGACAAGCTGCCTACAGAGCCTAAGGAAGGAAACAGATGTAGAAACTTTTATAGGCAATTCCTCGGATTGACTAGGAACACTGGTTAAGCGTTAAAAAAAGAAAGCGCCAAACACGAACAGTCATTTATGCATGTCTAAAACTTCTGTTTTGAGCCAAGAGCCAAGCCAGCCTCCAAGCTGCTGGAGATATCACCCTTGTCCTCACCTTCTCCAGGGGAGCACTGGCCAGGCGGCACCTGTCCGAGGGCCGTGCTGTGTCCCAGCAGGCAGCACGGCACGCCACAGTCTGCCCTTCTCATCTATTTATTATAAGCATTGGAAACTCCAGCTTCTGTCAGTCGTAGCCACTAGTGGATTCAACAAAACTTTGCTCTTCTGCTTCTTGCAGCTGACAGGGAAGCCAGGAGCCGATGAGCCACAGCCACCCTTTCCTTCCCCCTTCCTCCATGCACTAAGGCACAGCATGCAGCAGATGATCATTAAAATCCAACCGGCTCTCATTCACACCGTTAAACATACCCAGAGGGGATCTAAGCAACCCCCCAGTTTGACTTTCTGCTTCTGAACTGCAACTTTAAACTATTCCAGGCAGTCAGTGTTTCTTCTCGGACAATGCCATGATGCGCTGCATCGTTCAGGCAGAAACACAGCATTACGAAGTAGCACAGATGATGGAAAACAATCCAAACAGTTCCCTTTATGGTGTACTGCAGACACCTCTGCATACAGATAGTGTATGGCCAGGCTGGAAGCTTTGCGTCCGTTACTGACTGCTTGGGGGACACCAGACACAAGAGATGTGCAGTTCACCAAAACACTCGGCTCCGGTTTTGGAGGTTCTGGGTGCTGCTCCAAATTCCCCGGCACGTGCCTACCTGCACCACTCTGAAACAAAACACGGATGCTCCTAAAAAGCCAGAGGAACGCTGGAGCCCCCAGCCTCTGTAGCAAGACAGGGGCTGGTTTAGATGAGACTCAGGGTGCTGGGATGCACATCTGTTCCAACATCCCACCAAAATCCTTCCCTGGAGAGTCAGCGCAGTCTCAGGCTAGGTACTTAATCTGCCAGAACCTCCCCACCACTCATCTCCCGCTGTCACAGGCTACACGCATTGATTAAATTCCTTTCCTTGGGAGATGGTTAAGGATAGGACACCCAAAATCCAGACTTTTACTACAGGCGCAGCCCCACCAGATGCTAAATGCCTCTTCCTTGCTTGCTGACTGCCAGCTGAGAGCCCCGAGAGCCAAAGCCCTGTTGCTACCTCGCGGCAAGATGAGGATTAACGGGAAGCCCAGACTGACCAGCCCTGGTCCACCTGCAAACCCTTCCCATCACCGGAGCTTCACTTGCATGGAAACTGTAGCGAAGCAGAGGTTTCCCATCAACGGGGCACAACCCTGTTATTCAAGAATCAATAGGTCAGCATGCCACTCTTTTTGGGATACTGACGGGGTGTTCCTGAACGAAAGGCTTCCTTTAAACTCATCCACTTGAATTCTTCTGCTGACAAACATATGCACACCCAGCTCCCGCCCGCCCCCTACTAGTAAGAGGAATGGTAATTATTTCCCCAGAGAAAAATAATTCTGCAGTAAATTTCAGAAGCAGCATGATGTAGCAAATTCAGCCAAGAGCCAAGGATACTACATGCAGTTAACTTCTTTGGAGCTAGTGGTATCAAAAATTATTTCCAATATCCCTTTAAACGCTTTCGCTTTGAGCGGGTGAATGCAGAGTTCTTGACAAAACTCCTGGCTTGTGTTTTTAAAGGAGAAAGAATCTAAAACTGACTCCAGAGAAACATCCTTCCAACTGGTAAATCACACATGCATTTCTCTTCCTGGCACTTTATAGAATTTCCTACAGTTATTAATTGTTAGGACTATAACAGAAACAATATCAACAGCAGTATCTCATCCAAAGCAGCAGCGGTTTTAGTTCCATTATTCAGACTTTGGGGTTTTTTTCCTACATATTAAATGACATTTTTCACACCTTCCTGTTACTTGGGACAGTAAGATTCTTGTTATTTTATAATTACCTTACGAAAGACACCAAACTGCTGAAAAAGAGGTAAAAGCACAGTTTTCCTTAGGAAAACCAACGGCAGTGTCCTGACAACACCCAGCCTGGACGTTACAACTGTTGAAGGATTCCTGAGTAGCTGGGGGCTTCTGCTCAGATGCCTTTTTTTTTTTCCCTATGACATGGGGAGGAACATATTGAACTCCTACAAAGATCCTTCCCTCTGTAAATTGTTCCTTCTGCCTTTGCTATGATAAATGCCATCTCAGAGATGGTGATACACATAAACTTTGAGGATTTATAGCGCATTTCCAACACTAATATTAAACATATCCTTTAAACTTTTTTTTGGAAAGCTTTCGAATCCCACCCCCCCACCCCCCCCCCCAGCTTCAGAATCATTTAATAGCTGTTAAGTCACCTTCAAAGAATTTGCAAATCCTTTGAAGTACAGTACAGAAAATAGACTTCAACATCTTCCCAACAGTTGCAGGTAATGTGTAACAATTTCTGAAAGCACGCAGAGATAGAGCTGTCTAACGCCAAGTCACCACCTCCTACCCTGGGAAAATAACTCTTGCTGAAGTCAATTTTACAAACATGCCTTTGTTAAGCTCCCTTACACTACGGTGGCACCGGGTATGAAAGGATATATTTTTTTTTCTTTTTTGATAATGTAAGTAGGTTTCATTTTTAGAGAGGAGATTCTTCTATGATTCCTTTGCAGCAGGGCTTTGGTTTGCAACAGCGTCTTGCTTTCCCTCCCCCAAGACACGGGTATCTTCACTGCCTAATTTCTTACTTACAGGTCTGATTTGGTGGAGCTGGTGAACAAAAGGCTCCTGCCTACCCATCATAGATTTTTCCGTTTTGTGACAACATGGCCACAGATTGTCAATAATAAGCCTCTAGGAACACAGCGTTCCTGAACAGAGTGTATCACTCCCTTTTAGTCAATTACTAAAAATCTTTAAAAACAACTCCTAAAAGATTTCAAATTTTAACTTGCTCCAACCTCCCTTAACACGCATGTGGCAGAGCAATGCTATTGCCCAACCACCTAAATCCAAAGATTTCTAGCATATGAAAAAAATAACCATCTGTCCTTTAAAAGTTCAGAGTGCAGAGTTTTGCACAATTAAAACATTTTCTGAATCTTGCTAGTGGCCCAAAGGTTAAATACTTTTCTTTGCTAGTACAGACCACATAATTGAGAGGAAGCAAGTGAGTTTATTCTTTGAAAGGCCATAAAAAAAAAAAAACACCAGAAGTTTATTTGTGCTTGCAAATCCTTTCAGGTCTAAAGAACCAGCAAGATAATAAATTGTTTTTGCTGAAAACAGGAAGTTTGGCAGAGATGCAAAAGGACAGCTAAACTTTGGCTAGACAGCCCAAAACACTGCGTTCCACTTTGAAACTATTTCCAAAGAAAAAAAAAAGAAAAAAGAAAAAAAAGTGAAGTGCCTCGAATCCATAGAAAACTAAAGGAACAGCAAAGGCATCTGGCAGCGGTATCTTGTTGCCAAACTTGTGGTTGTGTTGTGCTGGCTTACAGGCTGCTTTGCCAGTTTGCAGTAACTTGCATCAAGCACAGCTGAAACCCACATTTATAAAGCTTCAAATGCTGTCAAAGCTAGAAAAGTCTCAAGGAGTCTTTTCTTTCTTCTTTTCATCTGACCAAGACCAAATGAATAAATAAATAAGCGTCATTCATAATACTCTGCTGTATAAAGGGAGACAACGAAATTTTGAGTCTCCAGACTAAGTCCCTACACCAAGTTTGATGGAGCAAAGGCCAAACTATGCCCATGTGGTACCCGACGGGGCAATGCAACACCCCTGGCTCATGCTGTCTCCTTGCCACTCCTACCTCCTCCTCGGGCCTCTAGCGGGACCTCCTGGCAGGAGAAGACATCATTCAGCACGCGATGCAACTTGAATGCAACAGCTTATAGGACATCTGTGTGAAATCATGTTTCTTTAAAAAGAACATATGCTCACAATACATCCATCCTGGACACCACGGGAAGCTAAGGCTTACTCCAGCCTTTCAGAGGGATTTCAGATGGGTTATAGGACATGACCACCTGCTATAGCCTGGGAGTGAAGCCAGTGATTGGGGTTATGGTAGGCTCCAGCACTGTCCTCTTTTTGTTGATACAGTGGCACCTTCTGGCACCCTTCTGGCCTGGGGGGATTAGCCCCCTTACTGATGGCCAAGCAGAGCTCAGGGGTTGCTCCTAGGAAGCTGTTCAAGCAATCCTGGCTTCTTTTAGGGACATAAGATTTTAGACCACAAGGATACAAGCTGTACCGCATTTGCCCAGAGGAACGGAGAACAAATCCCTAGCTACTTCACTAACACAAATCTAGCAAATGATGCCAAGGGTCTCTTCCAGTACTATATGCATATGAATGCCATTTTTTTAAGTAAGGAGATCTTAAATACATGAACTTTATGTTTTAGGATAGAACTGGCCATGATGAATCTGAGACCTTTCCCTCCCAAAATGTTGGTTGGTTATTTTCCACCATCCCACCTCTCCTTTTATTTCTTTTTCTCTCCTCCCTCCCCACTCATATTTATTATGAAAACGCAGATCTTCAAAACTTTTATCACAAAGGACGACTGGACACTTTGGGCCAACCAAAACAAGTGTTATCAACACCATAAATGTTCTGAAACATGCAACTCTGACATGCAATGATCACAGGCTGTTCTTTTTCCTAAGATCCACTACTATTGTTCTGCAGAGTCTTTAACACCCAGCTTCAGCAAGAGATGATTCTGACTATATCTCTTTCCTTTAATCCTGAAACAAGGCTTCATTCACAAAGTCCTAAAATAGAGTGTGGGAGAAACCAAACTCAAACCTTTTTCTCATTTCACTTCCTTACTACAGTAACTTGCCGAATTCAACTGCAGGACCACTCACTCACACCTGCAGCAGTGCAGGCAAGCAGAGGAAACGTACCGCTACACTGGGAAGATGTAATATGTGGAAAGCTGGAACGCAAAAGCCCTGAGAAGCTTTAATGATTAGCAAGGATAGGGAGGAAAAACCCTACCTTGATTTTACAGTTTTCACCCTGGGACACTTCAAACTCCAGGTTTTAGAAGGCTTTCAGCCAGAACCCTGACTCAAAGCCTGTTCTCAGCCCCTCTGAAAACCTGGGGCAGGTATTTCATACTGAGCACCCTCAGCATCTGCTTTTTAAGGGTAACAACGATGACGGTGACACCACCCGCACCTTACAACACGGCGCTTTTCATCTGTCGAAAACGAAACACTTCCCAAAGGAGGCAAAACATCATCATTCCTTGTTTAGAAACTGAGGAATATCAAGTATGGAGAAACGAAATCACTTACCCAAGAGCATTCAGCTGAAGCAGCAGCAGAGCCAGGAGAGGAAGCCAGAGTCCCCGTGCGGATCTCCAGCGTAAGCCTTTAGCACTCCGCTCCGCACCTCGAACTTCAGTAGAGCAAGTAATATTCTGCTTGCCTTTCTCACAGATCTGGGCTGAGCTTTAGTTATAATCTGGAAGCACTTCAAAAGCTGTGGATTAAAAAGCACCATATAAATGCAAAGTGTGATTATTATTCAGCAGATATTGGAAAAATTACTGCGGTTTGTATTTGTTTTTCTGTATTTGTGGGATTTATGTTGTTTCAACACTCAAACAGCTTTTGATAATGACACCATCTGTTAATTCTCACCCCTCACTAAATTAGAACAAGTGGCGGAATTGTTAGACTGCAGTTTTACAGATCCCAGTTTAGCAAACAACCCCCAGCCCAGGGTCAGCACGAGACATTACCAGCAAGGGGAGGCAGCAACTGGGCAGGCACAACTCACCACCAACGCGGCAGCAGAAGGTTAGGACCATCCAGCACAACACGAGTCTCAGCAAGTCTTCTGGAACAGTCCTTTGGTAGGCTGTGTTCCCTTTCCTGACCCCACCAAGTGAACGTCGTTATCGCAGGGGCTGCTCAGATTGGTGGGCCAGCAGTGTGTGGGGTAGTTCGGTTCTGATGTGAGGGATCTGCCAGGTGGTACGGGCACCTGGGTACAAGCTAACGGCTCTCTTACTGCAACAAGCTTCAGGTGGGCAGAGCTCTGAGTGGGTCTGCAGGGCACCACCTCCCCCCAGCCTTAAATTAACATTGCTAGATTAGGGTCCAAGCTGGTGTAACTTGCTATCATTTCATATGCAGAACACATGCGTTACCTGCAAAAATAGCAGCCGAGGAGCAGGAGGAGGACCATGGGCATGTATTGGTAATACATTTTAAAGTAGAATAAAAGTTTATAATCAACCTGTTGGTCCCTCCAGCGGTCTAGACAACAGGCTGTTGCACATGGTGCCTGGAGTTACCCAGGAAGAATTAGTTGTTATCTATGAACGAGGGAGTAACCTCCTCTGCTGCTGGAATGCTCTCTCCTCATTAACCAGCAACATGTGAGACTGCACTGGAAAAATGAACCTTCTGGCAGCCCCAGGACAGGCAGGTAAAGGACTTCAACCCCGAAGGCACATGTGTGCTGCTGCGACGGGGTCAGAGAGGTGCCCAATGTGCAGAATCCCCCTGCGAAAAGCTCCTGGTCCTTCCTGCTCCTCAGTCCCACTGACTGTGACTATTGGAAGCACATTATAGTCAGCTCACAGTGCACCCCAAGCGACCTAAATTCACTTGTTGCTGTTATTAAGGCGCAATCATTCCTAAAAAGGAAGAAGAATGAGACATTTACTGGGCATTATAGGCACATGGTTGACATCACTAGGAGCCAATGAGGCCCCCTGAATCCCGGCCAGCTTTCTAAAGCCCTTTATGTCATTCCTTTACAAAAGGTATTTGATACCATTGCTGCCTTCTCAGATGTGATCTCATCCTTGACCTTGAGTGGCACTTTTAGGAATAGCTCCCTCAGGTTTACGTTTATCAGGTCATAAAGTACATCATATTCCCTTGCCTAGGAGATGTGCTAAAACTTGTATCGTTTGTAACTGGAAATCCTATAAAGCTGCCTGATATTTTTTGCCGACGAAAAATTGAAGTCAAAGTTGGAATGGATGAGAAAGACGCTTCCAAGACTAAAAAAGTGTGCGTTTGGTGGAGGAAACTGTAACCCGGAGCACTCTTCCCTAAACACAGTAAGGGCTAAATTTTTTTTATAGTAACAGCAGGGCTGTATCCCTTCTTGGAGTAGTAAACACATGGTCCCCAACTGACTTGTCTCACTAACGTTACAAATATATGTTATATGGTATATTAAATATGCTCAGTTGTTCCCAGCTCTGCCCTAGGTGAACTAATTTTAAAACTTGCTGTTAAACTGTTAAAAAAAAAAAGGAAGCATTTTAAAATGCAGGTGAAGTGAGATTATCATAGAAGTGCAGGGAAAACACCCCTCAGCACCATGCAAAACAAGTAAAACTTTCCAATTTAAGCACTTTAACACCCAGTGTAAAGATTTTCAAGTAGGACTATGTTAATTTTAACACTTCCATTTTCTACAGAGAAACCAGGGTGGTGCACAAACACTCCAGCATCACTCCTTTGTAGCATCCTAGGGGGATTCTTGGAGTTATCCTTTATTTTGCAGATCTGCAAACTAAGTGGAATGAGCAATTCAATGACTTGCCCAAGGTCTCCTAGGAAGCCTGCTGCACAGTCAAATCTTCACAGCTGAAGAAAAGTACCACGCTAGCAAGCAGCGTGAATCTAAACAAGCAGGCAGGTTGGAGGATGTCAAAAAAGGGGGCCAGGAATCATCACATCATAGAATGGTTTGGCTGGGAAGGGACCTTAAAGATCATCTAGTTACAGCCCCTCCGCCATCATCAGCAGGGTCACCTTCCACTAGACAGGTTGCTCAAAGCCACGTTCAACCTGGCCTTCAACACTTCCAGGGGCATCCACAGCTTCTCTGGGCAACCTGTTCCAGTGCCTCACCGCCCTCACAGTGAAGAATTTCTTCCTTAGACCTAATCTAAATCTCCCCTCTTTTCAGCTTAAAGCCATTCCCCCTTGTCCTATCACCACATGCCCTTGTAAAGAGTCCCTCTCCAGCTTTCTTGTTGGCCCCTTTAGGTACTGGAAGGCTGCTGGAAGGTCTCCCCAGAGTCTTCTCCAGGCTGAACACCCCCAACTCCCTCAGCCTGTCTTCACAGGAGAGGTGCTCCAGCCCTCTGACCACCTTTGTGGCCTCCTGTGGACTCGCTCCAACAGGTCTGTGTCCTTCTTCATTTGGTGGCCCCAGAGCTGAATGCAGTACTGCAGGTGGGGTCTCATGAAAGTGGCGTAGAGGGGCAGAACCACCTCCCTTGACCTGCTGGCCACGCTGCTGGTGATGCTGCCCATGATGCAGCTGGCTTTTTCGGCTGCAAGTACACATTGCCGGCTCATACTCCATTTTTCATCCACCAGTACCCCCAAGTCATTCTCCGCAGGGCTGCTCTCAATGCATTCACCACCCAGCCTGTATCCGTGCTTGGGATTGCCCCCAGCCTTGTGAACCTCATGAGGTTCACACGGGCCACCCCTCAAGCCTGTCCAGGTCCCTCTGGATGGCATCCTTTCCCTCCAGCGTCAGCCGCACGGCACAGCTCGGCGGTGTTGGCAAACTCGCTGAGGGTGTGCTCGGTCCCGCTGCCCACGTTGCCAACAAAGAAGCTGAACCGGTGATCCCCTGAGGAATGCCACCCGCCGCCGGTCTCCAGCTGGCACCGAGAAGAGCGAAGGAGCCTTGAGCCACAGCTGGCATGGGTCAGCACGTAAATCGAGGGGGCAGAGAAAAAGCTGAAGCTAAATATACTCCACCTCCTCGTGGAAGTTGCGCTGGCAGCCGGCCAGGTGGCAGCAGTAATGGCTGGGGAGGCTTAACGTGCTCTCCCCTGCCAGCGTGCCTTAAATTAACCCAGCTGACTTTAGACTGAACCAGATGATGGGTCCTCATAAACTCAATTACACCAGTTCAGCCATAAGCAGGGAAGGCTCTCGATGAAGTGTGGTGCTTTACAAGTATCTTGAACCTCCGCTGTCTTCCCCGCAGTGACTGCTGACAGTGACCTAAATTCTTCAATCCATCTGAAAGACAAAGCTTCTGGTTAACCTAAGCGACATCACTTTCAGGGGCCTTTGCCTAAGCTTGCTGTGGAGACGATGAAAGGAGGCTTTCTGAGACCAGTTCTCCACTGGATGTCAACATGTAGCAATGAATTCGCTCAAGATGTTCCTGTGGATCTCTTTCCTGCTAGGGTCATCCGTTTCTCTGGGCTCCTCTTATTACACTCTCTGATCTTTCCAACTGCAAGAAACCACAATACTCCTTTACTGGAGACTTAAGTCCTGATATATTAAATTAGTTTAGATAAAATAAAACCCCTGGGTCTGTAAAAGTACGTGTATGTGCACAGATATAAATACAGCTCAACTTCTAAATTTACATGCTAAGCCTACATTTTCTGTAATAAAATATTAAAGTCATTTCAACTCTACAGTGAGACTTAAAAAAAAATAATCTAAGATAGAAAAAGACATTAGCACAGAACAGTATTGACTGGACATGATCAATGACCCGGACGAGTACTAAGGTAAGTATCTTCACTGTGGACTGACAAGGGCCCATACAGATTTTCCCAGAGAGAAACAACCTCGATAACACCACCTCACACAACCGTAAACAAAGACCAAGCTTATATTTTATGCTGCATTTCTAATGCCTAGCACTTAAATATCAGAAAACTCCTGATAAAGAACTGCCTGAGGCTGAGCCAAAGCAGTGTAAAACGCAGGGCTGTAGCCCGCCCCTAACACAGCCGAAGCTGGTGGAGGCTCCGGAGAGCGGTTAATCAGTTCCGTAGAATCTAATTAGAATTAAAGACTTTGTCTTTCCACCTCAGCTTTTCCTATGCTTCTTCATAGATTAGGCTTTCGTGAGAAGTCACCTCTGAGTCTGCTCTGTCATAGCTGGGGCTGGACTGGTGGCAGGACTTGCCTGAGCTGAGTCCTGCTAGTTTAAGTAGAAGCTCCCCCACTTGTCATCACAGAATATATGACCTTATTACTCCTCCCTTGGTTCTGGCACTGATTGTTGACGCTGTTTGCAGCCAGTGAAGTTTCCTCAGTGCTCTCTGCTGCCGTCTCTCCCAGCTCCTTCTGCTTTTGTTTTCCAATTGCAGCAAAAAATATGTGAATTTCATTTTCCGCCAACACCAAGATGAACAAACTCCAGAAAACAACGTGAAAGACAGCAAAGCGGGAGGATTTGTGTTAGGGTTATACTTCTAGCTAAGGATACATCGAAAGCTGCAGGAATTTATCTGTATATTGATGAGACGATACGACTTGCTACTGTAGGATCTGGACAAATTAGCTAACAAACTATGGCCCTCAACAGCTCAGATTTATCTCAGATTTTACTGGCGGGGAGAACGGAGAGCCAGAGAAGCCACAGGACGAGCCCACGATCGTGAAGAAAGGCAGCAGCAGACCTAGATGTGTTGGCTCGCCTCCCTGGGCGTTCGGCTTCCCCCAGGCTTCCCGCTAGCAAGGGTTACGGCGGGGAGCTGGAGCAACGGGAGCAGCGGGAGCAGCTCTTCTGGGCAAAGCCGCCCTTTTTCCACTGGCAGCAAGAAGGTGGCCAGGCAGGACGGAGAGATGGCAGGGCTGCAGCAGCTCCTCTGGCTCGGAGCAGCCCCTCTGTCAGAGCGTGAGCTCCCCTTGCTCTCGCTCAGCCCTATCCAAAAGGCGTTGTCTGGAAGCAATTAGAGATCTAATTTTTTTTTTTTTTTTCCATCGTTGCCTGACAAATTCAGCAGACGCACATGTAGTCGTCCCCCTCCGCTTCTAAAGAACTTTGCTTACCGTTAACTATTTAAATGTTGAAAGTATTAAAGCTAATTGAACTCACTGCTCAGAGAACTAAATCTGAGGTCAACTGTCGTATACGGTAACACTGTTTGGGTAAAAGGACTTTGGGGTAGTTTAGAAATCTTTACAAAAGCGCTCATGCCTGTCCATATACTTGTCAGTTCTCCTCGTCATTACTAATGTTTTTTTGGGGGTTGGACAAACAGATGGAGCTGCTCTGAGGAACTTCTCAAGGAAGGGCTGGATGAACTAGCTCAAGAGTTAGTGCTGAAACAGGGGGCACGAGGCGCTACTCAGCTGGCCAGATCTTCAGCCCCTGGCTTCAGGTGCTTAACCTGGGATGGTCTGTATGGTCCAGGGAGGGGTAAGGGTGAAAAGAGATGAGGGTGGAGGGGGAGAGCAAAAAAAGAACCTCTTCCATAGAGCAATTCACATTCACATTTAAACGCTGTAATTGCCCTCCAGATGGACTGACTGTCTCCTTGTCAACTTTATGGGAAACCTAGAGAAATTACCCTCTAAATGCAGATATTGGAAATATCCTCTCAGTGTCACGATGAGGAAGAGTCTCAGATAGTACATGAGAAAAGCTCTCTTGACTCCAAAGGTGTTATTGTTTACTTACATCCCACTGAGGATTCAATCCAGTATTTTTAAAATGCTAATGCTTCTTGGCCTGTGGGTGAACATTTATTCTGATTGCCATAGTTTTTTATCTGGAAAAAAATAAAGGGAAAGCAAGAAGTAGTTGGTGGCTGTTAATGGTGCAGCAGCAGCAGAGGACTTGGCCCTAAAGTGATCCTTGGCTGCTGCAAATCCAGAGCAAGTGGCACCACATCAGGACCAGACCTGTAGAGCAAAGATGTTCACAATGCTGTGAGCGCATCTCCTACATGCACAGATAGACCATCTTCCCTGGCACCGAACTGGTGACTTTGGGGGTACGAGGTCTTTTGGTGCTGCCTGGAAAAAGCAACCCATTAGAAATAAAGAGCAGGCACTGTTGATTTTATAGAAGGATGAGTTGTCTTTAAGGTGTGCTGAGGAACGCGAGCATCCCACACATCCAGACACTCTTTGCAGTCAATGACTGAAAAGAAGAAAAAGAGGAAAGAGACCACAGCTAGGAAGGCTCATTCCTTCTCATCTTCCAGGTTGAAGGCCGGTAGATAGGCACTTCTGTTTTGTCAGAGGAAAGGAAGTCTGCTGGAAGCATGGTTCTGGGAGGTTGTACGGAGATGCACTGCTGCTGGAGAGGTTAACACGGGCCTGGATGCAGCCAAGCTCTAAAGAAGACTGCAGTTATATGGTATGTCCAAGCTGTCTTGTCCTTAATCATCTAGCCAATCTTCTGGCAGATGACAGGAAACCTCCAGATAGCAGAGTCCATGCTCTAGACACACTCGTACCCTTTCACACCTGTGACTGTGGCCTTGCACAGGCTTTGCAAAGAACATTCAGCTTCCACCATGCTTTGAACTACAGGCAACAGGCTTAGATCCCCAGCAGCACAGGGAACGGTCATGAATGACTCGGTCCGACTGGGTCATCAGCCAAACTTTGTAATCCGTACAAAACAACAATTTGCTATCAAAGGGATAGGAACAGTCTGAAGCAGCTGCAGGGCTCTTCTGGGGGAGAGCAAGAGGCTGGCATTTGTCCTCCGCTTATATCAGAATGGGAATAACCTGATGACCTAAGAAGCAGAGTCATTTTTAATACCTGCTCCTTTCTCCCAGTACCTGGAGGGGTAAGGTTCTGCATGCCTCGTCTCACTGGTTATCATTATTATGTCATCCAGATCAATCATTTCAAGCTCATTGGGTTGTAAATGCAGCTTTGATCATTCGTTACACTTTGTTAGTATTTATCAGAGCCAGGACTCTGTTAATCTGAAACAGCAGCACTCAAAAAGCAAGGAAACCTGGGCTCCGAGAGCACTCGCTGCAAGTTGGAGGGGTGGTGTTTGGTTTTGTTTGTTTTCTAAATTATTCACTTCCAAAAATTCCCAAACCGCTGCGGGATACAGCTCCGAAAGGCAAGAGGAAAGCTCTCCTCTCTCAGGGCAGGCACTGTGGCAGTGAGGTGCAAAGCGCCTGCCGGCTGTGGGAAGCCCGTCGCTGCTCCGGCGGATGGGAAATAGGCACAGGAGAGGGAATCCTCCGCTGGCAAAACCTCCGTGATGTCCAAGCATGCGTAAGGCTCCTGGGGCTGAGCCACAGCCACTGAAGTCATTGAAACCAATAGGCCTAACTCATAACCTGCTCCGGAGCAGGTCTTTCACTGGTTTTAACTCCTTGCATGCACTGACCGCAGCTTATATTGAGTTTAGGACAAAGCAAAAGGGCCGCTTCTTAATTCCAAGCCCAGAAACCGAAAGGAGAACTGTGCTCCAAATGCTCTCCTTAGCGATGACAAGCAAAAATTCTTTAGCACCATCTAGCTAACATCGAAGGTAACCCACGCTGACACTTCTTCCTACAAATCTGCTCTGCCACCGACGCTCCCGGCTTGAGCGTGCAGACTTCAAAAGCCGAGCGGCCGGCGCTGCATGCTGATGAGGGGATGGAGAGGACGGGTTCAGCAAAGCACCCAAGAGCGGAGCGTGCATTTCACATAGAGCCAGATGGGGCACTGATCATCGGCCGCGGGGAGCGCAGGTTTCATACGCCGATTTACATAGTACCTCATCCAGCAACCCGAGGAAACAGCAGCAGGGCACGGGAAGGGACAAGAACACTTCTTTTGCTGGGATGTCAGAGAGAAGATGGATGAGAAAAATGCAAAACTTAATGCAGGGAGCTTTAGTGAAGCTGAATAAAGGGCTACAAAATTAATGGGAGGTGCCTGGAAAAACTCTGAGAGAACAGTCAGAGGCAGTCAATCAAAATCCTGCACAAGTTCATGCATTATTTGCTGAAATATTCCTGTAAGAAAAAACCAAAACACAATAGGGTGAACAGTTCAAAACAGTCCAGTATTTTCAAATGAAAGAGCTGGAAATTTCCTTGTTGAAATCAATTTCTTTAAGATTTTATACTGTTGTATCTTTATATAAAATGCAAAAACAAAACCTCAGAAAACTGAGTTAGCAATCTACATTGACGTTTTTCTAGAAGGAACATTTCAGAGTCCTCTATAAACCCATTTGTGGGAGAAATTGAAACTGATGGATAATGCATTTCAGAATGAAGCCAAACTGTAAAAACTCAAGAAAAGGACTTCCCCCCCTTAACTTTCATGAAAAATTTTCAAGACTTTTTTTTTTTTCCCCTTAAAGTTCTGATAAGAATTAAGTTAAGCTGATATTGCAACTGCCTGCAGGATAAGGCACAACCCTCTGAAAAAAACTATTTGACTTGGGAACCTCCCTTTTTCTAAAGGATTACTAGTAAAGTATGAATTTACCTAAGTTATTGTTTCACGTAGGACTGAACGATTATCAGACAAGAGTACGTCTTCACCTTTCATGCTTTGTCAAGGAAAAAGGATTAAATATACCAGAAGAGGAAGCATTTTGATTTAGCACTGGCCCAACCTTCTGTTTACATTTGGGCCTCCAGAAAAATCCAACCGAGTTCTATTTTCACAACCAACTAAAACAAGATTGTAAATTTTGATCTCTATCTTTTAACCTATGTTCTTTAAAACCACTCACCGGGCATTCTTAAGCACAAACAAAAACACAAAGTGTTTGTCTTTTTTTTTTTTTTGTGTTTTTTTTTTTTTTTTTTTAACAAATGACCCAGAAGAA
>JAVJGI010000062.1:89313305-89327369 GCA_035590275.1 Ibycter americanus
CTTTGGATCCAACTATTTGGAGTCTTTTTTTGTGTTTTTTTTTTTTTTTTTTTAACAAATGACCCAGAAGAATCACATACCATGTTTCCCCAAGTAAGGACTGTGGGCAAATTAATGAATTTTTCTTTAAGCACTTGTACCCCAAGTTTTAGACTAGAAAGACCCAATTTCAAGCCCTAGGCTAATTTGTAGGCCAATATGAAAAGCATTCTGTGTGTGCAGCCTTCCACACACGCCTGTGCTCCCACCTGGGTGTAAAGAGGCAGTGATACCTCCAGGCTTAGCGACCAGCTGCAAGCTTTGCACACCCCAAACAGCAGGCTGACCGCGGCTCCTCGGTCTGGATAAAATAGATATCACCCTGCAAAGGCTGGCTATATAGACCATCCTCTGCAGACAGGAGAGGCTCAGAGAAGATCCAGATTTTGAGGATGGGGCCTGGGCATGGATAGGAGGAGAAGCTGACTGCAGGGGAGCACAGCTCCTTCCAGATCCACAGAGCAAACCTCTGCCGAGCCAAGTTACGCTCAATGTCACACCATGTAACGCGGTGGAAAGCTAGATGAAAAGGAAATCGCACCGAGTCTGACAAAATCAATGCCTACGGAGCGCTGTGGTGGAGGTACCGAGCCGCGTGGTGCTGAAGAAACGGGAGCCAACGCTCCCCCTGGGCCCCTGGCCACCCTGCACGTGGTCACCTCCCCACCGGCTAGCCTGGCAACGCTCTCGTGGCTTTGGGCAAGGTGTAGCTTCCGTCGGGTTTGCTCACTACCACAGAGAATCCAGGGATGAGGTTTTGTTTGCTTTTCTTTTTTGCTTGCCTGTTCAGGGTACTTAGTTCTTCTAGAATTCGGCTTGTACAAAATACTCTGTCAAAACGCACGCGATGGAATTGCCTCCGAGACTCTGAGCATACGCTATTCCCACGCCCTCTCACACCCTGTAATAAGCTTTTTATTCTACCATAATTAACATTCAAGAATCAGTCCCTGTTTCCTTAAAATCACAAACAGCCCTACACTTAGTATTTCGCTGCTGCTTTTGCTTTACCCGCTAATAACTCTTTCCCCTCCCTGAGTTGCTTTCATGTACCTGCTGACTTTCCAGCCACTACATGCTGAATTTGGACTTCCTGATTGCTTAATTCATATTTACCTAAATACTCCATATTTCATACCGAAAGAGTCTAAGCCCGTGAAATCTTTCTTCAAACCAGGATTTCATCAAACCAGACACACACATTTTGGGGAGATGGACCACTGGGGTAAATATGACCTTCAGTCATATTCACGAGACGTTTACTGACTGTATTGCTGGCCCTCTTATCAAATTATTTCCAAAATGCAGAGTGACAAACACTTTGACACACAATGCCAGCACATAGTTTTATTCCTGTAGAAGATGGGTGGTCTCCAGTGGTCCCAAATAACCAAGGCACTTACATCTCCACCTACAGAACCCATACAGGCAACTAGGATTCTCAGCCTCATCGAAAAATTAATGAAAATAAGCTAATATTTGGAATTTTAACCTAAGTCACATAGACCATTTACATTATTTTATGGTTTTTATCTCCAAATAAAGGTTGCGCATAGGACACCTCAGCTTGGATTTACAGCAACTTACCACCACCACCACCCCACCTCTGAAAAAAAGGAGCGGTTCAACAGCAGTGGTTCAGGGGAACCCACTATTAGTAATTTTAGAGGATAAAAAATGTAGCATTCACGCAGGAATAGAATCCAAACCCCTCCGCAGCTGGTGGGCTTCCCATTTGACATGACAGGCGTTAGATCAGGCTGATTATATTGACTGATGGGGGGACAGAAACCGACTCTTTTGGCTTCATAAAAGCAAATGTCTTTTTATCTGAATAATTATTATTATCGTTAAAACAAAATGTATATTTTCTCAGCTTTTTATTTACAATATAAAGTGCTTTCCACAGTAAATCAACAAATATGAGTATTCATGTCACCAAGTGCTGATGATTAAAAATAATTACTTTAATGGTAGCTGGCCTGATGCCAAACATGATTAGCTTTCGCATTTCAAGCATGATAGTAGATAATTTACATCTCCTTTCACACCAATACCAAACTACTCCTAATGGATTCTATTTTAGTTTTTATGAATTAATAGAAATTTAGTGTCCAATTCACTATATTATAGCCACCATTTGCTTTCAAAACCAAAGAGTTGTTTCAAAAAAGGGCAGAAAGTATCCAAATCAAAGGATCCATAGCCAATAAACTCAGCTTCCCCGCTGACAGCGTCCTTGCCTGTGCCCTTAGAGCTGTCAGAGGCGGAGTGGGAAGAAAACTTTCTCAAACAGGCTGGGAAATCCTGCTAAGGGGAAAAACCTGTGGAGGTACCCACGGCTTCTCCAGCAGGACTCATGTGGGTTGAAGACCCTCTCTCTTGAAGGGCAAGGCAAACCTCCCACCCACTCCAGCAGACAGGATTTTATTCCGGGGATAGTGAAGGAAATTGGACGTTTGTCTTTTAAAAACATCACAAGCTGTTCAAGGACCTGGTGGGTAAAAACAGGAAATGTATTCACATTCTTTTAAAGTAGTTTTTAACGGAGTTGCCTTTTACCTACCCGTTAGGTCTGACGGCAGAGCCCCAAGTTCATCCTGCAGGGACAAACAGTGTTGTGCACCCGCAGGATTGCCCTTGCCTGCTTCAGTTCAGTCCCAGGGTGTCCAAAGCATCTCAGTGCTCTTTGTGGGAGGAAAGGGAAGAGAAAACGAATCCCCCTCCATTGGTTTGGAAGGTTCTGCCCATAGGAAATGTGAAAATTCAAAATACAGCAGGAAGACACAGTTAGCGAGTTCATGGGCAAGTGGGGAGGTCAGGAGGGCAACCTTAGCTTTCAAATATGTGATGAAGGCAGGCGGGACCACTGCTTCTTAGCTGGAACGGAGCGTACAGGGACACCGAGCTGTGAAACACCCGGGAGGCTAACACAGGGAGGACCCACCAGGCGTGTGAAGCGAGAATGAAAAGTAAGGTAACGCCTTGCAGCCAGCAGGCGAGGAGAAGGGAAGGGAGGTCGAAGCTCCCACGAGAGCAAACCTTGGTGATTTGGTTTCCCCCTTATCCCCAGATCTCCATCTCCAACATGCCCAGCAAAGCTCCAAGCTGTACCCAGCTGCCATCAGGACCAGGGCCCTGCTCTGGGAGGTTTAACTGCTTTTGGCAGCCACAGCTTTCAAAGAACAAATTCAGGAACAGTATCCAAAAAAAGTGTAACTAAAAAGAAGGACCCTCCCTCCCCAGCCTATCTGACGTTCCTCAGTGCTGCGGGAGATAATTTCTGCTGCCCGTGATGCCCTAAGACTGCTTCAGGGCTGCAGTAATGAACCCAGCCCAGGAGAATGGGTTCCACAGGACCGGTGAACATCCGTTTTCTTTTGCTCGTCACTGAATAAAATATATTTGTCAAGTTTAAGCCTTCACCTTTCAGCCTACTGCTGACGTAGAATATAAACACTTCTTGAGAAACCCTTCCGATTTACATTTCAATGGACCACAAGCATCACCTATACTGACATCAAAACTTCCAGCACTGGCAGCCTCGGAAGTACAGAGCAAACGTACGTGGTGCCAGTTTCCCCACGCTGCCTCCCAGGGTTCACTCCTGACCTTCTATAGGCTTCTATAGGGGCTGAGGGGAAACCAGACCTTCACATCACATCGATGCTTGGCTTGCGCAGAGAGTCTCAACCACTGCAGCAACCGATGCTGCTTGTGATGCTCGTTTTTAATGGGTGGACAGTTGGTGCAGTTTTTCTACAAAGGTCACTCACATCACTTCCCAGAGGCTGTAGAGCAAATATTTGGAGGAGGGAAGGTGGGGGGAAGAGCTGACAAGAGTGGTGGGCTCTACCCCAATTGAAGCGAGTTTGGAATTGCTTACTTAGAGATAAAATTCAGTATCACAACAGGAAATCCCACGGCTCGGCCCTGTCCCCCACACTAATTGCTGTTGGTCTGGCAGTACACCCCTGTTGCTGAGCCATCCCTTCTCACTAGAAAGAGCTCCCAGCGGCCCCCCCCTTTCACTTTGGCAGAAATCCGAGCGTATCCTCTGAGCTCCGATTTAAAGTAAACCGCCATGTCATCGCCCTAGCACAAAAACACACAAATACCCTCCCACCTTTGTAAAGAAGCAAAACATTAAGCTTTATGGGTACAACAACTAATATAAAAAAAGCCCGACTATTTCATGCAATGTTGTGGTTGAGAATTTAACCACACAAAAGGCAGAAAATTCAAACGTACAATTCCCACAGAAACCATAACTTGGCCACGTTTCACATACACACGTCAAGGCAGAAACTTTAACAGCGCGTTCCCCCAACTGAATTATTGCATTCGCAGAAGAGGTACAGCTCTCCTCCTCCTCCCTTTGCTTTTTTTTTTTTTCATAGTTTTCTTCTCATATATGAATTCCCAGTGGCAACATTTACGAAAAATTAGGGGAGGGGATGTCAGGGGGAAGGGAGAGGGGAGGACGGCTTTGGGTAAGCACACACACACCGAGAGGGTTCAAAAGCAGAGCTTAGCATCCAAATTGCTGCCAGCTTCGCTGTTTTGTGCCCAGACCCCCAGGTCCAAGTCCTTCTCGGGGGCAAACACCAAAGCCTGCATCACAGCCTGACCACACAGCACCCAGCCCTTGGCAGACCCTCCCAAGACCTAACTCTGGAGGGCACTGCCCAAGGGACAACCTGCTGAGCCTCAGCTCCTTCAACGTGGATTTGAATTTTGCCAAATGTCTACCCACGTCTACTTGGGCCAACGTGTGCCTGTTTCCAGAATCAATGCTACGCAAGGCAACGAGGTGGTTTGCAGCCTGTTTAACTCACCCCTTCGTGAACCATGACTCTTTACTGGCCAGGCTGAATGAGGTCAGCCTTTGTACCAAGCTGGAGTGAGGATACAAGTCCTGCATATGGATCTACAGTAGGTTACCTTCATCCTCCACCGCTGCAGATGAAACAAGGCCAGTACTGCAGAAAATCACCAACTCTAAGGTTCTGTGCTCAGCTTTGAGGGCAGAAACTGGTGGTACTGTATATGCAGGCACCTAAACCTTCCTCCATCCACCGACCTCGCTGCTTAATCCCTTCTTACATGTGCCAGGGAAGAAGGTACAGCAAGCAATAAGCTTTTTTCTTCCTGAAGTTCCATTCCGAAGGTTGGAATCAAGTCTGCTTGAGTATCTTTACATATATAAGCAAATGGTACCCAAAGGGAAGCAGTGGACCCTGCCATTGGTCTGGGCTGCAGGCTCACGGGTCCTGGGCAGGCGCAGAGGATTGTAGAACTGGGGTGGAGAAAAGGAGGTTCAGGGGAGACCTCCTTGCTCTCTCCAGCTGCCTGAAAGGAGGTTGGAGCGAGGTGGGGGTCAGACTCTTCTCTCACGTAACAAGCGGTAGGACAAGAGGAAATGGCCTCAAATTGCACCAAGGGAGGTTTGGGCTGGGTGTTGGGAAAGAGTTCTTCACCAAAGGGGTTGTCAGGCGTTGGAACAGGCTGCCCAGGGAGGCAGTGGAGTCACCATCCCAGGAGGCGTTTCACATGGCGCTTGGGGACACGGTTTGGTGGTGGACTTGGCAGTGCTAGGTTGACGGTTGGACTCAATGATCTTAAAGGTCTTTTTCAACCTAAACGATTCTATGTTATACTTAATGTGCTGTGTGGTGTCCGTGCTGGCTCTGCGTAGCCTGACCTGAGTGGCCTCAGCAGTTGGAAGTCTGAGTTTCTTGGCACTAGTGAATTTCAGCTTGTAGAGGGGAGAAAAACAAGGTAACTCCTCCATTCATTTTACAAAAATTAAAAACATAAAAATAGATGAGCCATTCTGTGTCACCGATGGCCCATCCAACCCAGTACCTCATCTCCCTCAGTGGTCAGCAGTGGGTGCTTCAGAAGTGAATACAAGCAGAACGGCAATTACAGTGATCCCTCCTCTGGTATAACCTCTCAGATTCCAGCAATCAGCAGTTTTGGGACTTCCTGAGCCAGAGGTTGCATCTGGACCATCGTGTTTAATAGCTCCCAGCAGACTTCTCCTCCATGAATTTGTCTAATCCCTTCTTGAACCCATTTATACTGTTGGCTTCTACAATATCCTGTGACAAGGAGTTTCACACTGCAATCATGCACTGTGGGTGTTGGGGAAGCAGGGGGGGAGGAAAACTTCCTTCTTGCTGATTTAAACTTGCTGCTAATTATTTCAGGGAGCGCCCTCCAGCTCTAGTGGTATCAACAGCAGTAAAAAGTCATTGCTTGGGGACTTGCTCCCCACCATTCAGACCATCATCAGGTTCATCTAAGCTTCACTTTTATAGGCTAATCAGTATCTCACACAGTCTATTTGCTATCTCTCATAACAAAGCCATTCCATATATTTGCCACCTTTCCCTATGCTTTTCTGTTTTCACTGTAACCCTTCCAGCACAGGCAATTTTGCCTTGGCAAAGGATGGTTCTGATAATTAACCTGAGTACATGTACCAGAAAAGTTTTGAAACCAAATTATTTACCCTGAAAGTCCAGGTATAGATAGAGAAAAAGAAAAGAGAAATTTCATTTTGCACTTTGATTGTTTCATTGACTTCAATTGAGCAACTGAGCTTTAATCAGGTCTATGTCTGATCTTCACTCAGCCATCCAACCCCCCTCCTGAGCTCCTACATTATACCTACATATAATAATACTATATTTTAGTATAATGATATATTATTAATTTTTCAGTAATTACTAGAATTGAGTTATACAGTAATTCATAATTATATACTAAAATACTACGATGACAGAAGCGTAACATACATACATACACATATAACCTTGCTATACGTATACCTACATGCACATTATACATTACACATAAACAATAAAAGTTATAACTATACATAACTTCCTTTAACTAATTATCCCATTTCACTCAACACAGTGCTCACTTGCTCACTGGAAAAACTGAGGGCAGGCAGCACATTACACGGTAAGGTGAATTTGGGACGCTAGTTTTTGGAGACGGCAAGTACAAGACCTGCAGTTCCAGATCAGCAGAGTGATCACTCAGTGGGTGCAGAGAACAAGCCCAGAAAGACTTGCAGAATGTGGAAGATGTCGGATATAAATCTGGTCCAATTCAGGCACAGCGAAGTGTGCAGGAACACGCACGCTTGCACGACGAAGCTCCTGGAGCATGCATATTTTTAAGATCTGCACAAGGACTATTAAGCTTTCCCCTAAACTCACCAGTCAGAGTTTTGTTCTTCATCCCACCTCCTCTGCAGTTCAGTTTAGGAGGGTCCAAGCCCTCGCTTCCCGTGGGATGCGGCAGGAGTGAGGTCCTGTTCAACGCTAGCTGATGTGAGCCCCTGCAATTCCCCAATGCCTGCTCCTGCGCAGGGTGTCACCCAGCAGAGGTCCAGCTGCTCAGAGGGAACCAAAGCCTAACTCTGCCAGTCACATTTCATTTTAGTCATAACACCTAGAAAAAGTTCTAAGGCAGTATGTCCCAGTTTGGAGAGGTTTATTGATGTATGTCCCTTCCAGGCACAGCGCGCAGGTTAGAGGGGGAAGTGGGGAATCCATGGGAAAGAGGGGAGGAAGATCAGGAATTCGCAGTCAGGGTTTAATAAAAGAGTTGATGTGCCTTCCTCTTGTTCACCACAGTCAGAACCTCCTCTTGCCCAGCACCACCATCTTCACTGGCCTGACAGTGATCATCTGGATCCTGACCCAAGTGACCGAGGCAGCAGGACCCTGGCAATGGTCCCCTCGTCACCAGTTTCGCTGACATCCTGCGACACCAGCGACACCGGCCCTGCACTGCTGCTTCTCATGGTGTTCCCCCTTGCCTTCCCCCTCCTCAACCTTCTTCTGCTCTTCTTCGACCTGCCTTTTGCTGTCCTTTTGATAAAGAAAGATTTCACCATGCCAGGCAAGACTCCACCTTTTGCAAGGCTTCTGTGACCAGAAACAAAACACAGAGGAAGAAACACCCTAAACAACCCAGCAGAGCTGCGTTTGTCAGGTCTCAGGGCAGCTGGCAGGACTGCAGCAGCCAGTGAGCAAAGGAAAACAGCTTCTGTCTCTGGTGCTGACTATTCCCTGCTCTTTTCTTTCCCCTTCCCTGTGTGTTTGCTTTGTCGTCAAAGAAAAAGGCTTGAACTTCAGCTGCAAGAACAGAAATAGCAACTCCAGCCTATCTTAACTAACTGTGTGTGTTTTCTCCCCCTAAGAACATCCATCCTATTTATTTAAAGTAATTTTAAGAGACTTTCAAACTAAAAGAGAGTTTATAAAAATTTCCTGCAGTGAAAGAAAAAGAAAATCATATTAAAGTGAAAGCAGTACTTAATATTGACCACATATAGTGCTTTAACTAGTTTTCCTTCTTTCCCCATCCCTATTTTTAACAAAAGTTTAACAAAACCAGGTTGCAGCAATGGCTGCTGCCACGGGACGAGCCAGGCTGAAACCTGCATCCAGCCCCCTGAAACGTTTTAACTGTTCGGTACCAATATTCTGACAGGGCCACATAAACTCCTTTGATTCGAGCTCCATGTTTTCTATCAGAATGATGACAACAGGCAAGCGCGGGGGCTTCTGGCAGAGGCTGCCGGCACACTGGCTGTGCCGGACCCTGTTCTGCATGCTCCTGGCAGCGCTGGGGGTTTGCTGGAGGAAGGAGCTGGTGTTCAATGTAAAAACATGCAGCGCTCCAGACCCAGCTTTTACAAAAGGAGATGAACAAAAGGATGCCACAAAGCCAAAATCGCATGCCTCTTCGTTTGGTAAAGAAGACAAGGAGTAATAGTTCAATATTGGCCAACAGAAGTTTTGAGAACCAGTTACTACCTGCCAGCAATTAAAAAGTTTGAAGATAATAAGATATACTTAACCAAATACCACATCAAATGACAACACCATACACCCATGTTACCATGGATGTACCTACGTGCAAGTGTGGAAATAAACATTTAAGAGCAATTAAATCTTAGTCAGATGCCTACAAAATAAAAGAAATGTAATTTGCTTTGTTGTTCTCACGGACAGCACCTGACCAGGAGTTAGCGAGCCTGATGCCAAGCTTCTGGGCTCCTCTTTAACCTTTCATTGCCTAGGTTAGCTCCTTCTTTCTCCAGGACAGATATGTACACGTGGACCTCTCTAAGTATATTCATGTGTGTGCAAGTATATTTATGTGTGTGCGTGTATTAAATACATCCATTTTCCCCAAAAAGATTTTATGAGGGCTAGTTAATGTCTGCAAAGCATAAAGAAGACTGAAAGGCGCTCTGTATATGCACCATATCACTCTTATTGCACCTAACAGTGGCTTACACAGCATCACGCAAGGGAGATGTGAAATCGGGAGAACTCTCCACTTGGTGTAAAACAAGGCACTGAGGCACAATCTGGGCCAGGCAGCTGAGGACCTTTTTGCCGGCACGTGGCCCCTGGCTTGCCCACAGCTTGCATTTGGCCCCAAGCAGGTGAAGCAAAGCAGCGGTAAGCACACCAGCCCTGCTCACAGCCCAGCTGTCAATGTGACGGCAACCGGTGCTCCCGCACGAGGCTGCAAGATCTGGTGGCGCACGAGCAGAAATGCTGCCCGCTTGGCTATGGGAGCGATAAAACCTGGCGGAGGGTGTGATGGGCAACGCAGCAGTGCAGCCGCCTCAGGCAGGCTTCTAAAAGGGCTGCAAGAAAAACCTCAACACCTCTGTGAAGAGTTTTCCAGCTGGGCCAGAAACATCTGCACGTGTTGTGCTGTCCTGCTTTGTCTATTTGGCTCATGGGCATTTTGACTTGGGTGGACCCAGGAAGGCATACAACAGACATCCACCGTGTCCTGTGCCCGGGAGGGACTTCCAGAAACCGCTCCACACATCCTGGTCCTTTGAGGCAGGACCAGCCATGCTTAGGTCTTCCCTGACACAGGTCTGTCTATCCTGTTCTTAAGGACCTCCAGTGACAGACACCTACTGGGCTTCCAGGCAAGCCGGCCCCGGGCTTCACCAGCCTGCACCATTAAGGCAGTCCTTCTCCCTAACTCCATCTTTTTCCGGGGGGAGGAAGAGCGAACAGCCTACCCATCCTTCATCAGCTGTTACCTTCTTCAGTGTCTTCTTGGTTGACCTTGTCTACTAAGGCATACTGAGATCTAATAATAATAATAATAATTAGCACTTATATAGCACTTAATCCTCAAATCACTTTGCAAACATGAGCTAATTAACTAAAAGGCAGATTATATATGTGTCTGTACATACAAATAAATAAATATAAAAGATCTGGGAAGTGTGCCACATTCATTCTTGCAGAAGTAAGGTCTTGCAAACTGCCTGCACTACACAAATCTCACTGCTTTCAGTAACATATGATGCCAGCTTGGTTCAAAGCCCCCAGTTCAGCTTATGAGCATGTACTCTGCCATCCACGTAGACCTGCAGAGTAGGAAAATTTCTTTAGGACAGCCCTGAGATGGTATTAAGCAGTCTGACTTAATTTAATATTCAATAGGCTTATTTTCCAACATGAGCAGTTGCTAATGACTGTAAATACTTGCATTATCGTTGCTAGCCACTTTAAATAATTGCTAGATACCAATTAAACTAGCAGAAATAGAAACAAGGTCAGGGAAATGGCTGCATTTTCAACCTCCCACCATCTTACGCAAACCCTGTGTATTTTGTTTTCCTTTCCTTTCAACCCAAATCCCACACAATCTTACGGACAAGCTCATTTTGGGAATGGTTTCTCCTTAAACTGAGCTACCTCACGTGCCAAGCTAGGGGCTACCTCCATCACATCCTTGAAAACTGTGGCGGTGGGCCCAGAAGTTGTGGCAAAAGGGAGGTCAAGCCCTGCACAAAGCTCTTGAGCTGCGCGGGCTGACAGCGGGACAGGGAGGCTGGGATGAGCCTGGAGGGCAGGCTGGATGAAACACCACGTTCAGCATCTCCACGCGTTCCCTACTTACCCGTGTCCCTACGCTTTGCTGCAGTTACGGGCTGTCCCCCAGGCACGAAGGCCAGCAGCAGCGGGCAATGCTCTCCTTGCTGACAGTTTTGGCTGCTCCCATCCACCTCATGGATGGCCTCAGGAGCTAGACGGAGTTGGCCATCGCCTTTTGTACTGCCCCTCACCTTTCCCTTCACCTCCCCCTCTTTTGTGTCTTCTAACGTTATGACTGAGTTTGAGATCCAGATCCATGCCAGGCTAGTATCCTGTGGCAGCGGACACAAGCGATGAGACTCCACCAAGGCAAAAAAAACTTCAGCAAAATAAAGAATGAAAACACATGAAATGTCAATGAAAGGCAACCTTGCTGACTTATGGGCAAGGGGGCTGTGATGCAGTAAGATACAGTTCAGGCTTCACATGCCTCCCTTAGGAAAAAAAAAAAGAAAAATCCTCTATAAAAATCAAATTTTAAATGCTGTTCTCTTTGTACTTTGTGTAAGCGAAATGTGACTTGGCTGCAAAAGCCGGCTGTGAAATCCCTGCCCAGTCCCAGCTTTTCCCTTCCACTGGCACATGTACACACACGTGTACCTGCAGCGGACACAAGGTGCCACACATACCAACATCCATGACAAAGCAAGAAGATTTAAACCCCTGTGAGGGCAAAAGCGAAGACTTTTACATCTTCTGGTGGCTTCTCCAGATCCTCTTGTGGAGCGGCACGGGCCAAGTCTAGTTTTCCTACAGAAAGACCTTAGAGTCAACAAAACATCTATTTCAGCGCTCTGGATCCCTCCCTTAGACAAGAACTCTACCTTGCAAACCAGTTTGTACTGTGAATTCTCTTTAAAGCTGTAAAAATACCAACCACCACATGTAAAAAAAAAGTGATGGGCGAAAGCTGAACACGTACCTATTTTCAAGCGAACTATGGGTCGTCCCGCAAGAGGGGAAGGATCATACATGGTTACACCACTGCAAATCCATCCTGTCACCCCCAGATTTGTGTCATGACACATGAAAGCAGTAACAGGACTTGTTAAATTGCAAGGGGGAACAAGAACCTGCTTCCAGTTGCCCAGGTATAACACCCACAGAAGGCAATGGGAATTGTACCAGGCAGCTGAGAAGAGAATGTAAAGCTTTATATTTTAATCTATTCTCTTTCAGGAAAGAAATCAGGCTTGAATATGAACCTGAGATGTGCTTGCTGAACACCTTAAATATTCCTACCACCAAAACAAAAGCAGCACTTGTGTCATTTTTTATTTTATTGTATTTATTTTTCCTAGTTGCAGTGGAGTCCCGCCCTCTCTGGATACAGCTGGACCATCTCTGCCAGAGGACATCCCTGGGGCTCAGAAAAACACTTCTAAAGAGCTTGCCTTTTTTTTTTTTTTTTTTTTTTTTGCATTTGGAATGCAGTAGATTATATCGAGTGTCAGATATTTCGAAAACATTTCCCAAGGGACAGCACTCCTATAAATTCCTCACACATACACTGCTTCACTTTCCACATGCTGAGTGCTGTGATGTCCACAGACCTGCTGGTGTTATCGCAGGAATTGGTATAAAGATTTGCACCAAAGTGCACTTGCTGGAAATTGGACCAGTGGCTCCCAGTGCCTTTCAGGACTACGCCTATGAGAAAGTAAGCTGTATTCAAATACATGAATCCATAGGATACCAACTCTTCCATTTTTGTGAATGCATAAGTTAAAGGACTTTTAGAGTTGTTGAAATTACTAATTTAGAGGCTGACAGATCTTTCCAAAACCAAGAAAAAAATATTACTTTCCTTTTGGCTTGGTGTTCACATAATATAGTTTTGATATCTGCACATTTCCTCAGAATTAACACACTCAACAGATGCCCAGACAGAAAAGAAAGAATTTTTTTCACAAACAAGCACACTTCGCAAATGGTGCACCAACATTAGAAAACTAAATCCACCTACATGTACTCAAACTGATGTATGCACAGATTTGCAAACATCTGTGTCTAAGTTTAAGCGTATTACACAAAACCCTGGAGAAGTCGTCTGGTGTGTCCCCAAGGTCTTCAGACGCATTGTTTGCTATCCAGAGAGCCCATGAAATGAAACTTGCAGATCCGCAAGCCTTGCTAAGCAGCATTCCCAGCCTCCGAGGAGCGCCTCCGTGAAGCCATGGCAGACGTGGGACTTCAGCAGGCTGAGCAGGGCTGGAAATGGCAGTGCTCAGAGCGCACCTCTGAAATTCTGTCTTGTTTTTCCCTCGCCAGGAGCGCACGCTCTCATTTTGTGGGGTGCTCACGGCCGCTACAGTCTCCGCTCGTCTGGAAATGAGGCGACGAGATAGTTGATAAGGAGGGCAAAGGAGAAGCCAAGGTATTTGAAGACACTCTACTGGTATGCCAGCATCATGTTCCTCACTTGTGTCACCCGCCTTGCTGGAGGAGTGGCTCAGCGCCCGCCCTCGCCCTGGGGCAGCGCGACAGCAGTGGGGGCAGACGTGGTCCCCGCGTTCAGAGCCGGGGAGGGCACACAATAGAGGGAGTCGCTTTTGCAGCCACGCGAGGCCTTCGTCTCGGTAGGAAGAGGCCTCACCATCGCCTTAAACTCCTGCGTGGCGTGTTCCCACAAGCCAGAGAAACACCCCACCTGCCCCTGGCAGGGAGATGATGTGTTCGGAGATAAATACTCACCCTGCCCACAGGCCTTCAAACACCCGCAGGCTCCTGGGCTCTGCCCACACCTAATCCTCCCTTTCTGTAATTCCCTTGAAATCAGGCATTAACTAACTTACTTTCCACCTGTCACAATCCCTGGGAAATCCCAGGCTGAGTCCACCCCACCCAGGCAGCCCTCGCATGACAAGGTTGCCAGCACAGGGCAGCCGCAGCAGAAGCAACCTTCACAGGGCACCTGGAAACAGGATTTAGCAATGCCTGCACAGAAAAGCTTCTCCCCAAAGATACAAGTCCTCTCTTTACCATGCGAACTACTCTATGAAACCAATGTGCTATTTATGTATAATAATGAAAGGCAATTAAAAAAAAAAAAAAAAAAAAAGGCTGTTTTATGTTG
>JAVJGI010000062.1:89327469-89469267 GCA_035590275.1 Ibycter americanus
TGCCCCGCGCCGGGCTGAGGGGAGCCCGCGCGCCGGCCCGCAGACCGGCAGCCCCGGTGCGGCGGCAGGCAGCTAAACGATAAAAAGCAGGGGAAGAAGGCCACGGTGCCCTCGCTCGTTGCTTCACAAAACCTGCGAGCCCTGGTGAGGCCCTGCTGAGCTCCTGCCGCCAGCACCTCTACCCTCAGAGTCCCGGTAGCATCAGCCCACAGGCTGGCGGGATGGAGACCCTCAGCCAAGGTCCTCAGCGTGCAGCCTGGTCAGTCCCAGCGAAACTGCGGGGCACCTTCCCCGGCCTGCTGTGAGGAAGAAGTCAGGGGAGAGGAAACACAACCAGGCCAATCATCAAGATTTCTAGGGGAAAAAAAAAAAAAAAAAACCCAACAAAAACAAAATCAAAAAAACCCACAAGAACTTTCCAAACCAGAATGATGGGTATATGGGGGACATTTGACCAAAAATATTTCCCAGTGGACCCTCTGCCTTTTCTGATAGAAATACTAAAGCTTCAGTGGAAGCGAGTTGCTTGCCTGTTGTTTGCGAAAAGTGGTTTCTGGAGGCCAGATGCACAGAGAGGGACTCATTCTGCATCCAAACTGCCTGAGCCTGCCAAGCACGCTGCCTCTGCAGTGAGGCCTGCGGGGTGGCCAAGGGGAAGAGCAGATCCTGTCGTTGCCCTCAGTACATCCCTGCACATGCCTCTTCCTGACGCGTAGAAGCCTGCGAAGTCGACTCCCAGATTTGCTTTCTCCTCCTTTACCCAGGGACTGCCACATATCATCGCTAATGAAACCTCCGTTTACATTATACAGTCCTTTCCCACTCGCAGCATATGCTCACTGGGAAAAAAAAAAATATATTACTGCTTGTAGCCCCATTGCAGGATCTTTTTTTTTGCACTTCAGACTAGTCTATAATATACGATAGAGCGCCAACGCTTTCATTGACATATAGTTTGTTCACTTGAATGTCATGAGGTAGCAAACAAGTGAATCTAAACAACACAGCTAGCTAGTTATATGGCTAATCTGGTGGGTTGCTTTGATTTCATAAATAAATTAGTTTAGTCTTCTGAACAGGGAGAGAAACACGAACCAGTGATCACAACAGCACTGCTGCCCTTCATTAGCAAGAGGGCCTTGCTCAATTAGAAATGCCATTTGTTTTGATTACAAGGTTTTGTGCGAGTAGAACCAAATTTTACCCAAATACATTGATGGAGTAAGGACTCATATAAAGAACCACAGCCAGAGATGTTTTCCAGTTGAAATACTGGACACAGGCTAGATGTTAAGTGGTGTAGGTAAGGTACCAAGGACTGGGAGAAGAGCTGGGGGTGCAGACCAGTACCCCCCAAGGGTGTCCTGTGATAGCACTAATTGCTGCCAGCTCATCGCTGACAGTGTACCAGATGCCAGTGTGAGTTTTGCTTGGGAACAAACCGCAGAATATTTTTTTTCCTTCCCTTTTGGATAGAAATAGCTCATTAAATATTTAATTTTTCAATTAAAAAGTCACTTTGAAAAAATAAAAGTTAATATTCATCCTTTTAACAGGTGGTGGGTTCAGAGCAGCCGTGTTCTTCACACACATCAGAACCAGAGCTTGGACATGAGCTGAAACTGTTTAAAATGCACCTGGAACTGCATGATGGGCAAAAAGAAAAAAAAAAAAAAAGGTGCTTCAATTAAAATAAATACAAATCCCTCAAAACTTGAGAAAAGTAATCTGTGAAATAGCAGTATTTTAAAAGAAAAAGCATCTAAAATGAAGTATTTCAGGTGTTATTTGAAATCATATTTAAACTAAAAGCCTCATAAAATAATTAAGCAAGATGTCACATGAAATCTTTAGATTCCACAGAAACATTTTTGCCTTTGAAATCAGTTACCCAGAGAGCAGCAAAAGACTGGCAGTCTGATTTTACAAAAAGTCCCTCAAATTTTCACTGTCACTGCACAGCCCGTTTGCTCTATTGCAGAAGGATAAGCTATTGATTAGCCCAAGTGCTTTGACATTTCAATTTCAATGTACTATCCCTGAGCTGGCTCACACAAGTCTTTAACCTCCTTGCATCCTGCTTCTTGCTCTGTGAATGGAGGTGGTGGCACTTCTTTTCCTACAACCTGTTGTGAAGGCAGATGAAGACTCTAGTGTAGTGGTAACAGGACCACACGGGCTTTTTAGACAGACCAAAGCAGCCCCATGAGCTGGTTTTGTGGTCCTAGTCTCTGTGGAACTGGAATTACAAAATGAAACCACTGTGTATACAGGCAGGTTAAAACTCCAGGGAGTTTTGCTGCACTTTTTTTTTGGAGCTGAGTTGACAGATACACTAGAGGCAGACCCTTCCACCTGGGTAAGTCGCTTCCCTGGGTCATAACATTTCTATTTATGGAACCTATTTTAGCACTTCTTAAAAAATTGCCTACAATTAGTGCTGCTAAAATTGTGTGATCAGCAGGAGGGAAAGTATTGCCTTGACACAGCTCAGGAGAAGTAGAGCCAACTGAAAGAAATATCATCTCACCTTGAACTTTAGGCAAAATGAAGACACTTCTTCTAGTGACAGAAAAATTCATTGGAAAAAGCTGATACAAGTGGCAGAGAGATGGGTGGGGTTATCAACAGGGACAAGTGTACTTTGAAGTACTGAAGATTTTTAAGATCTATCAGCTAAGGTGCTCAGACCCCTGCATGGACATAAAGTACAGAATTTCTCCTGATCATTGCTCTGTTTAGCCTGGTTACCTGTATTTCACTAAGGTATTTCTTCAAGTAAAACACCCAATCCAAAAATGAAAGCTTAAAAAAAATAAATGCAACTCACACTGCTTCTATTGCATCCCATAATTACCAATTTTGGAAGATAAAAACATGCCTTATTTGACCCAATTAATGTATGATGTGTTCCAAGGAACATGGTGCCCACGGTCACATGTTTCATTATCCTTCAAGCACAACTGAAGTGCAATTTAGTCTAAAACAGCCAGATTCTGTACTCTGCATTCAGGATATTGAAAGCATGATCCCACAGCACCGAAGTCAACTTATTTTATGCCACCAACATCAGTGTAAGCAGAAGAAAGCATTAATTTGTGTCACTCATGTGCAGATCAGGGAAGAGCTGTTCCAAGCCTCTAAAAAAAAATGGAATTGCATGGACGGTTGGAGTACAGTGCAAGGGAAAAGGAGGTACTTGGGCTAAATACACTCCCTGTAAGTGAAAGGTGATTAAGGATCTGGGCATAGTAAGTTGGAAAAATGTCACTCAGTAAGATTCGTAGAGTATTTGGTTGAATTTTAGAAAGTAACTCAGCAGAGTTTTCTTATGTGGAGACTTGCATAGAGGGACCAATTTCAAGCATCCTTCTTGTAGTGTCATCTCTATTAAAGTCAGGGTGCCCTGCCGACACATTTACTCCAGCTACGATATGGTTTATGTTTGACACTCCAGTGGGAGCATGCTCCCGAAGTTTTGGCAAAGACGACTCAAAGAGTTGGACAGAGGACCAATCATGCTTTTCATAATTACTTGTTATCCTCAAAATAATCTATCAACAAAACCAGTATGGGTACAGAAGAGAAAGAACAGTCAAAATTCTATTTGTTCTTATGTATATAGCAGTAGTAGCAAGGGGACTGGGGCAGAGGGGCATTCCAGGGTGGGAAGCTCTCTACAGAAACAGAGCAGATACCCTGGCCTAAAGCTTGCAAGTTTTACTTATCTCCCACTGCAGCCTGAGCTGTTGTTGTCCAGATGCCACTGGCTCCCTCCAGCCCTGCTGTGGACTATGAGGTATAATATATCCATTGAGGGAAGGGATATGCAAGCACTTAGTTTGTGCAATAAATCAACAAGGAATACAGTTTAAATTTTGATCATAAGGCAATGGACATTTGCTATAGATTTTATCCATTAAAAAACCCCCTGCCAAATCAATTCAAAGAAAGAGTTGAGACTTCCCAGCTCCTGGCCCTGTTCTTGGTCTACTACCCCAGTCCCAGTTGTCCTTGCGATAAATACAAATAAACTGTTACCAAAATAGCATCAGGCTTAAAAATTCTTAGTCAGGTTCCCTCAGTATGCTGTGGCAAGGTCAAATCTGTGGGGGTAACATATTTTCCTTACCTCTTTTGCTGGTGCCCTCTGTTGCGGCAAAGCACACCAGCATTCTTCCAGACGTCAAGCTCTGGCATTTCAAAGGACACAGCTTGTTTGGGATCAAAATACACGGCAGTTGTTGCCCTTTCTATTTAGGCCTTAAGCCTTGAATCAACAGTAAGAATCCTGGACATGGGAAAATACAGTGCTGACAAATACGTAATTCAATTAAATAGGCTGACATTGTTTAAGCAATAGCCCTTTCCTCTGATGCATCTCTTTCAGAACTCTTTGTCTTAATATTATGGCCTACTTGAAACACTCGAGCTCATGAATGGATTAAAGAGGGTTTCATTTGTTTTATTTATTATTTTTACTGCTCTGCTTGGCTTTTTGCAAACAGGGGAGGCACAGTCCTCATTTAGAATTCACTGTAACATGCACATTCTTCCCTCCTCCTCTGTCGAGAGGAGAAGCGGGAAAAAAACAACAAAAAGACCGTAACTGTTTCAAAAGTACCAAAACACTTGGGTAATTCACCATCAACATTGACCAATTAACAAAAGCAGCTTTAGAGCACAATCACTTAAAAACCTGGGCAGGATAGGCATCAACTGCAACAGTAAGCTGCCAGATTTTAAAAAGGGGGAAGTATTTTACCCAAATTGTGTTCAAAATTACGCTAGAGAATCAATGTTGCATATTTACCTTTTTATCTTGCATTCTGCTTATATTCAGTCTTTGATTTTAAAGAGCGAGTCTTCTCACTCTCCCAATGTGATCTCAGTATCGTACTACCTCGCTGTGATAGTTGTGTATCCCTTGAAATGTATCAATGTTGCATTATATCAACAAGGACTCAAGCTTCCATTTATCTTCAAATATTTCACAATCCACTGCAGTATATTCTCAGTTGCAATTTTTCCTTTCAAGTTTGGCCACCATGTGTGTAGCATTAATTTCTCTGTTCACATGTAATTCATTCAGGGACTTACACCAGCTGAGAACCACATATGGAGGCCCAGATTTACAGAGCTTTTATTTTGTGCCATGGAAGCCTACAAGAAACAATTTTCTATTTGAATATTGAGTGTTTACAGAGGTCTTGTTGTTCACTAGAGACAGCGGATTATGAAATCATATTCTGCAAGAATCCTATCCAAAAAAACCTGACTGTAACATTTATTAACTCCTCTTTGTTCAAGCGCTTACTGGGTTCTTACAGGGCGATTGAACATGGCTTCTCCTCTCTCAGGGTTTGTTGTTCGTTATTATTATTTACCACTTTTTAAAAAATGTTGGTCCAACTTCAGCCAGTTTCTATTGTGCCTGCCATTAGAACTTAGTGTGCCCAAGGCATGGCAGCAGAGACAGAGGTGAGGAGCGGGATGTGGGTCTCAAGTAGACCAACTTGTGTGTGCTCTAAAGCTTAGCACAGCTTTGCTCCTACTTCTTCTGGAGCTGAAGATATGCACAGGGGTCTTTTTTGGTGAGAAGCAGCCAAGAAATTGTGTGAAGGGTATTCACACCATGCAGCTCACTAAGGTCTTCAGCACAGGTACCTGTACCAGGCAACTGATATTTGGGATTGAGAATGCGCTCCTGTTTTATCACATTTGAATCAGCTCCAAATGCAGATCTCTAAGACCCTTCTGTGGTGCTCATTTAGGCTTGTTTTGAAAAAATAATGACACATATTGAGTGACTAATATCCCACATAATTAATCCTGTAGCTTCTTATTTATCAAGATTTCAAGGGGAATAGAGCATTTTCATGGAAAGCAAGAAATCTGAAGTTAAATCTAACACAGACAATAATCCTTGGAGAGATGTCTCAGGGTTAAGCTTACCTGTGTCAGAGACCTGGAGGAGACACTGCTCGCCTCTGGTCTTTTGGGAGGGGAGCTGGGATGGAGGCTAAGCATCCCCAGCATCCCACGGGCTGCTTCTCCCGTCCCCTGGGGTCACCCCCTCCTGATTGCTACCAGAGGTAGCAGAGGGGGGTGGACCTGGGGTCTGGTCCTGGGGAGCCCTGACAGCCTCCCTAGTGAAGGACAGAAAGAGTAAATTGACTTTAATGAGAGATCACACATGGCCTCCAATGTATCAGTTTCAATCAAATGTTAGCAACTGTCAATTTCTTCTTTCACCCAAGAGCCAAATCCTGTAAATACAAGGACCGTAACAAATCCCTGAAACAGGCTTTAGCGCACATATATGGAAAACATACTAAACTATAAATACTGTATAGCATATGGCATTGAGATTATCTAATTTCACTTCATAACAGGTGATAAAATGACCAATCAGCTGACGTGCAGAATGAAATGTCAAACGAACAATTCAGCTAGCCTTAAGATGACTCTGATGTTTCATCATATTGTATCGCATCCCTAAAAATAAGCACATACCTGTTTCACTGACATGAGAGTGTGGACACAGTGGAAATACGTGCAAGACTAGACCTGCCTTCAGAGCCAGAATTTATCCTCATTTCTCTGCAGCTACATGAAAGGTGAGGAAGCTAGATTAGGAGGATACCAACAGTGCCAGAGGAGAAATTTTGAACCCTCTATTTATTTATTTCTGTGAAAAAGGTATTCTCATTCCTCAGCTTTTGCCAAGACCAGAGGTTCGTCACTACAACTCCTAAGCTCTACTGTAATACAAACAATGAGAGAACTTCATTGTCTGCTCCTGACTAGCACGCTTTCATCCGTTTCTGCCATTATTACTAAAATTGCATAATCATTGCACAGACCACAGCTCTGCTGTTCTGCTTCCTATAACTGTGAAGGGCTCCTACACCACCAGTGAGGTATCAGCCCTCAGAAACAGAAGATCAGTACTCTGAAGACCAAAATCAAAGCTACCGATATATTTCTGAGTTGAAGAAAAGGGATTTCATCATTTGCTGAATTCATGGTGACAAAGAGGAACCCCAGGGAACTGTTGAAGGTTGTCTCTAATAGAAATCACAAAGTGATCTGCAATGATGCCTGAACGTTCACATGTTGAGACAATATAGTGGATATAACCTCCTTGGAGGTACTGGTAGTTGAATGAACCTTGGAGTAATGCAAGAAATTAAAACCACATAAAGCTTTAAAAATGAGTCTAAATCCAATATCAGCTTATTTCAAAGTTAAACACCATGTCATCATCTCTGATTTTGCGGGGGCTTAGCCCCAGAAGCAGAGAGATCCACCAGTCCACAGACCCAATTCCCAGGAAAGAGCTGGAAAATGGCTTTGTTGGCTCATTTAAAATTAGCTTGGGTACAGCAGTTATGAATATACTGTGCAGAAAATTGTGCACTGAATGATAAACAAATAGGTTGCTATGATTTGATGCTATTTTAATAGCTAGTGATTAACCAAATGAATGCCATTTGGTCTGGCCTGATTTGCCAAATGGTTCCTCACTCCTACCATCGAGGCAGTTTTAAAGTAGTGTCCTTACAACTATGTGCTATTACCATGTTAAACTCTGATAAAATATTTTTGAGAGGAATAGTAGCATATTGTAGGGTATATACTCACATATCAATCCCAGCACTGATCTTCTTGGAGCTGGCTGAGGGAAGAGCATTTTCTAGCAAGCTGTGCTGAAGGTTTGTCTTTGATGTGAAGTTAAGGTCCTTGGGGTTGTCTTCATCAGAAACATTGAGATACTTCAAACAGATACATGCTTAAGATCCCCCATTCACCCCAAAAGCATCCGCTGAGACAAACTCAGACTAACATGGCTCTAGCTAGTCTGGACAAACTGCTTCCTGGCCTCAGTTATCAAGAATGGATCATCTGATGAAGCTAAGAGCTTGCCATACTCCCATGACATCTTGCTTTTCTGTGCAGTGGTTTTCAGCTTGAGGACTACTGAGTGATGACTTCTCACCAAATTCATTGAGACTGAATGCCTGCAAAGGACAATGCACTACTAATATTAAACCAGAAGCAGAACAGGAATCAATTTTTTTCCTGGTTTCTTGTCCAGTCTGAAATAGGTTTATTTTGTGCCTACAGTCAGTGTAGGCAGAGATCTTTTCCCAGATACACCCATGCTAGCTGCACAGGTGGTGGCCCTGAGATGTTCATCCTTGCTCTCCACTGGAGATTGCCCTGAGACGATGGGTGCGAGTGCTGTCAGCTCTCAGCCCAGGCAGGGTGAATGAGGTTAGCAAGGATGCTGCTGCCCAGCCTGGGAATGAAGCTTCTGCATTTCAATAACAGCAGCTACAGCAGAGCTCATCCTGCCCTGAACTAGATTGAATTAATGAACTAGAGAGATGCATTACTGAGTCCACTTTATTATTTTATGTCTAAATCTTGTTTTATCTATATTACTTGGAATTTTGCCTCTTTATGTTTTTTTAACGTGGGTTATTTTTATGAGAGAACACTAATTGGCACCTCAGCACCGACAGAAGTATGTCTCAGGTGTGCAGGGCCAATGCCTCGTTGTGTCCCTTCAGGGTGCATTAATTAGCACTACTGCACTGGCTCATGTTGCTGCCCAGTTCTAGCTAATGCCAGAGGTTAAACTGTCCCCTGACTGAGTCACCAATTTAAACTCTGAATAGCTCTTCATGTGCATGATGCACGTTAGTACTGCTCTTATTGGGGTGCTGATACTGAACAAATTAATTTCTGAGCGATATCTCAAAGGTTTGCCTTTGCTCCAGCATTAATTTTCTTTCACTTTACTATTTTTTTTACTAGTAATTTACTCTGTACCACAGCTAAACAAAAAAGTAAAGAAAAATATTAACATTTAATGTAAAAATTCCCACTTCCTTGAAAAATGGATTTAAAAAAAAGAGAGAGAAAAAAGGATGGTGTTTTTTCTTACTCAGTAATTTTAATGATCCTCACTTAAACTTCTCCAGGTCCTTTACAAATTACTCAGACCCAATGTTACAAAATGCTTTAGCATGTATATTACTCTGTGCAGACAGTTGGGGATCATCTTGTGTACTTTAAAAAAAAGTGCAGGTTAAAATGCTTTGCTGAATTGCACAAAACAGCAGAGTAATTTTTATCCCTATTCTATGAAAGATGAAATGGGAACATGGAAGGGTTTAATGTCAGCGTTATCAGAAGACTCCACAAATTGTGGTTTCTTCCACCTTTTGGGACTGACTGTCAGAGGCACCAGGCAACACCACCTTCTTCTGCTCCTGTGGCCAGACAATGCTTCCTTCTTCCCCAGACAAGCACCATTCCTGCCTTATCGGAGAAATTTGCATTTCATTTCTCCGTTACATGAGATAGCTGCGTTGTGTGGCTGCACAAAGAGGGGCTTTGTCTCCTAATCAAAAGCAGGCAAATAAATAGCTATTGAACTTTAAAAGGAAAGGAATAATGTGACAAAATGCCACGTTGCTGGAATGCTTCTGCTCATGAGTGTGCCTGCACAGATGGAGCAGAGCCTTGTCACCAGTGACCTTGTTCGCTCTTCCGCACCAGTTGCATTTTCCAAGTTCCTTACTCCTACTGCAGCTCCGGACCTTCCTTTCTCTGTGGTATTGCAACTTGCCAGCACACATCTCTGAAAGGGAAGTCTTGAGCAAATCGTTTAAAAGGGGGTAGGGGGTGGAAAATCACAGAGGAAAATTATATCACATCAATGTGAAGCTGTCTCTCTGTTGTTGTAACATGATAGTATCACCTGCCCTTCAATGACTGGCAATTTCAGGCTGCCTCATCATCGCAGACAGATGCTCCAGTGCTACCAAACCACAATATTGAATCACCTGGTCCTATCCAGCAGTTCAAAAATCAGCCATTCATAACAGGATTTTTTAAATGCAATTTTTGTAAGAAATTAGGATTAGATAACTATTTCATATTTTTTGAATCATTAACTAGAGTAAACATGAATCCAAATGACAAACCGCGTCATAAGGCACCCAGAATGTTGGGAGTGTGTTGACATCTCCCAAAACTTCAGGCACAGCAGCTAAACGAGCTGTTGTGACCTGCCCTGGCAGAAGAGACACAGTGGCATGAGTTAGCCAAGGTGTAAGACCACTGAGGAGCTCAGGATGTATTTTCTGCTTATTAGCATGTATCAATGCTTATGCTGCCTCAGTGTTATCTGTGATGGCTTTTGCAACTGCACTTGCCTCACACTAGTATAACATGTTACTGCTTGCACTGATAAATCCATTTGGTCCATTTCTATTCTCCTGTATGCTTTCTCCCTTCTTTTCCATCCTGCTCGGTATCTGGGATCCGTGTTTGGCAATTACAGTAAGCCTAGATTACATTTCTTTCTGTTGGGTTGCAGCAGGGGAAGGGTGAGGTGCCATCACAGAGGGGTTTGTGACAAATCCTTAGCTATGAGCGTATTGTGCAGAGGATGGGGACTCCGCCTGTGACCCCATCAGCACTGGCACGCTCCAGTGCTACTGAACCACCGTTCATAATCACCTGTGCTCATCAGGGCACTTTCAGGGCTGCTCTACATCCCTCTGCTGTGCCTCACCTCTGGCAGGTAGCTATGAATACAAATAGCTATGAATACATGGGCTCAAACAGCCTTACAGCAGGAGAGCATCTGCACGGGAAGCTCAGCTTTCAGCCCCTCTTCTGTCCTACTCAGCACAGCAAGGCAGGAGAGACAACATGTCACACCAGGTCCCCAGTATTCCTGACTTTTGCTCTAAGAGCTTCTTTAAAAGTCAGATTAAAAAGCATCATACCAAGACAATTATTCTCCAACACTTATCCCAGTCTTAACCAGGTAAGCTACTTCAGCCTGCAGCGTAAGGAAAGACGGCAGGATCATACAAATTGTAATTAACTTGCTAAAGTAGGTCAGAACTGTGTGTATTGCAGTGCAGGGGTACTCTGGCTTTAATGATTTCAAATATTTTGAGAAGTAAACTGAAAACACTTACTCAAATTAAGTGTTTTCTTTAAGCTGTCAGCATTGCAAGCATTGCCAAGATGAACAGGATAAATTGGATTAGATGCAGTCTATATGCTTTGAATCCTAATGGCAAAGGATCCAAAATGTAAAGTACTGCACAAAGGCAAAGCAAATATTAAATATTGTCTGTAAAGCAGCAGATCTCAGTTTACTGATTAGCCAAATAGTTTGAAAAAGCATGACTCATCTCTAGAGAAGCAGAGTGTTGCTGCTGGCTCCCATGCAACCCAGTTTGTGACAGCATGACAGTCTCCACCTGCTAAATGATGGGGTTTACAACTGGGGAAACTGTGATTTTGATTCAGCCCAGGCTAAGGCCTGCCACTACGGTCTGGGCCAAAACAATACAGGCTTAAATACAGACTCAAAAAAAAAGTACACGAAGGTGGTAACTGAGGTTAATTATGAAAGTGAAATCATGTTACACAAGGTACCCACGTGAGTCTCAGGCCACTGGTTGTCAATGGGCAGGGATGCAGCATTCAGGTTATAAACTCGGAGAGCAGTATGAGATAGTAAAGGTGAAGAGCTTCATCAAAAGAGCAACCAGTCACTGCACTTGTCTCTCCCTCAGAGCTGGAGGAAGGTGTCCGCACAAGGATGATGCCTCGGTGAGGAGCAGAGAGCACTGGTCCAGAAACCACACTCCGAAGGAACACACAAACCAACTGAAGAGCTGGAAACAGAGTTATAAAAATGTGGGTTGTGGGGGGTTCACTGGTGGAGAGAGGGATAATCACAGCTAAAGTTCTGAAGGGAGCATGCAGAGATCTGACTGTCACCTTCTGTCCCCTCCAGTCCTCAACAGACAGATGCAAAGTCCATTTCACAGACAGACTATGCTCCAGTTTTGCAGGTTTTTGCCTCCATTTGAGAGCTGCTCAGAACCTTTTGCCCTCTACTGGATAGAAACCATCCTTTAATTGCTAGCCTGAATTTTCTCATAGGAGTTTAAGCCTGTTTGGATTTGTGCCAATAGTGCCTATTAGCCTAAATAGTTTAGGTTTTATCTACCCCCACTGTTTATTTCCTCAAGATGCTTGGAGGTAACTATCTCCCTCTCAGGCTTTCTTTTGCTGAGTTCAATAAGCCCAACTCAATCCTCTCTAATGATAGACCTCCATTCTTCTGATCATGCCATTAGTTTTTCTCTATGCTTGTATTGGTTGGATTTTGTCTTTCTGGGTCTCATATGTGCAGATGATGCCTGCCCAGTGCTCTACAACAGCCAATACTTAATTCATGCTGGAAATTCATGACTGACTGGAGATATGAGCACTAAGCATGGCAGAGTTAAGGCTAAAGGGTCTCCAAGTTGCATTGCTTACCCCACCCCTTTTACCCTCATCCACCAGCTCCTAAAACAAAGCACAAGAAATTGGCCAATGTCTTGGAAAATTAAAGTTAATGGCAAAATCAAGAAAAAACCCCAAATAAGCCATTTACTTCAGCCACATGAATACAAATATCAAACAAGAGTATCTGAAACATCAACAAATTATGGTAAGTAGCTAAAACACAGAAGTTGTCATCACCATGTCTGGACATAATTTTGACAAGTCCTCAGATAAATCTCCTCCATCTCCTTTTTCCACAGAAAGTTGGTATTTTGAACAGAAATTCTCAAGTCAAAAGATATACATCAATTTTTAGTTTTAGCAACACCCCCCCAAAAAAAAACTAGACATACAAAGCAGATGCTTTTCACTAAAGCTTTTTCACATAAAAGCTTATTCTTTCATCATGAAGTTGGTTCAAAAATTTTCTGAACACTTCTAAACAGTAGCGGTAAATATGGTTCCCAGTGGAGACAGACTACAGGTGCATGTTAGCATCTGTTCATCTGATGGTGTACAAATCCTTTAAAAATAATAAAAGGCTTCTGTTTAGTTAGGGAGCGCCACCAAGCATTATAGAGGGATCAGCTTCAAAGTTCAGCTTTAAAAATGTACTGTATTAAAATAAGAAATATCAGTTATGTAAGGAAAGATGTTTACATGTAGCATTCAATCCTGTAAATTGAGCAGGTCTCAATGTTGTACCAAAGAGATTTTTTGTCGTGTCCAAAATCAACTACATCTTTAATTAAAAAAAAAAAAAAAAAAAAAAGGCTGTTTTATGTTGCTCAGCAAGCAATAGCACGCCTACATAACCCAGCTCTTTGGAGTAAGGGTCTTTGCACACCAGTCTAACATTCCTTTGACTCCGACAAAGTGGAATAAAATCTATTTCAAATATATTATTTGATGAAAGCAGATGTCAGCAGATACTGCCTATGTAATTGATATTTGATTTATTCAAGATTTATGCATGCTGTGCCTTAGATTTATTAATGATAATCCCCTGCTCTTGTGTTTAATATAGTGGAACCAAAACATAATTTGCTGGGATCAGTCAGAAATGCATCAAAGTGATTAACTCTACATGCAAACCATTATCCAGTGACATCCCTACTGTGCATAGTGCAAAAGGAGGCAATAATACAGTAATTGGCTTCACTTAAGCAAGTCAGATATTTGCTGTGATTGCTGGTAAAATTTGGTCCCTTTAATCTCAATGGCGCTACTTCCTCACATCCTTCATCCTCCCTTGATGCATTCCTGTTCTCAAAAGAGTCAGAAACTTAAAAATAATAATAATTAAGAAAAAAAAAAAAATCGACGCAACCAATCTCCCTCCAACAACCTGGCAATTTAACATGAGGAACTCATCAGAATCACAGTCAGCAAAGCAATGAAATACAGCTTCGCTCCTGAAAGCAGCTAAGAGGGTCTTTCCCCCCTTCACGAACATAGTATCTGTAGGTTGTTCACAGCATCCGTGTCACTGCAGTGACGTGACGATGCAGAGGGACTCCGTAACCAGCAGGATGCACTCTGCGTGCTCAAGGAGGCAGGAGGAGATTTCAGCCTCCCCTGTGGCCCCCGGCACCCCGTATCGGGAGGGGGAGCACGCCCTGATGAAAGGCCGGCAGGGAGCTGGGTAGGGAACAGCTTGAGAATTGCTCAAAAGAGGGATTTAGCTCAATGGGAGGAGAGACTATGAGTCTACGAGTAGCCACCGAGACTGGAAAGGTATCTCCTCCTCTTCGGCTTCTTCTCACTGCTGGGTGCCAGTCCTTCATCCAGGGAAGGAGGAAGAGTCCCTTCGTTCTCGGGGCTGGGGACAGAGACTCGAACGAAGAGGCACAGAGCAAAAAAAAAGGCACAACCCCCCCCAGTCCACACGGGCAGGAGGAGGAAATCCTTCAGAAAAAGGCAGCCTGTCTCCTGTGAATTTTCTCACTGGAGTCACAACAGCCAAAGACTCCATTTAGTCTAATTAATTTGTTCCACTCTTGAACAATACCATTTCGGTTCCATGTCTTACGAGCTGTGACGTCTCTGGGCAGATTCATTGCCACTGCAAGAGCACCCGTGTGTCTCCACGTTGCAGAACTAAATCTTTTAGCTCCTGGAGCAGCACAGTAACTCCGCTCCTGATGACCTGCTGATCTACAGCACAGGCTAGATTCCCTCCCACAAAACCCAGAAACCACCTTTCTCCCTGAGCCATTTAGGCACTGTAGCCACGAACGTTACGTGAGAGCAGCTCACAGAAGTTATTTTCTATTATCTCAAGCGCTAATCCTGGGAGCAGGTCAAATAAACAGATACTGAGTGAAGTTCAAATCTTTATGCATCTTCTTTCACCCTTCCCAGCACAAAGCAACTCCACAAGAATCCAACCAAGTTTACAGCTTGCAGCTTCTCCTTCTCCACGCTCGGAGTTACAATAGCAGCATTCCTCAGAGGCTGTGCTCAAATTCAAGCTTGGGCTCAATAGGATGGCCAGAGCTAGAAATGCAGCCCTCTAGGTTCAGAGAGATCCAGCCTTTGGAAAAGAGCTCTGACACAATAAACTGAACCAACCAAAAAAACCCTTACTTCTGCAACCACTGCTCCTGAAGCTGTCCTGGGTCAGCACTGCCCCAACAAACGGTAAACGGGCTGCTCTGGCATTCAGGCTGATCAGAAAGCAGTTGTCTCAAGAGAAAACCATAACCAGGGAGAAGTTTTTAGATGGGATATTTAAATGCCCCACCATTATCACTTACAGAAAGAACATATTAACGTGATTTTCTCTTACCTTCCACCTCAAATGACAAAACACAACAAAAAAAATAGTCTCCCCTCATTTCTCCTAGATACAATGGTGGTGTGTTGTGACACAGACTTTCCTCACTAAGAAAAGTTTTACTTGGGCCAAAGTCCTGCGTTGAGGGTACTGGCTGGAGAATGCGGTGCATGCAAGCCACAACAAATTCAACAGAGAATAAAGAGCTGCAGCAGTGAGAACTGGGCACTGGGCCTGCCTTGCCTCAAAGCAGCTCTGTGACCTGCCAGCTGGGAAGGAAGGATCACCTGGACGGCTTGTTAGAGCAGATACCGAGAGAAGGGACAAGTGAGAGCTGTGCAAGAACGAAGAAACGCTCTTCTCTTACACTCTCACCTCCTTGCCTTCCAAGAGGACAGAGCCAGGAGGCACCAAAATCAAGCAAGTCCCAGCCAGAAGAAAAAAAAAAAGAAGTAAGAGATGGGCTACTTTATTCACAAAGGAAAGAAATCCCAGATTTAGAATAATTACTCTTGTTCTTTCGCCCCCTCCTCCTCCTGAAACAAGCCAGCTTCCTTCCCATAACTCCTTCTCCCTTGATACCAGGTTAGAGGAGAGTCTCTCGCTTGCCCAGCATATGCCTCAATACACCAGTATTCATGGTTTTCCCTTTGCTGCAACCATTTCTGTACGGTACAAGACAGTCCTCATGGGCGGCACAATTCCCCCAGTATAGAGTTTATGCTCTAACTTCAGTAAATCTTTCTCTTATCTGCCTGGTTATTTAAAGAAAAAAGTTACCCCATGTTTCAAAATGATGTAGCTGACAAGCTGAGAAGACAACATCAATCCTGTCTGGTAGGAAGGGTCTACAATTCCCTAGTGAATTTATCTTTGAACAAAATGAAGAAAAATTGATAGCTTCAGTTATGAAGGGAATTCATATCACATGCAATTTTTTTTTTTAAAAAACTTCATTAATATACTTTCCCAGATTGAGAATAATCACAGCCATCTGGAGATCAAATTATAAAATGGAGACTTGTGCAGTAAGAAGGAATCTTGTCACTCAAACCTCGTACAACTTTGTCCTTTAAAAAGACTGCTAACATTGATTTTATAATGCTCTGTTTCATCCTTCTTCTGGAGTGCTTTAGCCTTAATTAAAGTTGTTCCAGAACACTCCTGGTGGAACAACTGAGACACCAGTAGCTCCTGATCATGTCATTTCAGCCCCATCATGTGTTGCCCAAATACTAACGGCAGCAAGTGAGAGAATCACCAGGAGCGGCACAAGACAGAATAGAGCAAACGAGTGCACTGAGAGGGAAGAAAACACCAAGACCCAGACAAGCCGGTTCCTTACTCTTTCTTCCCCATGGATTCAGAAAACTGCCAGAGACAGCTGCTGCCCTCCAAACCCAGCAAGCTCCAGATGGGGTCCCTCTCCCGCCAGAAGGCTAAATCCAGAGAAGAAACCTCGCAGAGCAGCTGTAAACCCCACCAAGAGGTTTCTGGACACACAGAAACATCCTCCAACTGTGACTAGCCTTGCCCTCCCCAAAGCCCTTCGATTGCAGCCTCTTCTCCACTTTATGCCGCCTTCTGCCCTCTCTATTTCTTCCTCCCTTGTAGATGAACTGACCTCTTTCTCACAGAATCTAGCTCGTTTCCCCCCGGTGAGGAATTAAGGCAGCCTCACGCTGGTCCATGAGGGCATCTTCTACCCACCCTGGCTGTGCTCCCTTTTCTGTTTCCACTGGAAGCTCTCTGAGACCAGAGCCACCTACAGCTCCGTGTTCATGCAGCAACAGACACTGTGTTGACCTCAAATGCCCTATGGTAATAAACAATTCATGACAACTCCCACTTCCAAAGCTCAACAAAATAACCCTTTGCGTTCTCATGACACTGATTAAGTGCCTTTAGAAAACAAAACGAGAAAACTTTAAACCATTTTGTGCTTAACCCCCTCCAAAATGCTCAGCGCTTTAAGCTTCGCTGTCCTTTGCTGGACCGTGAGGAAGCATGACTAACTCCAAGCCCTGCCATGTACTCTGCCAGGGGCTGCCCTCACCCAAATTGTAACGAAGGGCTTTACCCAAGGAAAGGGGAAGAGCAGCCCTCAGGCCCCCAGAGACGCAGCTGGTGGGAAGCAGAGAGGAAGGCTTATCGGGAGGTGGCTGGGATGCTCCGGTGCCACCAGCAGCGCTCTGACGGCACTCGCCCACAGCAGATACAGCGCACACCTTCCCACGGGAGCAGCACCCTCACCAGGGGCAGCAACCACATCTTCTTCCATTTAATGGACCCTCTCAGGACCAAACACCCATCACAGTCCCTGCCCTGCTTTAAACTCATGACTTGAGCCAGTGTGAACAGGGGAGGAACAAAAGGAATTACCCAGCTCAAACAGTCCCTCTCAGCACTGAGGGCTTAACGCTCCCCAATGGCAATAAAACTGGGCTGCGGGAACGGTAATTCTGGACCACACCGCCACTCCCGTCTCCCCCAACAGCCGCAAACAGAAATTCAAGGACCCCGTAAGGACAGGAAAGGCGTACGTGGCCACAGGCGGTAACGCTGCTCTCACCCGCAGCCCAGGCTCAGGCCGTAACTAGGAGGTGACTTTCCTGCAGGTGGTGGAGTCCCCCCAGGGCACTGCATCCTCACAGCCGCAGGAGCAGGGGACGGTGGCTTTACCAAACTGTTAGCACCTTGCCCAAAGTTGTGGCAACAAACAGGGGTAAATGGTACGGGCTGGCTTTTACCCTTATGTCCAGGCAATGAAGTGAAAACCTTCAGGCTCTGTTCACAAAGCAAAGCAGACAGGCCCTCAGGGTGGGCTGTCTTTCCCCTGAAGAAAGAGGGTACTGCGAGCGAACCCCTACAAAGGGCCCTGAACTGTCAAATTAAAGAAACAAATTACAGTTAAACTCAAGGAAAAAGAATAGGGTGCTCACTGAGTCCAAAAGAAAGTACCACATCTAAACCGAGAGATGAAAAAACCCCAAGCTGCAGAAAAAAGAACCCATCCCCCAACACACACACACAAAACCACGGCTGCCAGCCTCTTGCATCTCAGAGTCACGGGACGGTCATTCAGAAATCATGAGATAAGCTGAGAAAGAGTGATATGCTAAAAATAACCTTCTTTCAAACCATTTTATATGCCTTCATGGATGTGATACTCTCTAACAGCTACATTTTTACGGTCTTTTCCATAGCCACAAGGACTAGCTCTTTAAGGGAAAACTGAGGATTTTCTCTGAATTCATGCCTCCAGGAACTGAGAGATCAAGGAAAATACAAAAGCAAATGCCAAACATCAAGTATCAGAAAATTCATGGTTAAAAAAGAAGGATGAGCTGACAACAAGGACAGAAGGCCAGTTCATTAGGGAACTTCTGACATAAAACATAGGAAGTTTTTCTCAAGAAAGCCAGAAAAATAACAGGCTTCAAGTAAATTACATATTTGTTTGGTGTTTCAAAAGGGATGCCCTTATTTAAGAAGTGCTTGAAGCATATAATTGGTTAATCACACAGGCCTCCTCACACACACAAGGAGCATTAATTCCCTACCACCACTTCTGCTCCATCACTAATACTGTTACCACTGGGGTAAACACCACCCCAGCAAAACCGCTCTTCTTCACTACATGCCACGAGAGGCTGGGACACACAGAAGTACCTCTCACCGCTGCAGCTATATGGAACACGAACTTTTTAAAACCTCAGTGCAAACCCCAAGTAAGAAATGGGCTAGCAGAACTTGCATCCCACCAGTGAGCCAGCTTTGCCTTCATCAGCCAAAACTTCCACGCCTTTCAAGGCTTTTAGATGAGCTGATGCAGGACGCTTGGCCAGTGGGAAGGAATTAAAAGTTGCAAAGTGCTGATCTGGTAAATTCACTGCTGAGCTCATTCCCGAGTTACAATTATAACCCCTGGAAAGTTGTCCCACATTCAAAAGACACCAAGAGAAAAAATGAAATACCATATTCAGCACTGTTATAGCCCAGCTTTGACAACACTCAAATGAGACTTGCCAGAGAAAACCACCCCTCTGGGTCCGTTTGCTCTCTCTTTGCTGCTCAGCACCCCTCCGTCCTGCTGAGCCACGTCTCTACATCATTGATCATCAAAATCATACATCTACACATACATAAGAAACATGCAGTTTCTTAGTGGTTTCCAAGCACGTTACCTACAGTACCCACCTTTCCGAATCCAACAGCAGCTGAGCAGCTCTTTGCTTACAAGACACCCTACAAACACTCTACACAAAGCATTATTTCTTCCTCAAGGAAGGAAAATTGGCTTTGAAACCCTCCTCACATCTTCCCCTGTGAACGGTATCCCAGAAAAACGACTTCTAAGTCTGACCCTACACCTTCTTCCATAATCAGGCCACCAGCCAAGGGACAGCGGTACACGTCGTGAGCTACGTGGGGAAGGAAAAGGGGGGCTGGTGCTAATGAGCAGTAGTAGTCCCTGCAATAAATCCATATCTAAGGACTGCACCTCTGAGTAAGAGCGTTTTAGGGATATGAGGTTGTTAACAGGATACAACGTTGGTGATTTAAGGCAGTGAGCGTCTCCTCTGAGCTAAGCGTCCCTACCTTGGCAGAGAGATGATGGTATGCTAGAAATATTAAACTAGCAAACTCCACGGAGATACATAGGTACGAGTAAGAACAAAATCTGAATCCCTGTCTTCAGGATAAGTCATCAAACAGATCCTCCTAAACAGCAGCCAAATATATATCCGCATCTACTGTTGTAGGTGTTAATGGAACAGCTCCCAAATATGAATGCTGAAATAACATCCTGATCTCCTGTAACCAGAGCTAAGAGGATTTGCCATTGATATACCAGCTCTGAGCTGGATTTACTTCAAAATTCTCAAAAGCCCCTGCAATGGCATAAAGCACGTTTTTGTGTCGAAGGAATCCAGATGAGCGCTCCACATGGGGCACTGGGCGATATGTAATGAATTCCACATTCTGGTTTTGTCCCTGGAGAAGGCTCCCACAGATTCCACAATGGAACAAGAGGTTTATTGAACAGGACAATGCGAGAGGAAATCTATTTTACAACTTTAAGCGAGCTTCTGTCCACAGAGGATGAATATAATTTGTTGCTGAAAAGAAAACTAATATAAGCAAACCGGCCTAAATATAAAAGGACAAAATTTCATCTTTCCTAGCTCTTAAAAAATCCCATGTATTTGTTGTATGTGTGCCCTCATCCCTACACATGTATGTATGTAGCATGTACACACAGGTACATATATCAGCACTCTCCAAACACAAAGGAGCTAAAACCACATCATCCTGTCTTCTGGAAGTTCTTGGTACAGAAACAGTAATTAGATCATTCTACATTTCAGTGTAGTACAGTTAATCAAGAGCTTTCCCAGGGGCATTTTAGAATTAGGAGGAACACTATTAAGGAATACAAATGTTTTATTTCCTAAACTGCCAATAAAAGGAGACGATCAACTTAAAAAAAAATGCAATGGAAATAGGTTGCTTACAAAAAAATATTCAGACCAATTCACTCCAGTGTCATGAACCTAAATAGGATGTCATTGTGCCAGGGAATTAATTGGATTGTAAATAAAATTGAAACCGATCAGTAAGTTTTTATTGCTCGTGATGAGTGAAATGCAAGGAGTGTACAAAGAGCATAAATGATGAAAGTTGAATTTGTTCTGAAAAATTCTTTCAGTTTGAATAATCTGCAGGGTATTAATGGCACTGGTAAGAATTTTTATTATAAACATATGAGGACAGTGTGAATCAGGAATAATTCTATTTAAATCAATGGGATTGCACTGAGGGAACATTTTTGAGGGCTGCAGAATGGAAACTAACTGAGATCTACATACCCTTTTGGTGAGAGCAGAATCAGGCCCATGGTTTTCTTTTTGTTTTTCCTCCTTGCTCTTTAGTTGCTTATGTGCTTTTACAGAAAACGCTTTTCCCGAGCAGCAGGCCCTCTAGATTTACGTCTGGGTGCTCATGTCTGACTGTGGTGACAACATCCCCTTCAACTAAAACAAACACAGCTACCAACGAAGCCGGCAAACTTGCTGGAATGTGGGACTCGCAGAACTGAAGAATGCCAAAGAAATGCAAAATAATTCAATCCCAAACCTTTCAAGGAAGTGACAGCGCGAGCCAGAGGCCTTCTGAGATGCGAGGGACTGGGGGGCAATGTCTCCTGAGGAAGGCACGCAGAGTCAAGGATCACAAAATTGCAGAACCAGAGGGAGAAGCTATGCCCTCATTTTGTGTTTTGACCAGGATATTGTGCCTCTTTTTTCAAGGAGCAGAAAAGAGCAGATGCTCAGGAGGGCTGTTTGAATGGCCAGCACATTGGAGATCATACCAGATGAATGGACAGGAAGGCCAAGGACTCCTACTTTTCCTCAGCAGCCCATACTAATCACGAGAAGGAGAAAGCCCTGCTAGCTTCAGATGCTAAAGAATGGAGTGGGAAGCCCTGAGGGATTAGTCTCCTAACTCAGCCACATTAGTCAGATGGTGTAAATACAGACCCTCCTCCCTTTTTGCATCTCCTCCTTACCTAGAGACTGGAAAGGGCTCATGCAACCTGCAAGCAGTATTATGAATACCCAAGGCCGATCAATTTAAATTAGCTTGAGTGCAGCCACAGAACACCACCGCCCAGTAACAGCGTGATTGCTATCTGAAACGTGCTGTGGTAGAAGACCAGGGAGAGAATTCCTTCTCATATCAATGTGCAACGAAGGTACAAAGCTGTGATTTTTTTTTTAGGCTTGGAACAAGCACCAAACTTGTAACTAGCAGAGCACTTACACCCTGGGATGATCCTCCAAGAGAAGCCACGCAGTGCCTTGCTGCCCAGTGCTCCCAAGAACTTCCTTGATGGAAAACAGCATTACTTGTCTCTCTTCCTTGCTGCAGACCTGGGTTTCTACATACCACGGCACAGCTGCACGCAGTCTGTTATAAGGCCTTCCTGCGCGGCCAAAAAAGGTTTTAGGAGATCTGTAATGGTGTGTTTCTGGAACTAAAACTTAATTTGTTTATCCGACCTCTCAGAGAATGAAATAGCTCAAGGAAAAGCAAAGCAGAGACAGAGAAAGAGCACACGCGCAAAGGAGATGGACTCCCGTAGAATAACATGGCATACTAATTCATTCTGATATTGCTATTTAGTACCTGCAAAGTCTACCATTATGCATTATTAAATTCATGTATTATTGAATCACAATCCTTGTTGCCTGGTAAGAAATGTGGATGATTTCTTAGCTTAAATTAAAGCACTGCTTCCCTTATTTGAATAAAACTGCATTACTGGCTGCCTGGCATGGTAATCAGAAAACTGCATTAGGCAGGTAGTACTGTATGAATTAAAAAATAATGAAACAAGACTTTTCAGTCAGACATTGTTCCCTTGCCTGCTTTTCATGACAGCAGATTTCCTACTTTGAGTTGATAAGACAACAGCAAATGAAGATAACAACATGAGAGCAAAATCATTCACTCTAATAGGCTCCACCTGTGCAGACTTCAGCTCATTTACATGACTGCAGAAAAATTAGAAATCATGCAGCAATTAGTCTCTTCTAGATTATGCACTGTGTCAACTGATACCACTCTGGAGAGCACTAGTGCTAAAATGGTTTCAAAAGATAAATCTACTAGCCTGTGCAAACATTTTTAATTACCTGGAAAACTGGATTGCCTGTTTAGAAATCTCTGCTGTAAACCAGGCTGCCCACACAGTGCTGGAATCAAATGTCACCAGATTCAAATGTTTATATAACTGACTTTTATAATGTTTGATGGCTCGGTGGAACAGAACCACGTATCTGCTTTTGCTGCTTTGTGGTGGAAGGAACATCTCTTTAGAGGGAGGTAATACAATTGTGGTAATAGGAATTTTTCTTTCTCTTTTTTGTGTTAGCAGGTATCGACCCCTTTAGTCTCAGATCTCATCATCCACTCTGGTCATCCATTGTAAAACGATGATCATTCACAGCACTGAGCAAACCCACCAGCAGCTATTTACAGGATAAAAATTAAGGGCTGCATTGCGAACCCTGTACTCTCACCAGTAAGGAGTTCTTCACCTAAGAGGCCCGGTGAAGTCAATTTAACTTCTTACGAGTAGCTGTTCATCCTTATGCGTAAGCAGTTCACAATCTGGGCTGGAATTCTTTGCCAGGGTTAGCATATGTTCTGGTGGAAAGGCAAGTCTGCACTCCCAGCTGGTGCAGATCTGCAGCATTCCCGAACTCACACGAGTTCTGCAGATCTGCACCGAGCGGCGAGCCGGACCCCTCGCATTAGCCATGTGCTCGCCACACCTTTGCCGTGGTTAATCAGGTTTTAAAAGCATCTAGTGAAATGTGAAAATGGTGCTTCTTTGGTATATTTAAATTTCGCTCACAGACAAAAAGCCTTAGAGTAATCGAAGAGGAAGAGAGCGATGAAAGCACTGAAGAGGCTTGAAGAGCTACAGAGTTTAATTCAGAGCCAGGTCCTTTCTGTTTATTTGAATAATTCTGTCAAGAACTCCAGAGCAAGGCAATATCTAACCGTGAAGCTTGCAATCTCTAGACTGCTCTCGGGTTCATATTCTCTACGTGATATTTCCATAGAGCAAAATAATACATCTTGATAATTTGAACTGCATTCACTCATGAAGAGCCACCTGGATGGCACAGTCACAGCTTTCCTTAGGTAACCCGTCCCTGCGGGCTGGGTTTAGACACAGGATCTAACCTAGACACAGGATCTAACCCCTGATGGTTTTTTTCTTTCCCTCCTTCAAGTACCGCATCTGTCTTTCCATGTCACACAGAATAAATTCTACAGTTCATACAAGGGGGTTCAGCGAGGGTCGCCCCCACCTCCACACAGCATTTACCCAGCTGGGTTCCGATGTGGCACCACGGTTGCATTAGCCTCAGTTCAGCCCCCCTGCATTAGCCCTCTTCAGTTATCAAGACTTCTTGTTACAGCTTTGTAGTTTGGAAACTCTTCGCTGAACGGCTTCAGCATTTCCAGTTACGAGTTAAAGAGCATAACTTTCCTCTCCAAGCCAGGCTCCTTTGAGTCGGACCGCATCCCCTGGCCACACCTGTGTAGCATGGGTACCACGGAGTCGCAGCCCCCCCAAAAGCCCCTGAGATCCTTCAGAGCTGGCAGGTGCATCTGAGAGCTGCTGCGCTGCTTAGCCGAACCATGGAACCTTGCCACAGGATGATTCCAATATTAAAAATGTTTGTGTGGACCCAAAAAACAGATTGGAAAGGCTGGAGGGGCCAAGTACCACCGTTCTGATATATATCTTAAAAAGATATCTCGTTCTTCCCCTGAGCAGCCCACAAACTTGAAGGCTGATATCTGTGTCAGGACACCGCTCTTCTTACTCTTGCCCTTCTGCTTCCTTCTTGCTTCATATGCTAACCTCATCTCTGTGCAACTTATAAGTGGTTAAGGGCTGAAAGGCAGCTTTGCCTGTCTGTCCTTCTACCCAATTGCACAGCTCATGGAGAAGGCCCCAACACACCGGCAGCCAGCGCACAGCCATGGGGTGATTCTGCTGCGTTCATCCTTTCTGCAGGATTGCAACCTTCACCGAGGCCAGAGCCCAGACAGCTCTGGCACAAACCATGCGGAAGGCATTTTCGTCTCTGCAGCCCTTGCCCTGGTCTCCGTGCTGGACAGGCTCCCACTGAGCGCGGCCACTCGTAAATTCTAGTTTTGGGTGCCTACTGGGTGCCAGAATATGGCTCATCCATGAAGAGCCATCACGCACAGCTTCGCTGCTGCTTTTTTTTATTTTAACACGAATCCAATGCAGTTTAACCATTTTGAGGCTAATGTATATATGCTTCAGACAGAAGTATAATGAGCCACACAGCAGCACTGCACGGGGAAGCAATGGGAGAGGGCCCTTTGGATGCGCGGGGAAAGCTGGAGAGACAGCATGCAACAGCCCTCCTTGAAATGTGGCCAGAATGCAAGAGAGGGGCTCAGAGGTGGTGCATGGAGACGTGCACACAGGCACCTACCCTACTGCAGGCCAGTTCAACCGAGCTTTAATAGGAAGGACTGGCAAGGAAAGCCTCCTAACAGCCCTAATTTATTCCTTGATGATGCCACAGTTGGTGGTACTGACTAGGATTCAAATATAAAATGGAATTTATGGAGAAATTTATGAGTTTAATGGAGAAATCTGTTAAGAGTCTTGAAAGCCCTTATATAGCTAACGAGGTGTTTTAAGTCCCCTAGCAAATTCTGTGCTTGCCTGATGAGGTTCAAGTTTCATAGTATAACCAGACAGCAAGGGGAAAGAATGACAGTATATGTGGCAGAGTCATAATGCTGACCATGAGCTGCTCATTTGGAAACATCTTGGAAGATACGTTATAAGGCATGTTCATCTGTTGTTATTAATGACTGAAGTCAAAGGATTAACTGGGTGAGCCTGATCTAAGACTTGTGGAGCCTGATCTAAGACTTGTGGACTTGGCAACGTGCGTGGAAACTGCAAAATAATACATCGGATTTGCAACCAAACAGTATCTTAAACCCGTCAAGGATAAACAGTGAGAGAAAGGGGGATTCACACTTGCCTCACTTTATTGGGATTGCCTTAAGGATACATGGGCAAATTGAACACTGTAGAATGCAGGAGTTGCCACAAGATGGGACATTCAGCTCACAAATATGAAAGTTCCTGGCAGAATACTGAACTTTACATCTAATGAGTAAAGCTGGCTTGATAAACAGTCACTAAAAGGAGTAAATCCTTTGCTCCCTTTGCAAATCACCTGCCAGCAGGCTCCTGATGAAAGCCCTCTCCTGTTCAAGCCAGAGGGAATTTTGACGTTGGTGACAGAGTTACTGTTCAATTCTAGCTTGTTTGTAATTGGTGAAAACTGAGACTCAGAGACGTCATCCTGCAGAAGGTGTCCAAAATGTCTGTTGTTTGTTTTCCTTCGATTACGTTAACCGAGACGTGTCTTTGACTGTAAAGTCAACTGGCCAAGTGGTGCCTCCACTGGCGAAACCACTGCAGCTTCCTCCTTCAAATGGATCTTCTCTTCTTCCACAAATTAATATGGATTTTCAAATGCCACTGTGGCTAAGCTTCCTGAGCTGTGATCCAGGCCACACAGTGAGCAAACAAGCAGGCAGGCAGGCAGAACAAAGCCATTCCCTGCTGCAGGCAGCACACATCTAGACTCGGTCGTAGCAGGACAGCAAAAGTGAGTAATTCCCCAAGTAACTTGGTTTTAGGGGTCAACATCATAACATTCAAATAACTGGTTCCCTCTCTGCTCTTCGGCCAGCTTTTTCTAGTGGCAGTTGGAGTTCAAGTCCTAAAGGCAATGCAAACTTCTTCTGGATAAAAGGGGATGGATGGAAACGTAGCTTCTGTGATGTATCTCACAACGAGGGGAAGGAAATTAGTTGAATAACTTGCCTAATGCACCATATGGAGATAGAAGCAAGGAAAGCGCGGCTGCTAGAAGTTAATGTAAAAAACACTAACCACAAATCCAGCGTAGGGCCAGGCTCCAAAACATAAGTGGAAGTGGCCTAGAAAACCCACACAAAGACAGTAATTTACAAGCAAAGGTTCTATGCTTCTGGAAAATAAGGGCAAGAATAATAACTGCCTGTGTTAGTAATCTAGGATCTGGAGCAGAGTAACTAAATCTATTGGGCTTAGACTGCCTGAAGGCATAACATTAAACTGGGGAGAGACATTCAGTTTAATCTCCAGCATGACAGATGTCCTTAGGGGGATTCTATGTAAATATGCAGCGTATTGTTTTTGCCTTCTTAAAAAAGCAGGGGGAGTTGAACCACCTCTCTCCTATCAGATGGTATGGATATTTTGCTCTGCCTTGAAGGAGACATGGTTAAGTTTAAGAGCTGCCTCATGATTCCATTTCAGCCTTTCCCCTGGGCCAATGTAAATCAGCTGCATTACAGGGATGTTGTAAGTAACCCTCAGCATGATGCACTTGCTATATCCTGTCTATAGATACGTCTGCACCCCGGGAACACATGATGTGGTATTAACAGCAACATCTCTGACTTTTCTGCTGCATGTAGGAAAAAAAATAATGGTGGGGGTAGAGAGGCAAAGAGGGAGGAGAGAGAAGACAAAGCATTTCCTTGAGATCACAGAATACAGGGGTCCATATTGCATTCCCAGCACCAGCTATTAAATTGAGTTTTTTGGGGGCTGATCTGGGCAAGAAACATTTTCTTTTGGCAGAATTTAAACTACAGCTTAATTAGACAACAGCATCCAAGGTCTCACAGTATTCATATTCCTGCCCGATACTGCAGGATGGGACTGAATGAGTTAAACTCAAGGATAGGGTATGGGGCCAAATGGGTCTAGTAAGAATTATTTTTAAAACCACTGCTTTCAAGATAAATAATGCAGAAAAACACTTAGGGAGAAGTCTGAGAATATTTCCAAATAGCCACTGAAGCAGATGATGATACAAATTCACCTGAAAGAGAGGAAGAAAGTTTGTGTGTGCCAGCCTGCAACTTCACAAACATGTGGTGCATGCAACCTCCAGAGTGACTGAAATGCTGAAAGCTTCTCTAATCCAAAACTAAGCTGATTTTACACTACAACCACAATTATTTTCTTTTTAAAATCAAGCATGCCACTGCCAGATCCGTAGCAGGTGCAAATCAGCACAGGCTTCAAGGGAGTAGTCTGACAAACAGCAGCTGAGGATCTGGTGTAAAATGAGATCATCTGCTGAAAAATTAAGAGAAAGGCATTTCTATTTGTCATCTGCTATCTCTTATAATTGCTCAGTAATTTCTATCTTGCCCCTCTAGAAATCCAAGTGATTGACTCACTCACTGCTCTGGCTATTCCCCAGCCCCAGCAAGCTCTGAGTATTAACACCTCCTGACCAGGGATACTCACCCACAAGACACTTATTCCCAAAGGATTTTGGCTAGTTTTTCCTTTCAGATAGAAGCCATCAGGCCATACCTTAGCCTCACTTACATTCAAAAACCACCGCATAGCCTGGACCGCCAAATCCCAGGCTGAAACCATCAAAGATACTCTCTGTTTCTCTAGCAAGGATTACATCCTCGAAAACCAGCCAGAGCAGCAGATCTGACAGAAGCCCCTTCCACTGCAATGGGATGTTTCCCACAGCAGAAACTGGATTTCAAATGTAAAACTGTCGCTGTGATCTCTGCTTCTGCGGTGCTGATCACCTGGTGCTGTGCCGTCTGCCCCTACTCCAATAAAAGCTCCGAGTTAGCGCAGGGAGGAAATGGAGCACCAAGGCAACACCATCAACAACCACGTTTAAGACACCATGGAGGTTTAAACCGCTATAACTGGGTGGATGCCCAGCGTAAGGGAGCTTTATGGATTCGTTAATGCTGGCATCTTTCTTCTGTAGCAAGAGGACTGGCAGGAACCACCTGTGTCACGCTGTATGGAAGACTGCCATGTGCCACACGGCCCAGAGGGTTTTACAGAGCATCTATTCTGAGCTCCTTCGTAAACCCTAAGCAAGACGATCCCAAAAGCATAGAACAAACTAAATAGCACTAGTTTTTCCACACCTAATGCATCCAAGCGTGCCAAAGGAAGAGAGAAGAAGAGAACAAGGGAATCACCAAAATTAGGGAAAAACATCTAGATAGACCTTGGCAGTCCCCGCTCCATGGCACAAGAGGGTATGGAGACTGTAAAAACACGGTTGCCACTTTTCCTAACGCCTTAATCTTGAGCTCATAAATAAGAGATATCAACCACCACTCACAGCTCAGTACGTGCATTACAAATACTCATTTCTACCTTTGGTGAATTTCTGCTCCTTTACAGGAGGAGAAACCTTCCAGGAGTCAAATTATATTTGTAGGAGAGACAAAAGAATTTCCTGGTCACTTCATTGCTGACAGCACAAAATCCCAATCCCAGCAGCAGCGATTACCCCTTTTAATTCCCATTCATCAAAACTGCCTTTCACAACCTGTCAGTTTTAACTCCTACCTTGTTTGCAAAAAACTATATGACAGTCAGAAGATAATTGGTTTCCACCACCAGTAGAAAAAAAGTCCTTGCCAAACCCTCTAAAGCCCCTGACAGTCCCAGTTCCCCAGGACTCACTGGGGCTGAATTTGACCTACCACTTCCCAACCCAGGCTTCAGCTGTTCACAGTTGCAAGTGGCAGCTCAGTCACACTCAAAACCTGATTTTATAACCACCCTGTTAAACCTCATGCAACTACTCCAGATTCTTAAAAGTGAACGCAATGTTTGGGAAACGGGTCCAGTTGGCACCAGCGCCCTCTCTTCATTTGCATAATTATAGGCTGCGCTAAAGCACAGCTACTTATAGTTGAGGGTGCCTGACACTTTCCATTAAGAAACTCGGCTTTCATTTACTAAAGACATTGCCAAACTCTCTATGCTTGGTTTTATATTTTCCTAGCCAATGTCTGTCTGTCTTGGGCTGAATTATTTGGGAAAGTTTCAGTTAAAACAATTCGGCTGTTTCCCAGAATGAAGTGAGGGGGGAAAAACAATTTGTCTGCAAAGAAAAAAAAAAAAAAAAGAAAGTAATAACCATTTAATGGAGAAGTTCTCACAACCACATGCTCCAGAGCAGGAACTTAAAGCACTGGGAGAGGATTGCCCATATCAAGCCTGTTGCTGGCCCCCCACACACCCAATTTGGCCAATTTCTGCTTTTGGCCAACTTCTAACCCTGCAGAGGGCTCTCACCTCAGGCACATTCACGGGGCACTTATTACATCTAAGTTCTCTCAAGATAAGTCTGCTCTGAATATGCTTCAGGCTTGCACAGCTCTCGCAGGCAAAGAAGAACTTTCCAGGAGCATCCCTGCCAGGTATCTGCCTACCCCAGGCACAACAGTCATTTTCCAGAAGTCCCGTTTCTTTGCTTTCTTCATCTCCCCAGACTGTGCTAAAACCTCAGAGGTCAGAGGGAGGCAAAGACGTGAGGAGTCCTTCCCTTTCCTTCCACAGAGTTCTTCCCATCTTTCCCTTGCCACTTCAGGGGCAGAGTGTGCCTGCTGATGAGCATGCTTGGTTTTGGGGTGGCAAGATGCTAACCTATTCCCACGGAGAGCAGAAACTGCTCTTCTCTTCTGCACAAGGAGGCCCTTACCCAGGCAGTTACACTCTGGTTCAGAAACCTCAAGGTCAACTGTAATTCAGCAAAAGAAGCTGTGCTGGGGAGCTCTCTTCCAAAGGGCATTAACCAAGAAATGGATGAACTGAGAAAATAAAACAGCGCTTCTCCAACAGCAGTCAAAGAACCCCCAAAACAAGAACCCCAAATTCCACATATACTGATTCATTGCTGAAAATAATTTTCTGCCTGGAAGCATCATGTTTGCTCTCCATACGAATAAGCACAGTATACAGTGTACCCAGAAGAAGAAATGCTGCCTACAAGTTAAACCACAAAGTCAAGAGATCCAAATTCTATTCCTGGCAAATACCCAACACCAGCATTTGCAAACCCAGCTGCCTGAAGCAAGGCACCAACATCCATGGTCAGGAACTTAAGCACGGAGCCTTGCATCCAGCAGCCTTGAAAGGCCGGTATCAGTTACCCATGCTTCAGAAATCTTTGCCTTAACTGTTTGGCGTCTTGGTGTCTCCAAGTCACCAAATTCGAGTCAATAGTGTTCAACCTGTAGAAATACTTGGGGTGGAAAAAAACTGGACAGAAAACAATGATCCTTCCTATATCTTCTTCCTACCAGCTACAGGTTTCCTCCCCAGTTAACAGCCAATTTCCTATCTAGCATCTCTGGTGGGGCAGAAACCTGCCAGTGTGCAGCACGCACCTGGGTTAAGAGTCCTCTAACACAAATCCACCTTCATGGTGTAGCCAGCGACAGCTGGAGGAGGATACAGAGGTTCCCGGTGTCATAAAAGACTCAGGTAGAGATTGCTCCACTCAGGTGGAAAAGTGTCTCACTGGAAAAGTGGAAAAGCAAGGGCAACTGCTATCTGCCATGAGCTGGGAATCACTGGCTGGTCTCTCCTATTTAATCATTGGAATGAAACATCTTGTAGTTCCAGATTCCCAAAGGAAAGACTTCACCAAAAATAACCTGCAATTATACTCTTGTCCTAAACATTCAGAAATATTTTTTTTTTCTTATGGGATTAGTGATTTTGCCTGGATTTAACAATGGATGTCAACTGTGAACCTTGCCTTGGGATGAAAAACAAGAAACAAATTTCTCAGACAGAGCCTGCTCTAAGTGCTACGTGCACAGAACTTGTCAATAGTATCAGATTTATTTATTTCTAAAGTGCTGTTCCATAAAGCCATCTTACCTGTTGGTAACAGAAGCATGAACTCTGCCTCAAATTCCTTTGAAACACATGGATGCTGGAGACAGCCCGTGCTATGCGATGAGCAGCCTGACGCCCGTGAGGAGGAGCGTACCAGACAACACATCACCGCCGTCCCTCCAGCAGGTGCTGCCTCTCAATGAGCAACTGAACTGTTCCCTTCATAGCCTGGGGAGCACAGCGAACACGGGAGGTGAGGAAGACAGGAGTCCACTTTGTGACACCAAATCTGGAAAAGCTATCACTTACCAAATAGGCTGCGTCCTGTATCGTCATCGTAATGCATTACTTACCGGCCCCAGCCACTCCTGGTACCAACGGCCAAGGCTCTTTCTTCGTTAAAGCCATGCTATCACGCCAGGCACAGCAGGAACCCAGCCCAGCACACCAGACAGTACCACACTCACACCACAGGCAACAATGATGGAAGGAGAATAGCCACCTTACTAAGGGTCATTTCAGAATAAAATTTTTTTTTAGAATCATTTTGAGGCAACTGGTAAAAGACAAGCCCTGCTCCTGGTGAGTTATGCCTGTATGTAAATACAGCTTTAAGTTTTGACTCCTTTGTAAATGCTTCATCATATTTGTTAACTGGTCGTTAGATGCAGCTACATTCCTTTGCATCTTATTAGAACGCATTCCTTTTTTTCCTGAAATAAATAAAGTGAATGCATAGTAAATGCCTAACAGATGAAGCCATAACAAGCTGTTGCAAAGCATATAACACGGAGATATTGTTAAAACAATGTGTGTGCCTGTTAAATGCAGAAACATTTAATGTTGTTATTATTAGGTATGTTATAAAATCCACCATAATTTATTAAATAATATTAAAGTATTTATAGATGGACCCTTCTACGCTACGTAACTGGTTACTACTGTAACAAACATGCAATGCCAAATCTATCATTTTGGCTTTTCAACTTTCCTGAAGCGTTTTTTCCCTTCAATGAAAAAGCAGATGTTCTAAAGCAACAGCAAATGTAAACTCCCACTATATGCTCAAAGGCTGAAATCTAGTGTTTAAAATGAGCTGTTGTGGTACAAAATGTTTCCATGGTGACCCCTGGTAGCTGAGTGGGAACTAGATTTGGCAGCGAGTCCAGGCGGATGCAACTCCTGTTGGTGGCACGCACTGACCAGGGATTCATTGCATCTGGGCTCCAACCCAGGCCAAGGTGTCAAGTATCGCTCCATGCACTCACCAAAACGAACCAAAGAGGGCTTGCAGCAAGCTGCTTCCACCGAGCAAACAGATAACATGCCCAGTTTGCTGTGAGTTAGTAACGTCTGTAACGAGGTCAGGCTTTATAACAGGGTTTAAGCCTAACAGTAAACCTTACTGCAACCTGCAGCCAGTAATTAACAAAAGCCAGTTTTTCTAATGAAGTACCCACAGAGTTAAGAATATGTAATTCTGCATCCCTAAGTTGCTTAAATATCCATACACCTGTGTGCTGGTGAAATGAAATTAAAGGTTTGCTTTGTTTTTCTTTCTAATCGGGGAGTTCAGATAAACAGCCTCAAACAAGTGTTGACAGCTCAACAACTAAACACAGGACCAGCAAAATATTTAAGCATCACAGGCCATTAGAATCAGAAGAGAATTTCTCTGCTTCATACAAAAAACCTAAGCCCTGGAGTTCCCCAAAATCCTCCGGTTTTTTAGTTTTAACTGTAGAGGAAGAAAAGCAGTAGGAGAAAAATTCATTTCTCCTGAATCCAGAACACCTCTTCCGAAGAAAGCTGGATTTATACCAGTGAAGCTGACATCGGTCTTTGCCCCCTAATGGGGAACACCAGAAAATTATTGTTACTGAAAATTCAAAATGCTACCTAATTTGGTTAAGATTTAAGAATAAGTAATGTTTTCTCTAATAACACTTTTCATAATGGAGCCTTCCTTATGTGCTGTATTTTTCATACAAGCAGGATAACGTTAGCCAGGGCCTGGGGATGGTTGCCAGTCAGCTTGAGGTGCTCAGCGTCTTCCAAAAGACGGTGCAGTGCACGTGACTGGTCCTTATATTGTATATCCGATAGAGAGAAATTCTTAAAAGATTTCAAAAGAAATGAAATCCAGCTGAGGGACTAGACTCCAAAGCTGAAGGAGCTTATTAAAGGCCACCCGGGAGAGGAAGCAATAAACCAAATTCTCCACCTTCTGAAGGTCCATAAGCCCAGGCAGTTTGATGGAAGTCAATAGATTTTTAAAAGTCTTTTCTTCTGGTTCCTGTATAGACCTTAGCAAATATGCCCAGGGTGAGAAACACTACAGAGCACTGTATTTGGCCAAACAAGACAGGCAAAATCTGCCCTGCAACTCTCTGCAACAGTATTTTCATTTCAGTTACGAGGAAACGGATCTGCACCAACCCTGTTGACTTCAGATGCAGGGTGTGATGTATTTGCCCCTAGGGATCAGACCCTCATCATCCAGGAGAGGGAAACTTCTGCTGCTGAAGTTTTACTCCTTTGTAGGACTTCCCCTCTCATTCCCTTGCAGCACACAGACACGCAGAAAACAAAAATCTTGTTTCAAGCAAGGCATGACACAGCGACCTCATCATGAGGTTTTGTTTCAGCAGAAATGTTGGATTTCATACTTATGAAAAAATACAGTGATTTGGGAGAAGTTGAGCATTTTGGTCACCCAGGACCCAGTCTGAGTAATGCTGAGCGTCTGTGGACTCATGCAGAAGCTGGGCAGCTTGGCACCTTTGCTGATCAAGACGCACACATCCCACAACACGGCTCGGACAGCAATGAATTGGGCTCGAGCACACAAGCAGGCAGGTCCAAACCAACAATTTGCCAACTAAAACAGACACCCCAGGCTCAAATCCCCATCCCCATCGCGCACAAGGTTCTCTCTCCTAGCTCCCATCCCTATCATCACCTTAAGAAAAGATGGCTCAGATCCACAAACTATTTCAGGACCTGGGAGTGAGCGAACGCTGGAGCTGCAGCTCTTGCTTAGAAAGCCCCAAAGGACAGATGAGGCAGCACCCTTCAAAGCGAGAGGCAAGTCCCATTCCATTTATGGCTAAGATTATGACTGGGAGAGTGAAAAAAAAAAAAAAAGAAAAAAGAAAAAAGAAAAGAAAAAAAATAAACTCTGCCCTGAAGCCAGAGATCAGCCAGCACAGGAGCTTTGGCTGCGAGCACTCGAGGGAGAGACCATGTCTAATAACAAGCAAGCTGCCACATTCTGGACCAGATCCAGTTCCCAAGTGGATTGTAAGACATAGCCTTGTATTTATTTTTACAAAGATCAAGTGTGCGTATATTTATATTGCTTGGTCAAAGAAGGTTGACCAGAAATAAGCAAACAAGAACCGCCTTCCCGTTCTCTGGCTCAGGTGGTGCCGTTCACAGCACCAGCTCTCACCTGAAACTGCAGATGCAGGATGCCAGGAGTTTGTCTGATGGCCATAAAGGAGGTTGCTCAGGCTTGCCCGGAAAAAAGCCTCAGCTACCCCAGAACTCTGCTAGGTGATCCTAGTCTGTTCTTGCCTCTTTTTGCTAGAGAACAGTAACTACGACACAACGAAGCATGTGCAGTGAAGGAAGCACTACACCTGACAGCCATCAGCGCAGTGCTACAGTCCGCACAGGTCTCCTGAGGCCAGCTTTCTCCAGGCCACCCAAAACGCCTCGCCTGCATCCTCAGTCCATGCCAGGGAATACGGAGCTGCGGGCAGAGACAGCCAGCGCGATGCTGTCTGGTATAGTTATGACACGCAGAGAGGAGTGAGCTGCAAACAAAGTTCTGAGATAAAACTGATGTTTTAATAGACCGAGAGGTACAAGTACAGTGTTAGGTACACACAGCCCTCCGCAGGTTACAGAAAACACCTCTGGGGTGGTGGTGGCCTAGAGATAAGTCTGTGCACCCGAAAGCTGAGACGCTGATAAAGACATTATTGCTACCTACAAACTTTATTTTGTTGTGGATGCAACAGTATTTGCACTTCATGATACAGAAGAGGACTCTAGGTAGAACTTCAGTATAAAGCTGGAGAGCTGCTTGGACTTGCTCTTCCACTCCAGCTACCTCTTGGTTGACTTTGCTCGTCTGGCTCTGCCCTTCCACCCTCTCAGCACAGAAGCTACATTGCCTTGCTGCTACATAACTTATCCTGGCATTTACGGCACTTCACAGCCTGGCCCGTTCACTCTGCCACATCCTAGGTTTCAAACTCTGATGATGGACATTCCATGACTTGAGACCTCAAAAGGTCCCCAGGTTGCCAGAATGGCAAGCCAGGACACAAACAGGACACAATATTTCTCGTGTAAACAAAGAGGCAGATCTGTATTTTTGTTTTTCACAAAAAATATGGATTCAATGCCAAAGAATGGATTCAATGCCAGAACACACTCTCCTCTCCAGGCCATTCTTTCTTTCCTTTAAGCACCATCGCAATCACTGTTGGTTAATCTCTATCATATTTGGATACGTTAAACTAGACCCTCAGTAATGAGCACGGAGAAAAAGACTGAAATGCTTTAATCGAGTTCAGAAAGGGGGCAAAGCAGGTAGATGGTGAGGGCTCAGACACCCAGTTCTGTTGGAGCAGTTTAAAAACTTACCCAAGTTCGTTCGTGTGCACACACAACCGTGACAAAATGCTATTTTGCTCCAAACACTGGTGAAAGAGGAGGCTTCGCTACCGAGTCCTGCTGCAGGCTACCTGGCAGAGATGCTGGCCGGTCACAAGCAGGGGATGGAGCTCGGGCTCCTCAGCTGCACTGCCTGGGAAATGAGGCAAGGAGGGAAGGAGCAATTAGTGCAAGTTAAGATAGGACAGGTCCCTTATCAAAGCGACTGCATGTCTGGGCACACTGACTTCCTCATGGATTTTGACTCCTAAGTGCCCGTCACCTCTGACATGGAGATGCAGGCTCCCAGGTCAGACGGAGGCTTTTGGAAACGTTACCCTACCACATCTCGCCCCTACCGCCACCCACAAACTGCAGCTGGACCGGGAACCGTGTCAGACAAGGCTTATAGGGCAAGAGTGCCAGCCTGCAGGCAACTCAGCTTTGCAGACCTGGGGCATTCTAAGGGAAGTATTTAAAGCCAAATAAGTGAAAGCCGTACGAGCAGAGGTGCAGCAGCTAGCCTGTGCTGGATGCACTGCTCAAGAAGAAGGTGCAGCATGCATACTGCACCGCTCATGCGGCTTCAGCTGCACCATCCCTGCAAGTGGTGAGTACCGCTTCCAGGAATGCTAAAAATGTGAAGTTTCCTTGCCTCTCTTCAGTCTGTTTTTCCTCCTTTTCTTTCTTCCCCCCCCCCCCCTTTCTTTCCTCAAGGCAAACAAATCCGGAAAAATAGGGGGAAACAAATGTATATAGTAGTTAAAGATATATCAAAACCCAGTGCTACTCACATCTTTAAGAATGAGGTTCCTATGATGTGTAATTACTTAAAGTACTACTTGGTGTATGTAGGAAAGTGATTAGAGTATATTCTTCACTTCTGAATAACAATATCTAAAACTAGGGATAAAAATAAGCTACACGTTAACTTTTTGGGTTGGTTTGGGTTTTTTCTCCCCCTGGTATGTATCAAAATAAGAGGTTAAAAATACAAGACAAAACTGAAAAACCATCAGTGCCTTTGACATGTAAACCAAAATGAAAGCTACAGTGTAGAATTTAGGATATGAAAAAATAGAGACTATTTCAGATACAAAAGAAGTGGTGTTTCAGGAGAAAAAGCTTGAAATAAATTAACTTGCTATTCCTGTGTATATGTTAATTACAACGTTGTTAACACAATATTAAGGACTAAAAATAAAGTTTGGCTTATAACAGATAAGAATTGTAATTGCCAACTGCCGTGAATTTTGATGAAATAACTTCATCCTAAATGTATTCGTTAGCACAGGCAGCAAGTCTGAAGCGTGGCAGCAATAATATCACCTTATATAGTATGCTAAAGTGATTGTGCTGATCCTACAGAACAAACCCAGTTTATGTACAAGTTTCTCTTCCATCTTTTTCCAAATTTCCTTTTCTTTTTTTTTTTTTCGTTTCAGGCCTCAGGAGAAAAACCATATTACAAAGTTAGAACAAAAAGCAACCAAAATAAATGTCACTGTTTCCCCACTTTGACCCGTTTCTGTTGCCTGATGCAATATCGGACTCGGTGGAGAGAAAAGGCCTTGAAATCAGAGCGACTTCTTGTGTGGAGTAAGGTAGTCAGCAAGACAACCAAGGGCTCAATTCTTAGAGCTGCTATTCCGATTCAGTTAAAGTTACTGGAGCTAAATTAAACGGCGTGCTTGGGAGGCATGAAAGGAGCGAGTTTTGCTGCCTTATTCACATCCAGGGAACTGCTGAGACTTTCATGTTAAACTGGATCCTCATAAGGGCAGGCTTTGGCCCAAAAATGCATTTCAAAACAATCCAAACAGATGGTAGCACTTAATATATCCATGAGAAGTGTTTCTCACTACCATGCAAACTTTCTGAGTGCTCAGCTGGGCAGAATGGAGAAATCTCACTTTCAAGTCATGCTTTTTTTAATATATACATGAGCCTATAGAGTTCTACCATGGGGGGAAAATTGGTGACAAATATCCAATATCGGTCTGTAATAGGTCAAATCCAAGAGAGGAAAAGAGTCCTCGAAGACCCTGAGTACAAGTCCATGTGCAGGACTTGCCTTGAAGGGAATTTTAACTGGGTAGTTCCCATTAAATTAAACCCCCGTATTTTGCTCCAGCTATTTATTACACTGTGAAGAAAATGTGCTTTGTTCAGGGAATTGAATCCGTAATGATTAATATGAAATAGTTTTGTCAAGTGACTCTTTTCTCAAATAACAATTTGTTATTGAACGTTAAAATCCCTGCTTAGGCCTTATTCTCGCTCAGGCTACATGTGTGAGGAACTTCAAAGCGAGTATTCCCTTCATAAACAATTCTGCAGGAGGATTTTCAAAGGATTTATTTGTTTGTTTGAGGTCTCAAGAGAGCTGCTATCTTTCTTTAAGCACAAGATCCTGGATTCACGCAGATTATGAGATTAACTGCAGTGATTATTTAATCTGCAAGGTGGGTTCTAGCTCAAATAGTCAAGAAGAAAAATTAGGAAAATAGGATTTAAAGGTAACATGCAAAACAAGAACTGAAACCTTCCACTTCTGCAGCTCACTAGTAGCGTGATTTCTAGGGCCTGACTCAAAAGTCACGGCTCTTTGGGATCATTAGCCTTTTACCCATAAACGATACAAATAGCCAATTTCTTGGATTTCACTGCAGTCCTTTTTTGTTCAAAACATATTCTCAGCCTAAAACTTCTTTCCCTCCAAAAGGTTTTCCTCTGAAGCAAGAGACAGCTCAGGGACCCTTCAAAGCTTTAAGGAGATCCTCGCAGTTATAAAACAACTAAAATAAAGTTTAAAGGAAATCACAAGTTAATGCTTTCTTAAGTGCTACAAAGATTTCATGTGTGTGCAATTTGAAGAGGAAAAGTGCACTGATATCCTTGGCAGCTGCTGTCTTTCTGGGTGCTCTGCCTTCCTTTGCAGCGCTGGAATCTCAAGATGCTGTGCCTAATTTCAGAAGATGGGCAGTTCATCATATTTCCCATTATTTTACCTGGATAAATAACAGAAATGTCACCTCCTGCTGTGACACATTTCTAGCCTCCCGCTTGTTCCATTTTTCACAGATAAAGCTTCAAAAGTTATTTTAATTATTATCTTTTTTTAAAAACCAAAATATTGCTTCTCAGGATGAAATCCCAACTCCCTGAAGCGAGTTTTACTCCTGACTTAACAGGGGGAAGATTTTACAAACCACAGCTTTTCCAGACCTCACACAGAGGAACTGGTCAGAACCTCCCCTCTAATTTTTACATCAGTAGCAGAAAATAGAATTATTCAAAATAATGCAGAGCTACTTTAATTTCTGTATTTGTAACATATAGCAATTATATATAATCCTGACTGTATATAACCCTACCAGCTTTATGTACAACAAGATTTTCCTTTAAGTCACCAGGTTAAAAGGTACCTTTCTCTGAACCGAGATTATGAGTTTTTCTTGTAAGAACAGGAATGAAAAAAAAAAAAACAAACCACCCAAAAAACCTTAAGCATCCTCATTTTGAAGTTAATCTCTTGTCCTTGAGATATCTCCTCCCCAGCTTTTTAAAGGGGAGAGTGAACCTGCAGCCCCTCTGGGCTGTCGGGATCATGCACCGCTTTCTCACCGCCCGGTGGGTTTTGGTCGGCTGTTTTAACGTTTCCAGTCCTTCATCTACATATGCCACTAGACATCCTGCCCCCAGCAGCCTGGGAACGGGGCCATTTGTTAAATCCTGCTGGTGTCAGCTACAAATGGTGCCAGCTCGAGTCTTAATTTTTATTCAAGTGGAACTATTAGCTCTCCTGCTAATAAAACGTCTCTGAAGAACCTCAGCCTTTATTTGTATTCACCGCTGAACTGAACGCCACCAGCGGCGAGCACCCAGGAGCGCGCCCAGCCTCACACCTGGTGGAGACCACCAACAAACCTGACTGTTGTGACACTTCTGCTGAAGAGTTTGAACCATTTCTCTGCATTTTGCTGTTGTAGAGAAAACTTCGTATAAAAAAACAAATAAACAAAATCAGCGGCTAAACTCACCTGCCCGGATTATATGCAGCTCATTAACTTCCACTGTCTAAAATCAGATTTTTGTATTGTATCACAATCCAATCTGAAAAGAGCGCTTGGATCCAAAGGCCAAGGTTCCATCGGTTGCTTTGTACCAGCCACTCACACACTCCACGGAGGAGAAAAAAATGTCCTTTCAACTGCTTGCAGTCCTGCGAAAAATTAAATGGGTATTTTCACCTGTTGCCCTAGCACCTTCTTTTGGTAAATTTGAGGCTTTGGACCTGCTTCAGTGCTCACAGAGCCGCAATTATTAGATTATTTGGCTGATCGTGAGAGGCTGGCTCATTCTCCCCAGTAAGATCAGAGCATCATGCCCAGGGCTCCAGGCACAGACGCAAACCTCCACACAGACAGATTTTCTAAACACAGAGTTAATGCAACCATGTCATCTCATAACCACTCAAGTGGTTATTTACCCCTTCAAGTGTTTCTTGCTCAGCTGCTAAGAATGAGTTCAAAAGGGAGGAAAAGTCCAAACGGAGTATGAAAATTTTACCTACCTATTTTGGGGCATAATCTAAACCACATTGACTTAATGGAAAGGCTCCAGCTGGCTTTGAATCAAATCCAGTATGGAGGTCCTTAAGTGTTACTGAGGTTTTGTACCGTTAACTGTGGAACAATCATTATAATATTCATATCGGTTCCTCAAAATATGAGAAGGCCTTTTGTATTATTTATGTCTCGCGCTAGGGGTTGATAAAAGTTTATTTTAGCAAGGATGTCAGTCCCTGATTATAACCTTCGCCATGTGTGATAGTGCTTAGGGTTTCTTTATGTGGGTTGAAAGAACAATATAATGAATAAATAAAAACAGAGAATAGAGGGGAGAAACAACAGAGTTCTCCTCCTTGCCCAAGTATACAGGAGGCCAAACGAGCTCTCTACCCTGCCAAAACATACGTGGGAATAACAGCAAAATGTGTATGCTCAGGGCAGTTATCATGCGTGTATCTTGGACAAGCTGCATTTGCTTCTTGAGTGCTCTATCAGACAACAGAGGAAACCAATGCCAACATTGCAAAAACACACACAAAAGCCTGGGGTAAGCCAGCCCCACTGTGCACTTTTGGTGCTAAATTAGGGATAAAATGTTGGAAACCAGCCCTAACACAGCAAAAAATAAACACACTATCCAATGATGGAGGAACTGCAAACAGCTTGGTTCAGAGACAGGGTCTCAACTTCTTCCCTGTTCAGGCCCCACAAGTTCCTCTCAATAAATAATTCTGCAAATTCTGAAAACATGGGAGAGTCAGGGTGTGAAATGAGATTAATTTCCCTTTTCTAACAGGGAAACTCCTCTTCAAGAATTCAGTAAAAAATATAAATACCTTCTCTAATGATCTGCTTATCAGCACTAAACACTGTTTTTTAAACATGGAATTAATTAGCCCATAGAAAGTACTTCTATATATACACACACACATATATGAAGCCAGCGAGTATAAAGACTTTACTATGGAATAATGACAAACATACCGAGACATGGAGAGAGAAACACGTTGCAATGCACAAGGTCTTTTTCTTGCCAGCTGACACCTCTCTAAAATAAGATGAAAAAACAATGAAAGAGAAAGCATCAATAGTATTGACTTGTAAGCAAACAAACAAAAAAAAAGTTTATAGTGTTACATTCAGAAACCCTATGTAAACAGAGACGTACCATTACGCAAATGCAGAAGAAACTCATTATTCTAAAGAAAATGCTTGGAAAAAATCAACCTGACATGCCTATATATTTTCAATACAGTGTAGTTAATAGAGAACAACTGAGGATCAATGTGCCTTTGGCATGTGGTACACAGGAACCGTAATTGCAGAATCCTGTAAATTTGGGAATATAACAAATTCATTTGGAATACCTATCAGCCAGAGAAAACGTTGTGAAGGACCAAAGTGCAGCAGTAATGGGCTTAGTTTTAACACTGCTCTGAAAGTTATCTCGCTGCTCAAAATCAAAATATTTTATACCATTTCTTTCTTTTTCCTCCCAAACTTCACCCTCTATTGTGTTGTTGTTGAAGGTCTCCATGGTGTTCTGGACTCCTGATTTCTTTATCCAGAACCTCAAAGCCCTTGTTAGAGGGACAAATTAAGAGTGATCTACTACCATTCTCCAAAATGAGTAGCTGCATCTTTCCTTCCTTAGATTTAGCCATCAGGCTTCCTCATCATCCTTATCCCAGCTGAATTCCTCTTGTTCTGCATAGATGGGCACAAGCACTCTCAGGATCAGAGTGCATTTTGATTCAGAAAATGGGCTTGGATCCATTTCAGCATATTCTGTATGTTAATTTTGTAATTCTACCCAAAGTACTACAGCTAAAACTAAATAATAGATGAGAGCAGCAGGATAATAACATTAAGAGCCATAGGGAAAGAAGAAAATACACGTTTTCAAATGAGACTTTTATTGGCAAAGGGAGTGAAGGACACAGAGAAATACGTGAACACTGTTTCAGATGGCAGGAATAGCAGAGGAAAAGGCTTCTGTGTCAAGATAGCAATTGGTGTGAGGCCATAGAGTTAAGGCCAGTATTGGAAATAAGGCAGAATCTAATCTCTCTTGCTTGGATGTAAATCTGCAGTAAATTAATCAGTTTTACTCCAAATTTAAGTCTACACAGCTAAGATCAGAACCTAGCCCAGTCTGTTTAAGATTGCCAGCAAATATTTCCATACAGGAAATTTTCAGCCACAATAGGACATAGCTGGCTAGAACTCAGTGACATGATCAAAAAGAAAATATTCACATCCCCATATAAGTAGCCAAATAGGACAAATACGTTACATTCTCCGCAATTTGCAGCTGATAATACTGAAAATGAGAACTGCACCGAGACAAAAATCCCAGGAACATAAATCCTGTCTCTTCAAAACAAAACTACTCATTTTTTCTATCATGTTGAGTCAGAGAAAAGTGGCAGGGAAACTAAGATCCAAACACCTTGGTCCTTATAGGCAGTCTGAGATGCAGGTAAGTAAAAGGATTACTTGAAATACCCGGTTTTGAGCGAGGAAATTTGGAATTACCTGTAGCCCTACCCAGAGGGATGCTAGCTGACACTGACAGCTCCGTAGGGAGCTCAGGTGCTCACACTCCCTCTCCCTTCCTCTTTCCCACCCTCTTCAGACTGTTACTGGTACACCTGGGCAAATATTACACCTCTGACATGCTAACTTTGACAGTCATGACACGTTCAAAAATGCAACATTACACCTTTGCGATAAAATACATTCCTGGGCTAGAAGGGACCCGCAGGCAAAAGGCTGAGGGAGGACGGGACGGACACACACAAAGCCAAGGCGCGTTCCCAACCAGCTTGAAATGCCTGATGGGCCAATAGCTGGAGGAGGATGGGGGGCAAATCTGTTGTCTCAAAATAGAAATTTTTGCTATTGCTGTATAATCAGACTGAATCCGCCTATTTTAAACTTTACTGAGTATAAAACCTGATATACATACTGTTTCATTTGTCTGGATCATACCTAATCTCTCTATTCATTATAAATCCTGTTTTCACTCCAGCCCTAGATCTCACAGCTTTTTCCTCACTTACATTAAAATTCAGCTTAGGTTGACTGACATTTTTATGCAGATCATCCCCAAAACAACTTCTCTCAGCTTTGGGATGAAGCACCTCCACCTATCCCTTCACACGAAGAGGTACAGGTGAGACATGGAGCCACAGACCCATCCACCTCTGGCAGGAGGACATGCTGGGTAGCTGCAAACATGTTCTTTTATACAGTTGGTAAGTCCTAGGAATTCCTGGATCTCTCCCAAAGTCCAGACCCTACCCATGACTTTATCTTATTCCAGAAAGACAGAGGACCACAACCACATGTGGTGTCACCAGGTACAAATCCATCGACCTCAGCTACCAGCTTCAGTCAGTTCTGACAAAATGGTCTGATTCCACCTGAACCCCAAGCAGGTGCTACAGAATTCCTGCAGAGTTAAGTCAAGCACGTGTGTGTTCGCTGCCCGCTGCAGAGCACAAGAACCCAAAAGGGTTTTCTACCTTAAACAACACCCTTCCTAGGTTCCTATGAAAAATTATTTTTTCTCATTAAATAACTTGTTTAGAATGGCTACCTCATTTTATCAAAGTTTGAATCAATACCTGTATGAAATAGATTGATTCCTATTAAACTCACTGATGTTTTCGATAAAGGGACAGGAAACCATGCCACTTCTACTTTGTCATCTCCCCATTCCATTTCAAAACAGAGCTGATGCCTTCCTGCTGCCTACTGAACCCTGCAAACATCTTTCCAATCTGTTGCCCAGCTTCCACCAGATTTGCTAGAAGGGCTAAAAACTTCAAAGATTAGGAAGTTCTTATAGATTTCAGGAAAATCTGTTGGATTGATGAGAAAGGTCTGAACCAGCACCTGCCTCCTGACAGCAAAGCAGGCTCAGCTCTCAGAAACGCCGTCACCCGACCAGCAGAGCCATGCTTTCTCCCTGGTTTGCGCGTACGCAGCTCCCACAGCCCACGCACCCAGCAGCAACCGGGGTGAAGCTGCATCGCCTGGTGTCACTGCAGCCTGATGGCATGGGAGATGCAGACAACCAGAAACTCCAGTTTCAATAGTTCTGCCATTCGTGGCACACAGCATCCTCTTGAAGGCCAAGCCCAAGCCGGGCAGGTAATTCAGACTAAGGAAATCTGACCAAACTTGGTGTTTGCTTTCGCAGAATTTACTAATGAATAGATGAGAATAGCGAAACAAATTATTTTCCAGATAGCGACTGGACATCTTTAGCAAATGTGAGTCAGAGGCACCACTTCCCAGGCACTGAAGTTGAAAATCTTTGCTTTGTTTAAGCCAGGGACACCACTCGCATGGATTTCGAATGGACTAGGAATTCACTCCAAACCTTTAGAGCTACTCAGCTTCAGCTGAAGGTTTCCTCACAACTTGTGCTGCCAGTTCAGGAGAATTATAGCTCCACAATTCAGAATAAAAGGGCGTATGAAATGTCTTACCCTTCACTAAGAAATAACCAAGATCAGGTGGCCATGTGATTCCATTATTTATGTGATGCCTCAAAATGTCATTTGTCTTCTAATATGAGATGACAGGTTTCACATGTACAAGTTTTCTATAAAAGTAGCATGCTCCATCTTGATCCATTCAATACACACATTGCTAATTTGAGATAAAAGATTTATCACACAGATCCTGTAGTTAATTGGCTGCAGTAGTCCATCCATCCCCTTTTTTTTTCTTTACTATGTAGATTTATTTGGAATTTCTTTATAGATGTGACAGTTTTCAAGACTGATATATTTGGACTGCAGGTTTCTTTTGGGAAGGCTTTTATTTTCACTTTGTATATGCTCAGCAACTCACAGTATGTGTTCCTGGTGCCTACTTGAGGCCCCCGTGTGTTCCTGCATGCTCACACAAATAGAATAAAAGAGCTTTTAATACAAAATTATTGTTCTCTGTAAGGACCAATAAGAAAATTGGACTTTTTAGTTATCAAGCTGTACTTGATACACACAAAACTGTGTTTGTGACTTGAGTGAATTACACTCTTGTACTGAAACTAACATTTAACTGATGTTTGAAAATAACAGAACCACATGATCTTTCCTCTCAGTGATGCTTCTCTTCTACCAACTCAAGGGAGCAGCATCCATCATTATTTGTCATTAGTGTCCAAGTATTTGACAGCAGCACATAGCACACCAGAACTCTAACTGTGACTTTGAAAATGCCACAGAATCACAAAATGGTTGAGGTTGGAAGGCATCTCTGGAGATCACCTCATCCAGTGCCCCTGCTCAAAGAAAGGCCAACTACAGCAGGTTGCCCAGAACTGTCTCCAGTTGCATTTTGAACATCTCCAAGGACAGAGACTTTACCACCTCTCTGGGCAACCTGTTCTAGTGTGCAACTATCCCCACAGTTATTTATGAGTAACTGGGGTAATATTTCATTATTCTATAAGACATACTGCTCAGCCTGGCCAAACAATCTACACTCGCAGTCTGTCAGGAACCCTGCTGTAGACATGCTCCGGGAGTGGGGAAGACTCACTGACTCTAGAGGATCCAAAACTATAAGATAAAGGCAACTGGTGTGGTCTGGTTTGGCTAAACTGGTATTAAAATCATAGCTGAAACCCGAAGTAGCTGTTCAAAGCTGCAAGCTGCATTTCCTCCTTCCCGCTGCCTCCTGTCCTGACAGCAAAATCCCTGCTGAGCTCCACAGGAGGTTGGTTTCTCCCCTCTCCAGCACACATGTATTGGGAAGCCCTCTCCCTTTGGCCTGCCCTAGGAAGCAGTGTTTTTGTTAGTACGGCAGATTCCTTTTCTGGCCACGATCCCTAGAAGTCCATCTCCCTCCTCAGACAATGAAAATCTGTCCTGTCTGCAAAGGTGTTAGCTAGAAGGTCAAGGATATCCTCATGCAGTTTGTAAAAAGAGAAAGAGAAGAGAAAATAAAAGTGCAACTCATGAAATGTAAGACACGTTCAACTTAAGCTGTTACAGACCATTTTATCAATTCCTTCACCTCAGAAGTAACAAAAATCAGGCCGAGAGGTACGACATAACTACAATGCTGAACTGTTACAGGTGTGTAGAAAGAAATGTTGCTTAGGCACAACTACAGAAATTCCAACAACCACCAGATTTTTACTTAACTAAAATAAATGGTCGGACCAAGAGGATACGAAGAAGCATTGCAGGTCATTGCTGACTTTGCTTTCTGAACTCCGAACTTACTTTAAAACATAACACTTTGCTTTGATATTTATGGCATAATCTTGTATCTAGTCAGTGAAGACACACATTTTAAAATGTGCCCTGAATAACAAGACACCTTGAAAGTGCCAAACTGCAAAAGCAGACTTGTACTGGCCACTCCCCTGACCCTGTGCAACAGCTATGTTTTCCCTCCTGTGACAGGCAGGAGATTATTATCATAACATATTATTATCTATTATATGATATTATTATTATTATTATTATTATTATTATTATTATTGTTGTTGTTGTTATTATTGTTATTATTATTGTTATTATTAGGTAGCCATTGTTAGAAAACCACAACAGCTACTCAATGTTTGCTTCCTGTGGCATTTATCAGCATCTTTCTCCACCTATTCCTTCGCCTCCTGCATCCATCCCCGCTCCCGCAGGCACAAAGCAGAGCCACAGCACCATTTCAGACGGGGAGCCCTCCCCTCGCCCCAGACTGAGGCTCGAGGAGGATGGCTGACACTTCATCCTTCAGGCTTCTTTAATCACGCATGGTTTGAGGGAACTCTGGCTGGGTTCAACAAGAACCTCTCACATGAGGTTTGGTGAGCTTGATTTGGGATATTTTTGCTGAAGGTAATCTAGCACAGGCCATGCTTCATGGGACAATATTCCCATCCCAGTTACAGAATGGGTAAATCTCCTGTATCTGCACAGAATTGTTGTGGTTTGACCCCAGCCAGCAACTAGGTACCACGCAGCCGCTCACTCACTGCTTCCCCAGCCCTGCAGCGTGGTGGGGAAGAGATTCAGGGAAAAGGTAAAACTCAAGGGTTGATATCAGAACAATTTAATAATTGAAACAGAATAAAATAGTAATAAAAATAATGATGATGAAGAAGAAAAAGAAAGGGAGAGAATAAAATCCAAAAGGAAAGGAAAAAACAAGTGATGCACAATACAATTGCTCACCACCCTCTGACCGATGCCCAGCCAGTTCCCCAGCAGTGATCAGCAGGCACTGGCCAACTCCACATGTTTTATACACTGAGCAGGATGTTCTATGGTGTGGAACGTCCCTTTGGCCAGCTCAGGTCAGCTGTCCTGGCTGTGTCCCCTTCCAATTTCTTGTGCCCCCCTCCAGCCCTCTCACTGTCAGAGCCTAAGAAACCGAAACGTCCTTGATTTAGTATGAACATTACTTAGCAACAATTAAACCATCAGTGTGTTCCCAACATTATTGTTACACCAAATCCAAAGCACAGCACTGCACCAGCTACTGAAAAGAAAAAATAACTCTACTCTAGGGTCGGGGGTTTGAGCCCCACAAAATTTCTTATACCATTCACCGCGGGGGCTGGCTCCCAGCCAAAACAGGAAAAGAACAGAAGAAAAATCCAATGCTGACATGAACAGAATGTCAGAGGTGATCCTATATAGGGTCACTTTTCTAAGACCTGACACAAGTTTTCAAAATTTGGCAACTGGAGCGAAGTGAATATGGCCTTTCCCCAGAGAGGCCGAGAGACAAGCAAGAAAATTGTGTCTTGGAAAAGACACAGAGTCCTAACATTATGATAAATGGAAGCCACCCTTCCTGGAAAAGAAACACTAAGGGGCCTGAGGCCAGCATTTGATCTGTGCTAAGAAACATTTGGATATTTTTATGAGCAGCAAGTTCATCAAGAATCTTGCTTAGAGGTTAAACCTCACAGAAAAGACAAAATAAGGTGACTAAGGACTGTTCATGTGAGCAAAGATGTACAGGAAGAGGCCCAGGCCAGTGTGTTGATCTTGCATTATGGAAATCAATTAAGCATTAATTATAAATGTTCCTGAAGGTTAAGTGAAGTGTGCCTTGCCACAGAGCCAGCAGCCTGACGGACCCACAGGGCTTCCTGACGCAAACAGCTATGGGTTCCTGGGGCAGACGGCAAGGCTGAGCTCCACTGCCTCTCTGCAGCTGGGGACCCCGAGCCCTGGGCACGGCGGGGGTGCACCGTGTGCCGCAGAGGGGATCCCAAGGAACAGCCCTCCGGGACCTGGACCAAGCACCACGGCAGCCCAGAGCAGTGGGGAAACCACGAGCAGCCAACAGTGCTCCTGGGCACTGAGCCCTACACAGCCTTGCTCCTAGTGTTACTAAACTAGCAAGCCCCTCCAAACTGCTCCCATCGGTGAAACTTTTGCCTTAGCAAGACCAGAGTGGCAAGATCCAGCTTTGAAACGTCACCTCCCGTGGCACCATTCCCAGGAGGAATGCTGCAAGGCCCCAGTGTTGCTTCTGTTTGCTGAGGATGTGGTACATATAATGTTGATCAAGCAGTTTCTGCCTTCTCTCCCTTCCCTGTCATGCAGTTTCTGAAAAAGGGCTTTTCCCGCTCTGCTACATCTGTGGACTAAGGTGATTTGTCTCCACTACTCCGATTATGCACAGCTTAATTATCTACTGACTAATTGCACTTGCCTTCTTGAATGTCTCCAGGTAACAGGAGTACTGCTTTCTTTTTGCTCATTAGGCCGTGAAGGCAACCAGTTTGTCTCATCCTTTCTGGTACTTTCAGACAAAGGGCCTTTCAAAAGAAAAAAATCCTGAACACAAAATCTAAGTAATCCCTCTTTCCACGCCCCATATAAGACAAATATACATATGTGCATGTGTCCATCCTGGGGTCAGCTCCGAACGCAGTAACTTGGATGTACCACCCTGAGAGATTTACCTGTACCCAGAGGGAGGAGCAGCCTGCCCATGGTTACCTTTTAAGTGATATATTAAAAGGAATTTGCAGGAATGCGAGGTTAATCCTGACAGCGATACCGGCTAACAACTTGATGCGGCAGCACAAATCAGGCTGTTCTCACTCACCACGCCTGAGTCACAGTTGCCGCCTTTTACCTGGGAATTGCCAGCTCTAACCCCAGGTGAGCACTTGCCTATTCCCCATCACAAGCAAAGCACAGCAAGGTGGATGACACTTAAACTAGATGCAGAAGTTTGTGCTGCAGGAAAAACAAGGAGCACAGAAGTTTGTGCTGCAGGAAAAACAAGGAGCACACAGTCTGATATTGCATCTCCAAGAATCATGGTATCATAGAATCGTTTAGGTTGGAAAAGACCTTTGAGATCATCAAGTCCAACTGTTAACCCAGCACTGCCAAGCCCACCACTAAGCCATGTCCCTAAGTGCCGCATCTACGTGTCATTTAAACACCCCCAGGGATGGTGACTCCATCACCTCCCTGGGCAGCCTGTTCCAATGCTTGACCACCCTTCCAGTGAAGAAGCTTTTCCTAACATCCAATCTAAACCTCCCCTGGTGCAACTTGAGGCTGTTTCCTCTTGTCCTGTCGCTTGTTATCTGGGAGAAGAGACCAACCCCCCTTGCCTCCAGCCCCCTGTCAGGCATCTGTAGAGAGCGATAAGGTCCCCCCCGAGCCGCCTCCTCTCCAGGCTGAGCACCCCCAGCTCCCCCCACTGCCCCCCATCAGCCCTGAGAAGGAGCAGTAATGCGGGACACACCAGCAACCAGCACACTTGCAGCCTGTGTGATCAGCCCCCCCCCATCACACTGGGGTCAGAAGATACCACTTGGGATGTTCCCTTTTCAACCCTTCTAAAACGGGAACCAGTCGGGAAGCTGCGCGTTTCCAGGCAGAGATCCCCGAGCCAACAGTGGTGCGGGCAGTGCAATGGGGCAGTCTCAGCTGCACCCCTGGATTTGGGAATGCCAGTGCACTTACAGCTGCAGCTGGTCCCAGCAGACTGAGACCTTCAGAGATGCACTGCCTGAGTTGACCACAGCTGGGAAGAGCCACTGTACAACCACAGGCAGGAAAATACCTGCTCTGGGGATCCAAGCGGATTATGAACTCAACAGAGATCCAAATCGTGTTGGGAAAATTTTCAGGAAAAACAGGCTCTATGTAAAGTGTCAGTAAGTAAACAAGCAGACTGGCACTCCTGCAAATTTTCTGTCACAGATACTTCTCAAACCCTGATGCACAGGCGTTTGCACTCTGTCTATCCAACAGGCAACATCCACAGGCCAAACCCACAGAAGAAGGTGGAGGCTCTGGGGGAGCATCTTCCCCCTTTGAGGACTACCAGTGGGTAACGCCCGCCTGCCATAGGAAACATGCCCTTGGGAAGCCGGAGCTGACCCACAGGTTGAATGGCACTGCACAGGTCACTCCTGAAACACTCCTGACTAGCCAGGCAGGGCGTCAAACATTTATGTTTCCCCTTTCACAACTACTGCAGCTAAACACAGAGTTTTAAAATCAATGTAAAAGGCAATGGTGGTTGTTCAGTCTCCGGCTTGGTCAGTAGATATGAAGGGTGATAAAGTTTTTCTTCAGCTGAAATGATCCGTAATTGTATTCCTAAAAACTGAAAAATCTCCTCCAAATGAAGAATATTCCCCAACTTTTCCTGAAGAGACTCTGCTAAAATCTCCTTGGGAAAATTGATTCTGGAAGACAAAAATTGGAGTAAACCTGTGCTAAAACGTATCCGAGCGTAGTCCAGACCTGGAGACCCTGAGATGATGATATAAGCTGGTTATTGACTAAAATGTGAACAGGGCTTTGGTTTTATGGCAGCTATCAGCCTGATGCTCCTTGGAAATCAATATTTGCAATTTAAATTTTGTATTTTGTGGGTTATAAGTTGATGTTTAATGTCTGTTTCTCCTTCCTGTACTGGTTGGGGGGGTTACTTTTTCCCCCCAGTCAGTGCAGTGATTATACACGATGTCAACACCTGCTTGCAGCTGAGCTAGTGGAAGGGAGCAGACTCAAGAGCCCACGTTGTCCCACACCCAAGACAGCAATAAACTGCTATTTCCTTTTATTACACTAGTTTAGCACCACAGCATGTGTGAGATTTCCCCGTCTGGGTTTCAGGGGACCAAATCCTATTCAGGACCCATAACAAAATAAACACATCCATGTGTGTGGGACAGCAATTAAAAAACAAGACAGAAAAGCAGAGTATCCATTCCCATCCCTGCTTGGGCTTTCTTGGGGAAGTTACTGTGCTGCGAGGTGGACATGTTTCCCATCTGCCAAATGACAACCATAATATTTCCTGTTCCCACAGTGAAGTTGGGTGAGTTAGTTAATTTAATCCCCTTGATTTCTCTCTCCTGACATTTTTCACCATCCTCCCTTTGCTACAAATCAAACCACCCATTACTAATAAATACGCAAAATACCAAGTCTTCTTTCCCCACTCTCATGTTTGTATTAGCCCAAGCAGTACATGCAAGCCTCCTTCAGACTTTGCTACCCTCCTCACCACTGCTGCCTCTTTTCAGGTGGTCTTTTCTTGTGTTGCTCTGCGGCAGGGAGCTCAATCCTGTTTAATGCAAGTGAAGTCTCCTGAGCAGGACTTTGAAACAGGGCTTCTCCCTTTCTAAGGGAAGATTCGAATCTCACACAAGAAGGGGACATAACTGCCTGTCTCTGGCTCTGTTTTACACCGAAAAGCCTACAACCAAGATTTGCATGGGGTACAAACATGGTCTGTGAACATTGCCTGGAGAAGGACTCTATAAAAAGCCTGACCAAGTCTTTTCTGTGTCTCATTGACACTTATGGGGGAAGCAGGGATCAAGCTGCTCAGAGCGGGGCACTTAAAGGCATAGAGAGAAACAGGTCCCCAGGTCGCTGGGGAACTCAAAGCCCAAACTAACGAGAGTGAAGACCATCCATGTTAAAGCAGCAGCTGAGCAGAGACTTAGGAGCCACCATTCCGCTTGGAGAAAAACAGCCCTTCCATATGTCTTCTGCTTTCAGCCACCTAGGGAGCCCAGTGCCAAACTGGGGCACGAAACTCTTTTTTGTACAGAGTTCACCTGCAACAACAGACTCAGATGGGGAAGGCTTATGATTAGACAGTATCTGCCAGGTACTTTACTCCTGTGAGAGACTAAAACTAAGCCATAGCATCCCTCTGAGATTTATACTGCCAAAATAAAAAACATCTAATTGAGCAACAAATGCCTTATTTGCTCTCATGCCTGAAGCTGACCAGAGCTACTCTCACGAAGAGCCGCTGCTGCAGAAAATAGAAATTACCGGGGAAAAAATTACGACACACATGGGAAGACAATGCCAAGTAGCTGAGAGAAATGGGTAAACAAAGTCAATTAGCAAATGCAGTATGAAAAGACAAAAGCTTCCTTTTATAACTCTGCTTTTGCACTAGTCTTATCTGGACACTTCATGTGTTGGCATTCAATGAAGTCAGACGACGTGCTCAGCTGTTTTCAGCAACTGGGCACTGATATTTATTTCAGAAATAAAAGGGCCTTGTAATTCATTTGTAAGGCTGTACGTGGTTAATTCTTGATGCCTTGTAAATGCTAATTACGAAAGAAGATGTTAAAGGGTTTCTTAGGAAATCAATACTTTATTATACAATAATTGCATCTGCAAGTTTAATGTTCTTCATAAGACTTCAGAAGAATGGAAGAGGTTGGGAGGTCAGATGATGCAAATGGTGGCTGCATGACCTGGAAAGTCATCAAGAATTTGAGGCCTAGTAAAATGCCCAGATGTCATTAAAATATTTTCAAAAATCCAGCACTTATTATGGAAAGCAAACTGCTGGTACATCTGTCTAGATGACACCTTGGCCCAATAGAAACCTAAGCGCACTTATAATCAAAACGGCTGTTCTGTTATTTTGTCCAAGAGCTTTGATTGTTCCTTTGCCTGAATGATTTGTTCCTCTCAGGAACAGCATTTCACTTCTGCCCCCCCTCCTCTTCCCCTGGCTCGCTCCCCAGTTGTTCCAGCTTTCGACATAGGAGTCAGCGAGGAGCTACCGTTAGGGTTATAAGCCCTGGAGACAGGATAAAGCTGAAAAATCATTCTTCCAAGAATTTCTGGGTCACCGTCTAATTGATACTAGCATTAACATGCTTCATATTCATGTTCCAACTCCACAGGCAGTACTTACTCTGCACCCAGCCATGTGGGACTGCTCTAGGCGGTGAGTGGGAACCCAAAACAACGTGACTACATCAGCCTAAGAACGCACCAGCCCCAAGAGTTTTACAACAGCAAAACAGAGAGAAAGAGTCTTTCTTCCACTGCGGTCATCAGTGCAGCAGTACATTCCTCTGTCTTTTATTACACACTTTTTAAAAGAAATATTCCATGTTACTTAGAGCTTATTAATTTGCAAAGAAACCACAAGTTATTTCCTTACATCATTATGGGTTTTAAAATTTTTTTAATTCTTACAGGCTATAAAAATCCAGGGACTTCAAAGGAAACGAGTTTAAGACTCAGTATGTTATAAAAGGAGTCCAGACCACGTTCGCAAATAAGATATCTTTCACTAATAGCAAAGTATTTCACAGGTTGTATTGTAGCTTAAACTCTGTTGAGAAAATGAATGAGAAGTGAGTAGTGATTCATAAAACAATCTGTACATTTAACACACGATAAAATAAGATAGTATTGCACAGCTTTCTTGGAGAGCCAAAAGGCGGTGCCTTGTGATCAGCAAGCTAGTCAAATAAAAACACAGTAGGAGGGGGTGTAATGCTGAATTACTGCAACCACTCCTCATGATTCATCTTTTCTCCAGCAACTCACCCCGTCAGTATGTCCAAAATGCAATATGAAAATTTAATGCGCACCCCCCCAAAAAGTGATGAAAAAAAAAAAGGACAATATGTGCATATGTTCACATGTGTGGTGCGCATGCAGCGTTTCAATGGGAAAGGATGTTCACTTCTGTGCTGCTGTAAGAGTTTGGCTGCCTACAGGCAGGTCAGGGGGAGCTGCCTCAATGCGTCAGCCATATGCTGGTGGAGGTGGCTACAGGAATTTCATTTTTCAGGAGGAAGCTTGGTTTTTGCTGAACGTAGCAAACTCCCCAACAAATCTGCAAAATTAGGAATCCTCGCACCTTGAAATATCCTCTCTTCCCCATTTGCCCAATGATACGTTTTTCTGGCACTTGCCCATGATCAGCAAGACATAACACACGTTCATTTCAAAAGGAGTGACACATCACTGCTTGACACCCATAACCAAACCATGCAAAAGAAGTAACCTCATGTACACTGGAGAACTGGCAATGCCAAAAAGGACTTTTTTCTCCCCAGCATGTCAAACATGACGTCTCTCAAAACCACGGAGGGTGAAGAGCTCTACCTATATGTGCCATAAACCCTTCCCTTTGCCTGCCTCTGCAGAATCTGCTCCACCCAGCACATGGTAACCTGCAGCTGTAATCAACACAGGGAACAGAAGTCAACCCATCAACTCTACTCCCAAACAATCCTGAAGGTATTACTGACACCCGGGATACACTTTTTAAAGGCAGCCTAGCAGCCAGATAGCCATCAGGCTAAGTATCCTGGCTGGCTGAGTCCTGCTGAAAGCCCCGCCAGGAGTGTGCCATGGAGCGCTCTGAAAATCTTGCTCTTGTTGTGAACCCTATTGAAAACCTAATTCTGAAAGTGAGCTATAAGGGGACAGCTTCTCCAGATTTGAACACCAGATAAATATCACTTTAGGAGCCCAGGCAATGAAATTTGATACTTAATTATAGATATAAAAAAATAATCTCCCCCCTAAAACCCCCACTGGCCAAAATTTGATAGGACTACATAAAGGTGCTTGTCCCCAGATTGTCCTTTCTTCAAGGACAGCATCCACTGGTCTGACCCAGCATCTTCACAGCTGTCCAGAAGCCTGAGGACACAATCCAGGCTCATCAAACCCTGCCACAAGCACAACTCTCCTGCTTAAAAAGCCAGTTAGCTGAGACGACTCAAAACTTACGATTGAAAATGTGTCCTTCTGACAACAAACATCTGGATTTCAGTCAAGCACTGTGCATATACCTACTGGCGAGTGTGAGGACCTTGCCGTGCAGTCGGTTACTGCATAGCAAGAGCTTATCTTTGAGTTAGTCCCTAACATGCAGCCAGCATCGCCGCCTGAAGAAAGGAAACGGCAAGGTAAACACCTGAATGTTTTTTTCTATTCTTCTGCACAATGAAAAACCCAAGGGGATCTTATCATCCAGACAAGGTGTGGAAGCAAATGAGATTAGCTTTATAAATACAGCGTCCACCAGGAATAGCTAATTAGGCATATTCCTTCCTGCTTAACCAAAACACTAGGCCAATTTCAGACTGTGGAACAACTAGAGGCATTTCAAGGATGTAGGCAAAATAGATTTGGCACTTAGGAGTTTGGTTTTTACCAGCAAGATTGAGGTGGGAAGGAGATGGAGGCAGTTGCTGCTGGAAGGGCTGCCCAAGCCCTACCAAAACCAGCTCTGTCCTCACAAGCTACTTGTTGAATAATGGAGGGTCCACAGATGCAGCGGAAGAAAAGCAACTCAACAAACCTGGTGACCATCCTACAGATCAATTCTCACAATAGTGTTGCTTCCCAAATGGTCTTAGCAATTTCAGGATGCAGTCTCTAACTCTATTTCTCAGGTAACTTTCATTTCCTCAGACACTGAAGAAGCATTTCCAGTCCCTCCCAGGCAGATGATGAAGCATCACCAGCTATAGGCATAATCTCAGGCATGCTTTGGTCCTGCCAATGATGCTGTGAGGACATCTCATTTAACTGCATCTACTGGGCACAGCAGTTTGGCAGAGGGGGATGCTACAATCAACAGGGAAAAGGAACAGAGCTGAAGGCAGACTGGCTCCAAAGCCATTCTGATAGTACGCAGGATTTTATCCTGACATCCCCAGGCAGGGCACCTCATATCATCTCCGTAAGACAATAAGACACACATCCCCAGGAGACAACTACACTGTTCCTCAAGCTTTTACTACAAGCATTGCCTGAGAGACTTGACAGTGCTGTCTCCAGGGAAGCTGACTATCTACTGCTGGCCAGCCAAAACACACTTAAAGAAGTCTAAGTATTTGGAGAAAAATTTCAGTGCATTTTCTATGGTTTCCCACAGCACCTGATATTGTCACGCTGGGATGATGTTCCAGGAACTGACTATGCCACCTCAAGGGCTACTTTGAAGTGGAAAAGGAGCACAAAAGCAGCTCTCACTAGAGCCAGTTGCTAGTCAGCACTCATATGAATGAGTTACAATTTGCCCAGAAGAAACAGATGCTCCACATGAGACCTTACTGGAATGGAGATTAGAAGAGAGGGCTTGCTACACTGGGAATGACCATTCCTGCTACTGACATGTGGAGACATACATCTCAGTGAGAAAACATCAACCTTAGCAGGGTAGGATGGTTTTATCCCAAAACTTAGAGAATAGTTACGAGGGAAGAGAGTAAATAATTGCTTTTCAATGAGATGGCATGCACATGTACACAGATTCCCAAACAGACTGCCCTAAGCATTAAAAAGAATCCTCTGAATTCCTTAGAAGTTCAAAGACTACCTTACTAAACATGTCATTTAAACGAGGAACCAAAGCAATGGTTTTTTCCTACTTTCTTGTGGGTTTTTTGAGTCTTTGGGGTGCATACTTCCAAGTTCTTTCCAAAGCCTTGGGACGTCATGATTTAATGAAAGATAAGATTGTCACATAACATCTTGGCCTCGGAAGTTTGAGTTTTAACAAAACACAACTATTGCCAGGCTAACAATAGTATTGTAATACTTGGCCCCTCTCAAATTTGGTACAAACACCACCTGTTCAGTGATTAGCAGATGCCTCAGACATGAATTTGGGCAGCCCTCCTTCACTATGAAGTCTCTTCCATGCCACTTTGGATAGGAAGAGACCATCAACTTCAACTTATAATCGTCTGGCTTCTGTCGGTTTTTGTCGCAACTTTACCGCCGGCACTGTCATCTCAAATTTGGCTGAAATTACAGATTTTTGTCAAATAAGCTTTCCCAGCATGTTGGTTAGAGGACCAACACATTCCTCTTACTTTAAAGCAAAAATTCCAGAAGAAACAGTTGTTTTGGAACAAATAGAGACCTCTGCAGTGGTTTCAGCTGAAGCAGTGGAGAACTTGGAGGTTGAACTGATTATAGACAAAAGCAAATCCCACTTCAACACCATGTTGAAAAGTAAACACCAGGGGGGTGGCGGGGGAAGAAAAGAGCAAAAGAAAAAGTTAACAACATTCTAATTTTTCCCTGTTGTCTCAATTTAAAGATTTTTATAAAAAACATATTTTTTAAAGATTCGCTTTTCTCTACTGATTTCTAAGTTTTCACAGTCGAGAAAGTTTTCTGCCATACTACAGAGTTGTTCTTTGGGCTGAAAGTAGTAGTTCAACAATATCTAGCCCTGACGTAATTTTTTTTAAGTAGACTTAAAAGTCTCATTATCCTCATTCCATAGGTGAGGAAATAGCTTATGTAAATTGCTGAAGGTCACTAACCAGTCAACAGTGCAGGCTCAAGGCTTTCTCTCCCCTCCACCACACTTTACGGGAAAAGGAATTAAAGAAACTTTCTAAATGAAAAATGCTATTTTCCCTCTTAAGTCCTGTCCTTAATACCTGACCCAGAGACCACCAATTCCTTGCTCTGAAACATCTGAGAAAGGGGGAGAGATATCTAAATTGAATTAGCTAGCAGGAGCTCGTATCACTAAATGAGTGAAAGAAACTTTCCCTCTGCAAGTATGGGTGCTGAGGCTGTATGTAATTCCCCCCCCCCCCCCTCCTTGCTGCAGTTTGGCATGTGTCAATTCATAAACATCCAGGCAGCCCCTGTGCATCTTTGTTGAGCAGAAACTTCCTGAAAAAAATACCTGAGAGGGAATGCTCTGCTCCCTGCCTTGACCAGAGTTACAGGGATCTCACACCCAGGGGATTCTCCTGCCACAACGTGCCCATTTATCTTCAGGGTTAACATACCAGGCAAAATCAAGTTCAGAGATTTGACACCGCATCTACTTTGCAGATTCTTTGCCTTCCAATCTCATCAGCTTTCCAGCTCAAACAGTGAAAGACAGGAGTGAGAGGTAATAAGGAGAAGTTTGCTGCTGCCACTGATCAATATTGTGTTCTCCCAACAGCTTGGGCCTCCTTGTCAGTTAGTTATCCTTCGTTCTTCAAATAAATTAGCTTTTTGCTCTTCTCTCTCTAGCCTTTTGAACGAGAACGTTCCCCCACCCTTTCTAACAGTATTTGGAGAAGCTCACAGTATTTACACAGCAGAGCTCACTGGCATAAGTAGGCTGCACTGGCTTATATATCTACCTAGCATATCACCCCGTCCACACAAAGCAAGCTATGGACTTCAAACAGGTTCAACTTGCTCTTAAAGACAAGTGATTTCCAGCAAAAAGTCTATTTTTCCCCTAAACGTCAAACATTTTAACCTGCCAGCCAGGTCTTGTGCAGGATCTTTGCAAATACAGTTTTACGTGCCCTCAGGTGTTGACTGCTCATTGGAATAAATTAAAAATCAAAGCCAAAAATCACAGCTAGCAGGAGTCAGCTTAGCATTCACAGAACACCACTGCTGGTGGCCCTGCCACCACAAAAACCTTGCACATTTAAGACATCCCAAAGCAGAATGCAGGGAACTCAGATCAGCAAATTTCACAAAGATGAGACTGACCAAATCTGGCAAGACTTTTACAGCTTTTTCTAGGAAAAACCCCTATTGCCTTCAGCAGGATATAGGGATGCTCAGAGTGTAAAATGACTTTTAAGATTTCATGCCTTTTAACTCGAGTGGATGCCCCCCAAATTTTGTAGTCTTATTCTCTACATAAAACAGGTCAGTGCTTCCTGCATTAATCTCTGTCCACGCTTCAGTATAGCAGGCTTTATGTTAGCAAGTTTCTTCCACTTTCACTGCACTCTGCCCAGGGTTTTTATATCTAACATGCGCAGGTTACACCCAAAAAGGTCATTCAACCTGCAGCCAACTCAGCTGCACAGAGGGGAAGGGACCCCCCGTGCTCCACTGCAGCCAGGACCCCAGTGAAGGCAGCAATGGGCACGATCTCTTCACTGGGAACACTCTCAGGAAAACACATGGCACCTTACTTGGAAAGGAGGGGACTCCTTTGCCTCATGCCAAGACGTGTTTTGTAATTTATATGCACTGACCTACACATTTCAGGAACTGGATTTGGGTTCCCCAGTACAAGACAGACATGGACAGAGTCCATTGAAGAGCCACTAAAATGATTAAAGGACTGGAGCGTCTGTCATATGGGAAGTGGCTGAGACGGCTTGGGTTGCTCAGCCTGGAGAAGGCTCAGGGGGATCTTCTACATGTGTACAAACATCTGATGGGGACTGCGGGAGGAGTAAAGAAGATGGAACCAGGCTCCTTCTCAGAGGTGCCCAATGACGGGACAAGAGGCAATGGGCCTGAAATACAGAAAACTCCATTTAAACATAGAAGAAACATTATTACTGTGGTAGTGGTCAGTGAAACAGATTGCCCAGAAATTTGTGCCATCACCATCCTTTGAGATATTAAAAATAAAAACCCAAACACCACTGTGTATGGTCCTGAACAAGCTGCTCCAGCTGACCTTGCTTTGAGTAGGGTTGCTTGGACTAGACAATCGAGACTCCCTCCCACCTCAACAATTGTGCAACTCTGACTTTTTAACCTTTTAAAATTGAAATAAGTAATTAATTATCAGCAATCCTGAGTGTTGACACAAAGTACAAATTATGGTTTATTTAGATCAAGAAACTCCTTTCAGCCACCTGAATAGAACCCCTCAGCTGACCTGTGAAGATCTGCCCCTCATCAGCAACTAGGGATGGAGACTTACCTGGGCCTCCCTGCTCCATGCACCTTGCCTAGGACCAAAGCAAGACATCTGCTTCCATAGGAAAGCCATAAGTTATGGCCCTGGACATCAGGGCATAGAGGTGGGAACTGTGGTTCCAGTACAGGGCAGGCAAAAGGGACAAGGACATCAGGAGTTCAGTGGGTCACAGGAAGGCTAGGATGCACTGGCCTGAACTCCGGGGACACCCTGAATGCCATCTTGTCCATCCTGAAATCTGGACTTCCCACATCTCCAATGCTTTAACACCCCAACAGCTAAATTAAACACAGCTCCAGAAAACTAGTCTGTTGTGTTATAATAGCATGGGAACACCTTGAGATGAAATTCCATCTGTGAGGTGGGGGTTTTTTTTGATCTTTCCCCATCCCCCTCAAAATTGAGCCTAAAAAAAAAAATCTCATCTAAGAAGCAAAGCTGTCTTGTTTTCACTTTTTTTTTCTTTTTTTTTTTTTTTTTTTCTTTTTTTTTTTTTTTTTTTCTCCCAAACACAGCTGTATTTGAAGTGCTGGCAAAACCAGGTTATGGTATAACCCAAAAAAGCAAGTAGGAATTCAAGGTGCACAAGCCTTGCCCTGATGAAGGTAATTATTAGATCAGTCCTGGAAAAATTGATGAACCTAACATAATACTCCCAAACAGATCAACAGTCTTCATGTAAATTTTTGTCCTGGCTCCTATAAAACCATTAGCATCCCTAGTATTGTAATTTACAACCTCATGATGCACTGAATCATATTTTAATTTATCTGGAAGATATAAACAAACATTCTTGGGTGGAAATTAATACCTGATCTTTGGCTACCTCTTGTGGTATAACAATCCAAAGAGAGGAATTACCTTTTAAAAAACATAAAAGGAAATCATTGGCCAACTGATGAGCTTGTCAAATACTTGTAAGGACAAAACCAGTTCTTAGGTTTTTATATGTAAGGAGCCTGGAAGATCTTGCTGGGAAAATGTATGCAAGAATACAAGCAGGATGAATATTTCTGTATGTGCCATGGATGGCATCTGTTTTCAAGAACAGTTCAAAAGGAGTGCAGAAAAGTAGTGGGGTTTTATGCCAGTAATTTCTCCTATCTGTAGACTCTCCTGAAAGAAAACAGCTCAGTTACATGCCCTAGACCTTTACCAATTTTGTGTGGACCCCAAATGAAAATTTTGCCTATGCGACTGAAGAAAAACAATACATGAATTACACAAAAGTGTTCCTTCCATTTTTAAAGACAACAGAAGGAAACAAAAGATACAAAGCTAAAATGACCCAGGAGACTTTTTCTCCTTGTCTTTCAGGCCAGTTCAAAATGAACTAGAGTCAAGAAATAGCCTGCCTTCACACAAAAGAAAGGGGAGGGCAAATTAAGAACTATAAATAAAAGCCTCACCTCTTCCATTTTCCTAATGTCCACTGTTCTGCAAAACATTTCATCCTATTGTATGATTTTATGTTTAGAAAGAAATTTGCTTTTCACAGAACCTAAGGAGAAAAAACCCAGGGAGTTGATATGAGCCACTGCTATGCAACAAGAGCTCTCCCACATAAAATCAGATTCAACAGCTACAAGTAACTTCAAGTATAGTAAAGGTACAAGATATACCGTTATGGAGAGGAGAATCATAAATGCAGCTGGCATGCTGAGAGAACATCTGCACACTTATTGTACCACAGTTCATCAACTGTTTATTTCAGCAAGTACCATATGCAAAGCAGAAATGGGAAGATTGTGAACACGAAACAGAATTTGCTCAGATATAAAGAATCAGATGGTAGATCCACGGTCCAAGTTAAAGAAGAAAAGCAAAGAGATTCTCAAAATGAGACAGAAGGTCTATCTAGCCTCCAACTGGAGTAAATCAGCGTAGCCCCAACAAGGCTTGTGGCTCTTGTTAGTTCTGGTCTACTCTGTGTAACCCAAAGCTTTTTTCTGTGGTTACAACAGTAATTCAAGAAGCAGCCACACTCCCTATTTAAGGTAGGAACGGTGCCTTGTCCAAAGAGAAACAGGATTTGTGCAACTTCAGTGCCCTTGTGGATTCCTAAGGAGGCCTGACGATTTGGGTTCTAGAGCAGGAATTCAGGCCTTGCTCAAATGCTCTCCCCCAGCCTCCATCTCCCCCCTGGAGAACCAGCAAGATCCCCGTAATCCCCGTACTACATCAACCAGGTGAGAAAAACACACTTCAGTTAAATAGTTCCTTTTCTGCACAACCAACTCAATACTGGGGAGACACTTCTTTGTGCTGAGGATTTAGCATTCTCTAACGTTCAAGAAAATGTTCCTACCGTGTTGCTAAAGGCACAGCTTGTAGGAGCACTGTCCTTACCAGAACAAGAGATACCAGCAGAAGTCTGGTTTTCCCTGTAAGACTACACCTCCATCAGTCCGAAATCTTCCCTTGCTGTAACCCTGAGGATCACGGACCTTTGAACAGTGGGGTTTACCCCACTGTAAGTACATGCTTGGAGAACAAGCTGTGCCACATAAATACCTATTGATATATAAAAGGAATTAAGACAGAACACTGGAAGCAAGTGAAAAAGAGGAAATATTTCAGATGAAAACACCAGAGAGAAAAGACAGCAACAGTCAGCAGCCTTCAAACCCGGGTCAGGAGAGCACATCATAAATGGTAATGCTACATATAAGCTTATTTTGTGGCCAGTGGCAATTTTTTCTGTAACCAAGATCACAAGAGATCTACTTTCACCCTATGTCCTACACATTGTGACATGGAAGTCAATCCAAATACACAAGCGTTTCTACTACACTCCTCAGCATGCTGTGGGTGGTAGAAAACAAACTCTTCAGAAAAGACTGGAAAGCATCCAGTTGTGGATGAGCAGAAGCAAACGACAGCATTAACTGCACCGTGCCAGAGCCCCAGAGCAGCTGTGAAAGTCACTGGCAGAACTACTGTGAAAGGAGAAAGGTAATAGGAGATAGGCAATGCAAACGCCACGGGAAACAGAATCCTCTGATGGGCGATAAGAAACCGGAGGGAGATGACTCCCGGACAACCAAGAGCAGGCAGCAAAGGAGGTGTCCGCATGAGATTTTTCAAGAAAGTAAAGTGGAAAAGAGGGGGTTGTCCTAAGGAAGAGGAGCCCAGAGGAGTGCAGAAACGTAGCTATGTCTAAGTTGTCCTTTTCACAGCAGCACCCTGCAGCAAAAGGCATGATCCCTCCTGCCACGTTAATCTCTCGATGGCCAGCACTCACATTCATATAGATACAGATAGAGAAATCAGATTTCATCACCAACTCAAAAAGCCATTATAAAATTTGCTGAGGAAATTGCAAACCCAAAATGGAAGCCAGCTGAGACCACAGCCTGCAGGGTCATGTATCATTAGCGCCAAGTGAACCAAGTCCAAATGTCCAGCTTACTGTTCAGGAGGAAACAAAAGCACTACTATATATGTGGGCAAAGTATCATCTTTTTCTAATCAAACCTGTCTTAGGTCTGGGTTCAGAAAAGCATTCAAGCATGTGCTTAAGGCTCTCTTTTTTTCAGAAAACTACTCAAAACACACATTTACCTGTAAGCACTTGCTAACGGCTGTGAATAACAGTGAAAACCATAACTAAAATCTTCTGAGAAAGGGTGTTAAAAAAAAAAACAGCAGCAAAATGTGATAAGATGCGATTGTCCAATGCATTGCTTGATCTCTCTGCTAGGAATACTGTGGGGGTAAGCAGTGAATAATACAAGGCTGCTCCCAGACTAAGATGGCCAGAGACATTAGACACAACACCCTAGTCACCAAAACCACGTAATCAGCACAGCAGCATATTTTTGGGTTTATTTATGGCATTGCCACAGACACAGTAACAATCTAATTAGAGTGGTTCCAGGTTTGAGCCCATTCTCAGCCGTACAACTTTCAAAAGGGATCTTTTGCAAGAGTCTGAAGTGAAAGTTATGACCCCATTTAGTGCCATTCACTAATGGCAGTAAACATGACACAGTTTTCACACCACCGCTCAGCCCTGATGCCTGCTTGCAGTACATTAATAATCCTGTCATAGCTGTCAAGGGGACGCCACACTTGCTGTTCTGATGATGCTCTGTCCCTGTCTCCATCCAAATAATTTGTCTTTCATCACCAGCAGAATTGTTTTCCAGCATTTGTTTGACTCAGTGACTTCTGATCTCTGGCCTATTATTCCATTCGTCCTTATCAAAAAAACCACAAATCTGAATAATAAGCTAGAAAGTTGCTGGGTAACAAATCTAAAAGGTTGCAAAGACAAACTGTCACTAATTTTACTGCGTGATTAATACAAGTTGACTTACATCTCGAGGAGGCTACGTTACCTCCCTGGGAAATACCCTTCTGCACCAGTTATTCTTAGGTGTTATTTCTGATTAATTATGCTCTTGCTCCATTAGAAAACTGATGGCCAACTTTGCATCTGTCTCTTTGCTTTGTATCTTACAAAGACAGTGGCTATAAAAAATTCATAGGAACGAATGAATAGATGGTCAGTGTGTCCGAGGCGGTGCGGCGGCTCAGGTTTGCTATCCTGGGAGTATGTGCTACGTATAAAAATAAAGGTCACAGAAGCATCAGTTGATACAGCACCTAATCTTCCCAGGTAGAGGTGCAGTTTTTCAACGAAAAAACTGCATCTGCAGTTTAACACAATAAAATTATTAACAATTCCATGAAAAAAATACCAGATGCATCCTCAGTCTTATGAATGCAAATAGCCCTATTGGAGCCAAGGGAAATACTCACATGTGTTTAAGTTAGACACATGCATAAGCAAAGGCAGGATCAGAGCCCCAGCTATAAATATTTATGGCTGCAGTACAACATGGCCTCAAAAATGCATTCACAAAACAGACTATAACGCAAGATCCTGACAATACAGGTTACTCCACAGAATTTCAATGGGAGGCTCTCCTTTCTTGGGTCCCTTTGAAAACCCCAGCCTCTATTATTTTAATAAAGCCACCACTGTCATTTCAGCAACCTTGGCCAACAGTACCCAAAAGAAGTCAAAAGGAAGAAAATATAGTAAAAAGAAAAAAAATATTGTTACTACCAATGTTAAAATCTTTGCAAATTATGTTCTAGCTTATTTATTCATTATTCAGAAGGGTACTGAAAGGATCTGGCTTTGGAGCCTGAACACACATCTTCAACTAAGATGAGCACAAATCAGGCAAACTCCTACCTCTCTCTTCCTTAGAGATTTAAAATTAGATTTGGGTGACTAATGCAGATAAAAATATTCATTTGCTTCAACCATACAATCTGGTTTCCTGGAACAAACATTTGCAGAAAACAAATGTCAAAGCAAATGCCGTTATTTACTTTGGAAGAGTATTTCTATACATCCAATCACAGAATAGAAACACCAGCAGGTGACTTATGCGGCCAGTCAGAAGTAATATCACTCAGATTTGAAACAGTCAATTCACAGAGGAAGAACATTTGGGAAAAATTTTATCAGATCCATTTGAACTCAGAATACATAAAATAGAAACCAGAGAAGTACTGAAGGAGAAGAAAAGATGGAGTTAATCAAAACAAATACCTCACTCTGAACCCAAGCCGATAAAAGGCTTTTCCCTTCAGTTCAAAGGATTTTGGATCAGGCCTCTCCAGCTCAATTCAGTTTTAAAGGCTCACATGAACCTGGGGACATCATCCTGCAAGCAAATCTCAGGCACTTGGACTGTTAGAGCATTGCAGGATCAAGTCCTGTAGAGCATCAAATACAAGTTGTAATTAAAATAATTTACATGCTGCTAGCAAGTCAGCTAAAGCAAGCACATCAGGTTCCCAGCATGGATTTCAATTTGCTTCAAAATTACTCAAGGATAGGAGCTCATATTTTTCAACATCATCCTAGTTAGCCTAGGAAAAATGCAAGACCCCACTGACAGCTATTCGATTGGGAGAAGGTGGGGGTGACTATTACTTGGTAGGCATTTATCTTTACTTGCTGCCTGAATTCATCATGAAAGCAAACATCCATGCTGTGCATACGCTACCAACAAACACGTCATCGGCTGCAAAAAACCCAGGCTGGGCTGCTTTTCCCAGATGGAAGTATGCGTGATGCTCCACAAACCCAGCAGCTTGGTAATTCATAGTGGGATCTGACCTAATGGGAGACAATCCTGACACGTGGATCCTGTCTCCAAGCCACCTTGCATTCCTCAGGCAGTCCTGGATGGAGCTGTGCTCCGCTGCCTTCTCTCCTCCCCTTGTTGCTGTTTCTTCCCAAGCTGCGATTGCTTAGCCAGCCTTAAAATCCAGCTAGCTCTCCTCTCCAGAACGAGCCACCTAGGTGGATCTTTTGCCTGTTGTAATACCGAGATTAATGCCAGTGGATCCTGGAGCAAGCACCTAGTCCTCTACAGGACTACTTTTATGGGCACAAGTGACAGTGCAGATGGAGTGTGAAAATGAACTCGCGTGTCAGAAACTTCTCCCTATATTGGTAAAGCACCTCAGAGAAAATCAGCTGCTGATGAAAACAGACCCCACAGAACACCACCAATATGACTTCAGCATTTTCTAATAGCCAGGCATATTACCTACAAAATTAAAATGTATTTCCTATTAGTACATCTGCTTCGAGTTTATAAACCATCCCAACCAACGTACAGATTCTTGTTTTAAGGAGAGATGGAGACAATTTGCTTTTCTTTTTTACTCGGGAGCAGTGTGGTTGCTGAAATCTCTGTATGAATTTTTGGGGTTTGGTTGGTTCTTGTTTGGTTTTGGGGTTTGTTGTCCATTATGGAAATCAGTATTTTAAGGCCATAAACAATTCCACTCCAGAACTTATTTTTGCTGGCATTACAGTGCAGGTGGGTGGATGTCCAGGGTGACTCACCCACACAGGCCAACTACCTTAAGTCTCTGGCAGCCAAGTCATGGCACGTTCAACTTTTCAGGATTTACCCTGCCTGGAGCCCAGCCCCCAGAGGTCACCGTGCCCACTGCAGAGTTAACAGCTTGGAGCATCTCTGCTGGTGTCTCGCAGACTGTGGCACAAAGCCTGGAGTCTCCTCTTACAAGGACAACAGCTAAATTGTAGTGTTGAAACCCAACGCTGACTGGCAGAGACCAAAATTCTAGCTTCCTAGATCTTTTTTCGGGAGCCTCTGCTCTTGGATGTTTCTAAACAGGCCATACAAGCCTTGATGGATCTCACAGATCATCCGCCGTGACAATTCCTTTGTTTCTCACCTTAGTAACGTAAAAGTTTGCATTTAAAATTTTGCAACAGAGTGGCTGGCATATTGAGTTTCATTTGTGCTGTATTACTTGCTGAGCTGATACGTCATTTAATTATTCCACTTCTGAGAAAGCAGAAGTTTATATGTTGGCTAGAACATACTAAGAGTATTGTTTAAAGACGGCTAATTCATAGGATGGTATCTGAAACCAGCAGATCAGGAGTGAAAGTTATTAGCCTAGATTTGAGGCAGACTTTAGCTGGAATAACGTGTGTTCTCGATCTCCTTGGATTGTGTAGTCAGGAGGGAGATATCTGGCTAGATGGGATTTTGCACATCTGTCAGCTACATCAGAGATCCAAATGCAAAAGCCAGCATGTAAGACCATTATGTGGATTTGTGACCCTCTCCTGAGGATTTGGGGTCCATAAACCAATGAATGGATTACAAAGAAACACAGTTATAGTATTTTCATCTGTGACAGATACTGCTGCAACTCCAGAGTGGCTCACAATATTTAAAGGAAAACTGTACCCATTCTCCACACACGGGCCCAGCAAAATGCAAAAGGCAAGCACTGCTCAGCATGAAGAAATTAGAAAACGTATGTTAAAATTTGTTTAGCATCTGACTTGAAAACTCCAGATTTCTATGGTCCGAACCAGCACAGTATGGGAGTTTTTTCCTCTTTCATATTTGTATCGATATGAATCCATGTAGAAGAGACGCTGGCTCTATACCCCAAGCCACATGTTAGACACATGCAAAAAAGTTCTCCAGATGGGCTGGAGTTCCTATTAACCCAGAATCAGATGACATTTAATAAGCAGACTACATGACCCTGTTCGCGGACACTTCCTATCAATCCGTTCCATACCTCCCAAATTCTACGTCAAATATCTTAGCAGGAGAACTGCTGAGCTTCAGACTTGGATGCTTTCAGGGAAACCCAGGAAACACCAAGAACAGATGAACCTGAATCACTAGATGTGTTACAGAGTAGCTTTTCAAAATGCCCACCCCCAAATTCAGCAAATTTGCTACTTTTAATTAGGGGAAAGCTAGGAAATTAAAATTCTAAGGGAATTTAAAATACCAAACGGCACTCAAACTGCAAGGGAACACGTATGAAACATTCAATTTCTGGTTGAAAAGAGAGAACAAAAAGCTAAATCTGGTACCAGGAGGTGAGTGAAGGGACAGCATTCCCCAGGTCACACAAACCTGCTCACGCTCACATTGGTGACCAGCGTGTTGGTGACCAGCTTTCCTCACAAAGGCCAACCCCAAATCTCTCCAGTGCTTTGCACACCATGTCTACCTTTCAGTACTCTGCATTTTGGAGAGCGAGCTGCTAAGCATCATCTCTTTTCTCAGTTTCTCCAACACGATAACCATTAACTCACTTCTCCGTAAACATACTGGAAAAATCATGTTCTCCCCATTGACCATCCTTCTTTTCTTTGTTAAAGTCTATGTTTTGTACAGTCACAAAGGTCATATCCTGATCAAGTTGCACACCTTAGAGCGCCTTCCTCACACTGATTTTTCCTTTCAAGCCTAAAGGCACACGCAGGCTCCTACCGAAGTACAAGGCATGCCAGCCAAATGGCAGCACGCTGGAGGTATCTCAGGGTTTTACTCACCAGAGTGTCAAACACATGGCTGTACACGTTCTTTACACTTGAAAAGCTAGGAAACCAACACATGAACTTACTTATTTAGCCTCACAATGTAAAAATCTTTACTTGACCCACTGTACTATTCTGCGCACATCCTCAGGCAGAGGGTTCTTTGTTTCTGTGGTCTCGGGGGGGTGGCACCATGAGAAGGAGTCTTATTTGTTTCTTTCTGATCTTGTTTGGAAAGGCAGTCACTTTAATTTGAAGGTAGGAATGACATTATTTGCACCATGACAAGGCATTATCTGTGTTTTTTCCTGAGTTCACCTGTTTATATTTAATAAAAATGCTCTTTTGTAACTCATGATGGGCTAGAGAATTCCCAAACTGTTCAAAATACTTTAAAGTTCTTTTGGGACATAGCCAGATACTTAATATTGTATTACATTTTATAGTTGTCACTTAATCAAGCTATTTAATATTATAGTACATTTTAAAACTGTCACTTAATCACATTTTCTTGACCCTTTTATGTGAATTAAAGATCACTGTAGATAAAAAATGGCATGCTTTAGTTTAAATAGATTCAGTATGTCCAGTTTGACAGTTACTTCTGAGACATTAAAAGAATTTTCTGTGATTAATGTGACCCCCACACGTTACGTAGTATAATGTTCCATTTCTCCAACCATTAGAGGAAACAGCATTAGACAGAAGGAGCCAAAACTTATCCAACTGTATGTAAAGCTAAGAAAGCCTAAAGATAATGTACAGCTATGCATGGTGTACTGCGAGCCTGAGTCAAACCAAGCAAGTATTTACTGTTTCCTTACAACTCAAGTCAGGGGGGAAAAGAAAAAAAAAGTTCTGTAATAACACGGTAAGCCTACATTCCACAACAAAAGAAAGCATCTTACCACAGCTTGCTCAGAAAGGAATAAATGCACTTTATGCCATGACAGGTGAGCAGGACTGTCTGTGCTTAGTATAAATGATTGATAGCCATGCATTCTAATTCTGAGAGAAATCTTACATACGCATTTACTCACAAAAGCTAAAAAGTACATAAGACTTGTCCATCTTCAGAACCATTTATAATGGCAATCATCATCATTTTATGCGGTTGATCCAGAGCTGCGTCATTGAAAGATTTTATGCTTTTAAGTCATACATAGTAAATTACCTTCTCTTATAGGCACGTTTAAAACTACTGTCTTTCTGTAACATTGGTCCTTAGATCCTGTTTAATTCATTAAACTCTAATCATTCTTCCTTTGTATCTTAATCTCAAATCAAATGTAGCATCTTTGACTGTAAGTGCTGCCCATTCTTAGAGCATTCTGTGTGCTTTTCCTGATAGTTTAATTAGAATAAATACTCTTTTAAATCCATGAAGTAGCACATAGTACAGTAACACTGACCTTTCATTTGACAGCATATTTGTTTGATAACAGAATGGGATTTAGCGCAACCAAATCAGCAACAGTAATTCATTTTGGATAATCAGTTACAAATAGTGTGTATATAGTACCTCCGCAAACAGTGAACAGCAGACTAAGATAACTCAAGGCACGAAGAGAGCCTGCACAGAAATCAGGATGTTGATGGAGGAGAAGAACAGTTCAAAATGATTTACAAGAGCTACCAATGAGATGCATATGGGTATAAAAGTGTCCCTCTTCAAAAATGTGGGCACACTGGGAAAAGAAGGCAATTAACAGGGTCTACTCAACAGAACTGCTGCCACCCGCTCACTCACTCCAGAAGGATATTTTGTTAACCTAAATTTTGCATGCAGGACAGCCTCTGCCTTCTACTGGGAGTAGAAGTCCAGCCTTTGCACTGGACTACAGGCAGCTTGGGAAGAAGAAACCTGCCGAGGGGGTAGGTTTCCAAGAGCAGACATCACCTCAACTGATTCCAGCTGCCCCTTCGTGTATCACTATCTGCACAGGATCTGACGGCAGCAAAGCCTCAACACGTTGGGCTGCAGCTTCCCCATGCCCTACTCCTATGACACTGAATATAGCACCTAAGTTACAATCATGAAGAGCAGCAGAAACTAGATATGCACTTTTCCCTCCATCCAAAAGAACTTATAGTTGTCTAGACTAAGTGAAGAGCTCAGTGACCACAAGTGGCAGAACCTTCAGATTAATACACTTTGTTGCTGTAGCGTGGATGTTGCAGGTATCGGCTCACTGGTGTCGTACAGTGCTTGAACACAAGCGCTGCAGTAAAGAGGACAGGTACTGTTACTACCAGTAGGTGAATGGATCTCCTCCTTTTCCCTTCATCCATTCTTTCCCTTCCTGTTTATCATCAGCATTCTTGGATCTTTTCTCCAATTAGATTGTAAGCTCCCTGGGATGTACACCAGGTCATTATTGTGTCTTCAAAAAGGGATCATCACAAGGGGCCAAAACTGTGTCAATGCTTCTTGGAGCCTTTGGGCACAATATTACTAAATTGCCCTTCAACTGCAACCCAAAATTATAGGCATGCTGCGTGCAGTATTTTGTAAGCCATTGTTTTGCAACGTGGAAATATGCAAGTGAACATGATACTTGAACAACATAATTCATTTTCCATTCATGAGCCACAATGGGTATCTCATGGCACTGTTTGCTCTTCAGTTTCAAATGTGAACTTGCATACAAAGTCAAGCAAATGAGCTTTCCTTCACGTTGTTTTATTAAGCTCTTGGACTACACTCTGAGCCCTAAAAGAAGGAATTACAATTGCTGTTGTCTCACAAAAGCAGTGAAATTCCCAAAGAATTGAAAAACTCAGCCCTAGATTGTGCATGAAAACGGCTGCAAGCTCCCTGCATGTCCTCTGCTGCTTTTCTTATCACTCCTCATGCCAGCACTACATTCGTGTTCAAAAGCGAAAATTAAGTTTTACAGCCCTATCCCATAAAAACCATCATCTTAACTTTTGGAGAATATCCTTAATGACCTTATTGGTCTGGAAAGTTTAAAAAAGATAGCTTTGTTTTAATTTCTCACTAGCTTTTCACTCAAATATCCCATGTATGACATTATTATAATTCTTCTACGGGCTTTATACTTGCCAGCTCCTCTCCCATTCTTTTGTTCTTGGGCTAATCTTTCCTTTTGTATTAATGAAGTCCTTTGAAGTATCTCTTCAAATCTTCAACTAGATTCCTTTGTGACTCCCTCCCCACTCCCCGCTCCCCCCACCCCCCCACCCCCAACCTGATAGGGTCTTTTTATCATGAAAATTATTAATACTTCCCCTGCTTCTGGCATTGTACCGTCAGCTCTAAAATGTCCTATTATTATTTCTGATCTTAAGCTGCTTTCTCCTGACCCAGGAATATTGGCAAATTACCGACCTATAGCCAAGCTTTTATAGGAAAGGTCTTGCATCAAGTGGTAGCCTTTCAAGTGCTTAACCACCTAGTAATAATCTTTATGACAAACGGCCTCCTGGTTTGCAGTTATGCCTAGCGTGCTATGCACAGTGCTAAGAGAGTGTCCCTTAAAGTGGTCAATGACTTTTTATAAAACCATACCTTGAGTATCATGTCAGCTCTTACCCACCTTGCTATTAGCTAACCACCAGGCACCGCAGAAAACGGTAACTCTTCCTGACCATATGCCAAGTTATAAAACACAGGGTGCTTCGTTCAATCTAAAGACATCAACTTGTCACCCTGCAACATCATTCATCCGCAGCGAGCAACATGCATCATTTTCTTGTGATCAATGCAGAGCCCGCTGCTCCTGAATGATACCACAGCTAATTATTAAGACAAATTTAATTGTTGAGAGCACTGACACTCCTTTCACCCACTTTATGCAAAGAATTAATTCCTATACCTATAATTTGACATTTTGCTGTGAATCAGTCTTTTTTTACTCTTTCTGCTGCTTTATCATGTTGCTCTAGGTGCAATGCAGTGGTTTAAAATTACACTTTTAGCAATAGGAAGTGTTCATGAGTTGCAATTCTCCAGAATTTGTTTTCAGGTCACCTCCTTCAATCAAGAGCATGCCTAATGTTAGTGTAAACTAGAAATCAAGACTATAAGCCATGAAGCAACATGAATCAAAATGTTCCTTAACCGGTTCTTTCCTGGTCACCCAGCTGAGTAGAATAACTCTTTCGACTTTTCACCTCCCAACCACAATTCATTGCTTTTAAAATTGCCTCATCATGACCAGAGATTTTGTCATGGCTTTCATCAGAAAAACAAATCCAGAAACAAACACAGATGACAAGGACTGTGACAGATGCCTTTGATGCAATGATCCTCCCTATGTGGATAAAGAACCACAGTCAAGAGTGGTGAGTATTTTTGACAAATCTCATTTTGCTGAAATGGGAATATTGAGGAAGGAGGCGGCGGCTGGCGAAACTTGTTCTCTTAATTAGAAAATCTTCAGCTAGTCCACAGACAACGATATCCTTCTGATTTTCTCTAACCTCGCCTCCAATTATCAAAAAGAATTTTTACCAAAACCATAGAACAATCAAGCTTACAAAATGCCTTTTTAATGTTCAGTTACATCTATCTCCACTGGGGCTATTTGCAATGTTTGCTATGCTTAATCTAAAAGACGAAACAAACATCACACATGAATGACAAACATATGGCAAATGCCCTGTTCAGATAATCCTGTTCTCTCATATGCCCACAAGCACTAGACCCTCTGCATGTCCTCAGCATTCCCTAACACAACTTAATTCAAGCCAAACAGCAAGTCTTTCTGCTCTCAAATTAACTCCTACCCTCATCTCACAAAAGAATAAATTAAAAGGCAGTCTGTAGACTTCTCCAGGCTTACGCAAAGAGACTCGGGCAGAACCAGGAGTGGAATGCAGAAATCTGCTGGCCCCAGCAAAACCAGCCTGAGTCAGATGACAGCTCCTAAGGGATGCTCAGAATTCTAGGTCAGGTTGCTGGCCACTCCACCGCTCTAGTCCATGGTCACTGAGACACATTACAGGTGAAGAGTTTCATTTGCACACTCAACGTTATTCTGAAAGCACTCTCTTGAAGGTGGTGGGGCCGCACAAGCGAAATCTATTTGGAAACACACACACACGCAATTTTGGTGCTTCAAAGGTGAACTCTGAAAATTACGTGCACACGCCAATGGACTCCAACCAAACCCAACATTGCTCATGTCAAAAAGTTACTCACCGCTGAACTGGGGATTTGCCTCTAACCTTGTACACAGTCAGTGTTGATGAGGGAGGGGAGCAAGCTGAATATTAAAAACTGCTGCCTCAAGAATAATATCATGTACAGATTTAATCATAATAAAAAACGATCTGCAAGTAATTGTAGTCATTACTACATCTGCTCAGAGCTGTGGGTAATCATTATGTATGAGTGAATTAAATCAACTTCAGTATCATGGGCCTGATCCTAGAATTTCTTGAGTAAACTCGCCTCATATTAATAATCTCCCTGAGTGCAGTGAGTCTATTTGCTGCTACGGGTATGTTTCTTACATAAGGAGTCTTTCAACCCTTCCTCACTTTACCTTTGAATGCTAATTAAAACATAATGTTAAAAACTTAAGAAGATACAGTGAAACACAGATTTCAAAAGGTGGGAAATGAATTTGTTCCAGGCTGTTCTGTCTGTAAAGGTGCTGAAGGGGGCAGAAAGAAAGATGTTTTAGTGTGGAGCTTGAGTAATGGAATAGGCAAAGCCTTCCAGGATAAAAAATTGAGCTCAAATTCCTTCCTTTTCTCACTAAATCCCAGGCATTAGCATGGTACTGGAGACACAGGTGTAATTTATAGCACAGAGTGGGAAAGTCAAACCCTGACCGATGCAGATAAGAAAAACCTGTTTACAAAAGCTGCAGAAGGGCAGAGCTGGAGCCAAACTCAAACTTGATCAATACCCAGATGAATTATTAGTAAAAGAAATAAATTATTGGTGAAATTTCTTCTCTGTCATCTGTGCCAAACAGTAGAGACAGCATTTTAGCATATCGTCATGAAAATCTATCCACGAGCTAAACAGAAAGTTTTTACTCCGATAGTCTTGTGCTGACTTCTATGTATGTTTGAAACGAGGAGGAAGAACTGAGGTCCCAGATGTACCCTGTGTGCAGAGGGCATGCTTTACCCTTCTTCCAGACAAGGGTCCAGGGCAGGCATCATGCTCTGCCAAAGATGCAGGGCAGAAATGGAACTAGGCCTGACGTCCTGCTCACACGCCCTTGGTGAGGTCACAAGAAAATCTGTTACAACCTGAGTTGCGATGGCATTTTTAATGTCTTTTTCATGGTCAAAAAGAGTCTTGAGGGCAGCTGGAGCAAGGAGAAACCGTAGTAGTTTGCTCCTGTGCAGCTGGACTGCCAGAGAGCAAGGATGGAGCGCTGGGCTTGTGGCAGAGGCACAGCATGGGGCTGGGGGCACACTCCTGCAGTGGGAGAGCTGCTGATGCCACACTGCACAGGGCAAGCTGATCAGATTCACCTCCTCCTGTCTCCTGTCCTGGGGAGCATACCACAACGAAGGTGGCTTGGGCTTAGCTTTTAACGCGTAGCTCTGTAGCTTTTATAAGTCATTCTGTATCTTTGTCTCCTGTCCAGAGATGGCAATATCTCTGGATGGGATGTTCACAGAAGTTACAGCGAAACGGAGGAATTAAAAAATGAGTCAAAGTAGCTATGGGTGCATACATCACGTATGTGAAAGATAACACATATACGTACACACCCACATGTACAAATCTCCCCATCACCCATATCTACGCACATATACTCTCACTACTAACATAGGTAATTGAGTGCAGCAACACAAATTATCTTTTTTTTTCTTTCTTTCTCCTGAAACAGAGATGAGCTGGCAAGCATAATCAAACGATGAGAATCATTTTTCCAAAGATGAGTGAAAGCAACAACAACAAAAAATCCAGTGAGAATTATGACAACAGCGTAAGAAAGCGATCACTAGAGAAATCCTGATAAATGAGGAGCTTACGTTTTTAAATGCCTTAAAAACAGTACAAATAAATCTAAATTTGAACAGAATTCAATGCACAATTGAATTAGAAGGGAAAAATTCAACCAAAATGTTAAACTTCCACTACAGAACTTGTAAGCAGTTTATCTAGATAGAGCTATAAAATGAATAAAACAGTAGCAAAAAGGATTGAACTTTTGCTGTCAGTAAGAAATCCAAATCACGGATAAGAGTATTATGAATGCTGCATAGAGAGCTCTGCAAAATATCCTCCAGTGAACAGGAACTAATGATAGATGAATGTGCACATGTAATTGAACATGCAGAAAAGAAAACTAACATCCCAAGAAGGGAAGCAGAAAAGCTATCAGGAGTACCGGCTTATGCTAACATCCACAAGACTGAGATGCGTACAAGGAGAAAAGGCAAATTACCGAAAATGAAGCCTGCTATGCAAAGTAAAATACATGTTTGGGTCCACACGTATTCTTCATTAGATTATCAAGGGAGCACGTGTCACACACACAGTCATGCGGAATGCTGGCAGAAACACTCAACCACATAAAGCTCACCCGGTTTTGGGTTTCGTTACCAATGTCGGGCTCCATGTCGTTCCCACCTTAACTGATGGCAAACCTCCCTTCAGCTGCACAGAAAACAGGATCAGGCCCTTGCAATTTTGCTTGCTTGGCAAAGGGTTAAAAAATAAAGTGTAGCGAAACCCTTGAAGTGCACCTCAGCCCAGAGCCAAGCCACCCTGATCCCTTCTGCATCCCACACCATAGGAAATAGGATTTTCCTAGCTGTGTTTTGTGTTAAGTTGCTGGGCTCAGCTAAATCAAAACTCAAGCAAAGCAAACCCACACAAACCAAAATCAAATGAAATTTCACACTCCCCCTGCAAGCTGCAGCAGCCCTACGCAAAGGTACTTTGGGCAGACGAAGCCAGTACACCTTTTAAGAGTAAGCAGAAAGTAGAGCACATTTGTAACAGACAAATTAGAAGCGCATCAAGGTAGTAGATGAAAACATTTTTTGAACATAAGCCAAGTACACAGTAGAAATAGGTTAGAAGGCTAAATCATTTCTAACCACAACTTAAAGACGACTTCATTGTAAAAATACCCTTTTTTAACTCTTCTCTTCCAAGCACACATCACAACTTTTGTTTCCGTTGGTTTTAGTCCCTATTTCAAAAGCAACATTTGCTGTAACAGCTCATTTTTTCATGCAAAACACTGAATCTAATTGCGGAAATATGTCATTCCCTCCTCTCCGCCACATGGCATGAGTTAATGATGATGAATGAAAGTAATAAAACCCAAATCTTTTTCAAACTAAAGCTCCTGTTAAATTACTGGAAATTATATGCATGCGTCTACAATGAGGACACTGCAGAAGGTCAAAGATCTTGCTTCCTGCATTTGACCAAACTATTCAACAGGCAGCTTGGCTGAACTGCACAGACACGATTTTGCTGTGATCTGGGGGAGCCACCTAAGAAAAGCAGCTTAGTTTAAGGCTGGTGATTTCATTACGGTGTTTCTCCCGTTCCCCATGGAACACTAAATATAGTTCACCAGGGCCTAGGACCTGCCCCACCTGTCCATACAAGCTATTTTGGGATGTTTAAGTCCATGGGTTGGAACAGTAATATATCATCTAATGTGATAAATGTTCTTCGTGAAGGTCCCAATTTCCCTAATATAAAACTTTATTCTGTGGCATTGATACAAAGCAGAAGGAATACGGCAAATTTAGAGCCAGACGCTGCCTCTCTCATTCACTCTGAATCACACCTGATGGCTCCAGCTGGTCCACTGAGAAGACAGGCAAACCATTCCAAGATTAAGGTTCTACTCAATACAAACACAAGGGGCAAAACGTATTCCTTTCCTTTCTGAAAACTCTGTTTCCAATTCTGCACGCTGCATACTGCATCAGTTTATTGCTGTTCTCCCCAGTCATTCGTTTCCTCATTTTTTGCTTAACTGGCCAATGGTGCTGTGGCCCCTTCTTTTCCTTTGGGCATTCGGACACTGTGTTCTCCCTTCTTTTCCCCTGGCTCATCCACAGCTCTCTTCAGAGTCTTTTTGTCTCCCTCCCTTTCATCATCAATTCATTGAGGTTTCATTGTTTTTGTCTTCCCACTATGCTGATCTCCCACTCCCTGTGCTCCCCTCTCATGGTCCATTTCACAGATGGACCACAGAAGACATGGAAGGCGAGCAGAAGGAGAGGAATTCCCAGTAACCTCCCTTAATGTATTTCCTTCCCACTGATGAGGTCAAATGCTTTGAATCTTGGGTTGGTGTAAATGAAGGTGTTCGCACAATTCAGCATAAATTATTTTGCAAAAACGTAGTTGTAGTGCCAGGCTTACCAGCAGCAAAGCAAAACTTCCCAGCCTTGCAAGACTTATTTTTCTCTTTTTTCATGAAAAACAGTTTGCAGAATTTAAATGCATAGAATTAGAAACAGCAGTTTTTAGAAACAAGAGACCTAAATTCTGCCACTCACCTTTCATAGCGAGGGATAACTTACTCTGTAAGTAGTACTCATTTCACTTCATCAGAGCCACCAAGAAATGGTGTGTCATTCCGCTCTCCGTTCCACTCACTGCTTGGCCACGCAGCACGGGCTGGAGAAGCACAAACAGCTCTAAGCACAAAGCAAAGCGGGAAGGTTCCCACGGCAAGAAGTCAGCAAAGGGATGGCTGCAGATAATCGCAGTGAATATTCAATTTAGAGCAAGAGAAAGTGAATGAAGGTCCAACGAAGGAGCAGAGTTGTTCTTACTCTGCGTGTTGACACTGGTGAGGAATAGCACAACGGTTAGAAACCAAACAGCTCTAATTTTTTGACCTTTCTTTTTCCATTGCCAAAATACCTTATGCAATGTTACACTGTAGGATCACACCCCTCACACCCTCAGTAAGTTTTGCTGTATAAGCAAGAACACACAGAGATGTTATTCGCAGCTAAATAACACAGGGGTACAAGTCACACATTTTCTATGGGACTCATGCAACTGTGAGCAAGAGGCTAAAAACCTCCTGTTTCAGGCCTTGCCAGTTCACACTTGGCTGTCAGATACTGGCTCTGGGACGATTCTCCAGAGCTCCCATGTCACCACTACACTATTGGAAATTACTGATTTCTCACTGTAAAGAAGCCGCTTAATTTTGATCCTGAGCATGCACAAAAGGAGGAGGAAATCTCACAGAGTCACTCGGGACAGTATTTCGCCAACTATTTTTGAATGCAATGGACACCCAGAAGTTTCAACAATCTCCATCATCTTTGAAGAAGAAAATCTCTCAGGGATGAAAGAAAACTAACTACATAACACCTCTACAAGCCCAATCTTGATTTTAATTGTTTAAGACTAGGTTTCTGGGTTCAGCAGTTTTGCATGGAGCTTACAAATATCATACAGAATACATTGTGGTTTTCTGGCATCCTATGTCCACAAACAGAGCCATGTGTTGGACTGGGATTAAATCCATTTGCAAGGCTGCACATCTGTTTTAAAACAAACATACTGTAAGCTCTAGTGCTTTGCAGGTTGAGAGAAATAGCCTCATTCCGCAACTAGGGGCACCTCTTCTGAACACAGCCCTTCTAGGGGACAAACGACACCAACTTAGAGGAGTAGGTTTTGTAACGAAAGCTGGGCCATATGAGCTTTAAAGTATTAGCTGAATATTTATAAGAACATGTCCTCATTTACTAAGCTTCTGGGAACATTTCCACAATTAAAAAACAAAACAAAACAAATTGAAAATAATTGTCAACATACTGACAACAACTGGCAGCTTTCAAAACAACTCACAATGCCATCTCCAGGCCTTCAAAATCTCCCGCACAGGGACACTCTGTTACCATCCTACCCAGATACTCATGTTAACCTTTGGAGGTCCCCTCCATTCCCATGCCCCTATATATCTACATGAAGTCTTAAGTAAGAGCTGATACACAAACCCTATGCCATGTTTAACGGCCACACTGAGGCAGTAAAAGGAGAGTGTTCCAGTTCTTTGCTAAATAACCTGCATCAGCATCATGACATGGGTCATTAGCATTGTCATGGCCAGGGTAGATGCAACAATTCACCTAAAGGTAAAATAGATTTATGGAGAAGTCATATTTGTGACCAATGCTGTCAAAAAGGAACTGTAGTGAAGCTATTCCATCAGCATTCCTGATGAAGTTGTTACCTACCATTAAAAAACCTACAGGACTAACTCAGGAGAAGGTGAGCATACAACACAAAACATTTTGCAACTCTCTCTCATTCATACAGATACTGCAGACAGGCTGCTGAGAATGAGGAACCTCAAATCCTGAAATCATCTCCTCTAGAATCTCTGAAAAACGAAGACAAGAAGCTGCCACGGAACCATGATTCAGCCTTGGCAAGTTCTACAGGAGCATGTGCCGCAAACCAGGACCTTGTAACTATACTGACTCAAACCTGCCAGCTTGCCCCTCTCTGCTTATACAAGGTTGCCAGCTGCAGCCACCACACGGTCTTCATACTAGCTGCACCCAGGCACGGACTGAAGAAGGTCTAGTGGGAAATGCCTCCCAGGTTTGAGATCCGCTGCCCCGTGATCTTCCTGGCGGAAGAAAGTAGGAAGAGAAAGTAAAGGGAGAGGCTAAGCAGAACACGCAACAATTACAGAGCAGATCTAGCTGCCAAGAATAATCAGTAACTCTGAGCAAGAATGAGGTGCTTCAAGAAAAGGGCAGACAGCATCTTCCCTGCCCGATATAGTATTCAGACATGGTTCCTTCACCCCTTCGTGACCCCAGGCCCGGCTTTTTTTCTCTTCTACCTCCTCACTTGATGTTTTCTGCTTTGTCTTTATTTCTACCTCAGCACCTACCATTTCTCACCTGAACACCCTCCCATCTCTCCTTCCAGTTGCAGAAGCCATCAACCGTCTTAATATTGGAGGAAGGAATCTGTCAGCACCCTTTCACAGGAAAGGCAGGATGACCATCCCTCCTCTAGAACCACTTTGCACCTCTAGGCTTCCTCCCCACGGATGTGTTTTCTCCTTAGTCTCCATGGTTGCATCCTGCCCTTCTTCGTTCCCTTCATTTCATGAACTTCCTCTATGACTTCTGCTCCTACTGACATCTTCAAAGTACTATGTGGCACAGAATACTTCTTGTTCTGCATTTGGGCAAAGTTCATTGACTGGAGAAGGATTTGGGAAACCACAGAACATTTGTGGTTAGATGCTTTTTCTTTACCCTGAACTCCTTGCTTAGGGACATCTCTTTATAGGATCTGAGTTACAACATCTGCAGTCTCAGGCATCTCCTGCTCTGAGTCTAAAGAGGACTCAGAACACGAGCACAGGCAAGCTGAGATTTAATCTGACAGGGAAGCTGAGATCTCATTTGAGGTGACAGAGAGGTAGCAAGCCTGACCAACCTATTTTGTTTCCAAAGGATAAGCACAGTCCAGCAAACACTGCAGCTATCTCATAACAGAGGCTGCTCAGCAGAGGAACAATAAAACCAGAACACCTGCATGTGGAATAGTGCCCTGCATGGACAGAAAAAGGCCACTTCTGAAATCACGAGCAGGCAAATTTCACCTGATAGCACAACATTCACACTTTGTGCAAAAGTTCTGCGTAGCTGCAATCTCGTGATGTCCAGCACGTTTCAGGAAAGGAGAGGGGAGAAATGTGTGGGGCAGAAGGCTCACTCCTGGCCTCTGCACAGCCAGCGTCATGGAACTCTGGCGGCATGAATCACCAGTCGGCTCCAGGGGTGCTGAGTTGTGGAGTCTCTGTGACCGGCACCCACAGAGACACAATTTGAGATGAATAGACGTCTCTGAGAAGGACTGCGGTGAACGATGTCACACATACAGATGGCACAGTCGTAACCATTAAATAGTTATGACCAGCCTGAGTGAGAGAGTGAAGCATCTGTGCCCAGGGTGATAAAACACATCCACGAAGTTGAGAAAAATACACATATTCTGATTTTAGATGCATGGGTTATCAAAGATAAGCGAGCCCTCACCACAATATGATCTGTTATCAGAAACCTAAGGCAGCTGGTTGGTTTCTGAACTTAGACTCAGATTCCCATATGGTCACAGTTTGCTGGAGAGAGAGAGAAGAGAGAGGGGGGTAAAAAAAAAGACACAAGCTTTTCTAGCACAGCAAGTCTAGTCCAGCCAAATGGTTTCTCCTTCTCTCCATCCCTGACCCCATTTAAAAGCTATTTTAAATATTCCTAGGGACCCACTGGTCCATAAAGGAAAAAAAAGCTAAAGAAAACATAATCTTTCAAGGGCTGACATTACCTAGTTCCCAGCACAGCTACAGACTAGTTGCGGTGAAATGCAACAACCTGATGGGAATTAGAAAGCTGTCTTTTAACTGCCATTATTATCTCTAAAGCCTCTCTAATAGCAATCCCAGAATATAGGTTTAAAGAAAAATCATTTTAATGGAGGTCCCAGTACTACATTTTTACATTGCACCACGTCAAGCTATTGATTAGCTTTACATTAATTTTAAAAGCACAAAGAATTTGTCATGATTTTTCTCCCTTTGATATCAGTGTCCATCAGCGATTGCATCAGTTTTCTGCTGAGCTGCCGAGCACAGTTAAATGATGATGTGCTTCCTCTCCCTGACTTCGGATTCCAGCTTGGTTCAGCATTCTCCACCGGGCACTTCCTCTCTCCCCTCCTGCACCGTCTGGCACTTACTTCAGACAATTCAATATGTTTAAATTATATCTGCACCAGGGGTAATTAATCATAAAGCTTTCTGCTTTGTAATGTTATTTGAACTTCTGCTTGGTGTTCACAAGTAGAAAGCAAAACAAAAGGAATTCAATTGCGAGAAGCACACGGCTCCCCCTGCCTCCTCATTGAGTTGGAGCTCCTTGGATTTCAGAGCAAGAGACAATTACTCGGGAAGTCACTGCTCTCCCATGGTTCACAACTAGGGCATTGAACTCCAGTAGGCCGATAATGGCTGGGGAGAAAACTCCAAGGAAAATACACACCTTTACAATCAGCTACAGGCAGAGATGCTCTGTATGGAGCCAGTCTGGAAACACACAGGTAGGTTTTTTTGACATCAGGAGGAGCCTGGTGCTCCGTGCATGAGAAGACTATAGAGGTGGTGTGCATGGGACCCACCTCTGAGTCACAGCTCTACCTCTGTAACTGCTATTCTCCAGGGCATGTAGTAATTTATAGCCATTAGAGGCCAGCAGTAAATTATTACCCCTCGCCTGGCTCTGAGTCAAGTTCTCCAACCAGCCACTAGAGACTCGGCGGGAGGGAAGCGCGGAGACCGAGAAGCGGTTTGCACCACGCCTTGTCTGGTCTGGCCTTGTCTACTTCTAGAAAGGAAACAAACAGACAAGGAAACATGTTCTTCTTTCCGGACACTCAGCTCAAAGGTCTGGATTACCCTCCCATGGTGGGGGAACAGGAGCTCTTCCCCCTTGTGCAAGGGCACAGCGCAAGTGCAAGGAGGCTATTGCATGCAACAACCACCGTCTCGGGTAGCATCACTCCCTCCCCTGAGCAGGCACAGGAGGAGCTCAGGACGCAATGACGGTGCAGCACCTTGACAACTGAAACCGCTCGCAAACCCACCGGCGCTCGCTCCCCTTGCACGAGGGCTCTGCCCAGCTCAGCGCAGTAGCACGCTCAGGAGTACAGCCCGCAAAATCCACCTCGAACTGCTGGGATTGTCCTTCAGCTCGGTGGGTTACGGGGGGCTGAGCAGTGCCATTCCCACCTGGCACGGGGCTCCAGCTGGCACCAGCTCAATCCTTCCGTGGTGAATCTGTCCGAAACCAATTGCTCGTCCTACAGGGAGGGAATCCTCACCGAGAGCTTAGCCAGCTGCTGGGGTGTTTCTTTAAGGTGTTTTAGGAACAAAGAGGTGTCATTCAGCAGAAATGAATCTTTCACGTAATCCACAGCACAGGCGCCTTTAAAACATTTCAAACAAAAAGTAAAAGCAACAACAAACCTCTTTTTCTTAGAGCATCCCAAGCAATTTTACAGAGATTAATTATCCTTATTCATTTTTGCCTTTCCGTATATTTCAGCTCTCCCACAGAAACTAATCCACTGGATTTCGAATTATGGCACAATTAGCATGAAATTAATTAGCATCTGACCTATCCCCTAGTTTTCCTCCAGCTGAGACTGCCAACTTTTAATACAAGCCTAAAGCAAGAACTGTAAGACTAATGCAGCAAATGGGACAAAGGACTTTTAAATTAGAGAGAGTTTTAAAAAAATGCAATTTACAGCCATAAGCATTTTCCTGACAACAACCCCAAAACTCCAGTCCTCAAACAAAGTGCAGAGAAATATTTCACCTCCCCCCAACACGCACAGAGTTCATTTGCAAACCTGCAATCATCCCTCCCATCCTTTAAAATACTCATAGCCTTTCAAAAGCAGAGTCTATAGTTATCAATTAGCAATGCCTTTTAGTCCCATCATGCAAAGTTTCTTTCTCACGTAACCTCTCCAGACGCCTGTAAGGATTTTTAAGTCCATCGTATATATATAATCAGTTCCCCAACTGTATCTTAGCCTTCACAATTTCCTGCATCATTTATAGACCTCTGCAGTCTCTCCCTCTGCCACCGTACATATTTTCCACATTCCTTCAGGCTGCTATTCACTATCTAGTACTCAAATTTCTTCCCCTCCTTCCTCTTCAGAAGATTTCAGCCATCGTTAACCGAACATTCCTGTTATTCTTTTTCATGGTTGCTTCCATCACTGCCATCCCTGTCTCCCACACGGAGCCTGTGATTCACAGATATCCCACAATATTTAACTCTTTTGCTCACCCTGTCTGGAGTGGCACATAGCAGCCTGGCAGGATCCTCTCCTCCCGTGTCTTTTAAGCACAAGTTTTAAATCGGAAAACAAGACCCGTGCTCAAAGAATTAGTCAAAAGGAAGCTTTCCTCTTGACTTGCCATGGTCACAAGTTGTTACTGCCTCTGTGAAATTTAGTAGCAGCACCTTGAAAGGACAAGAACCCCTGGTCTGTGCAAACCCCACTGCCGGTGCACTAGAAAGCGATACTATAGACAGCTTCAAAAGGAGGGTTTTACAGCCTTGAAAGTGAACCATCCAGATGATGCCCCCATCACAGCAGCAAAACAAGCAGCTCAGATAAAGCTTGCAGTAGAAATGAGACTTGGGGGGGGGAGGACATGTGCAGGCACTGCAGAGAGTACAAGAAGACTTAAGAAATGGAAGGGTATGGAAGGCATATGCAGCATACAGAGGAGCTCTTGGAGAACCTATGCATGCCCATATAGATTCAATGTATGCAGTACAAAGACTACATTCTCTCATCAATCCTCGTTCAAGATCTAGGTCTTGATCAACAGAGCTGCAATGCTGTTAGCCTCTGAGAACACTAAAACTTACTCAGAAACCATGGAGAGGAAAAAACAGAAAGAGAGAGAAGAAAACAACATTCTATACAAACACAATATATTTTCCAGATTAGATTTTCATTCCACAAGTCTTCGTTTCACCTGGACATTCACTGTTGTTATGGTCTGACAACTCTGGTTTTATAGACCGCATTGACTGTTCTTTCATTCTGTGGTTGCCAATATTGTTTTTTTCATGTTTTCTGGTTTCTTTTTCCCAAAGATGAAAAGAGCGCTCTGCTTTTTTATGAAGTGGCAGCCACCAGCACCCCAAACCATCTCTAAACCCTCCTCTCCTGCTATTCTCCTTCCTTTTGGTAAAACAGAATCAAAATAATTTCATTACCCTTCCAAACTCATACAGATGAGGGGTCCAGGCAAAACCAGAGAAGGAAAACAGCACCAATAGTCAGAGCCGAGTCCAACAGCAGGAGAAAGCTGCTTCATGCCCACGTGCGTTCTGGTGAAAGGAGGTGAGAGTGGAAGTGCAGCCCCGCAGCCGGGCTCGGCTCTGCACCTGCTGAGGTCGCCTCTCACGCACACAGATGTCCTCTGCTGTTCCACAGAAGGCACAAGAGGGGAAACAGCAGGACCTGTTACAAAATAGGTCTGCCCCAAACAGGTATTGCAATTCCACGTGTTGGCACAACACAGCGTGCCGACGCGTTTCTGCTGTGCACATTTCCACAGTGTTTGCCCAGCTCCCACCAACAGTAGGCAGTTGCACAGACTTCTTTTAGCAGGATGTCAAACCGATGAACCAAAACAAGGTGTCCTTTAACTTTCTCTTCTCCTTCCGCTAAATATTTCTTTCAGAATGGCACAGTTTATGACAACCTGGCTCACACTAACCCTTCACCCCTCCAGAATCCACAATATTAATTCTCATAATAAAGCCTATTTTAAATATTTTTTTAATCCTCTAAGAAAACCAATTTCATCCTTGAATGTTCCATTGATCTACAGTAAATAAATAGGCATTAGGGAGAAGCATTGTTTATTTATTTGCTTGCCGCTTAGACTTTAATCTTGGGATTCTAAAGGGATGATTATAAATTTCTCTAACAGTCCCTAGGGTATGTTTTGAATGTAGCCATCTAAGATAGGACTCTTGCACTCCAGGATGCTGGTGCATTACGGCTTTAGAAAGATTGTAGCCAAATAGCACTCATTTATTATAAAGAGGGATGAGCAGTAATTCCAGGGCATACACTAGATGAGATTTCACCACTATCTAGTCTCTGTACAGTGCAGAATGTATCTGGGAGCTTTCCAAAGCCTGCTTATGTACAACACAGTCTTGCTAAGGGAGGCAGTTGTTGACAAAATCTTGTTGCCAAAGCAAGGGGTTTGGAGATTCTTCAATGGAAGAGCAGCTTCCACCACTTACCAAGCCAAGCTTGTAGACTCACAGATTTACGGCCATGTAGAAGGATTGTGGACTATCTGACCTCCTACCCTGGAAAATCTTAGGTCAGTGGTTTCTTCATTCACGCTTTCATCCTTCTTGAAAATCAAAGGACAGTGTTTTTATGGAAGACACAGGCTTAGGGATGCTCTGCTGGAAGGGACCAGAAAGGTCACTGCAGTCAGTTATATACAACTGCAAGCATTGAGTCTGCTTGAACATCAGCTCCTACCACCACAGGCCATAAAACCCTCTCCTGACTCTGGAAATAAAAAGCTTAAATCTTAAAGACTACATCAATAAAGATCTCATCATATATCCACAAAAGCAGTGGTTAATCACTTCTCCACCTTGGGGCGTGGGGGGGGTGAGGGGGAGGGGAAGAAAAGCCTCATTTCCTATTTTGCCAACTCTTTTCCCGGGATAGGAAAAAGCCATTCACTAATCAGAAAGCTCTTCATTCAAAGTACATCTAGGATATCATTAGGTCATGGTGTTGGATAAACTAGCTAGACTGAGCTTCTGTGGGTAGGTTTTCCAGATCTCTGATCCTTCTCCTAATGTCCTTTTCTAAGCCTTTCCTGACCTGTCAGCATGACTTCAGCGAAACTAGACAACAAGGAACTCTAACAAAATGAGTAAGCTCTTCAAGCAACAGATTTCTACTGTATTTCCAAGGAGTAGGAGGATGTAATTCAGTGTGGAGAAGTGAAAGAAATGGCTGCACCACGATATGATCTTGCCTAAATGCTTTGGAGACTCCAGATCCCCAGTGCATGTCAACACGCAGCCTGGAAGCGTAGCTGGGCCAGAGTACTAGGTTGCATACAGGCTAACAAAATGCTCGACACAGTGAGGATGAAGTCTGCTTTGTGTCACTGGAGAAAATTAGGCTGATATCTAACAGATGACATTTGCCAGTAAAAACGATTGTTCACATTGTGTTTGTCTGCTGGGAGACGTTACTCATCTGCCATGCATCCACAATATGTGCAGGTATCGAGCGTAACCTCGCTGTTGATGGCCTCCAGCCTGCTACACAGGTCCTTCCAGGATACAAAGTTCCAGGACAACAGTCTTTTTCATTTAATTTAGGAATCTCCTTCATGCTCGTATTAATTAAAGACTAATCACATTCATTGGAGCCAGGTGCTGAACAGAATTTCTCATTTGGCTTTGCAGTGCAGAGCACCATGGGCCCTGGCCGTGTGGAGAGAAAGGCAGGAATGGAGCCCACCTCCGCTCCTGCACTGTGTTACCTCTGGGCTCCTACTGCTCATTTTGAAGTTCAGCTTTGGTGCTGTTACAGACTACCGCCTCACTGCATAAGGAGTCCTGTGAACATGGGACACTGAGGTGGTCTCTGTCCCAAAAATATCTCTTACACCCTGCCATGAAGGCAGAATGCAGTCACCCTATCTGCGCTACCACTGTTACTGCACTCCTTCGATACAGAGACTGCATTGCAAATGCAGCCACAGTCACATAAAGCTCACCATGTAAATCTGTTGGTACTATCACTTCTGGTTTAATTTGGGGACAATGAAGAACAGGAAGATCAGTGACTTGTCCCAAATCACAATGGAAATTGATAACATAACTGGGAATAGAATCTTCATCCACAGAGACCTGCATGGCATCTTCACTAGGTGGTCAAAATTCCTCAAACCAAGAATTTCACCACAAACACCTGACTGCACACAGGAACACGAAGGCTCAGTTCCCTTTAGCTCATTTGCAAACCAGAATCTGGAGAATAAATTCCTGTTCCTAGATAAACAGAGACTCGGTTAACATTTTGAATCCCATGGTACGAAGTGGGAAGCTCCTGTCTCTTCCAGATCCCATTTAAGGCAGCCACAAAGAGTTTAGCCAGGCAGATCATGCACACAACAATTACTTGAAGCCTCTGAGAAAACCCTCCAAGGGTTCGTCTTGCTTCTTGAAGAGCCAACACACAGAGGAGTTCCCTGCGATGCCTTTCATGATCTCTATTGTTCGCAGGGTACTAAAGTAATGAATAGCCTTTATTTTTCCAAGTTTCAGTCACAGAATGTGCATGCTAGTATTAAAAGGAAAACAAAAGTGCAGAAATGCCAAGATACTATGTAACACACAGCCCTTCATCACTTGCATTGATGCACAGTGTTACAAATTTTATCTAATCAACTGACATTTTAAGTAGTGGAGAATTTAACAAGAATAACAATGTGGTGACAATTTAGTCTTTCTTCCCCCTCCATAAAAACACTGTCTTCTGTTTGGTCTAGATTCAGGTCAAGACACTTCACTAATTTGCTAGTCATTAAAAAGATATTTTTATACCCAGCCTGTAATATTATACTCTTCAGTGATTATGATAGTTCCCAACAGAATTCCAGACTTGAAAATGAAGGCTGGGAAGCCGAGCTGCAATTATGATACTTTAAATAATTCCACAAAAGTAGAACCACTGTTAAATAATTTATAGTCTTTGATCTTGTCACAGATCTACTGAAATCTTCACATCACTCAAGCTAAATATTTTCAAACAGAAATGGGATAGGTTACTTCCCTCCACCCCCTTCTGTCACTGTGGGAGCGCAGAAAATAACGGTGCCAGTGGCCAAATTCTTGGTTACTTTGGTGTAAGCTCCTTCAGAGCAACTTGCGTGAAAATTTTTCCTCTGGGACTTAAACACATTCAGAGATAAGTCTTTCATCACAGCACCTTGAAAGGTTAAGAAAGTAGCGGTTATTTTTGAAATGGATTTCCCTCCAAAGTGACATTATTCAGAAAATGTTACCTTCCAACTCTGCGTCTTGCACAGCTAGGGGCAGGCGGAGACAAGAAATGCCCCGCACAGGACACCAGCCCCCGCGAAGCTCTGCGGGTCCGCGCCAGGAGAGCGAGGGAGCCTTGCGCAGGAGGTCCCGGCCACGCTGTCAGACCTCGGCAGATGCTGTAGGACCTGGAGGGGCACTGAACGCGGCCCGTTTCCTCCAGTCAATGTCGGCTACTGAAGGCTGGTAACCAGGGACAAACGTGAAAACGCAGCCTGTGCTAAACTGTGTGGTTAAAAACAAAACGACAAAAAAACCCTGTAATTTGTGGTCTAATTAGGCACAATCCACCGTCACGTCCCGCCAGTCAGGGATATGGACTATTCACAGTTACCCTCAAGAGCACCGGCCAAAAAAATACTCTCTAGCAAAAACTATGTAAGATGTTTTTAACTGAGAAGCAAAGCCATATCCAGAAGCGTTGGTGTAAATCAGAGGCTCAGGATTGAGCTGTTTGGGAAAGAAAAGAAGTTATGTCTAATTGGCTGAGCCCCAGTAGCTAATACAAGACAAGATAACATAGCTTAAACGCCTTTCACTGGAGGCGAAAGTGAGGTCGCATCACGCTGCAGCCCAGGAAGCCTACGTGCACGCGTATGTACAATTACAACAGCTTTGCTGACTGATAACTTGTTAAATTGACATAACTTGACTGTCAGGGTCCTAAGACTAATGAAACATGTAAAGTGTGGCAGAAGTAAACAGCAGCTTTCCAGGAAACAATTTGCATTCTAATTAATGCAACACAGGGCAGAAGTCATAAATAAAGGATTCAATCACAGCTCACTGTATAACAGGCAGACTGGTTTTACACACCTGATATGACAGGCAAGTACTAATGTGGGGTTATGGAAGATGCCAGACCTAAACAAGCTATTCACGTCTGCAGGTGACAAAGAGGCACAACACCACAAAAAAAAAGGTTTTCATGATGCAATTTGTCTTTAAAAATTTTCCCTCCCTAGGAATAAATCACGTTTTTTTTAGAAGATGACAAGTGCAAAGCAAATTTCATCTAGAGGAGTCCTTGCAGGTGTGACAAACAGGATTTGAACACCACACCTTCAGGCTTTTTACCACTGGTGATGAGAGCAGTAGCTGTCACACCCTGAATGTCCTGGTAAAGACTCAAGTCTCACTTTTCCAATGGCTTACTGAAGTCTCCCCAGAATAGCTGCTCCCACCAAGGCACCCCGCGCATGGTCCCTGGCCCTGAGACAGGATGCATGCATACTAGAAGAGGGAGTGATTTGCCCCAGATGCCCTGTACAGTGCATTCAACTGAGAAACTCAATAGGAAAATATCAGAATCTGGAAGAGCTCCATAGTGTGGGAGGGTACATAAACGGCACAAACGTGTGAACACCAGGTCTGAGTCTTGCTATTATTTTTGTCAGTCATGTCACACAGCACATATTGCCTGCAATAGGCTTTTTGTTGTTTTTTTTTTTTGTTCAGACAGAGTTTGAGGATGGATTCCTAGTTTATTATCACCTGTAGCCTTATTGCATCAGCATTAGGGCGTTTCAGCCATTCCCTTCTAGGGTCCATATTATGCAGTTAATGCTGACTGGTAAGCTCTGAACACAACGGGGCAGCAGAAAAGGAGGCTGGTTGCATTTAGACACAATAAATTCATCCACATAAAACCATTCAAAAATTCAATTTTGATGTCCTTTCTGTGTGGGATAGTACATGTGGTTTACGTTACTTCGAGAACACTTTGGTAAGCACTCTGTCGTATTTATTAAATGTAATCAAGTCAAGAAAAGAACACGCAATTAAGTTACTTGTTTTCTAATTAAAAATAAACAGAATTATCTAAAATATCCTGCTTTTCCTCCCTGCTGAAACTACAGTAAAAAAAACTAGTTTACATAAATGACAGATTATTGCAAAGCTAACAGATGAAATGAAAGGGGACAGTAAACATCAGTACCATAAAAGTAAAGTCCATTTTTGCTTTTAACTACTTTACCGCACTTGCTTCACGTTTCCCCGCTACCCAACCACAAGCCTCAAGTCTTTCCATGGAACCCTCCGAGCTCATTCATTTTTGTGAAAAATACTTCCTCAGTGGCTATTTGTTTTTGCAGCCATAGTGATAAAAAGTATTACTGGCAGAAGTCTCGGGATTATAAATAGGTATCAGTCTTTGTTTAATTTCAGTAAGCCAGGACAAAATCACTGAGGTTTCTGCACACATGACTTTCATTAGGAGCGATGTACATCTGCAAATACATCGGGTGCATGCTTTTTATTGTTCTTAAGTTGTTTGTTTTTTTTTTTTTAATGCCTTCGTGTAATCAGAAGGCTGAAAGTTTTGGGGGTGTTTAGCAAAGGTTCCAGGGAAAAAGGACTGATGACTGTGGAACGGGCGAAGTCACTCACACCAGAACGGGAACTACCAGTCTGTCTGGAAAAGTGAAAGCATTTTGTTTCGAGGTTTTTGCTTGTTTCCATTTTGTTAAATTGTTTAAGATGCATTACTTTGGTAAATGTCCATCTAACTCCAAGTGCTAATCAACGCTGTGAGGGAAGAAAGCCTATTCTGAAAATGTAATACATCACTCCAGAAAGCTGCAGCCTAACAGGCAGTGACCCAAGCACCCAGTGTCCCTCGCTGAAGCTATTAGAGCCCAGAGCTGACATTCCTTATACTTCAAAGTCAGACAAGCAGTGCCAAAAATACCCATAAAAAACAAGTGCAAGCTCTTCTTTGGGTCAAATCTTTCAAGGATTTTCCTTAAAATTTATATAAATGATCTTTATGTAGGACTTGGAGGTCTTCTCCAGGGCTTGCAAGCACTCTGTAGTAAAAACAAAGACTTAATGAAACAACACAGAATTGACACCATAAATAAAGTCCCTAACACATCACTTTTGCGATTCAAGGACATAACGCTACTCTACAGCAAACAGGTAGATGGAACAGTTCAGCCCAGGTGCCAAGATTAAATCGTCCCATGAGTTCCCCCTGCGAGCGATGCTGCACCTTGCCCTGGGGGAAGGGCAGGCAGAGGACAGCCCACTCCTCCTCCTCCGCACGAGGACAGGGAGCCGCTTCCCCTCCAGGGGACCAGTCTGGGGCTTCATCCAGATTACTTTTAAGTAACGCCCTCCTGGGGTCTGCCTGGGAGTACATGGACAATGCAAAGACGTGCTCAGCGCTGGCTCTGGCAGCCGCAGCTGGCGGCTACATCCAGCCATGGTAACGCTTTGTAGCGGGGGCCAGGCCCGCGGACGCAATCCACCCACGCCGTCTTTCCACCGTGGCCGTAGACAGATGACCCACTGCCAAGATGAGCAGACCACAAAGGGTTAACCAGCCCTGGCCGGTTCAGGCATTGGGGGAGGAGGGGGGGCATATGCCAGATTAGCAGAGGAGCACACAGCATTCACAAGAAGGGAGCTGAAATTATTTGCTGTTTGGGAGCCATTTCATGCCACCCTCAGACAAGTCTCTTGTAGAAGTCAGCAGGACGCTCCTCTGGTTATGGACTGCAGCAGGATTTGGCTTTGGCTCTGAAGAAAAGGGATTCGTAGGGGAAGCTTCTGGTAGCAGCATGTACACAAGGGAAGCTGGGCACAGCAGCATTTTTCTTTCAAAATCTCCCTGCTCCTGAAAGGCCACCCATGGGACGCAGCCATCTCTTGTGTAGCTATTGTTTTCCGTGGATGCATGCCACGTATTAACAGCCGGGGTGGAGCAGAGGGAGCTCCCAGGCCTTGCAAAGAGAAGACGAAGACTGCCCTCTGCCTTTCTGTCTTCAGAGGCCACGCGTAGCACAAACAAGGCAAAAAGCAGATGGCAAGGGCACAAGAATACAGCTGCAGTATTACTGTCCCAAAATAGGCTCCCGAGCTAATTCCTACAGCGAGCATGTCAGCAACAGAAGGAGCCTTCCTGAAAGAGCTGGAGGGCACCTGGAGCAGATCACCCTAGATTGCTGATTTAGGAGCCACATATTCCAATTTAAGAGTCAGAGGCTAAATGACAGTGAATCAGGAGAAAAAAAGGACAGTTTCACACCCACGGTATATTAAGTTCATCACTACCAGGCTGAGCTTCTCCCTTATGGAGAGGGTAGAAAGAGTGGGAGCTGAAAGGAGAAGGTGCCTCGAGCAGCTGGAGAAAGCCACCAGCTGAGGACGGAGATGCAGCAAAGCTCGCTCCTCTTGCTTGCCATAAAAGCCCACAGAAGCAACAGCAGGACTAACCCCAGCTCTCCCTCCTTTGAAAGGGCAGAGATCTTTCAGAGTCCCCAAGGCTCAAGAGCCCTTTCTCAAAGCAGTGTTTTAAGGAGTGCAGTTTGGTTCCTTTGCAACCTTCCACTTCATTCCCCCCTTGGCTTTTCCGTTGGGGCAGGGTAAGCATTCCCCGCAAAGCAGAATGAGATTTAGCAGCAGCAGAGTTATCAGAAGCCTCGTGCATTGAATACACACTGCATTTCTTACAAACAGAAAACACACAAGTCATAAATCAAGGGCTGAGCTCCGAAAGGCTTGTCCCTGGAAAGGTGTCGGTGCACATGCACTCGGACGGCTACTGCCCTCAGGCTGCCTGAAGGAAGTTTTGACCCAGGATATTAATACAACTTACTTGATACAGCGCTAACCAGGCTGGGGTGCAGAGGTCTGTTTACATTACAAGACTGTGAGCCCTTGGGAGATTAACACCTAGAGAAAACGCATCTGTGTTTGTTTTGGGTGAGGCTACAATTTGTATTCCTGTGTTATCACACAAACTAGACATGATAGATAATCAATGCCCTGTGACAGCTAGTACTGAGGAACCGAGCTAGTTTTGTTTTGCAGGATCATTATTCAGCATATCATTCTTTCCATGTTCATTTATATTTAAAGTCAGATCAGGCTTTTATTTTCCTGAGACTTTTATGAATTCATACCCGTTTTCATCTCTCATCCATGCCTGGATTATGTCAGTTCTGTGCTTTTTTTGCAGCAATATAAAATACATTATATTGTTGCAAAACATTACGTTACAGAAATCATACAGATGTCAGACTAAAAGGAACCTTAAGAGGCCATCCAGTCTATCTGCTTACCCAGAAGCAGTACCAAGTTTACTTCCAGCCATGACAGATGTCTGTCAAACTTCTTAAAACCTTCAGATGAGTGTCTACAACATCTCTGGCTAACCTATTCCAGTGATTAACAATCCTACAGAGAGAGACAGTTTATAAACAGCCAAAAGCCTTGTTTTTCTACCAGTGAAGCCAATCTCTGAATTTATTTTCACCTCTCTAATCCACACCTTGGGTAACTCCATCCTTTTGAAAACACAGAGATCTGAAGGTAAGTCTACAGATACACTGCACCTTTAGAAATTAAATTAAATACAGAGACACAATAGCAATCTGGGGAGAGAGAACAACTAGCACAGATCAGGGTCAGCAGCACTGTTGAGAGGTAGGTGTGTGATACACTTTTCACATGCCTGAGCAAGTAAAGCACTGATCTGCTAAATCTAAGTTCAGTTTGGTTTTTACAGAGAGCCTTCTATTAAACGTGTGTGAAAATACAGTACTTCTGATCCTATGCTCAACAGACATGGTGACTGATAGATCTGCACCCTTTCTAACAACACTTGCCTAGAAGACATATACCCTCCCTCAGACATATCTTTTCTAGACAAACACACACAAATGTTTCAATCTTTCAGCACAGATCGTTCTTCCTAAGTCTTGAGTCATCTGGGTCATTTTTCTGGATTACATCCCATTTTTCTGCATCACTTTCAAAAGAAGTCTAAAACCAGACCCAAATATCCACCTTCTGACTTCTCGGCACTCAACAGAGATGTCTTGCACACAACAGCTTTGCTCACATGCTGCACGCGAAGAGTTGCTCTTTTAATGCAATTATCACATCTTTTATTCCTGTTCCACTTGCCAGGCACTAAAACTCCATCTCCTCTCCTGCTGCCAAGTCACTGTGTGGTTACAGATTATCTGACACATACTGCTTCGCAGTTTTATAATCTGGGGGCCGTCATGCTGATAACTTTTTTCCCAGCATATCATGTTCATTCGTTCTTCTAATCCTGTCTTCTAAAGCACTTCCCTACCCTCTCAGCCTAGTGCTCTCCTTACATTTTACATGTTAACTTTCTATTCCATCATTCAAGTCATTAATGAAAATATTGACTGGAACCAGCTCCACAAGTAAGCCTCTTCTGAGAGCAGAAGCAAATGCTCATTGTAGCAGGGCATCACTACAAACTCCTTCCTCAGTGTGGGTTTTCAAAGTTTCAGGCCCTCCCCTGTTATTCAGGCCACCCTTCCCCAGTTTACATACGAGCATATAACGTGCCATATTGTCAAAAGTCTGGCTTAAGCCACATTTACCACTTATCCACTAAACCAGTTTCCCTGTGAAGGAAGGAAATTAGATTGGTTTAACATGATTCGTTCTTGACAAATATGTGTTGACTTTTTTTATCACCTTATTATCTGGATGGTGCTTACACACTGACTGCTTAATAATCTGTTCTAGTACCTTTTGAGATATCAAGGTTAGACTGACTGGTGCATAATTCCCAAGACCGTCCCCTTCACCCTTTTTAAAGATAGATACTACAGTCTGTAAAAAATTCAGTGCATAAAAAAATGTATGCCTCCAAGAGAAGCAAGACTGTGCGCATCGTGGTAGTCAAGTACACAAATTTAGACAAGAAACATTTAACTCTTTTTCTGGAAAGCTTGGGCAAAACCAGTAAGTTGAATTTATCCTTTGCATTATCTTGGGATGGGACAAAAATAAGCAAAGTCTAGGGTACATGACCAGAAATGAATATTATATAAACAGAATCATTCATTGCCACAGAAACCCGATCACTATTGTGTAACCTCTTCCAACCTCCTGCCAGTGGATGATTATTTCCTACAGTGTATTTTCGACTGCTTTGTTCAACAGAGATTTAAGCAAATCAGTAAATAGCTTCCCCCTATTTCCCTTGGGAAACTGTTGCATGGCTATATAATAGTCTGGTCACATCGAAAACAATAATGCAATACTGAAACGCATATTTAATAGCAGCTAATTGCAACAACAAATATGCAGTAGTAACACTACCCCTTCTTTGTCCCATTCAGAGAACTGTTTCCATCCACAGGTATTACACATACTTATTCTTCTATTGTTTCCCATCCGATCTCTGAATAGCTCATACTTTTTGTGTTTCCCATTGTACACAAACACACATTAGCATCTGCAGAGGCTAGGAATGCCTGATCTGTTTTCTGGGTGCAGTTATACCAAGTGTTTCTATACTCTCACTGGTCTCTGCCGTGGTTCCTGGTGGAGAGGCAAGCCTTCATCAAAGAGATGATCTTGCAAACAGAAAGAACCAGAACAAGATCACCAGTACAATCTACCTCCATTACAATGCCATATAGAACGCCTTCACTTACATGACTTCCCTTACTTCTTTGATGTGTGCGATGATCACACACAAGCAGTTGAGTCTAGCGAAGGTAAATCTCAACATTATCTAGCTACTGCATAGATACTTCACTGTAGCTATATTGAAATGCCTAAAATACAGACCACAGCCACAGCCTGCCAGGGGAGCTTCAACCCTCATTGATTCCAACCTGTCACTTCTCTGCTTTTCTCCTGATGTACTAATCTAATCCGATCCACGTCCATTCAAATAATTCTGATAAACTGACGTGTCTGGAGGAGAACAGGCTCCCAAGTCGCTTACAAGACAGCAAATACTCCACGTCTACCACCATTCCGGCTATTTCAGATATGGTCAGCCCATTCCTATTTGTAACGCATTTGGAGGCTCAGAGGTTTGTGACCAGCTGAGAATGCACCAAGTTCTCATCATCACAATGGCTGCTGAGATTTATTTCTTTATACCAACCCTTGTATCTATTGAAAGAAAGTGGAATTAGTTTTGATGTTGCCTTTGGATACCCCTTATGCTGCTCTCCCTTTCAGACAGTGGCTAGGGGTGAAGTATAGCTGCAGTATCACATGATAAACCCACTGCCTGAATAAATGCTGTTTCCCATTCTCCATGCATTTAAATCAGAGGTAGTTGACCTGTTTAGGATATGATCTATTCAGATAATAAAACCCACATGGCACATAGTAAAACGTTTTAATCCATGATCCATGCATATACTTCTCTAGAAACAAAGATGGTTACAGACTGTAGCATATAAAATTTGCCCTGAGCTAGAGAGCCAAAGCCCTTTAGCACAGAGACATTTTTGAATTGTGAACTTTATAAAACCCAACCCATAAGTTCTGCAGATGTAGCTTATTGCTGAGAAAAATCTAAGATGTTAACTGCCAGTGTTAGCTCATATAAGCTGGTATTTGTAAGAAGTGTGCTGTATAACTTGTATTATTTTTCTCACCTTTCCTGTATAGTAAAACCCAGCTATTGTAAATTAAGGCTTTATTTTTTTTGCTGTGGATTTGTTTGGGGATTTAACGGGCGTAAGAATGTGGTTTTGTCCTCTGCCATTTCTAAAAACTGTACAAATCTAAGTGTATTTTGTAAAGGAATTTTACTACCTGTTTAATAACTTTTTAAAAGGTTCTAGTATTGCATCATGGGACCACGTATATGGCAGGTCTTTTCCTTCATGGATGAACAAAGAACATATCCAAGCAACGCTTAGTAACATTAATGGCAGTTGTCATCCAAAAATCCCTTGCGCATTTTAAGCAAAGGAATCCAGAAAAGCTAGTCCGCTTGAAACATTATTTAAAGACATGGGTTTGGACACAGACCCACACAAGCTGTTCAGCAGCAGATTATCCAGACTGTATCAGTTTTCCTTAACCTTATGGCTGCCTATGACTATAATTCTAAGTTGTTTTTATCCAACAGCAGAAAGGTATAGAAAGCGAGTCAAGATGATGTGCAGAGGGATGCCTTAGACTGACCGCTGCTGGCTCTTTCCTTCACCTGGCTGCAGACAGACACCACTCAGTTCTGAGTATCCGTGGTAGGACTTAGCCAGAGGCTTTTCCTTTTGGCATTTCATGCTTTGGAGAAGCTTCTTTGCATGCTAATAAAGATGCCAGGAAGACCAGCTGCTCCTAAACAGTTTGCAGGGAGGCAGATATAATTAATTCACAAGTTGGAAGCACATTTGACAGAGAGAATTGTTTTGTTACCCCCAAACAATCGAGAAGCTCATATGTGAAATGTACGTGCAAGTACATCTGCTCTCACTTAAATCCCATACATTTATGCTACCCTAACTGAAGACGCTGTAGTCAACTCTCATAGCTAGCCATGAAGATGATTTGCAGAATAATCTAAATACTGCTGTGCAAGGAAAAGCTTGATCAATAGGCCATAACTTAGAAGGTATGAATTTATGTTACTTAATGGTATGTCCAAGAACATTAAGACCAATCAAAGTCTACCCAGCTGGCCATGTTTACCAGGGCCTTGGCCGCCTTTGGATCATCACAACCATGACTTTTGCCAAACTCAATGCCCAAGACTCACAGCAATAAGAACAGGATTATTTAAGCACTTTTTCCCCCCCTTGCTTTTTCTTTTTTTTCAACCATATTCACATAAACTTGTCACCCATTTGCATACATTTGAACAGTCTGCCTGACTATAAGGCATCTGCACTTTTATGTTCATTTCCCTGACATCTGGAGTGCTATAAATTCAATGCTTGCCTTATTTTTTTCTTTTTCTCTCTCCCCCAAAGAGGTATTGGCAGTAGCACAAATTGATCCACTCACATTCAGATCCAAACTCACTGGAGACTTCCAAGCTTGAATGACTCAAACTAGACCAAAAAGTTAAAGAGTGGTGGAAAAACCCACCAGAGGTGTCTCTGTAAGGAAAAAGCAGCATTACCATTCCACCACCACAAGATTCGAAGGAAAATACTAACAAGGATCAACTCAAGATAAATGGCTGAAGTTGCCTCCGGGCACTGTGGAAAAGAATACTGAGGCAGGCATCAGGAGTTCTCACCCACTTCTGGTGCCTCCTTGCTGGGTAAGCAGGAGTCGATACCCGCACCCCAGGGAAAAACACGCCTAAAGGCAGCTCTGGGCTGACTAAGGGAGAAATTCAGCCTCCCTCTGTGTCTCCCTTTGGACTACGGGACAGGTAAGGGACCACCATGCCAGTGAGTGTGGGGATACTGGACATCGGACGGCAAGCATGAAAGCTGTACGTTTGTTTAATGGGAATGTTTGGAGTAGCCGAGCACCCAAAAGGGACATATGAGAACCACTTTGCAAATCTCCAAGGTATTGCAACACACAATGCAAACGTACAATTAAGTTTTGCAAATCTGGCCAGACACCAAAGGCTTTGGAAGCTGGCTGAACACAAAGTTCCCTGATTCTTCCCCTGACTCTCAGCTTTCCCTGCAGACTGAACAAAAAAGTACAGATAATACCAGGCTGCTCATTCTTCTGTTGCCCATACACTGATATATTTTTCTTGCTCCACTGGGACAGATGAAATAAGAGAAACGAAAACAGGGCCAGTCTGGTGTCTGTTGAGGGATCATCTCTTACTAACCAAGAAATGGCAAAATCCTCCTAAAGGTTCTTTGGGGAATATTTATTTTGTCCTGCGCTTTTACTGTAATTGTGTTAATCCAATAGATTTGCTAAGCAGTAAAGCGTTAACTGGCATGTCTGAGGAATGCCTATTGGGTAATGCGTCTGCATGGGAAGAGGACTGAAAATGCAGTTTACATAAGGGTGTGGACCATATGTGACAAAGAATACATTATAGTATATGTTTCCTTCATGGTAAAATATGATGAGGTAATGGGGAGCAGGGTTAAAAGCTGAAGAGACTATATTTATGCGTCAAGTTCAAGAGGTTGTTTTAATTTCTAGACCCGATCAATGATGACAAACTTCAGCTCTGCTTCTATACACGCTTCAACAGCCTGGGAAAGGTAGCTACCGTGTGTCCAGCTAGCATTCATTTCTGCGCTGGACTACTTTTATTCTCTTAAACCAGCATTTCAAGTGGAAAGCGTGGTGCCAAGCATGACAGAAATGGCAAGCGGAGAAGGGAAAAGAATGACGTTAAATTACATGGGATTAACAATAACAAAAAATGTTGGGGCTAAATCAAACCTGCAGCTATTTTGCCTATCACTCACCTACACATCTTCCCTCTGTCGAAGAAATCACTCATTTGATCCGATGACTGCCTTTGCAAGCTGCAGGGTGCATCAGGGGAACATTTTAACAGTTTCATTTTCTCTCCTACTGAGTTACGCTACCCACAGCTTCTAGGATCACACAGGATACGAGAGCCCACAGATTCTTTTTTTTTTTTGGCTGTTGTTGGCTGCTTTCACTGCTAGGGCTCAACTCCTGTCAGCAGAAGCTTTGCAGCGGATGCACAGGGAACCTGCCTAACGTGTTACAAACTGACACAATTCCAGCAGTAGCCAGTGGTCTCACATAACGCAGTTATTTTTTCCAGGCCTGTTTTCTTCTTCCAGCTGAGTTCCCAAAAGGCAGCAATGCTTTAATGGACCCACACAGTGAAAAAATGAGCAACAGCAGCATCCAAAAGGCTTTTGTTCGTTATTGCATCCAGCCCTTCTGGAGCGCTCAGACGAACTGGAGGGCGAGCTTGGCTAACACTTCCAGCCTGAAGTACTGAGAGCGCCTGACTCAAAGATTTCACGTCAGAGCTACCCCACTTCCCACTCCACTACTTAAAACCCTAATGAGAAATGAGCGTATCAAAGTACGTGAGGTGCCTCAGATACCTGCCCCCTTCCCCTCCGTTCCTTCGCCTGAGCACACCTGATCATCTCCTAAGATGAGAGGTCATAACTCCAGGCTGTCACACAAGGGTTTTGTAAAGCATGAGGAAAATTTGGGCCAGCAATACAGCACAATGCAGCCTTGCCACTGTTAACACAGAGGAGATAACCTGGGGCTCAGGACTGATTGGGGGGTTGTTTCTGTTAAGCGACCTGCAAGGATCTTCATTTTCAGTGGGATCTAAGATTCTGAAAGCTCTAGCTGACTCCAGAAACCTCTGCCAAGAGGTTTTCAAATCCACATTGACCAACGTTACAATAAGCAATCACACCACCTATAAAGCTCTCGCTTATAGCAGACACAGCCTTGTCCACACTAGATACAAGAGGCAACCTGAGGCACAGCCAAGGTGAGAGCTTGCTTGCTCCACACGAAGCCCCATCAAATGCAAAGCCACTAACTGAGATGCCAAAAGCTCACACTGGCACAGCTATGCTGAAAGGCTGCCCACACCATGCCTCTTTCCTTCTCACTATAAAAACAACACCGGGGTGGGAAAAAAAAATCTCTTAATTTCTCTGAAGCTCCATACAGGCAGTTACCTACACACCATGCGTACAGTCGCTCTCCCCCGTTGTCCCTTCTGCCTCCCCCAGCTATGGCACAAAGCTCCAGATGAGCAGTTTCAATTACTTGAACAATGATCTTGGAAGTAAAATATTTCCCTCCTTGCCACAAATCTCTATAAGTAGCGAAATAAACACCACAATGTGCCTTCTTCCAACAGCTGGAAAATTATGGTCTGACTAAAATGACATCATTGTGTTTTCCTATGGAATTTCTGTGCTGTGAGATTTCAGGGAGAAACTGCGTGGTGGGCTTGAGGTGCAGTGGGAGACAGTGTTGTAGTGAAGTGGGCGAACAAAAATAGGTGAAACTGTCTTAAAGAGGCCTTTCTGCAAAGCAAATGTTTACACAAAACCCCGGAAAGATTCCTTAAAAACAGATCAGGCAGGCTATGCTTTGGCTTACAGCCATTCCTCAGTTCCAGCATTCAACAGCCCTGTCCCAGCTCTGAATGCATGACATTATGTTTCTCAGCATCTTATATTGTTCTTCCCCCCTGCCTTATTACGTCACTGAAAAAAAGAAATGGAAAATATACCCCAGTGAGAAAATACCTCTGTCAGAGCAATGTTGCAATTCTACCAGGTTTTCAAAGGTGACAGCACTAAATCTACACCCTTAATTATATGCTGGGTTGTGGATGTCATCAGAAGGTGTGCAACGACACTGGGTATATGCAATCTCCTTTATTGCACAGAGGTCATGTGGAAAAGAAAGATTTGGTCCTAGCAAGTTAGAGTCAAGTCCCAAAACGTGACTCTGGACCAGAAAAGACAGGCTGCAAAAGGTTTGATGGTAACAGAGTGAAAAACTGAATTTGGGCAGTTGGTGAGACGAGACACAATTGCCAACTTCTATCAAGAACTGGCAAGTTCAGTTTTTCATTGTCATGGTATTTAGAACTGTAAGCTTTGGCTAATTACTACACTCAGCTTTGGTCAGCATTGTACAAAGAAAAAAAAAATTTACACTTTTTTGTTTTCCTGATATGTTTTCCAATTCCTTACCATGCCATGGCCTTGTGCACAGTGAGACAGCAAGAGCTACCTGATTTTCACACCATAGCCCAACAGCCCCCAATATCATTAAAGGTTTGGTCACCTTCACTGAAAATTTCTCCAGCACAATTCTCAAGTAGTATTCAGTGCAATTCAGTAGTGCAATTTGGCACTCCATAGATGGATAAAAGAAAAAAATTACATAAATAAATAAATAAATAAAAATCACTGAAATGAAAGAGGAATTCTGAATTGTCCTTGGTGATCACTGTTTCACTGTAAACTACCTACTTACTCCAAATCATAGCTGTGGGAAACCATCAGCAGCACTGGTGCTGACTTCAGGCAGTAATCAGGCTGAACATGAAAATCAGAAATTAAAAAGATCATGCGAATAAGAGACAAAAGATATCTTTGCTGAAATTCCTCTTCTGTTTTAACTCCTCCAGAAGGCCTTGAAAAATCTTCTCAATGCCCCGAAAACACCACAAACATCTTCAAAAGCTCTGGTTTCCATACACTTTCTCTTACTTCTTCCTCCTGCCTCTCGCAATTTTTCCTGTTCTGTTGAATAATTGCATAAACGACCCAGGACAGCATAGCTAAAAAGTCAAGATGTGCGTTAATACTTCCCCCAAAGCAGGGATAACACTTATTCACCTTGCAAAGTTTTTATATATTCTTTTTTTTTGTTATGCAAATGAGTGATTATCATACATTCAAACCTGAAATTCCATACTTCATTTGTTAACTTTTCTTGCTGCTGTTATTTATAAGCAATTCTCTTATGTCAATCACTGTATTTAGTGGGGTCAAGAAGAAAGAGCAATGAAGGTCTACCTTCAATACTTTGACAATGAAGAATAAAATTGATGTATAAATGTGCATCTCACTTTAATGTATCCAGCCCTATATATAAACATAATTCTGTGTGATTTATATCCCTAATTAGATTCCCATGGCAACATTCTTCAGCTAACAATGTGTATCATAATCACCTTTTCTTCATACAAATGATTTCCTTAACTTTGCATGCATAACTTAGCAGCTTTTATTTTTAAAACTCATGTTAACAGTTTCTCTCTTGTTACCAGTAGGGGTGCTATGATAAGAAACTAATTTGCTGTAAAAATTACTCATTTGTCAAATAAGCATTAAAATAATTGTTCCCCTTTTGACTGTTACCCTGCTGTTTCCAGTCATTTTCAAAAACTAAATTATTTACTCATTTGAAAGTTCAGCTGTGCATATTTTAATTGATATTCCCTCACAGGACTCATATTGTTAATGACAATAATTAACCCGAAATGGCTGCTAAATAATTATGCTGAAAAGATACGAAGTATTTGTGCAGAAAGTAAAATCAGCATTTGAGAAACCATCAAAACGTACAACTTTCCTATTTTATGGCAAAGCATAGTAATAGTTCATAATCAAATTAAGGATGAAAAGGAAAAATGTAGATTACATGCTTTGATGCAGAATACTTTATGTTTCCAATATACTATGGTATTCTAGCTAACAACGAGTACTCAGTCATTTTAATAAATCCCTAGTATTGCTATTCCAGATAGTAATATAAAGTATTCTCATGAAGTCAGTGCAGTTAGGAATGTAGTAAACTATCCATTAATAATATTTCTCTGCCATCTATCTATTGCCTTTCATTCCACGGAATCAGACCCCTATAATAATTTATAGCTCATGGAATTAATGCTGAAGGCTTTCTTCTGGCAAGCGTTGTTGATTTCAATGATGATAGCTAAAAGCTATTCAGGCCCAGCTTCTTCCTCTGGACACATCACAGGCCAGATGCATTACTGACCTATTGTTTGTGCAACCATTTATACTAGCGCAAAAACAGTATCATTTTTTATTCAGCTCCTTTGCTTGTCGATAGTGCAAGTTACAGACGAAGCCAGCTTCGCATGCCCTGCTAAATAAAGACAGGATAGGTTTGTCTACACGAGAAACAATCCGAGTTAACTAAGGATGTGATTTTAATGGGGGTTTCTATACACAACTATATTAAGCCCACGTGGACTCACTCATTCAGAATTAAAATAGCTCTAATTCACTTTAATCTAATTCACTTCCAAAGACAACAGAGGGGTTTAAAGTTGTTTAATCTATTTGAACAGCTCATTTGAATCCACATGCCTGAGTGTCCCCACAGACACCCACACAGACAAACAAAAACCCAACAAAGCAGTAGAGAGGTTAGGAGTACGTTGGCAGAAAGTCTTACTTTATGGCTTTTTGATAGGAAATTTGGTTTTCAACTACATAATTTCTTTGAAGAAGGTGTCGACATCAAGTGCTCCTAGATTTCAGCTGGAAACTAAGAATAAGAAAAAAGAACGAAGAATAAAGAATAAGGATGCATCTGAACTGACAGTTTAAGAGTCACCAACTCCTGACATTTTGCTCTTGTCAGAGGAAAGGGTGGGCTGGAAGGAGCAACAGGGTCTCTGCTTGGAGACCTCGGTGGGTGTTGCCAACAAGCAGAGCTCTGCAGCTGCTACACAGGAGCGAAGGCTGGTCGTACTCCTGCCTCTGGAAGAGTATTGGGCCTTGTAAAAGGAATCAATTTTCTACAGGTGTTAGTTTTTAAGACTTGAGAAGCAAGTAGATGGCCCACCTCACAGGAATGTCATGCATTCAGCATAGATGCATTGCAAAACTCTGCAATTTTGAGCGTGTTCACTGTAAAGCTCCCCCTCTTAGAATCAAAGGAATACATGAGTCTTCTAAAGCAAGTGAATTTCTGTTCTTTGCTGTAAAGCAGAAAATTCTCAACTGAGTGCATTCCAAAGGTTAAAAAAATATGCATATTTGTAAAAAAGTCTGGTGCTTTTGAAGAAGTAATTCCTAATTTTTTGAATGCTTTCAGTTAGTAAAACGCTTCATTACAGCAATTTAAATACCCCTGGTCAGAGAATGTTAATATGAACGCATCTGTCTTATTCACTTAAATTGCCTCCACAATTCTTGTATGTTTTCACATGCATCTCTGGGGGTTTACATGTGTAATCAGCCGCATTCAGAACCCAAGCACGCCTCTGTGAAAGTTTGGCTCATTTAGAGCTACCTTCCACATCCACTAAGTTACATGTTGGATTTTGAAATTTAAGACAAATAGCCAACAGACAAAGAACATATTTATGAAAAAAATTTCTTTTAATTGCTCAACCTATTGCTGTCTGAAAAATAAGTGCAAGCTATTACTGGCACCAGATGACTCCCAGTTTCACTGGCCAGCAAAGCTGCATCTGCAAGTTCAATGAGATCAGTAAACAGTGTAGGTTAAGTAACTGGTTACTAATATTTTCCTTGAGCTACAAAACTTTTAAACAAACAACAACAACAACTGTGATCACAGTAACCTTCCAGAGGTTAACAGCATGCAGGTGGTCAATTTGAATTAAATGCAAAACAGACGGCTGCGGCATTATAAATGAAGATCTTGGTTAAGTTTGCTTCAGGAATTGGGTCTTCTTTCTCAAAAGCCTCAATGATACAATACATAAATGTCAAAATGACAAAAATAAGGAAGTATGTCATAGACTAAACATTTTAATGCCTTTTCTGGCTCACTTTTGCAGGCTGAACTGTGTTGACCACATTTGATGGCATCAGTACTTAGAGTAGCTGCGCGCATGAGTTTTTAATAGCTGAAATAAATGGAGATGGCCCATCAACTAACTGAACTGTGCTGTGGGCTTGTATTTTAAACCACTGGTATGATACATTTTATACTTCATTTACAATGCCACTTTGCTGACCTTGTGAGATAGCTCTAAGATTGGTAATCAGATATTAAGCTGGAAACAGGTTCCAATCCAGCTACTGGTGGCATAAATAGTGATCAGAAAGGATTATTCATATCCTTCCAGAGACCTTTTCTACAGCAAATCACTCAATTTATTCCTAAGTAGACAGGTGTACCACTGGCGACCACCAAGAAACCTATTTGAAAGGTCCCCCAAATAAGCACAGATTAAAGAGTGACAGGAGCAGAAAACTCTCTAACCCAAGAGAAGTGTTTTCTCCAACATCATTGAGAGGGGCTGTGAAGGGAAGCTGGGTAAATCGGTGCTCTCAGGAGGTTAAACAGAAGTTCCCAGTGTTGTTCCCAAATACATCTAAATTGAGCACTTGTGAAGCATAGCATAAGTTTGGCTCACAGTGGACATGGCCTGGCAGAAAAGTTTTTAATGGAATGGAAAATGAAAACAGAGGAGAAACACTGAAAAGTCCTTCATCCCACATCAAGCTTTGGGTAGTCCAACACGCAAAGCATTTGCTTTAAGACCTTTTAGCAAAACGTTTTTCGAAACCAAGCACTCCCTTCTGGGATCTCCTGCTCACTCACCAGCCTAAGCAACACAGTTGCAAGCGAGCTAACACCTAAAACCCACAGGCACACACTAGATGCCGCAAAGAGCAAGGAACGCAGGCAGAAAATGTAGGACCATGAGTTGCCATGTATACATACACCAGCCAGCACTTGGACTCCATGGAAAAGCACCGGCAGTTCTGAAACTTGACATTACTCAGAGATCCACATTCAAGCTGAGCAGCTGCCAGTAAATAAATACAAATCCGTTGTCAGGGTGTTTCGTAACAACTAGTTCCTTAAAGCTAGTAATACTCATCCCCTAATGAAGCAATATCCCTCTAGGTACAACTGCTTCTCAGGCTGCAATATCATCTCCCGATCTACTGCACCACATCTTAACCAAGGGCATGAGTCACAGGTGGCTCCGGCGCACTGGCATACAGCAGCATGGTGCAAGCGAGGTCAGAGCACACGGCATCCAGGCATCTTCCAGAGGCTACTTTAAACAAGGCAGTGGGAACAGTGAGCTCAGAGAGATCTCTTAAGTGTATCACCGCGCTGCCATTTATGCAAGATTCACATCCAGTGTGTTAAAACCCAAAGCTGTTCCTTAGTTGTGCTGCTTATGAAAGACATGTTTCCTCTGCGCACATGGGCTACTCCCTGCCAGATGATCCCTCCTGCGTGCCCCCCGCACAGGCAGGTATGTGCTGGTGCTACATCAGAGCTGAACACATGCACATCGCCTAGATTTGTTTTTCCCAGCTAGCCAAGCTGGGTGGGCGAACCTAAGCAGGGAACTGCTGAGCTCCAGCTGTAGCATTTCCATTACTGGTGGCACCAGTTGTTCTGTCTTCTTTCCGCTCAGCCAAAAGTTTTTAGAAAACTTACAGAAACTTCATCACCTCCGTAAAATCTGGTTTAAATTGGCCAGTTCAGAATTTATTAGGGAAAACAAACACTCTAACAAGCTTTTAACACACTTGTGAGGTCTTCTACTTCAGCAAACACTTAGCCAATTGAGTGAACAATTAAATGCTCTGAAAATTTTGAACCTCTTAAAATGCAGATAAACCTGTGCTGCCCAGCACTGTCCCCTTCCAAAGACACTTCTGTTCTCCTTGCCATTTATTTGCTCTGTGTGCCTCTAATTTCAGCTGGAAAAAACAGGGAACTGAGATATTCCTCCAGAAATCAGCAGCACTCCTATCACCAAGAAACTGAAGGAAAAAGGTTTTGTATCTCACCTGAAAGAATGGAGTGTTGATTTCTTAAAGATACCATGATTGTTACAAATAGGACCTTTAGCTTCAGCTCCAAGGCAAGAACATGTAGAAATGGACTACATGACGAAAAGGAGTAATTTTCAGCCTCTTCAGCCTCACCCTGCATTACCTGCGAGTGATACATTACAGAACTGGATGCCAGAAAAAGTGCATTTTAGAATAAAAAGTATAGTGTTTCATAATTTGATTTAAATCAATTATACCATCTCTCGCTGGAACGCTCATGAGCTTCAGAAATACAACATATAAATGAAACCAGCTGCTCTGGATACTCTTTCCTTGGGATAGATTTCACTTGAACTCAATCAGCTTTCTTCTGTAGCACATTATTGTCATGCAACATCAGAGTGGGGAGCACACAGTACTGTATGAGTTATTGAAAGGTAACCAGTTATGGTTAAAAAAAAATGCAGAAGATGGAAATTCTTTCTTGTAATGACTGGCTAAACTCTGAGGAATTAATTAATTCCTCTGGGGCTGACAGGGAAACTGAGGTAGTTATTGGCATGCCAGCAAAATCCATCAATTTATAGCTATTTACTACATCACATAATCTTCCTGATTTGTCTCAGTCTTGAGCCCCTCTGTGCCCAACAGCATGGAGGTCTGCAGTCTTTGGGATGAAGAATAATTACAACCTGAGAAACACATGCAACCAAAGCTCCATGTTCTTTAATCTCCAAGTATAATACATGTGTAGATTTTGGCATCCCTCTTAAAATGATTGTTTGTAACTAAATACCGTATCTCAGTGCTTAGATACCATGATAGCTGATCTTTTCATAAATCAGAACAAATATATAAGGCAAAATCCTGGCTGTACTTAACAGGAGCACTGCCAGCCACTTTAAGGGAGCCAGGGTTTCATGCGCAAGGTTTTCAGCAGCCCAAGCTGTCCAGTGCTTTGGTTGCAGTATTTTCAACTCCATTTCTCATCGAGCCCTATTTTCCCATCCAGCAGCTGCTGAAGCGTTGTGCTGAGATGCAACTGCACACTGAACTCCCAGCCAAAGTAATACAAAAATATCGCCTGTTAAAAGAAGGTACAATTCCAGTTTCAGTTGACAAAAGCTACCCCTACCTTTGATCGCTTTGTCAGGCTGCCCGCAGCCTGCACTCACAAGGCACTGGCCTGTTTTAAGGCTGGTAAAGGACTGTTCATTTTAGAAGGGTGACAGATGAGCTTAGGACATTCCAGGCCAGAACAGAGTTAGTAATGTAATGACAGCCTTTAGTCTCTATTTCCCTGCTTTTGTCAATTTGAACCAAACCAAGTTTTCCTCACTTTTCCCTTACCCTCACTGGAAAACCATTCTTCCCCAACATCTTTAAAGAGGGTCAGAATAAATCAAAGCCAATTGCTCTCTCAGGCACTTCTCCATTAAGTCACGCCAGGGTTCTGCGAGTGCTGCTCTGCAACAGCTCACACTTCTATGCCCTCCCTGACACATCTCCATACATCAACCACTCGGCTTCTTTGAAGCACTATGCAGACAGGTGGCAAAACTGATGGCACCTTCAATTCTGCCACACTCCTCCTCGTGCAAACCTATTAACCATCACCTAATGAAACAAAGCTTTAGGGAACACCCACACCCTCTGAACTTACCCATGTAGATTCCCCTGGGCTCCTTCAGTACCCTGTGGGGTGAGACAGACCCCTGCAGAGTGGAAGGGAGTGCTCTTACTGGGTTTCTGCTCTGAAGCATCCCCAGGAGCAGTCCTCTAACACTCTTCTTAGAAAGGTAAACGGCCTATTACCTTAAGCAAGGAAGTATTGCCAAGCAGCGGAGAAGGCAGAGGACATTAAGTAGCACCACCACAAACTAATATTGTTTTTACGGTTCATACTACTTTAGGGTTCATTTTGAAAACATAGAGATTAAACAAAGAAAAGAAAACTCCACATCTCCACCCCTTTGTTTGATCTTTCCTTAAAGAAACAATCATGTTCTGATACAGCTACTCAGGTACCTTCTCTTACCATATTATCAAAGTGTCTTACTTTCTTCTATAGACCTACAGATGTGAGTTCCCTTCAAAGCAAGCAAATACCTCATTTTACAGCTAGAGCACTCAGACAAAGACCAGCAAAGAATATGCCTTCCTAAAGATCTAATGGCACCTGTACCTGAAAATACGACAATTTTCATAGCTACTGTCTGCTTAACTTTCACTGATACCAGTAATTTAGAACATAAAAATGGGTATCATATGCAATAAGTAGTGACTACAGAGTCAAGTGAAATAATGCCTTATTCACTAACAGGCTAATAAACTGTTTGCATTAATATACTTAAATACTTGTATTCCTAAGTAGACTGTACCAGAAATGTGTTTGTATAGAATTAACAACATCAAATTAATATGTATGGCAAGAGAGCAGCTTCTCTAACTTGACAATAAAAACTAAAATGAAGACATAAATCCAAATGTTCATGTGAATGAAGAGAAAAAAGGAGGAGGGAACGGAAAGGGACAGAAAGGAAGAACAGAAAAATGAACTAACAGTCTCTTTACCAAGAGGCAAAGCAGGTTAAGGCAATTATCTTCCTTTGCCTGAAAAGATCAAAAATGCAGATTCTGTTGCTAGAATATTCAAAGTAACCACTAATAAACAAAATTCTTTTGGACAAGAACAGATTATTACTACAAGTCCTGACTAAAGAACAATAATTTTTTTAAAGACTTAAAAAATGTTTGAGGAATCAGAGGACAACTGTAAATAGGCAAACACCAGGGAACTACTCACTAGTTAGCAGACTCACCTTCATGTTCTTTGGCACATTCACCTGGTGTCCCACATGGCACAGTGACCTCAACATCCCTCATTTCTTAATGCTATTTAAAAAATCTTATAAAAACAGCTTAAGGCAAAGTGGGTCAAGGAAGTAGGTGTTGTAGTATATCTTAAGTAACATTTTCTTCAATGAGAAATGGAAGTGGTGAGGTTGACCCTCAACAACATCACAGAGAGGGGATGGGAAGGTTTTAAAGTTTGAAGAATGACTCTCCTGAAATGCGCATCTGACCTGGTAACCCCTGTAAGACAAGGCAGAGCTGAGCTGAAGTGGAAAAAGGGCTCCAAGAAACAAGCTTCAGGTTTTCAGAAACAAAGACACTAGTCAACTGTGTCCTGGAGACTGCCTTAAATTTAACTGCAGGGATCTACAAACTCTCCATTGTTAAAAAACACTTTCAACAGCTGGGAGCAGTACCCCATGTAAAGCATATAAAAATATAGATATATATTTGGACAGATGGAGATCTCTCCCTTCAGAATCTCAACCTATTCCAAATTTCAGCACTGGACACTTTGTCTTTCACAGTATCTAAGTTAAATACCCTTCTGGCTTGACTGAGCTGTTTTTTTAGAAGACACCCTTACTTTCAGTGGTAGAGATGGTATTCAAGGACCACATGGTAGTAGGTGATGGCCATTGAAAATACTGTATTTCCTTAGAAAACACCAGCAGAGGACTGGGGAATATGGTCAAGCAGCATCTTGCAGAGGAAAAACCACTACTAAAACCACCATATGAATATCGTATCCCATCTGTTTCCTTAAGTGTAATGTGAGATACTGAACTTCTATTTCTTCTGGTCTGGGGAATAATGGGAATTACGCTTTCAACCACTTTGCCAAAGGACCTGCAAGGCTGTTTGTCTGACCATAAAAGCAAATCCCCTTTCTCTCAAAAGACAGAGCACTACAGATATTAAACTAAGGTCAAGAGTGCTTTCAGCATACCTCTTAAAAACATACAATAAATGTAACAGGTGAAGGTTAGCCATATTAGACATAAATGAAGTCACGTTGATAAGACTGCTTTCATCTTACCAAAGAAGGGACTGAAGCTGATCCTTAAAGCTGACCTGGGACCTATTGGAAAGGCCATGAAAAAAAAAACATAGATTTAAGAATCCTGCATTCCTCCCTTCCTTTTTTTTTTTTTTTTTAATTTACTCTTTCCTTTTCTCAAACTCCAAGTTACAGAGAAGCAGATGCACTCCTCTGAACCCTGCACTTCAATATTCAGCAACCACCACGGAAAGCTGTGCAAAACATTTCTTGTGCCCTCAGGAAGCTGATGAAATTTGAAAAGAGAAAAAGCACACAACTTTATTGAGGTCGGCGCAAGCCCAGAGATTTGCAAGTTGCATGTCGCTGTTAATCAAAGTGACTGTGCCAACATGATTAGAATACCCACAAAACCAAGCCAATCAAGCAGCTAACTGAGGGAGACCATGGAGCAGATAGCAAATACCACTGGAGTTGTACATTGTCTCAAAAGATTATCACTGCAGTTGTTCAAACTCTTGTGACCAACAAGGGATTCCAGTGACTCACTGCTATTGTGTTTCTGCAGCTCAACATTATGTCCCATGCATATTCTGGAGCTCCATAGCACCACATGTGTATAACAATGTGCTGTGCTTAATAAATATCTTTGCGGTAAAAGAAGTACCAAAAATATTTGCACAATAGCAGAATGCCAACCAAGCACTGGACTACATTAGAACAACTCATTGGGTGCCATTCCAAAACAGCATCTGCCATGGCCCCAGGAAGTAGCTCTTAAAAAAAATAAAATAAAATAAGAGATTTTTCTGAAAGATCACAGCTTTTAACATACCAAGGAAACTTCAAGAAGAAATTAACATATGACTCACCTCCCTGAGGTCTGTCCCATGGTTTCATTATCAGTCAAGCAGAATCCTTTGTTGCAAAAGCAGTTCAAAGTGGCCACTCCATCCATGTGCCATGCTGAATACGCAAGTCTTCATGTACGTACAGCTTTGTTAAAAAAGAAGGAAGGTAGGATAACATTTAAAAAGAAAACAAACAGCTCCTTCCACATTGGAGTTGAAAAGGCCAGGAAAAGCCCATACACATCAGTAAGGGCTGGGAAAGAAGATGGTCCCTTTTCAGATGCTCTAAAAGCTTTCCCAAGAAAATGACGGCCTGCAGCTGGGGCACACCAATCAGCTGCTCTGGCAAAGGTCGCAGAGGGAAAGATCCCCTGCTAGTTCAACAGCAGTTGTTTCTTAAATAATCTTGAAACAACGAATAGCATGTAAATGCTCCTTCCCCTACAGGATTCAGGCAAGAAAATAGGGCCTGCATCTTAACTGCTGTTGTCTTCCTGAAAGTATCGCTTCTGAGCAGAGCAGTGTCCTCTTCAGATCAGAGGAACCAGGCGTGTTGAAATGAAAACAGGCTTAATTGACAACCTAGAAAGGAATCATAGAGTCCTCCCATCCGAGAGACACAGTTTGGGCTCCTGCCACAACTAAAGAGGCAGATGTAACTTCTGACACTGACAACTGCTGAGTGTAATATCAGATGAAGGTAAGAGATAACAGGGAAACCCTCTGTACATCAATCATGTCATAGAAAGAAGGCACCATGCACAGTAAGAATCTAGGCTGAGTTAAAGGTTAAAAAAAAAAGGAATCATGACATCAGGTTTTTCCTTGGATGACTGAGGGGGGAGGAAGGGGGTCTGTGTTCTGTAATTAAACAAAGTCCTGACAGAAAACTGCATGCGCAGACAGAGGGTCCTCTAACACCAGATTTGGTCTGCTGGAGGGTGGATGAGCGACAGGTGGGAGCCCTGCAGAGGAAAGACAGGTTTCTAGGAATGCTGGGCCTTCCCCTCTTTTCCCCCAGCTGATGGCGCGACACAGAAGCCTCTCCGTGTCAGGTAGGGACTGCACTGAAAATATTCACACTCTTCTCTTCCATTTTATTCTTCCTTTCCAGACTTCTGCACTGAGCTAGCAAACAAGATATGAGGAGCCTTATCAACAAGATGGGCAGCACACCCAGGCACCAAGCCATCGCAGAGTGCCATCGTACATGTGGGCGTCCCCCTCAAACAGTCCTTTCCCTGCTCTGCATGCCAAGCACCCATGAAAGACGGCAGTTTATGACTTCCACTCTCTTGTGGACATCCACATCCCTGGTGTGGTAACTACTTGCCATCACTGCGCTATCAAAAAGCCTAAAATCTGGCACACATTTTATGGTGAGAACCCTGTTCTCCCTGGTAGGTCTTGAAAAAAAATAGGTAGCTAAAAGAATGGATATAATAGACTGTAACTTCACAGCCCTTGAGGTCCCCACTACCACGGAGACAGAGCATCCTGCTCACAACGCTCCACAAAAGCATCCAAAATATAAAAAGCTTAAAGTGAACTTCTCAAACTTTAAAGCATCACTGGAGTTTACCATGAAAGGTGCACTGTGCATACATATAGAACAGAAACCCTGCAACACACAAAGCTTTCTACAGATATTCAAGACACCCTTTCAACTTTTCTTCACTTAAGCAAAACATCACTGAAGCAATGTTAATCCTCTTGTTTACAGTTACACCCACGAAAGAAAGGGAATTCACAGCTCCAGATCAAACAGATACACTAAAGGAAGCTATTTAGCATCACTAAGGATAGCACCCTATAATTACTGTATCGGAGAGGCTGGATCCTCCGACACAGGGTTTGCTCTAGGAAAAAAGAAATAGGGAACTTCATCCAGCTGTTTCTGCCTCAGCCTTATATCTAGTTAAAACTAAACAATAACAGCAAGTACCAATTTACCAACCACTGTTTCAGGAGCTCAGATCATCAGAAAGCTATATGAAAGAGGAAATATAGCTAAAGCAACACCTAAATTATAGAGCAACCAAACACATCTGCACACCCAAATAGAAATATTTTTACCCTTGCACCTGCAAAGCACAACTGTTATCACGGACATGTTGAAAATGGAGAATTCTTGAGGAGCTCAGTGCAAATGTAACCATTGATGGTAAGACCCTGAATATCCTCCAGCCTATGTGCAAGGTCTTATTAACCTCCACAGAGTATTTTTTGGGCAACATGGGTGCCTGCTTTTCTGAAACTGTATTCACGGTACCATCGGGAGGTGGTGGCACCTTTTGCAACGCTGACAGCATTTGAATAGAAACTAGGCGTGGTACTTCAGTTCTTGGGGGCAGCTCTAGGTTCAGAGTGAATGCCAGACTACTGTAAATGCTCTAAACTACTTAAAAAGGAGAAAATTTCTGACTCCTAACTTAGTCAAAATTCCCACTGAAGTTTGCAGTTAATCACTTATTTACCAGAAGTCATCACAAAGTCCACAAGAGGTGTAAGTCTCATGAAACCCTTCCATATCTACAGTCTAAATACAACTGTAGGACTCATGGTAATAGAAGATCTCTTCACATTTTCATAATCTCCACGAGGAACAAGAAAAATAGAAGGAAGCATGCTCCTTTGAAAACCAATGGATTTTGCTAGCAGCTTCACTCAAATAATCCCTGTTGCATTAAAATCTCAGTGATGCAACTCCTCTGTGCCCTTGAGAAACCCCATTCTCTTTTAGCAGCTGAACATTCAAGATCTACAACATAAAGCAATTGGCCTTTGAATGCAGGTTGCTTCATTTTAAAACATTACTGCTCTTTGATGTTTATCTGTTTAAAAGAGTTTATTGCAGCTAATTCACAGCAGGAGTGCCCTGTGGCATCCTCAAAAATTATATTAAAAATATAAAAGATAAGAAAGGAAAACATAATAATTATATAATCTAATTTTTTATGGCTACAAAACAAAAATTAAATCCTAATTTTGTAATGTATATGCATAGAACTATTTCTGACACATACCAAAAGCATGAAGCCATTGTACACAGGCCTTTTTATTGGAAAGTCTGACAAACTGAAACAGCAAGAGGCCAATTCCATATTAGTTAGGTTTCAACTTTATTTAGAAAATGAGCTCCAAGGATAAGCCAGAAACATATGGATGGAAGGTTGTTATCCGCAAACAGAGTCAATGTGCAAATGGCATTTTTTGATTTACTAGAAATAATACTACAACAACTGCTGCAGTCATTCCCCTGCACCACTTACATTAAATTCATTACTGACTAAAAATAGCACTTTTTTCTAATTGCATGCTGTTGCATTGCCTTATGCCATCTGATGGATGTCAGGTGCAACTGCGTGCCCAGGCCAGAAGCGCCACCTGAGCTCCCTCTTACCGGATCCACTGGGCTATGGCAGTAACGTGGGTCACCCCAAGGGTTGCAGCTGGGAGAACTCCCTCTTAACAACTTCAGATGCCAGTGCATCTCTGGCACTCCGGTGCGTGTCCTGATCTGCTCAAGGCATTACTGAAGGTGGCCACAATACCCCCACAGATGCATTCAGAAACAAACCAAGCTATTAAGAGCTGAAAACTACATTGTGCCAAGCCCAAGGTAACGTATACTTACTAAAACACAAACATCATTATAATGCTTTTATCTTTAACTGTACCTTTTGAAGGCAGAAACTCGAGGGCTGCATCTTGAGTTGCTTCCTCAGTAATGAGTTTCATCCAGCTTCCGTACAGGTCAATTATGACAAAGTGATCTGTAATTCCAATTGCAAGCACCGAAGAAAAGGTTGTAAATGGCAAAACTCAAAAGAGAGCCGCTGTAAAAATCAAACACTTCCCTGAACAGTGCCTTCCACAGTAGTGGTACACAGAAGGACTGGAAAGAGGTACGGCTGCACCACCTAACACTGCAAGCAGAATCAGAATTTGTGGAATCACATCTTGCAGAAGCTATCACAAAGGGAAGCCTCAACTGGCAGACCTTCCACCGAGTCATCCTTCTCAGAACAACCCCTCAAAAGGGTCCTTCTGAGATGCTTTCCAGAAGTCTGAGGATTAGATTGAATCTTCTTAAAGCCTTAAAGTTCTTTTGGGGTTGATGCCTTCACAATGCATCCGGACTCAGTCCACATCCAACTGGAATATCTGCATTCATGCTATTCCTCAGGGCTGGCAGACCTAAAGATGGAGAGTTCTTCCACGTAAGGGAAGAGTTTTAAGATTATCTATCCCAGACGCAGTGGCTGCGGAAAAAGGGTAACTCCAAAGGATAAATCAGAACAGACATCCAAGGCCCTATTTGTGCCAAAACAAACGAGGATGGATTCACCAGATGTTCAAAGGTCAGCTCTGAGATCCTAAGTTTCACAGCCTGAGATCTACATGTTGGGACCAATACAAAAGTCTTCCTAGCTCAAGGAGGGTTAAGAATAAATTAGACTAACACTATGGAAATGCAAACAAAATAAAAAATACTCTTCCACAATGACTGAAGTTTCAGATAGCAAGGTAGTTCAACAGAAAAAGGTGATGTCCATCTACACCCCTGCATGTGCTGAAGTATAGTCAGCAGGAACCAAGTTCCTTGAAAACAGCAACAAAACAACCTTGATTTAAACAGCTTGAGAATGCTGGAACCCACCTGAGAATCTAGTATTTTCTTATTTGATAAGCAGCCTAAGAAAACACAAAACTTTTGAGCACTTTTTCATTTGGAGAGAAACTGTGCCATGGACTTCATTACATTCTCAGCATGTTCTCCTTTTGTTCCAGCACTGAAGGCTTCTGATACAATAAATCCTGACTCCTGAACGGAAGAAGCCAACACAGGCAGGTACCTTTCAAAAGAGGGACGGTACAGGTTGAGGACCTTTTGAGGAAAAGGTTCTTGTTCCAGCTATTGCAGTCAACCCATCTGCCACATTTTGCTGTTAATATCTAGTCTATCTTCAGACCAAACAAAACTGAAATATTTTTCCAAGTTCCAGGTGTAAATCCTCTTCATTTTCATGGTCATCAACCAAAAATGAGATGCTCCACATTTCTAGACACACTGAAAACACTGCTTTCAGACAAAAATTATCCCATGAATACTAAATTTTATGCCCAAATATTCCCTTCTCCAAAGTTATGCACCCTGGGACAAAATGAGACAGCCTAAATTCTGTCCAAAATGCCAAGTAGTGTTTCCTACTGGATCGGCACCTCTGAAGGCCTAGAGCCAGCAAAAGGCAGGTGGTAGGCTTTAAGCTGGCTGACTACAGCCCTAACTGCACATTTAGCTCAGCAAATTGACAAAATACATACTTGGTTCTGCAGTTGGGATCTGCAAAGGCAATTCCCTTCCCATTCCAGCCTTTGCAGCTGAGATACAGGGGCCTTTAATTGTCCTCTCTCACTATTTTGCTAACACCACATATATATACTGGCTTCATTATCTAGGGCTACTTCTGTACGGTGAGGTTGCTGACCAGAAATTTCTGCAGAAAATGAGAATTAGGGAATTTACACATAAGCCCAGTTTATACATACATATTTCTTCTGCGAAAAGCCAATCCAGACTTGAAAAGAGAAACAAGTAAAATTGCAGATCTGCTACATGATATTGTCTCCTTAAGCAAAGGGGGGAATAAAAAAACCCCAAACCTTTACTTGCTATTTTTATGCAGCTGCTATTTCATTACCATCACTAAGGTACTCCTCACACATGAGAGAGGGAGGGAAAAGAGAGGAAAGAAAAGATTTAATAAATAACAGAGAGGAAAATCCTGATGACGTTAATCTCAACCACAGTAAAACAATAGTTTGAAAGCACGCCAGGTCTCTCTCTACAGTCTCAGGCTGAAGCCCAGCATCTAGTTCATTAAAGTAAATAAAATATAACGGTGAATGAAAAAGAAAAATAATAAGAAAGATTGCATGAATAATAGAGAGAATCTGAGCACAAGTCCAACCAAATGATGTCAACTATTATTTAATTTTTACTTTGCTCTCTCAGAGAAAACACCAGAGAGACCAGGGGGAGAAGGAGCCGGGGAAGTAGTGTGTCAAGGAGAAAGAGGCAATGATATCCCAGAGGGGTTTTGATAACATAATCACTAAAATAATACATATATTTCTAAAAAGCCTTTCAACATTATTCCCTTCCAAAGATAATACAATGGAGAGTCAGTGGGAAAAAAAAAAAAGTAATGATCAGAATTGCAAGAACATTTACACTGAACAGCTCTGGGCCATTATATCCCAAATGCGCCTTCAGCCAGGGATGGAATTTGGCCCAGTGTGGACATTTGTTCATATAATTATTATGTCAATTAAATCTGTTCTTGACAAAATAGATTGGCATTAGTAGGTTAAGTCATTCTTATCTAAAATTAATAGTATTCAATCAGGGACTCAATTGGATGTAAAAAAGATGCTACACCTTTTCTTCTGGTTTAGTAGGAAGCTAATCAGAATCACTGTGAGAAGTCTTTTACACATACATCCATTGAGCTCTTTTCCAGATACCTGGGACAATTTTTAATACACCTCCTCTTCCTACCAAATCTCAGGAAAACATTCTGGCTTCTGATCAAAACCACTAGAACTGAGATTTGATTTGGAGACATTCAAAGACTCAGCAGATTTGGTCTGACATAGACTGAGGAAATTTCTCTCCTAAAGCTCAGAATGACAAAGATTTGCCCGATACTGGCAGTAAGCATACATTTAAAAAAACCAACGATATTAATCAGTATTTGAGTAAAAGAATTTGGATTTTCAGAATCCAGGTTGCTCAGATTACATAAATGTAGTTATTACACTACCTTGATAATCAGTCATTACTCTTAAACTTAAACCCAAAAGAAAACAAAAAAGCATGATGGTTGCTGTTATCTTCAACGATGCCAAATTTACATCTCCAGGCACGTAAAGGTCATGAAACCAAATGTTACCGAGTACATCTTCAGTCTTAAGCACTGAGAAAAACCTCGGTCACCTTTGTTATCATCCTGTGAATTAATGACAAATAAAGATTTTTACGCTGACCTGAGGATGATTCCTGTAGAGCTGAATGGACAGTGGCAGGTGGGGGGGGGAACCTGTCCATAGCTATGCATTTAAATGTATCAATGCAGATTTTTTTTTTTTTGGCTGCCTTTGCTGTCATTTTGGGTTTTGATTTAATTGACCTTTTGTATCATCCATCCTCAATGTAATACACAAATGGAAATTGGATTTGAATGCCTACTCATACACTCAAACTTTGATCCTTGGACATGGATAGCAGAAGTTATCAAATACTGAAAGAATTACATTGTAAGTAAAAAAACCTCATGTCTATTTCCACCTGAAAATAGAATTGTAATATTCACAAGTTATATTTATTAGTTAGGAGAGCTGATTGTCCAACCAGGCAGCAGACTAAAAAAGATTAACAGGAAAATATGAATTGCAAATCATGAGTGCACAAAACCAAGTATTTATGAACAATCTTCAAACAATGAATTATTAATTGAAGAACTTTGTGAGCAACTTCCTATAGCAAATAAATCAGAGAATTCTGCAATCTGCACAAACAATTTATTGAATAAATTATTCATTGTGAATCAACTCTTCACTCAGATCTGGATCTTCCACTTCAGGTTTCTCTTTTGGTTAATCACTATGAAGATTACACTCTGCCTAATTTTATTGCCACCATGTAAATTAAAATGTATCAGATAACTATAGTTTATTAGAAGTAGTCAAGCACAGGACAGAAAGAGATTGAGGTCATTTAAACCATAATCAAATCCAAATTTGTTTTACCATAAAGTGAAATTTGGGGTACTTTAGAAGCACAGTGATATGTGAGAGGGATTTTGGATACCTACAATTAATGGATTGCCTCAAAAAATCTAACTGTAACTGCGTACATTTACACTTACTTGTGGAAACAAATACAAAACATATTTGGGAACAAAATGAGCTTTTTAGTCTGCTTTCAAGCTGGGATAAGAAAGAGGTGTTTTGAACTGTTTGTTTAGCATGCCCTACAAGGCATGGCCTCCCCCTCCAAGACTTTCTGTGTGAACTTGGCAACTTAGAGCTCATTTATTCTCATCTTGCCTCAGCTTCCCAGGTCTGTAAGGAAGCTAACTTCTCTGGGCTGGAGAATAAACAGAGGCGACTGATCAGGGCTTAAGATGGACAGCAAGTAGGAAGCTTGAAAGCCAGGGTAAGGGACTCCACTTCCAGGAATGAGCAGCAGGTTTATCAAGAAGATCACAAATAGCAGCTTTTAACTCCTCTTCTTGATAAACCTACACCTTCTGTCTTTGCAGCTAACATTTATGATTACTACACTGGTTTAGAAACACCACTTTAGATTACAGTGAACTCTCAATATATTGGATAACAACAACATAATGGAATGATCCGGAAAAAGGAGAACAGGGTTAACGGCATGATCCCTTATTTGGGACGTACAATGAGCATGCAACAGAGAAAGAACATCTGTGATGCTGCTGACTATGGAGCACAGGGATCCCTGAACACACACCAAATCCACACCAGGGAGCACAGCAACCCGCAAAACATAGCTCTGCTGCTTCCAGACCACAGGCAGGGAAAGAATCTCTGTCTATGCTCATAACATAACTGGCATTCCCAATAATCAAGGGTTGACTGTCAAATTTTTTTTATTTATTCTTTTTTTAATAACAAACTGGTGTATTTAGTGTGGCTGTTTCCCAATTCAGCCATTTCTCACTTGGCAAGAAAATGTTTTACAAACGTAAACAGAGTATCAAAGCTCTGCAAGAATTCCTCTATAAAAGAACATTTTTCCTTTTTCTAACCTAAAGAACACTTTCTGATGAGCACCCTCCCAGAAACTCGGTAGTATTCAGAATGCCACAAAAAGCCAGTAAAATATATCAGACTGGGAATGGCTGTTCAAACCGATGTAGGAGAAGGATATGATATTCAGATATTCTGAACAGCAGGCAGCAGATATTGCAGCCATTCAGTAAAACATCAGTAGTACCTGTTGAGTCATTATACTCTTGACTCTAGTTAAAATTTTACAGGCTACATATTTGAAGATAGTATTTTCTTACAACTCAAATCTAGCGGCTACACACACACACGCATCTTATCCTAAGTTGGTAAAATTTAACATTTTTTTTTGAGCTCCAGTGCAGTTCATGCAATAAGCATTACCAAACAAAGAGCTTTCAAAAACTAAACTAACACAGAGATTTGGGGGTGTATTTTTGCCCCACTGGGTTTTCCCCTCTTATTTTCCTGCTCTCCTCTTTCTCTCCCCCTTGTTCCTTCATGCTTTTTTAGCCTCCCATTTTGCTCTTCCTTTGTTTTTGACATCACTGCATCCTCTCTGCTGTTTTTCCCCCTACCTTCTTCTTAACCTCCAAAGTCGAACATGAAGTCAATACCGTTTATATGGAAATCACACCTTCCAATATACAGCATTTGCCCAAAAAGCATTTGTCCTTTTCTAGCTGCTCCAGGAGGGAGCAATCTACATCTACCCTGCTCAGAGCAGCCAAAGGCTGCAGTCAGGAGTTGCATTTTTCCCACAGGTATGTAGTGCAAAACTTCCTAACGAAGGCTGGCGTTTTTACAAGTGCTGAAGGCAGTCAGCTACTAATAAGTGACATTTTTACACCAGCAAGACATTGGAACTGGTGCACAAAGTAATTTCCTTTATCCTTTCAGATTATTTTAGTAATCAGAGGAAGGAGTTTAATAATGTTGATAATAATTTATTATTTATTGAACAACAACATGCTCAGCCATGTACAAAAAAGAGCATGTGCTTACAATGTCTACTAGATGGATCACGCAGTTTAGACACATAGCGCCAGATCTCATTAACATTTAATATGGTAACATTTAAACAAAAAACAAGCCAATGTGAAATTCAGCTGGGCAAACCCCTTCCACTTAAGAACACACACACTCACGTCTCCCTCTTCTAAACTCCTGCACCAGGTGGCAGTGCAAATTTTTATTTCAAAGCCTCAGTTTCCCTCCCATACAGAAAGCTTGGAAAAGGGGAAAAAATACCTTATGTTGTTACCCCGATGCTGTTGTATCACCTTTTCTGGATGCAATGTTTATGCTGGCCCATTGGTTGAGTAAGGGAGAACAACAGCACCCTTCCTTCTGTTAGACTATCTACTAAATACAGCATCAGGCAGTGCTCCAGCTTCCCTTGAGGCGGGAGGATGATTTTGGCCCTTGAGGTCTCCAAACACCGTGGGGTTTAATAACATAATTCCCCATCAGCAGCACAGACAGGCACATTCAAAAGGGGTTCAGGGAAACCAGGCAGGCACAGGCAGTGCCACGGGATTGCTCTTTTTGCTTCATATAGCAGGACGAACCTCCTCTGCATCATCCCCTTTTACACAAAGGGGCATCTTGTGTGAGAAAGGCACGTAGCTAATGAAACAAAGGCCATGCCAGGGCTGACATAGCACCTGCAGGGTGGTCGCTGCCCAGCCACGGGAGAAAGCAGGAGGAAGGGCCACCCGTCCACGCTGTGGCTGTGCCCTCCCTACCTCCAGCTGCACACATGCAGAGCGGTGAGCTGCGGCACATCGCCCAAGCAGACAGCTGCCCACCACGGTGCCTGCCTTTAGCCCCAGCGCTTGTGGCTGAGCATCTTCCTTAAAGCTCTGGACATGCACCCTGCGTCAGCTGACACAAATCAACAGCTGAGGGAATCTTGAAGTTAGGATTTACAGAAATTCTAAAACTATGCAGGCAGGTGGCAATCAAGGAGAAGTCTCCAGCACACAATTTCTTAATCTCACATTATCAAAAAAACCCCAAATAAACAAACAAAAAACCAAGCAAAAAACCCCAACAAACCTACAACCCCTACAACCTAAATCTGACTACTTTGTTTTTTCTTAGATTGCACCTCTGCATTTCTGAACTCCTGGGGCTAGCAATGCTGTTCCTGCACAAAGCACCCTCCAGTCCCAGTGTACATGAACGATTGCTGTTCTCCATTTCATTAATCAGCGATGTCTATTCTAATAAGTGCAAGTGTCTATTTCCAACAAAAGCTGTCTTCATCCACCTAGACAAATGATACTTAAAGTGTAATATGCCCAAGACAGCTTAAAAATATTGCAGGGCAAATGTAAAGCAAACTGTATACTCAGTTCGATAACAAAAACTAGAAAGCACAGTTTTAGGTTTATTGCTGCTAATTCCATTTGACCCTTAGAATATATTACTCAGTAACCCATGGTTTTTAAGTAAGGCTTTAGTCAAAATGTGAAGGTAGTATTTACATTGGATCATATTATGATCTGGCTACAAGTTTCCCCAAGAGTTATTAATTTTAGTGAAGTCAGTGGAGGTAACTCTGGGTTTATACTAGCACAAATGTGGTAATAGTCTGCTCACTGTCTCAGGGTTTTGGTTTGGTTTAAATAGTAGAGTATGAATATTTTCATTAGTCATCACAAGAGAATGAGCTCATATATGTGTCTTCCAAGAGTGAGTACACATAGAAATAACCATGCTATAAATCAGGGAAATGTAGTACGATGTATTTGAGAATATATACAAAAAAACCTTCTTGCATTGATTTGCAAACACTCATGAGTTCCTTATCATATACCTCAATTTCACTGTCTTCATCTAACAGCATTAGATAAAAATCACATGTTGCTATGGATCTATAAGCACTGTGAAGACACAAGGCACCCAGCAATTTAAGGTTCACTGTCATTGCTGGCACCTCAAAATAATCCAATCAATCACATCATGCTGAGGATACCAGGAATAGTGATGGCCCACGAAACCCATTCAGTCATATTTGCCACATGGTTCCCCAGAGAAGGCGGTACCCCACTCACGAGGCTGCTCAGCTGGCCAAGGTGAAGCCCCCATGGCAGCAGCCCCTCCAACACCCAGCAGCAGGCGCCGGTCGCACAGCACGGGGCCAAGTGGGCCCTTGGCAAGGTCGAGTCCTGCTCCAGCAACTCACCGCTTGTGGCTGCTCCCAGTAGCTGCACCAGCACCAGCCCTGCCGCAGCTGCCAGCCAGCTGCCAGGGTTTCGGCATCGCCTGGGAGCAGTACCGCGTACAAACACGTATATGCTATCGCCGTGTTTAACACTTTTGTATCACTGGGTGCCCTTCATTGCTGTACTGGGAGGAAGTACCTAAACGGCTTTTTTTTTAAATAGAAACCAGAATTCAATGCTTTGTTCACCTCTATTCTACACATCCTATCTAACTCATCTTAATCTCAGAGTCCTGCACACAGATACACTTTATTTGTTCTTTCAGTGCCTACCATGTCACCTCTACATCTGTCCTATGTTTGATCAGATGGGTGAAGCAGAAACAAGGACAACCCGTTCAGAGCCACCTGCCTCCATACAGGTGCCCTGTTGAATGTCCTCCTACCTCACAGCTCTTCCTTGCAGCTGCAAATGGTTTTCGTGCTTCTGTTGCTCAGAACATCAGAAAGGATTCTTGCTGCAGTTACAGTGAATGCATTAAATCTTTTCACCTCAATAATAATTTTTAAAAAAATCTGATCTGTCCTTTCAGTTTTCCACAGGAACTTGAAACTAGTAAAGCCAGGCTTAGAATAAATAGCTTGAATTTGCATTCCAGATTTAATTTCTGCTTGTTTCATAGGATGGGTTAATTTGCCATAAAACTTTAACCACTGCTGATACCAGATTCCAGCATACATAGTTTCCTACAGAATTTTACTGCTCTTAATATAATAAAATGTAGTTTAACCATCACTACTAATTTCAGAATTAAGTACCATAAACCTGGCTAAATGGCCTTTTTTATCCCATACACATTATCTGATCGTTATTCGTCTGAACCTGCCTTCTTTCCACAGCTAAAAGTTCAGCAAGGGGTTCAATAGAAGTTTCAGAGCAAATGCAATTCAGCACTGGCTGCGAAGGGTACTTCAGCACAGGAGAGTTTTGGGATGAAGGATATCTAAAAGATTCCTGCAGGAGGAGTGTTGCAAATCCAGCACTGCTACAATGCAAAATAACCACAAAGTCTTCCTAAACAGGGATAAGATTAACTATGTAGACTAAGTGCAGTGTTGCTAATAATCAGGTTTTAGTTATAATATATCAAGACAACAGTCAATGCTACAAAGTAAACCTCTGTGAGAGGTATAAAACAGATAACTTCTGGCACTGATGGCACTTAAGAAAGCAGTACCCACTGGTCTACAAATACATCTTTTGAAAGCCAGGTGAGACGCAGCAACAAATCTTTTCAAGCCTTCCCACACGTTTCTTTTGGGCAGCGACAAACCCAAAAATCCATCAGTATTCTTTTCTATTGGATAAGCACATAAAAAGGAATTATTGGTTATTGAAAAGGGAATATTGTAATATTACAGTAGGTTTATCTGCTTGCAGGATTAAGGAAAGAAAATAATAATTTAATTAAAAATAACCGAATATTTTTGGTCACTGTCTGTCTCGAGAACCAAATCTGCCTCAGTCAGAAATCACATTAATTCACACTTTCCCCTGCCAGTGCCATGTTGCACAGACAGCCATAGGCACTGAAATAGGCACTCACAGTGTGGATGTGCTGATACACAAAACCTCAGTTTAATCTCACTGTCTAAATGGATGGCTTTATCGTGGGCCAGGCATTAAGCAATGAAAGCTCCTAAAAATTAGCAGATACTCTTAAAACCCCACCATACCTAATTTTGCTCTATCTGTACTGTAGTAAGACGTGATTACACAGCTAAAGTAGGGATTAAATGACACAAATCTTAACACAACCCTAAACCTTGCGCTCCTCATTGCAAGTCCCAGAGTTTAGTTCAGAGTCATTTAGTGGATGGGAAACGAAACTGGACTGGTGGTCAATTCAACTGCCACACAATATTTCTGCATTCAACAGACGTGCCAAATAATTCCCTTTGGAGGCCATGGCTGGGCTGCACCAGCAGCTTGCACCAACGACTTGAACTGATACCCACAGCAAGAAGGTTGCTCTGACATGCGGCCTCTTCTCTGACCTCAGTTGGCCTGGGTTTCCCACCATAAAATATTTCAAGCCGGCCCTGACTCCCCAAAGAACATCGCTCTCCCCCTTCTAATCTGGGAAACACCCTCAAGTTGTCTGAACAATCCTCCACCAACACTCTTTTGTTTTCCCCTTCCCTCATTCTGCTCAATAAAGCTGGCTTTTGGCATATTAAAGCTTAATTTGTTTAAGAACAAACAGTTGGGGGCCTGCATCTCACAGACGAGAGTGACAGATCACATGAGGAGACCAAAGACTTTAGGGGCTGAAGATTTGGCAGGTTTGTGTCTCAGCGGAGATACAGAGCTCATTGTCATGTTTCCAAAAGGCATTACACAGGGCTCCAAGGTGGAGCTGTTTACCAATACCGTGATCTCTCCCCAGATGCAGTTGCTACTGCAGCTAATTAAGAGAACAATTAAGACTAAGGCAATCAGTCAAGTACACAGATCCGAGTCATTTTCTCCACTCTCCGATGCTGCGCTGGCTCCCAGAGGGCTAAACCTTATTCACTCATTCAGAAAATGACAGGAAGAAGCTATTAAATATCTGAAAACCATAAAAATGCAATCATACTGTTCCTGAGCTAAGCCACTCACCAGAGACCAATGCCAGGCAACTTAAGAAACTTGCTGGCCCCCAGAATTCACATACTTACAAATAAGAAAATTAATCAAAAGCAGTTCAGATCAAAATTTAATTAAAAAGAAAAGGATTGCAGAAGACTTCCTGAGATTTCTCTGTTTTATGTTTATGACTGATCAATATTATGTGTTATCAGCTCAGTGTATGACAAATTCCACTGGGCATCTTTAAAGAGGAAGTAACAGATTAAATATTGAGCTAAACAATTTAATCTCTGCTTTAAAAGGTTTTCAGATATTTGTAAAGGTAAATCCTATTAGAGTATAAATGTCTCCATGTGCTAGTGCTGTAGGCTCGTCACGGAGGAATTTGTAAACACCAGGAGACAGGCCCTCATTAAATATAAATTTCCTTCTTTTGTAGAGCTATTGATGAAAAAAGAGAAAGCGTTTATGTCTTCAACAGGGGGGAAAAAAAGGTCTTAGGAGTGAGATTTAAATGTATCCATAGGTGCAAGTAAATATGTCTCACACTTCAAGAATTGGCAATGCCTACTGGCTCCCTAAATCTGTTTAAAGAAAACCCAGAGACACTGATCCTTCATACCTCGCAGTGATGGTGAAAAAGACTCACATATTGGAAATAAAAACATAGTCAACTGTGCCAAGCACATACAAGAATAAAGACTTATGTACGATACAGAAACAAATTAGGGGAAAGGCTAAATCAAAAACATACTATATGTCGAGCTATTATATACATACACTATATACGTATATACACATGCATGCCTACGTTAAATATGGTATATCATACACACATAGGTCATACTGACAATATAGATGTTAAAACCAAGCAACCTCAAGGAAGCACAACAAACATGTACTCGCAGCTGCAGTGCAGAGATGTGGAAGGTGCACAAGGCCTTCAGAAGTACTGCAGCACCCCATCCTCCCTTCACTGGGGGAACAGCCTCGACCAACTGGCCAACATCTGTTCCTCCACATCTGCACGGGTCTATGGTCACTGGGACTTACAGCACGCACGCAGCTGCAGGGAGTGCTGTTTCAACCATTGCTGCAGCTTCTTGGGTAACCTTCAACCTAGGACGCAGCACAGAACCTGTGCTTATCTATCTGTATTCCCCTGCCTCAAGTATCAAACCCACCTCTGATAAATAAATGTCAATCAGTAAGCGATCAGCAGGAACACCGCCAACCCAGTGAAAGCGCTTACTCATGTATTTTACCACCTGGGAGCACCCTACCACCCCACTGGTGGAGCACCAGGATGAGCCAGCCTCCCGCAGCCATCCACCCAGAGCCCTACAGGCAGCTTTTCTGTTTCTGAGCCAGCAGCTTGCTTCATTTTACATTTGGGAATTAGTTTCATTTTTTCCAGTTTTATGTGGAAAGGGATTAAAGTCATTAGAAGCTTCAGATGGTCCCTTCTCCTATCCCCCCTCTCCCCCCCAACCATTAATCAGCTCTATTCAATTTCTACCCGAGCCAGATAAAGAGGGAGAGGAGGAGAAGAATGTTTTGAACATTTAGAGGAATTTGACATTTGCTATGGAAGGCTGGGTGACCTAAGAAGCAGAAATACAAACCAGATACAAACAAATCTATTGTATATAATGTCACTGTGACAAATAACAACATTAATAAAATAGGACAATCTTTCTATCAGATGAGAACAAAATGACAGTAATAAGACACCTACAGTTTTTCAGTCAAAACTAATTATTTAATTTAAAAAACAAATTTGCTTTAAGTTACAGGAAACTTCTTTAGCACAAAAGTACAAGTTAATAATACACAGGTATTACCAATTTCTGTAAATAGAATCACTAATATTTCAAAATAATGGCTTTGTTTCAGAACAAGCCTACGTACAAATGTAAAAGTGTTCAGCTTCATTCTTCCAGTTCCTACTTTCCTGACATGCAGAGATTTGGAAAGAGAGATAAAATTTTGTGAAGATGACAGTGACCAGGATGGTCAGTCTTTTCCAAGCCTGAATTGAGGGATGCCAAAAGAACTTCAGAGGAAGTGGTATAAGATGAAAGGGAGATGCTCACCTTGGTGGTCCTGCCCCAGGACAGCATCAACACTGACAGCCAAAAAAGGAACCAGAAAGTTATGGGAGGGGACACGAAGGGACAAAAACTCCCTGCTGGCATGTTTTAAATAAACGCTAGCACTTCAGGAAGCTCCATCGCAACAAACTTCTGCAGGCTAAGAGAATTTTTACAGAAAATACCTTCCCACCCAGTCCTTATACTCACCCTGCCATACGCTGGTGCCCACTGCCTGAGATGAGAGCCTGCATTAGGTGGAACTGAATATCGGCCTTGTCTATTATGTTTTATATAATCGATTTCTAGAAAATTACCACTATTGAGCATTTGCCTTTAACTATAGTTTAGCCTTAGATTCCCATATCAACTTAACATCAAGATCCAGAGGTCTGGGGCCTTCGTTACGTATTTTCATGAGCAGTGAAAAAAGGAAAAACCCACGGCCCTATGCGATTGCGTTTCATTACCAATCAACTACCACAGTAAGAAAAAAGGGGTTTTTTAATCCAGTGTCGGATGAAACTGTGCCTAACTAATTATAGTGTTACTACCAACAGCATCACAACCAAAATATGCATTTAATATTTGGGATAAGATGCCAGTACACATTTCTACCAAGACGTGCTCTGCCCTTGGCTACATAACTGGCACTGAACCTGAGCAACGCCTACGAGGCAAAAATCAATGGGACTCCTTGCAAGCACAGAGACCTGGCTACACACAGCTGGTAAACCTCTGCAGCCAGCCACTCCACGCAAACTTTCACAGAAATTTGCCTTGACAGAAATGTGTACAGGAGCTGCCAAGAACAGAATGGGCCCAAGCATCTTTCCCAAGATTAAAATTGTGTCCATGTTCGGATTTTTATCTTAATACCCTTTAAGTGTACACATGGACTGTCTGTCCTTATGAATTTACCTTCATAACACACTTCAGTAAATAACGAACATATGAGCAGTGGTATAGACATGAAATTGGAGTGACAGAGGACTTTCGTGCCACTAGACACTGTGAAAATGTGGAACTGGAAGAAGCAGTTACTATACAGGATCACCACCTTCCACAATCTCCTTCCCTCAAAAGTATCTAGTTTCTAACTTTTGCAAGATTTCTCACTTTCAAGCTGCTGAGCAGCACACCATTATGCTTTACCAAGCAAACTTACAAGAACGTGCAACTCAACATTTAAAAAGTCAGGTACTCCATGTGCTGCTTTTACAAAGAGAATAGAAAATATCATTAATATGTTCAGTACAGCGTTCGAGGACATACCAGGGCTAATCTGCCTGGAATGCCAAGAATAAAGGGGAGTTCATCCTTTAAATGAAAACCATCTCGTCTCCTTTGTTGCTTTAAAAGTGTTTGTTAAAAAGCCAGTTCCTTGATATAGTGCCATATTGTGCTATTGATTATTAGGCGGAACCTCCCACCCCCTTCCAGCTGAAATTTTTCAGGAGTTCTGCTTTATAATCAATAGCATGCTCAGCACTGTATGGACATGACAGTGCAGCAGCTCTCCTCCGATGCCCCCAAAGACAGCTGCAAAAAATGAGAAGGCTACCTCCCGGAGCTATCTAAGGACCAGATCCAAACTTCATTGAATTCTATGGAAAAATTCCCACTGACTTCAATGGGCTTTGGATCAACCCCCTGCAGAGGAACACTTTTTAAAACAAACATTAGAAAAAAAATAAAATCATTAGTACTAGAAAGCCTTTCATATTATCTACTGGATACATTTTAAAGCAAGAGGGTGGGAATGTGCTCTTTTCTCCTTATGAATGTGTAAGTCCCGTTAATGTCAGGGAGAAGTCATGCAATTATGAGGTTGCAAAGGTTGAAACAGAAGAAGAAATATTGCCCAATATCTACAAAACCAACCTTTGTCTAGACCTATATTTCATCAGGAAGTTTTAAAAGATATGAGTTAGCCACACAAAATTTTAAAAATCTCTTTAGGAAAAAAACCCCCACCAAAAAACAACCAACTACCACCACTACCCCCCGATTTGCAAAGCACTGACAGTAAGTATAATCATATAAGTGTCTAAAATACAAAGAAGAAAGGGAAAAAGTTATAATAAAAGAAATTACATCCTACATGAGCTTCTGATGAAAATGTAATATTATGCAGGTTCAAATATGATTAGCAGAGACATTGTTTGTTTCCTCTTCTCTGTGCGAAGCACGCACAGGGGTAGTATAGGAATAATTCCTGGGTTTTGCCTCACCAAATATACTTCTAGCTGGGACCAGATCAGGCTGAGCTCACAGGCAGGTACATTACCTGCAGTGCTTCCCCCTGCCCACAGATGGATGATACCTGCGGCTCAGCCTGTCTAGGTGTTTATCTGAAACCAGTAAGCTTCTGACAGGCTATTATTTCTGGGATTGGGATTTGACATTTACCATAGATCTTCGCCAGTCCTGGACAGTTGCTTTGCAGCAAGACAGAGGTTCTGCCATTGGTAATCCCTCTACAGAAGTGTCACTCTGTTGAAGAGATGCATGCACGTTTGCTGGGCTCGGGGTATGCTTTTAATCACAGCTTTTCAGTTGCCCTGCAGATTGCACACAGGAAGGTGCTGGAGCTTGGTCCTGAATGTTGACTCCAGCTTGAAGAGGACACCCACAGAGAAGCGACACTGCCAGGACTACAGAGCGGATGGGCTTCAAGGTAGATTTGGCATAAGATCCAACTGGGCGCAGGCATGACCTAACAGAGTGACTTATCTGAAGCAAGCTCCATGCCGTGAGAAGCTTCTGCAGAGGCAATGTCCTCTGATTCTCCCCTTCATTCAATTATTGCCATGATCTAACCTTGCAGCTTTAACTACAGCTACATGAATATGAAAGAAAGTTTTAAAATACATGGGTTCAGGATGACCAGAAATCAAATTTCCTTTTCTCGGCAAAAATCAATAAATAAGAAAATCTTTTTTGGGAAGACTGAAAGCGTCATAATGCACCAAAAGTATTTGAAAAACAATATATTATTTAAGAATTCAAAACATTATTAAAAGTAAAGAAAGTTTCATTTAGATAAATATTAAAGCATTTCCTTTAAACTTCCCTGAGATTTTGTCCTTCTACTCAGCCCAAACTACCATCTGAATTTCATCCAGACTTGCAAATAATTTCAATAACCACAAAACTGGATTACCATTTCTCTTTTGGGATAGCTGAGAATCATCTTGTCTGAAAAATAAAATAATTCTAACAGGAACACCAAGAAAGAATAAGTCATGCTCAGGACTGAAGTCACTGCACTGGACATTTCAGTTGTCTTTGTATGTATTTGTGCATACACGTATGGTTTTGTTCTGGGAATTCAGACAGAATCCTTTCAGCTTCCCTAGCTTCTAACAATTTGTGACAAACAGCAATATTTATGGACAGGAATATTTCTTTTAATATAATTACTTAATGAAACTAGCAAAACGATCAAAGAAGTTCCAGAAGCTGGAAATTCATTCCAATGCAGACATAAAAATAACTGGGCTAAAGAGTCATGGTTTAGCACTTTCTTCTCAGTTATGCCCCAGAGATTTGCTCACAGCCCACAACAATTTCAAAACCATACTTCTGGGGAATAGTACGACATAACCATAAAATTACACTTGAGATAAGATTTAATTATCGTTCTCACCTTTCCAACACCTTCCAAGAAGTAATCCTTAAAAGCCTTGCAAGAGAGAATATTACAATTAAAATGATAGCACGCAACAATGATATTAAAAGAAAGACAAACTGCTATACAGGTTTTACAAGAGCTTAAGTTCAACAGCTTTATTCAAAAATATTACAAGTGATACTGTCTGATGGATTTTAGATATTCACTTTGGGCCAGAGGATGTTAGAGCAAAATAAAACAAACTGACATTATACCCCAAGAGATCTTTTCATTCGCTTGAGGCACAAGCCTGTAGAAAGCTACTGCAACTACAGTTGGTGGACCATCACAGAGGAAGAATCACGTTCTTGTGTGGTTTCATTGGAGTGCTGTTGGATTCACAACAAAAACAAATACTGCTGTGGAATAGCACTACTCCATGGTATTAAGTCCCACCTTCTCCCTTTCTTTCTTCTCCTTCTTCCCCTCTCCTCCATGCTTAGAAGTCTATTGATAGTATAATAGGAAACAGGAGGCTGAACCACTCTGGACTGCAAGATCAAACCCACCAGCAGCTGACTTGACCTTGCAGTCTTAGCTAGGGCAGCGGCTGTCACCCCTGAAAGATACTTCTTTGTAATTTGTATCTGGAGCAGAGCCCAACCAGTCTGCATCTGGGAGATTGCAGGCACAAAGGGAGAAAGCCTGGGAGGACAGCCAGTCCTACGAGGCTGCCAGCATCTCAGGACGCTTGAAATCTTACGCTGTGGCTGCCATTTTGCTCTCTTATTCTCTCAGTGAACATACAAATCATTCTCCAAGTGTGCATGCAGTGCCTGTAGGCAAGACGCACCTCAGCAGAGGGGAAAGGGAAGCATAGCCTTAGGCACATACCCTGCAGCACACATTACTTCCCCAGCATATACAAATAAATGGTCAGCTGGACCTTCCAGACAAAGGGTGGGTGTGCCCTGCAGGCACCCAGCTAGCTGGAGGACTGAAATGATTTTTATTGCAACAGCAGGAAGCTCTAATTTGGGTTCCTACGAAGTTAGTACTTCTTAGGGTGGGTATTTTACTTCTGGCAGTTGACTGACTGAAGCATGCAGAGACTCCTTCACCTTATTATGGGCAGATTTAGAAAGATAAGACTTACAGGTTGCTGGGGAATCCCTTAAAACAAGTATCTTGGGGTTCCCTGAAACAAAAGCTAAATGGAAACCTTCATTAAACTGAACTGGAAATGAATGGGTGGCGGGCGGAGAGAAGGGAACAGGTAGGGTCTTGCTTTTTAACTAAAGGATGCAGTCTCTACATAAATATTCCCAGAAACACTCCCTAAGAAGAAAGGCTGATCCTTCATTAATACTTATGCATGGAAGGGAAGAGTGGCTTCTCCCTCGCTGCCTAGACCTTGAGTAGAAGGGAAAGAGCATCTTCCAATCAGATGAGCAACCTGGCAAAGGCATACTTCATTGTATATTGCCAATGAATTCACCAGGGTCAGTCAAACCAAGCTTGCTTTCTCTCTCTCCAGAGCAATGAAAAACCAAACCATTCAGTTTTTAATATGCTTCCAAGCAGAAACTTTCCTTTTATTGTTTCTAAAGCCCAAATTCAGCTAGTACTGCTTTTAAAACTCCTACGAAGAAGGTGAGACTATTTATTGAATTCAGAAGTCAAATCAGTGCAAAGAATATTTTACATTAAAGCCAACGACCACATCCTTCTGAAGCAATGTGAATGCTTTCGAGGGAAGATGGAAAATGTAAATCACTGGAAACCCTGAATATCCAATAAATCACTGGCAAGCTGGCCTGGGTTTCAGCGCTGAATGCAGTAAAGCAAAAGAGTTCCAGAGTCCAGCAAAGATGGAAAGAAAGCATTCATTGTATTGGGAATGTTACATGATCCGTATCAGACCTTTGTGCACCATGCTGGGACAAAGAATTTACACGGATGCAAGGAAGTGGGAGGTGTTAAGAAGGGAACGGCACTAGAGTTTATACAAGTGTTACCAATGTTAGAATAATGTTTATCAGTTTACAGTATTTGACTTAGCATAGCTCAAGGGAGGAGTGAGAGATAACAACAGTCCAAAACATGTTCCTTTACCTGAGAAGCCGGATGGAGGTCTAAATTCTCCAGTTGAAAGGGAGCCCAATTAACTTTATCTTGTATATCTGAGCTCCAGCTGGGGAGATGAGTTCACTGGGGGTTATAATAATAATAACGCATATGTAAACATTTTGACTACTGCATATACTGAAACATCGGAGAAAGAATACTGTGTTGCGGAGAAGGTTTATTGTATCAGCTCCTATTCAGCACAATTCTTTGGAAGATGCTTAAAGTCAGGCACACATTTAACCACTTTTATGACAGGAAACTAAGCAGTTCCCATACACATCAAAAGACTTGGCTAGCCCAGCTGCATTGCTTTTCTGAAATTAACAGGGCTATGCTGATTTATATCAACCCAAGAGCTAACTGCCCATGATTCATCCCTCTACACCAGCACAAAGTAGGAACACAGCAGAAACAAAATATACAGCTTCTGAGCTGGAGAGCTAGTCAACAACAACCCCTATGATGAAGTTAAGGGGAAGAACAGCAAATACTTGACTAATTCCAGAAATGAATTGCTCGGAGTGGACACACACCAGGATGAACGAAACTCGGATTCGGCCACCTCCTTTGCGACAGCAGGGTCACATGTATTCATACCAGGCTCAATCATCTCCCACCCACCACAGCCAGAAAGCTAGATTTCATCCACACACGCTTGTAGATGGAACAATATTTCTACACAAAATAGAACAGGCTGTGCCTCTTCAATCTGGCAAGAGAAATTACTTTGGATGCAGTAAGAGCCTAAACAACTGCACATAGCCTCAAGAGGACAGAAGGGAGGAACCACATCTTCCAATACTACAGCAAAGGGTCATCAGATGAAGCTTGGGGGAGCAAAATTCCAAGCAAACCAAAGGAGGTCTAACACCTCCGTTGTATGAAAAGCCACCTGGAGAATTCCTCAGCAAAGGATGCTGGGACTACAAAATATGTACCAGAGTTCAAGCTGAAAACTACACAAGTACCTAGAAGAGAGATCTGCTGGGGGCTAATGACTAGACATGCCACACAAGGTACAGGAAATACTTTGGTTGGAAAGTACGAGAGAACTGAGAGAGTATTGGAAAGGAAGTATCACACATGCTTGATCTTCTCCAGGCATCCATTTACAGCTATCATTGGGAACGGGATGCTGGATTTGCCGAACCTGTGGTCTGAAGAAGTACAATGGCTTCGATTCTGTTGGTATGTCTGTTGTGATTCTGATTGTTACCAAGTTTATTTTAAAATACAAAAATACAGAGACAGAAAACTGAAAACTGGAGAAAGATCATAGATGGTGAACAACACCCAATAAAAAGGAGCAGAGGGTATTAACATATAATATGGAGCCATTACAGGTAAGTAATTTAATTGAAAAGATGGTGAGGGTCCCAGAAGTAATTTTAATGTGTGCTATGCACTGCCGAGGTTAACAGGAATTGCAAATATTCACATAGGGCTGTTGGCCTCGAGCCTATTTTAATCACTGAAAGTTAGGATCGAGTCCACAGCAATCAGAATTTAGGTCTTTGGTCATCAGGGCTGCTGCAGAGAAGCTTGGGAGCTACTGAACCCAGAAACCTAGGAGAGGCATTAAGTGAGAATTATCATATTTTCATGCACTCCAAATCAGCCACTCTCCTTTAAAAGTACTGTTCCACAAAGAGAAGTACTCACCTTTGGCTTAAATGAGCTATAGGGAAACAGATGCAATAGGACTATTCTGAGAAAGGTGCTCTGGGATAAGAATGTCTATGCCAAATAGATCATTTATATGGCCCACAAAACTTCAGAATCAAAGTTCAGTTTTCAGAGAGATAATCTTTGGTTTATGCATGTGAAAATGTGGTGTAATATCTACCTGACCGGTAAATTCATCCCTGCTGTAAATCTTTGCATCAAGGATTATTTTCCACCCTGCTACAGACATAACTTTATGGCCAGAAAACAAATCTGGCAGAGGTTCACTTGCCAACTGATCTTAAAAAGTTCCATTTCTTTGATTAAACACATCTATTTCTGCAGAGTTCAGTAAATGCGTGAATGGAACATGTGACGAGCTGTTGGCAGTGTATTTATTTCTACAACACTCTGTAAATCTTCTTGTCTAGGCTGCTTCTATCCTCTCATTTTCTTGTCTCTATTACTGTTCTTCATAGCAAGTCTGTGCCCTTCTCAGGCACTCAGACATTTGGTGGCTGCTTACAGACCTTCAGCTGATGCCCTTTACTGCTATGTGAGATGTGCAATGATTGCTCAGAAATGTACTGCTTGTTGTGTCATATTGCTTAAATATTTTTAGGTGCTCACCTAGGAACTTTCAAGGAGTACCTCTGATGTCTAGATAGCTCATAAAGTATTGACATTGCTAGAGAGGAGGACAGGAGAGAAGTGGAGGTGAAATAAATCTCTAAACCAAAAAATGTCTGAGGAAGTCAGTCAAGGGTGTGGATGAAGTTTTCTAGGGAGCCACTTTTCACTGTCACCTGAATTTCCTGACAAGAAGATACACCCTTAATGAAAAATGCCACACTGTCATCATGATCTCACTTAGAAACAAATAAACCAGCAAATTAAGCAAGGCAGCTTAAATGTGAAAAATTGCCCTCTGGCCCTGAAATTCCAGGTTTATTTCCAGCAAGAAGTAGTAAAGCCACCAAAGACGGAAAAATTTTCCATTAAAGTTACATGGGCAATGGGATCTACAGAGCAATGTATGTCAGCCGCTCATGGTGTAAGAAGAATAATTACGATCTGACTGCCCAATTTAAAATCAAGAAAGAATAAAATCATAACACACTGGTTTGTACAAAGTTTAGCACATTTCACAGTAGCAGAAACCTAAAGGAAGATAGATCAAATGTTCTTGGCAAATCAGAGAAACAGACAGAAAAAAATGGGGCAAAATTAAACAGGGACAAGTATAAAGGGATGCTGGAGCATTAACTGCCCCAACACAGGAAGCTTGTGGCTAAACAGCAAGGTCTCCAGAAACACACTTACGGGTTACTGGATCAGAGTTGAGATGGCTCTGCTGTCAAGAAAAAAAAGGGAACATAATGCTGGAATAGATAAATAGGGTATACAGTCTGCAAAACATGCAGAGTAACTATGCTGCTCTCTGCAGTGTCAATAAGGCTTCAAATGAACACTATCCATGTGTAGAAGTGGAGCTAGTGAGAAGAAACCCAGAGAGCAACAAAAATGATCACTCTAGAAGATGCAACCTACAAGGAAAGATCAAAATAATGAGATTTGTTTAGTGTAAGGAAGAGAAGAGACAAAAGAAAAACCACAAAAAACCAACCCACGTTCCTAATAGCACATATTCATGGCACAGTGGAAGAGAAGCATTTCTTCTTGTCCAGAGTGGATGCATCTGAACAGCAATGGGATGAAGTTTCTGGGAGGCTCAGGACTCATTTTTAAAAGGTAAGGACTACAGCAAAGACCACGAAGCACCAGAGAGAACTGCCATGAGGAGCTACATAAACTCCATCCTTGATTGCCCCTCAGAATGCATTGGGCAAACACGCCACAGGGATCACCCATCCTACCTGGACTGCCGTAACTCCACACACACGGGGGAGCGACACCTTCCACCTAATTTTTAATGGATTCTGTATTCAATGGAATTGGAGAGGAATCCCTTGGGAGCAAGGGGAGGGCGTTCACTGCTTTCTCTCCAACATAATTCACACTTTCCTCTCTTCTAGCTCATCCTCAGCTTCACATTCAGAGAACCTTTGGGGTTGGAAAAGATCAGTAACAGCCACTGAACATTATTTTCGTAAGTACAGAGCTTGGCTTGGCACACATATAGAATATGTACACTAAATTTTAGACCTGAATGTTTCATGCATCCTGCAGCTGCTTCCCATTTACTATTATCTGTATCATCAATACGATTCTGAGGCTTTTCCTTAAACATTTGAGAAACAGCAAAGCAATTAAGGACTGATATAGCTTTGTGCTAACATGGCTTCACAGGCACATGCAAGTATCTCTGCCTTGTGTTGCACCACTCCCTTGGAGTTAGCATGGGCATCCTCACACACCCCTGCGCCCGGCTGCTCACAAACAGCTCTCTGGTTATGAGCTTTCCTCTTCATAGCTGAGGCAGACACACTATGAAAAAGGATCTCTGCTGCCCTCTTTCACCAATTAGTCCACTGAATGTGACAAAGTGGAGAGAGAGAGAAGCCAGCACTTCAGGGAGAGGAGAGAGGCAGTAATAACACTGGAGAGACATCAGGCACTCAAATGGAGATGGTTAGAGAGGACTGATCGGAGACCCAGGGCTTGCGGGCTTTATCTCTGCCAGAGAACCGAACTTGAACGGAAAACAAGCTCAGATCAGGATTTCCTGTATTCCACTGGGCTGAATCTTGGTAAAAGTCCTACTGAATTCAAATCAGAGCAGACACGGCCTCAGTCACAGCTAGACTCAAACCCAAAACAGGAGTAAGAGCAATTACTGTTTCACTTCCCTGATGATTTGATCAGCGATGTGCAAGGTGAACACTAAAGCCAATCCTAGAACTCGGATCTCAGCTACAAAACACAGAACTCAGGAAAATTATGATTAACATTATCCAATGTAAAGAAGAAGAAGAAAAAAAAAGTAGTGGCCATCAGCCTAGTGTGCCACTGTTGTTGGTAAATAATTCAACTGACATAATTGTGCCTGGGACATAAGTTAAGACCCTTACTGTAGCAACCTTAGCATCAATTAACAAACACTCTCAAGAAGGAAATTCTGCATTCAGTCTATTACCTTCACCGTCAATTTAGCAGGAGTAATAGAAGGATCACTGTCTGCATGTGAGAGCAAATGTTAAGACTACCCCATCCAAATCCCATGAGGATTTGTCCAGCACCAGGTGACCGGGCAATAAAATGTCAATACATGCAGGATAATGTGACTATGACAAACTCACAACACATCCATGTCTGGAGCACTGTGGGTAGTTCTGATCACCCCACCTGGTAAAGAATACAACAGAACTGGGGAGGAACAAAGGTGGCAGATCAGCTGCTGATCACAGGAGGAGACACTCAGGGTAAGAGGGCAGTAATCTTCAGGGTGGAGAATAGCTATCTAAAGGAGACATAGCAATGAGACCTTTAAAATCATTAAGGGGACACAGGAGGTAAATATGCAAGACACTATTTTTCACAACAGAGCTCCAGAAAACCTAAAGCCACTAAGCGGATTAAAATCCTATTAAAAGGAGCAAAATTTCAACAGCTCTTAACTAAATTGAGGAAGGCACTGCAAAAGGAAGCTATGAAGACAACAGAGTGGGTTGGGAGAAAAATATTCAGATTCTTCAAGAATAATGTGTTAGTGGTTATTCAACATGACAGTCTGAATGTAAACTATAAGGCCAAATTGTCAAATTGTCCATTACACAGAGGTTCTGAGCACTGCAGAGATTGCGGGGGGGGGGGGGGGGGGGGCGC